>JAEDXX010000061.1:0-608242 GCA_021725515.1 Epicauta chinensis
AGTAGTAGTAGTAGAGTAGTAGTAGTAGTAGTAGTAGTAGTAGTAGAGTAGTAGTAGTAGTAGTAGTAGAGTAGTAGTAGTAGTAGTAGTAGTAGTAGTAAGTAGTAGTAGTAGTAGTAGTAGTAGTAGTAGTAGTAGTAGTAGTAGTAGTAGTAGTAGTAGTAGTAGTAGTAGTACTAGTAGTAGTAGTAGTAGTAGTAGTAGTAGTAGTAGTAGTAGTAGTAGTAGTAGTAGTAGTAGTAGTAGTAGTAGTAGTAGTAGTAGTAGTAGTAGTAGTAGTAGTAGTAGTAGTAGTAGTAGTAGTAGTAGTAGTAGTAGTAGTAGTAGTAGTAGTAGTAGTAGTAGTAGTAGTAGTAGTAGTAGTAGTAGTAGTAGTAGTAGTAGTAGTAGTAGCAGTAGTAGTAGTAGTAGTAGTAGTAGTAGTAGTAGAAGTAGTAGTAGTAGTAGTAGTAGTAGAGTAGTAGTAGTAGTAGTAGTAGTAGTAGAGTAGTAGTAGTAGTAGTAAGTAGTAGTAGTAGTAGTAGTAGTAGTAGTAGTAGTAGTAGTAGAGTAGTAGTAGTAGTAGTAGTAGTAGAGTAGTAGTAGTAGTAGTAGTAGTAGTAGTAGAGTAGTAGTAGTAGTAGTAGTAGTAGTAGTAGTAGTAGAGTAGTAGTAGTAGTAGTAGTAGTAGTAGTAGAGTAGTAGTAGTAGTAGTAGTAGTAGTAGTAGTAGAGTAGTAGTAGTAGTAGTAGTAGTAGTAGTAGTAGTAGTAGTGTAGTAGTAGTAGTAGTAGTAGTAGTAGTAGTAGTAGTAGTAGTAGTAGTAATCGAAATGGAAGTTTTAGAAGTTCAAAATGAACAACGTTCCCAACCGGAACGACGTTTTTTGGGCAATAGAATCGTTCATCTTTCTTCCTTTCTTATATCAGTACATGCAACTCGTCACGGGGACATAGGTTGTAGTTTTTACGATATTGATTTTATTAACGAAATCAGAGTTGGTCTATCAACTAATTTGTCTTACAACTGTTAAATGTGTAATCTAGAAGGCACCATCACGTGCAATGATGAGATCGATTTGAATAGTGCTACCTCAATAGTAGCAATTGAGACCGGAAACGGATGCAGCCAAATGTTGTCAATTTTGTCTTCTTTAAATATACCGCCACCAGCCGAAAAGACCTTTACGCAGAAACAAAATGAAGTTTACGCAAAAACAAAAGATTTAGCTTTCAAAGAAATGTTTGCAGCAGGCAAAGAGGAGTACCGATTGGCGATAGAAGCTGGTGATGTGCAAGATGGTATTCCTACAATTACTGTAATTGTTGATGGCGCATGGAGCAAGCGCTCGTATAAGACGAATTACAACGATTCTTCTGATGTTATGGCTTGTTTCCGCGGCTGTTACCTAAGCCGGGAGAGGGGGGATTATACTGAGATTGAAGTGATTTATGTACCAATAATGTGCAGTGAGGTGTGGCCTAAGAGTGGGAGAACCATTGGCGTCCAGCCTAAACACTACGGCAGGCTAATTAGAAATTATATTATATTAATTGTTTATATATTTTGATTGGTTACTGCATGACTATTACACAGTCTTATTGTAAACATTATAGTATTATACTTTACAACTGACACACCCGGACACATCTCCCTTGTAGTAATTATCAGAAACAAGCCATACCATATCATAAATTATTAGGTTACAGTATAAATTTTGATTGTTTCAGGCTGGAATAACCCAGATGAGGCGTGTCTTGGACG
The DNA here is from genome assembly GCA_021725515.1 of Epicauta chinensis. Classification (NCBI taxonomy): domain Eukaryota; kingdom Metazoa; phylum Arthropoda; class Insecta; order Coleoptera; family Meloidae; genus Epicauta; species Epicauta chinensis. Next base: position 1,743 of record JAEDXX010000061.1, read on the forward strand.
CTGTCAATTAGTTGCGAACGAATCGAAACACAGGAGACAACACGGTGGCACGATATAAGATAAAATGACTAACACTTTTTCCAGTGGCGTGGACAAAATTCGTATTCTTCTATAAGGTTCGTATTTCGTTAGATATTGTTGCGTAATCTTCTCAGTGGAAATGATCTTAAATCCAGGAACTTATTAATTTTAATCATTTGTGGGCTCATTAACTAGACGTAGTGACTTTTTTGTTAATACTCTTTCGAAAGGCGAGAAACAAGCAGAAGTAGTAGTTGCACCTCAAAATCTTGGAACATAAACATTTCGATAAAGCAATAAAAAATGTAAGTTTTCGAATGGGGAGATCGGTGATGAAACAACAATTGACTTACGGCTTGGATCTACTTGAAATGCAACAACAACTGAGAAAACAACAATTAATTGATTAATTTTCATAGAAAAATAGAATAAAGGGAAGAAAATTTTAGGTTTCCTGGGAACGAGAGAATGTAGAAACGAATTATCGAATAAGACATACCATAGGTGTAAAGCCTTTAAATTCTAATATTTTCAATAGTTTTTCAGAAAAATCAAGTACAATTAAGCATGGACTTGAGTGAACAAAACTAATAATTGTTGACTGTCTGTCTCACTCTCTCAATCTTCGGCTTTCGCTGCCTCTTGTCTGTTTCTATCTCTCATTCTCACAATCTCTCTGTTACACACTCCTCTCTCTCTCGCTATTGATCAATTCTATCAAATGTCAAGATATTGTAGATCGTCAAAGAAGTTCTCTCAATGGGGAAACTTTAGAATAATTACGGTTGAATTTATTTTGAAAGTTCAAAAATTTGCCAAACTTACAGTTGAACGTTGCCGAGGACCTGGAGGCAGGGCCGCCCCAAGCTTTTTTTGGCGCTTCAGGCGAACTTGAACAAAAAAGTGTAGCATAAGACGTCCCTAGAATGACGCCGCTCCAGACAGCTGCCTGTTTTGTTGTGGCCATAGGCCGAACCTGTTTGGCGGTTTCCAGATTCACTCTAATTCCTTCATTCGTCTAGTGCCTTTTATTTGTTCCGCCACATTTTCATTTACAAAACATATTCTTTTTGAAAAATCTATTTTTAATATTTCGGTATGAAAACAATCACTTGCAATGAATACTGTGAATGAACTTCAAAATTTCGGGATGGAAGACTTTACAATTCATTGCGCAAAATTCCAATTTTTATCAATTTAACGCCCACACGTCCACATGTCTGCATTATGTAAAATGGTGGAGGCGCCGGGCGATTTTTTTTCGTAGCAATTAAAATATGGACGTTGTAGCCTAATTTCCTCAGATACTTTTCCACTTCAATTCACAAACAAGCGAGATATTTGACATCCTACTTATAGAAAAAAAAGACATCTATAGGGCGCTGAAGTCTACTGAAAACGAATACAAAAATTGAAAAATGAAGTTCATTTTTTTATCAGTTTATTTTCTGTCGTTGCCTGGAAGCTTGATTTTTTTCTGCACTTGTCGTTTTCTGTATTTTACTTAACTCAAAATAATATTCATATATAATTTAACGCGATTAATTAATTTATAAATACAAGAATCATAAATCACAGTAGGCCAGGAAATTTTACTTTCCTTCCAAAGAGTGCTGTACATCGATCAATGTTACCAACTTTAGAGCCTAGTATTTATTTTACACAGTTGGTAGAACTGACAGAGAGTAGAAACGGCGCTATGGCAACGCTCCCACTCGTCCCTATCAGCTGATTAGAGGGGAAGCGTTTCCCCTCACGGTGTCTCGCATTTTCGTTACGTTTCCGAACGAATTTACTACCCTATCGCGCCTAAAGAAGTTTCACTTCAAAAACAGAATGAATAAGTACACACTTTTTTTCTGTTTTGTTTCCGGAGAGGGATGCGCCGAATATGAAAAACCCTGCTTTTTGATTTACTTTCAGCGAACAAAGCTCAAATTTATGAGATCATTCGTTGGCGGTGGAAAAATGGTGGACGCACACTTATGTAGCCGATTTTAGGGTGATTTTAGACCCTATTTGCAATAAATCGGCGCAATTACCTTTAATTTTTTAAACACAACAATCAACTCATATCGCCCTTTACAGTTATCAAAATATTTAATTAATAAGATAAGCGATTAGTCTGATCGATAGAATCGAATTGTTTCCGTCCTGTTGAATATCAACAAATTTTTGTTATTATATTTATTATATATTTTTTTATAATAAATTCTGTTGTACAAAACGCTTGCGCACAATTCCAACCATCCAATACAAATAATCCCGATTATATTGCTATGTTGGCACATCAACGAACGATTTGGCCAAACAAAAGTCCCTATCGATTTTACCCCATTTACCCGAACCGAATCCTCGAACAAAAATCATTGGATTTTAACAACAAAATAATGCCCTAAATCGTCACATTTATCATACGCGAGCATCAATCAAACCACAAACAACAACAACAACATAACAGAAATAATGAATAACGAGAATCGTGCAAATCATGAAAATCTCTCAATTCCGGTGTTAATAATCAAAGTGTTGATAACAGTTTTATTCATATCACCATTACTGCATTACACAATATATCAGATAATTGATGTCGATGAATCCGTTGAGAAGACAATTGGAAATCAAACAATAACCGTGCAAAGGGTGACCAGAACAATAAAGAAAGTGGTGGAACAACCGTCGTGTCCTCGTCGCAACCAAAAATTAATTCTGCAACAATTATGCGTCGATTTGTTTAGAAAACATGAACAATGCACGGCCGGCGATTTCGCAAATTTAGCCAAACACCAATTACCTAAAATAATACGCAATATCGATAATAATAATAATAATAATAATAATAAAGAGAGTGAATCGCGTGGCATGATAATCAGTTGTTTTATTGGTGGTTTATTATTAACATCATTATGTGCAGCATTAATTGAATTGTATAAAGCGAAAAATCACACCAATCAACAGAAATTGAATAATTTAAATAAATTAAATCGTAAATGTTCATTGGCTGATCTGACTGTATTGAAACATAATCGTAAAGAATTGATACGAAGAGATTCAATTATGGATATACCAGAATATGGCAATGGTCCATCAGCAAATGTGATTAATAATAAACAATTAATGGGTAGGAAGGTGTCACGACCACCTTTGCGTTTAGATTGAGAGGTAGCGCATTCGGTGGTGTGTTTGTGTGTTGTTGTTGTTATTATTATTGTTGGCTTTTTGTGCATTTGTTTTTTTCTGTACGATTATTATTAAACGTTTCGATGTTATTTTGTGACAATTTGAGTCAATCGATAAAGGTACAGTCATGTAGAATTAAGGATCGTTCCATGTAACGGCAACCGTCCGAAGGCGTGGCTTGTGCAGAATTGGGATGTACACGAGAGAAATGAGTGAGACGGCTGTTGTTATTTACGATACAATCGTCTATAAGCCACGCCTTCGGGCGGTCTAAATGAGACGGTCTCTAGGGTAAATTTTTGACAAATATATCTGTCTTTGTTGTCTATCGAGTTTTACAGGCGCAACAAAGAGGAAAGTATAAATGCGAAAAGCTATTTTAAGTAATTACAAAGTTCTAATTGGAGTCGGTTTTTATTGAAGAATTAGTGGAGATTTTCACAAATAATCTTCATCTACGGACTAGTCGTGTGCACATTGGCCGATCCGTAACGTTTTTTTTTGATAGATCGACTCTTAAGTCAGTTGAAACGTTTTATTAGGCACTTATTTGCCTTCTTCATGCGCCTAAACTTTTCGCCCCTTCTTCTGCCCCCTTAAGGGATGAATCTCGAAAATTTCTGCCTTGGAGCTTATCAGTATTTTGTCGCGAATTTTGGTGCAAAATTTCATAGGTCTAGATCCATCGGCTTAAGATTGCTCGAGCTATTTGGGAAAGCGTTTTTTCAATCCCTTCGACACGTTTCGGAGACGGTAATTTTTCTGATGTTGTTGATCAGAATACTGCGCCGACGTAAATTGCTGCAAGTTGTCAGAAAAATGCCAAATTTTTTAATCGGACGGCCTGCAAGTATATATAAACTGTTTCAGTACAAGCGCTCACCTTTCATAGCTTTTTCAATTTTTAAAATAATCGTATACAACCTTCTTAAATTAAGTCATCAAAGGTCCTTAGGTGCCTTAGGTTGCCTGGTTTTTAAGTTCTTGAGGGTTGCATACAAATATTTTAATAGTTGAAAAAGTTATGAAAGCCTGGGCTGAAACAGTCTGTACTTCAAAACACCAATCTCGAATATTTAGGCCAAACGACAAAGCTTCGAAGTTGAGGATGTGTTTCACTAATTCTTATTCTACATCTTGCGGAATTATCGTTAATCGGCCATTCTTTTTTTAGAGACAATAGAGGTCGTTGTATTTTGCCTTCAAGAGACCCTTTAAATGTAGGTTTAAATATGCTAAAACGCCTGCAGCATTCATTGAAGTCAAATTTTTTATTGTTTACAAATTGAACACAGTTTCATACATAAAATTATAGTTATTTAACAAGCTTTTTTAGACCAAACCAAAAGCCACCTTCTGCTGTTAAATTGAACGATTTCTTACTAATATTTAACGGAATTTGTGTCTTTTCAATTGGTACAATCTCAAAATGTTTTAAAATATAGAAAAACAAAGCTTTCGTTTCCAATAACGCAAATCTAGAAGCAATACAATTCCTTGGACCTACACCAAACGGTATATAAGCATAGGGATTAATTTTATGCTTATTCTCATCATTGAAACGTTCCGGATCGAAACGTTCTGGATCAGGATAATACTTTGGATCACGATGTAGCCCAAAAATTGGTAACGTTATAGCCCTACCGATATCTAGACGTAGTGGTTTTTCATTTGGATGTAGTGGTTCGATCGTATACGGTTTTGTACAAATACGATCGGTGACAACAGCATTTGGCCATTTACGTAACGTTTCCGATACAACCATATCCATATATTTCATCTTCATTAATGCTTCATATGTTAGCTTCCCTTTGCATTCATCAAAAGTGTTGTTGATTTCTTGGCGTAAACGTTGTTGAATTTCGGGATTAACACCTAATTCGTAGCCCACGAAACACATCGCATTTGAAACTGAATCGAAACCACCGAAAAAGAATATCAAGGCTTGGGATGTGATATCAATATCTGTTATTTCGTCCTTTTGCGTTAACGTCGATCTGGTAGTATCCGCTTCTTCAACAGTTGCGAATCCTTCATGTTGCTTATCGGCCGAGTCTTCTTCATGTTTTAAACCATTTTTACGCGCATCTAATAATAATTGTATCATATCACCACGTATAATTCCATGTTCTTCACGTTGTTTGATGTTTTGTTTAATTACATTAATGAAAAAATCACTAACTTCCTTTGAAAATAGTCGGATTTTGAAGAATTCGTACAATTTAGGAAATAGAAAGTAACCGAAAATTTTTATGTTCGTCCAAGGTTTATTAAAATCAGTTGCATCTTTACCCATTACATAGAATTGATTATTTGGTTCTTTCAATGAATCACATTTTATACCAAATGCAACTGAAGCGATAACATCATTGGCATAACGTGTAAATATATCTTTCAGTTCCACTGTTACCGTGTCTTCATTCTTCTCCAAATAGTATTGAATAAATTGTTGAGATATTTCGGTCATTAATTCGAACATGTGTCGCATTTTACTACTTGTAAATGATGGACTTAATGTTGCACGCATCTCACGCCATTTTTTATCTGAAAAAAAAAGCGTTATTTTCAGACAACAAAAACAGCGTCTAGATTCACCTTTAAGGGCTACAAGATTCTTGGTCCACAATGGATCGGAATTTTCTGGTATAAAAGTGACATGATTTAAAAAATGATCGAATTCTTTAACAGTCATTTGTTTAATCAATTCAGGATCACGAATGACTAGAGTTGGCTGTAACATTTGATACATTCCTACATATCTGATAAATAAACGGAATTATAGCAATCAATAAAAATGGAATAAAATCGAATAGACCTTTCATTCGGATGTAGATTGTAGATATGTTCAATTAGTTCAGCAAACGAATGGGTTCTTATGATAGTGGTCCAATTATCACCGAAAATTGGTTTGGGATTTGCTTGTTTAACACCATTTTCTATCCAATAATTGTATGGTTTGATTAAAAACCAATATGCTAATATTACACAGACGAATAAAACAGCAATCCAAAACATTTTAGCAGGACACAAATGTAAACACTTAATAACGCTTATCTGTTCGACGACTGGCATTTGTTGTTCATATTCAAGCTAATTTATCCTAACTGTAATTGCGCAACAATAAAATAATATTTCCTCTATTCAAATAGCTTGTAATATAAAGGTTTTATTGAAGTAATTGATTCGGTATCCCTGAAAATAACAATGATTCTATTTAAATTCAAGGGCTTTATTTGCGGTCCGTATTTCAACAAAAAAAAATGATATCTTTGTTTTATTTTCGTAACAGACGTATTTTTATGATTAGAGGATGATATCTAAAAAAGGTTGGGGCTAGAGGTGAAGTTTCGCTTTGGCACATGAGACCTGAGTCTAGGGCGGTAAAAAAGGGTTTCTATCGACTCAATCAAGAGGATAATTAATAAATCATGTTATGATCTATTAATTAAAGCCTTGAACTTGAAATGAATAAATTATTGTTTATTATACAAATATTAGTTATTTACAAACTAGTTATAATTCTATAAATAAAACAATATTATCTAACGCGTCGCTTCAGTCCAAACCAAAATCCATTTTCTGCGATTATATTTAACGATGTCTTACTAATCTTCACCGGTATTTGCGTCTTTTCAATTGGTACAATCTCGAAATGCCTTAAAATATAGAAAAATAGAGTCTTTGTTTCTAATAAGGCAAATCTAGAACCAATACAATTCCTTGGTCCGGTACCAAATGGAATATAAGTGTACGGATTAATTTTATGTTTATTCTCATGATTGAAACGTTCCGGATTGAAACGTTCCGGTTCGGGATAATATTTTGGATCATGATGAAGACCACAAATCGGTAATACAATTAAATCGCCAACATTTAAATGTAACGGTTTTTCATCGGGTTGTGTTGGTTCGATTGTAAACGGTTTTGTACAAACTCGATCTGTCATAACAGCACTTGGCCATTTACGTAATGTCTCAGATAGTACCATATCCATATATTTCATCGTCATTAAAGCTTCGTATGTCAGCTTATCGTTGTGTTCATCAGCGATTTGATCGATTTCGTTTCGTAACCGTTGCTGAATATCCGGATTAACACCCAATTCATAACCCATAAAGCACATAATATTTGCAACTGTATCGAAACCAGAAAGAAAGATAGCAAATGCTTGAGATGTTATATCAATATCTGTGATTTCCTTCTTGATTGCCGTCGATTTCGTTGGATTAGATCCGTCAACATCTGCATAACCGTCACTTTTATCATTTGTTGAGTCTGTTTCTTGTTTTAAACCATTTTTACGTGCATCTAATAATAATTGAATAATATCAGGACGTACAATTCCCTGTTCTTCGCGTTGTTTGATATTTCCTTTTATCAAATTCACAAAAAAATTGGTTGCTTCTCTAGATATTATTGTTAACGGGAGATATTTGAATAATTGTGGAAAGAAGAATATACCAATGAATTTCAGATTACGCCAAAATCCATTAATATTAGCCGCATCTCGACCCATTACATAAAACTGATTATTTGGTTCTTTTAATGAATCACATTTTATACCGAATGCAATTGATGCAATTACATCGTTAGTATAACGTGTAAATGTGTCTTTCATTTCAATTGTTGTAATGTCTTCGTTCTTCTTCAAGAAATGTTGAATGAATTGCTCAGCAACTTCGGTCATCAGTACAAACATTTGACGCATTTTACTGCGCGTAAATGCTGGACTTGCTACAGAACGTATGTAGCGCCACTTTTCACCTAAAATTTACAAAGACAATCAATTTGCTTAAACGCTAATTATCTGCCCCATTGAATTTCTCACCCTTAAGGGAGACGAGATTGCTGGAGAATAATTCTTCGGATGCATTTCCAACGCCACGATGATCCACGAAGTGATCGAATTGTTTAACTGTAATTTGTTTAATTAGTTCAGGATCACGTAGAACTAAAGCTGGAGTGAACATATGATAGATGCCACAATATCTAGATTTTTAATTTCATTTGATAATATTAAAATTAATAAACAAAACAAAAAATGTATAAACCTTGATGTAAGACTGGAATTATAGAAATATTTAACCATTTCAATGGGCGTCTGTTGTTTTGTTACGATACCATAATTATCACCAAGAATCGGTTTGGGATTTGCTTGTTTAACACCTTTTTCTAGCCAATAATTATACGGTTTTATTAAAAACCAATACGCTAATATTACACAGGTGATCAAAATTAAAATCCAAAACATTTTTTAGAAGACTTGATAATTTGATGATTTTAATCACAAAAACATACTCGGGTTTGCTTGTTAGTGGTGAACTGGAAATTTGTTGTTCTAGTGCTAGGAAGTTTACACAAAATTTTGGCAGTAAAAGGTCATGTAGTTTACAGCAGGATAATATGCAGTTTTATTGACTGCAAAGAGAGTAGGAGAAGTGAAAGATGGATCAATAATTTGTTATAGCACAGAATCAAGGTCGAGTGGATTGTTTATGATTTTTAATTCGACTATTTTAGAGGTACAGGATGGCCCATTTTCGATGGTTTTGCTCTCCTAAAAGGAGAGTTCGTACAAAATAATGGATAGTACTTTTTCGAGAATAGTCAGATGGTGAAATTGGATTTTTACTGTGTTCTCTTTTATTTTCGAGTTATTTCCGGTTTTTCATTTTTTCGCCATTTCGAACGTGCCTTATATCTCGTAGACTTTCGGAAAAGTTGATATTTTTTCTACTGTTTCTTGTGCAGTTTTTAAAGCTCATTTCATTTGACTAGTTAGTTTTTCTCTAGCTTTCACCGTTTTTGAGATATAACACAAACTCATGTTTTTTTTAACTGGAACATGTGTTTAATTTATTACTCATTAAATTGATTATTTTTTTCCGATTCCAAATATATGGGTCATTCCACCAAATAAAATCATTTTTACGGGGCGACCCCCGCCGATTTTTTTCAAATTTTTGGAGGTGTTCTCTACTTTGACAAAAAAATTCCCTGAAAGTTTGAGTTCTTAATATGCGGCCGTTTCGAAGTTATGAATTTTTGAAGTTTTGAAGAAACAAAAATTTCAACTTTTTCATCAATTTTTTTGAGGTAAAAAACCTTCTTTTCAGAATTGGTAAAATGTAGCTTTTTGTAGGAAAAATTCTGAACTTTTTAATGGGAATATTTATTTTTTCATACATGCAACGGAAGACCCTTTAAAATCCAATCAAAGTGAAAAAAGCAATTTTTCACCGAGTGCGGCGCGTGGTACATCAAATTTGATATTTTTTTCTGAAAGCTGAGAGTTTTTCCCACAAAATATGTCATTTTCGCGATGTGCATATTTTTTGTTCTTTTACAATTAAATAAAATGTAAAATCTTGACAATAAAAATGCATATTTTTTTACGATCGTTTGTAATCGGTTATTTTACGTGCATGTTTGGAGCTGTCGAATATACCCGATTGCAGTATTTTTCGCGGTTGCTATAGTAACCGCGCCAATATCTGAAAAAAGTTTAAAAATATACGTTTTTTAATTGTCGACATTTTACATTTTATTTAATTGTAAGAAAACAAAAAATATGCACATCGCGAAAATGACATATTTTGTGGAAAAAACTCTCAGCTTTCAGAAAAACCGGTCAAATTTGATGTACCAAGCGCCGCACTGTGAAAAAATCGCTTTTTTCACTTTAATTGGATTTTAAAGGGTCTTCCGTTGCATGTATGAAAAAATGAATATTCCCATTAAAAAGCTGAGAATTTTTCCTACAAAAACCTACATTTTACCAATTTTGAAAAAAAGGTTTTTCACCTCAAAAAAATTGATGAAAAATTTGAAATTTTTGTTTCTTCAAAACTTCAAAAATTCATAACTTCGAAACGGCTGCATATTAAGAACTCAAACTTTCAGGGAATTTTTTTGTCAAAGTAGAGAACACCTCCACAAAATTTGAAAAAAATCGGCGGGGGTCGCCCCGTAAAAATGATTTTATTTGGTGGAATAACCCATATATAGTTTGATATAGTTATAATCAAAAATGCGGGAGTTATTTTGAAAATTTCGATTTCGCAAGTAGTGATTACAAAAAACAAATTTGAAAGGACTTTAGAGGGCCATGAAACAAATATTACATAGTGTAAAATAAGAAAACAAAAGAACAAATAAATGGCAACCAAAATAATAGTTCGTTGACAAGCTAAAAAACGATTGTTTCATAGCACTCTAAAGTCTTTTCGAATATGATTTTAGGAATGTTTCCCTTCGAAATCGAACTTTTCAAAATAACTCTTACATTTTTGAAAATAACCATAGCAAACTTTATATATTTGGAATCAGAAAAAAATAAGCAATCTAATGAGCAATAAATTAAATATAGGTTCCATTTAAAAAAACACAGGTTTGTGTTATATTTCAAAAAACGGTGAAAGTTAGAGAAAATCTAATTAGCTCAATAGAATCAGCTTTAAAAACTACATTAAAAACAATGAAAATAAAATGAATTTTTTTGATAGCCTACGAGATATGAGGCATTTTTGAAATCGCGAAGAAATGAAAAATCGGAAATCACTCGAAAACAAAATTACATAACAAAAATCTAATTTCACCACTAGTCTCGAAAAAGTAGGACAAGGATGTACTATCCGTTATTTTGTACGGACTGCCCTTACAGGAGATACCCTGCAAAACCATCGAAAATTGGCCACCTGTACATAAATGACAGAATTAGAAAAACCATCTAGTTTCTTTGTTTGTTTTGTTTTTTGTATTAAGATGGCTGAACTAGACAAAAGTGTTACGTGTTTTTTTTTTAAATTAATTCAGTGATTTAAATAAAACTTAAAATAACGGAAAAATCTGCTATTTTTGTTTTTTTTTTTGTTGTTTATTAACAATAAGCATAAACATGTTTTTCATTCATATAAGAACGGACTCGATGTTTTTTATTATTGAAACCTTGGACTTTTATCTACAGAATGGCAAATAGTCCAGGCGCTGGAGGTACTTGAGTGTGCATGGAGGCGGCGACGCATTTGTTTTTGGAAAATATGCTTCATTGACTCTTAATTGATGAGAAAATGTTTGATCCCAAGCGAAATTCGTGTTCAATTTTTGTTTATAACAATAAATCAAAAAAATAGGCTTATCACCTCAATAATTCCGTAATTATTTACAAAATTTAATATATTATGAACTAAATCGGTAGAATATTGATCAAATATTAACTTAGGAGTCAAATATTTATCGTATGCCGTATTTGTTTATAATAAATCCATTTCTACTAAAACAAAAACGGCAAATTCAATCGTTTTATCATTATATTACTTTAATGGTAGAAAATATGAAAAAATCATAAGGAACAATTTTGTACAAAATTTAATTTCGAACAAATCATGTCATTGGCAAAAATTCGAAAAAACTAACATTTCTTATGTTATATAGCGATATAGCTTTATAGGTCAGATTTTGCGCAACAATAGAATAATATTTCCTCTGTTCAAATAGCTTGTAATATGAAGGTTTTGTTGAAGTATAAACGATACTCACTGTCAGTCGTAATTGATTCGGTATCCCTGAAGATGACAATAATTGTTCTATTTAAAATCAAGCGCTTTATCTGCAGTCAGTATTAAAAAAAAATGATATTTTTGTTTTATTTTCGTAACATACGTACTTTTATGAATAGAGGACGATATCTAGAGGGCTCGAGGTGAATTTACGCTTTGGAACATGAGGCCTAAGGCGACTCAATCAATCGGATAATTTCACAAAAAACGATTTCTTCTAAATTTCATTTTCAAGGTCTGATCATGTTATGATTTATTAATTAAAGCCTTGAACTTGAAATCAATAAATTATTGTTTATTATACAAATATTAGTTATTAACAAACTAGTTACAATTCTATAAATAAAACAATATTATCTAACGCGTCGCTTCAGTCCAAACCAAAATCCATTTTCTGCGGTTATATTCAACGATGTCTTACTAATCTTCACCGGTATTTGCGTCTTTTCAATTGGTACAATCTCGAAATGCCTTAAAATATAGAAAAATAGAGTCTTTGTTTCTAATAAGGCAAATCTAGAACCAATACAATTTCTTGGTCCGGTACCAAATGGAATATAAGTGTACGGATTAATTTTATGTTTATTCTCATCATTGAAACGTTCCGGATCGAAACGTTCCGGTTCGGGATAATATTTTGGATCATGATGAAGACCACAAATCGGTAGTGTTATTAAATCGCCAACATTTAAATGTAACGGTTTTTCATCGGGTTGTGTTGGTTCGATTGTAAACGGTTTTGTACAAACTCGATCTGTCATAACAGCACTCGGCCATTTACGTAACGTCTCAGATACGACCATATCCATATATTTCATCGTCATTAAAGCTTCGTATGTCAGCTTATCGTTGTGTTCATCAGCGATTTGATCGATTTCGTTTCGTAACCGTTGCTGAATATCCGGATTAATACCTAATTCATAACCCATAAAGCACATAATATTTGAAACTGTATCGAAAGCAGCAAGAAAGAAAACGAATGCTTGCGATGTTATATCAATATCTGTGATTTCTTTATTGATTACCGTCGATTTCGTTAGATTAGATTCTTCAACAGCTGCAAAACCTTCACTTTTATCATTTGTCGTATCTTCTTCATGTTTTAAACCATTTTTACGTGCATCTAATAATAATTGAATAATATCAGGACGTACAATTCCCTGTTCTTCGCGTTGTTTGATATTTTCTTTTATCGAATTCACAAAAAAATTGGATGCTTTTCTAGGCACTATTGTTAACGGGAGATATTTGAATAATTGAGGAAAGAAAAATATGACAATGAATTTCAGATTACGCCAAAATCCATTAATATTAACCGCATCTCGACCCATTACATAAAACTGATTATTTGGTTCTTTTAATGAATCACATTTTATACCGAATGCAATTGATGCAATTACATCGTTAGTATAACGTGTAAATGTGTCTTTCATTTCAATTGTTGTAATGTCTTCGTTCTTCTTCAAGAAATGTTGAATGAATTGCTCAGCAACTTCGGACATTAGTACAAACATTTGACGCATTTTACTGCGCGTAAATGCTGGACTTGCTACAGAACGTATGTAGCGCCACTTTTCACCTAAAATTTACAAAGACAATCAGTTTGCTTAAAAGATCATTATCTACAATTGAACTTGTCACCCTTAAGAGAGAAGAGATTGCTGGATAATAATTCTTCGGATGCATTTCCAAAGCCACGATGATCCACGAAGTGATCGAATTGTTTTACTGTAATTTGTTTAATTAGTTCAGGATCACGTAGAACTAAAGCTGGGGTGAACATCTGATAGATTCCACAATATCTAAATTTTTAATTTCATTTTATAATATTAAAATTAATAAACAAAAAAAATATGTATAAACCTTGAATTAGGGTTGGAATTATAGAAATATTTAACCATTTCGATGGGCGTTTGTTGTTTTGTTACGATACCATAATTATCACCAAGAATCGGTTTAGGATTTGCTTGTTTAACACCTTTTTCTAGCCAATAATTATACGGTTTTATTAAAAACCAATACGCTAATACTAGACAGGTGATCAAAATTAAAAACCAAAACATTTTTTTGAAGACTTGATAATTTGATGATTTTAATCACAAAAACACACTCGAGAGAACTTGTTAGTGGTGAACTGGAAATTTGTAATTCTAGGAAGTTTACACAAAATTTTGGTAGTAGGTCATGTAATTTACAGCAGGATAATACGCAGTTTTATTGACTGTAAAGAGAGTAGGAGAAGTGAAAAAAGGATCAATAATTTGTTATACCATAACATGAAGGTCAAGTGGATTGTTTATGATTTTTAATTCGACTATTTTAGAGGTACATAAATGACAGAATAATAAAAAGTTCTCCGTATTCAGATTACTGAACTAGACAAAAATGCTAAATGTTTTTAACTTAAAATAACGGCACCATATAATTACGGGCGCTAAGTTTTTATTATTGAAATTTTAGACGTTTATATTATATTTTATAATGCAACGTCAGCAGTTGCTGCGGACGAAAGTATATACCATATCCTATAATAGCCCACAGATGGACAGAGTTATATTAAACGACTCATAATTGAATAATCTCCGTTGATTTGTATTAACGTGCCTCAAATGTGTTTCTTCCTATCTTCAATTTCTGTCAATAATTAATATTAATGAACACCAACTTCGGACTTTTAAGTTAATTCAATTTTTCTATTTCTATTTTGTTCGTCGTCGTTTTTACCGAAAGCGTAATACCGTTGTAATGTCGGCTGATTAATTTTTCGGAGAACAATTATTGACACTCTCCAGAACGCTTTTAAATTCGTTTCTTTTGTGCTGAAGATGGATGTGGGACCAATCAAACGTTTTCCGTTCTATTGGCATAACTGAATTACTTATTATAATTTTTTGCGATTTATATAGAATTCACGAATATCGAAATGTATATGTCGGCGGCGTACTCTCAAATCAGTCATTTAGAAAAATCCCTAGTCATTATCTAATCGACTTGGCAGACTGTAAAACGATGAACATTTTGAAACGTTTTACTATTCGCCTGATACTTTCAGGCATTTACTTAAATGCTTAATTTTCGTCAGGCGTCCTACAAAATGACAACTTATGTTATAACCTTATATTTTTCGACGTATTTTTTATATAAACATTGCGTGAATAAGTTACAATCGGAAGACAAATATCACATTCATTAATGATAACGTCTTTTATGAAGAATTGCAAATATATGATTCAGGTAAGACTGATTTGAGGTGATGTAGCGATTATTTGTTTATACGTTCTTACTTGAATAATACGTTAGTAATTCCTTATAGAAGACGTTTTCATTGATGAATATGATATTTGTCTTCCGATTGTAACATATTCACGTAATATTTATATAAAACATACGTCGAAAAATATAAGGTTATAACATAGGTTGTCACTTTATAGAACGCCTGACAAAAACAGATATTTAAATGAGTCATTTTATAAAAAGATTTTATGCTCTAAAGCATTTAAGTAAATGCCTGAAAATGTCAGGCGAAGAGTAAAACATTTCAAAATGTTCATCGTTTTACAGTCTGCCAAGTCGATTAGATAATGACTAGGGATTTTTCTAAATGACTGATTTGAGAGTACGCCGCCGACATATACACTCAATATAAGGACTTATAAGCCACAAAAGGGACTTAACGTATTCTTCATGGGTTAATTTAACTTCCGAAATAATTAAAGAAAACACTGCAAGTACTAATTATTAACGGTAAATTATCGTCTTTTCATATATAACCCCCTGAAAAATAGTTGATTACGTAATTAATTAATTAGTCTCTCCATATTTCCAATTAATTTATAAAATTATTCAACTTACCGATAGTACAGAATGTTATATTACGTTTACGCCTGCTTGACAGGCAATTCATAATACAATAGTGTATTTTGGGTTGCCTAAGATATATTTGTTTCAATATCCATATTGTTTAAATATTGACTTTTTTTTTGTTTGTTTCAGGTATGAAACCGGCTCCTCTACACCGTCGCTGTTCATTCCCTGTAGGCCCCAACGAAATCACCATATCACCATCACCACCAACATATCGTCGCTTATCAACGACACGCCGTTTATCAATCATCGATAGTACCAGTCGTCGCAACTCTCTGATTCTCGATTCACGAAAATCATCAATCGATTGCCAACGATTACCAATGGACGAATCACCGGAACGTCGACATTGGTCACGATTAGTACATCGTTAATTATTACTATTATTATTATTAACCTATAGAATAGATGAAAATATTGGATTTATTTTGAAAAAATAATTTACATCACTTTTATCGTGTGTGTGTGTGTACTGATCATATAAATATTGTTTCTTCATGTAAATTTTATGTTTGTTTTGATGGAATGAATTTAAAAAAAAAACAAAACAAAACAGACACAAATAATAAAGCTAAAGATAGTTGAAATAAAACATGCATATAACTTATATCGATTAGGTATCTTCAGGGACTTTCCAATTGAGTTGTTTACCGCGCTCGTATAATTCAGCAAGTGCTTCACCGACTTTATTTTGCGCCTCCAATTCTTTGTAACGTTTGTATAGATGTAGGGCCGCACGAGCATCCTCTACCGAATCATGGGTTTCCGATTGAATCGTCACACCTACACGACAATCAATTATTATTAATTATAATCGTTATGAACGAATAATTAACGTTTTTCCCCTTACCTAAAAAGTGCCATGCGAGAAATCGAAGCGACACCATTCTGTGATGCGGTAAATGGAACAATAACACCGTATCTGCGACTTGTTCTGGTGGTACAACTAGATTAATTACTCTAAAAATAATTAATGGACAATTAAAATTAATTTAAATTAAATTAAGACAAAAAAAAAACAACCTGAAATCGTTCTTTAAGCCGTGTCCAACAAAAACAACACCACTATCGAGTAAAAAGCGTAATTTCGTATATGTTGATTTCAATGTCGTTAAATGTTTCGAACTGAAATTTGCATCCAAATCGCCCGGTTTAATACCGGAGAATTTCGTCAAATAATCAACGACCTGTTCTTGTGTTGATATATAATCGTCGATAAATGGAACACCCTCCATTGGGCCCGATCTGACAATGAGAATAAATAAAATAAATTGAAATTATCAATAATGATAATAATAGTAATAGCGAACCCTCTGATGCAGGTAATTCTAGCCACTGACATCTGGCTCGGTTTCACCATTGACATTTTACCATCACTACGTAATTCAGCTTCCTCTTGATTTAATGTAACGAATTCAGCATCCATTGCAACCAGATCACCTTTCTTTGGGAATTCATTATCAGATAATGGTGTGAATGTAATGCAACTTGTGCCACCGCTTCGAGCAATCGAGGCATCTTGTCGAAATACTCCCTACAAATTATTGACAATATTTAATCGTGAATTTATAGGAAATTGTACAGTCATCTACAGTGTTGGCTTTTTAACTAAGTGCACGAATTGATAAAAAAAAAACAGGGGTGTAGTTACTTTACCAATCGAACCAAAACAGAAAACCGGAACGAAAAAAATAACGGTTCGAAGCCCTAATTTATAGTATATAGAAAAATAAACAGTCACACCACAAGTTATTTAAATTGAGTATAGATAAAGAGTAAAATAAATTTTGATATCAAGTAATTTCTAGATGGAATGAGATGGACAGAGACTTCCCCCACCCAAGTCCATTTTATACCCTGGTGGCACATGAAATATGCCTTCATTTTTTAATCCCAATAAAGATCGATCTATCAACTAGGACTTCGTACCGGAACTGAACCGAAAACCGAAACAAAAAAATAATAGTTTAAAGTCCTGCGATAAATTAGCATAAATTGCATTCATCAGGGATTCAAACTGAAACTAAATCGAAAACCGAACAAAAAACTGATATTTTTTCAGGAACGGAAATCGGAACCGAACGTTTTAATAATCCAACAGAAACCAAAAACTGGAACAAAAAAGTAACGGTTCGAAGTTTTACTATAAACTGTCAAATCTAAAAAATATTTTCAATTAAAAGCTATTTTAAATTTCCGGTTTAAAGCCCTCTACTGAATGCAGGTGGTAATGATTTATCACAGGACTTCGAACCGTTTTTTTTTTCGTTCCGGTTTTTTGGTTTCGATTCGTCGCTTAATAAAACATATATCGGTTCGGTTCCGGTTTTCGGTACAATTCCGTTTGAAGCCCTGCTACACGTAACTGTTCAGCATGGTCTATTTTTGATGGTTTTGCAGGATATCCCAACTAACGTCACAATCCGGTTCTACTTTTTACAGATAAGATATTTAGTTCGAGTTATTTTTAGTTTTTCGTTTTTCAGGAGTTTGAAAGTGTCTTATATCAACAACAAATGGAGTATATCGAGACACTGAAACGATTGTTGGTTTTCACTCGATTCTACCGCCGATTATCGAGTTCGAATGTACAATTGGTATTCAATCAATGTTTATATATTCGGTTCATTATTGTAATATAAAATTTTGACAGACAAATGTCAAAATTCATGCAACTTACGTTCTGAAAGTCCCTAGATTTTGACATGCTTTTGAGTTGATAAAATCTTAAGCCTTTATTTATATGTTTTTAAAAAAATTAACATAGTTTTATTTTATTTCTTAATTTATCTTACATTAGTTTGATTTTGATAGCGAAATTCTTATGAGAAAATTATCAATTGGTAATTAATCCTCATAGTTAGGGACTTTTAGAATAGTGAGTTGCATAAAATTTGACATCTTTGAAATGTCACATTTTAAATTACAATAGTGTACCGAGTATAGTCTTATTTCATAGACATTAGGATGGTCGTTAAAATAGTATATTAAAGAACAAGTGTCAGAAGTCGCCTATTATTGCACGAGTCCAAGTTTAGAAAACGAGCGGCGGAGACGCGAGTTTTCTAAAGGACGAGTGCAATATACGACTTCTGACACGAGTTCTTTATACTATTTTTTCTATTTTGCCTATTTTGTGCCCTTTTTTACAAAAAAAATGCGAGATTTAATATTTAGGGAAATTGGTGGGAGTTGGTGTTACTAAAAAAAAACAATTGAACATTCAGCTAGGAAACTTCAATTGTTTTATTTTTCACTCTTAGTCAATTGTTTTTTTCGCCAAATTGCCTATTTAACAATGAGTGAAAAATTTTCATGTAGTCCACCTGAAATAAGGGAAATTGCTGAAAATGCAGGAAGCAATTTACTACCCGATAAATCCAAAGATCAGTACGAAAAACGGTATATTAAGTATCTTGTTTTTATGATTTTTGACAGTTGTCAAAATCAATGAAAATGTCACCAACCTAGTGGAAAAAAAATTCCTACTATTTTACTTTTCAGCACTAGTTGCGAAATGAGCACATTTCGATACAGTAGCGAGTTTAATAATAGCGCTATTATTGACGCAAAATAGAAAAATTGAATTTTTTCAGCCGCCTCAAAAAAACCTTCCTTTTGATGAGAAAATACAGGGGAATTTTTTTCTTTTTTTTTGGACAACAAGAACACGTGCCGCACGCCCTTTGAAGATTATTTCTTCATAAAATCACAGTTTTTTCAAAATATCTCTTAAAGCAGACGGATTTGAGAAAAAATCATTGAAGCAATTTCATAGGAAATAAAATCCTCCACAAAAAAGGTCTCATTTGATTTTTTCAGAAACTTTATATTTATGGAGATATTTTCAATAATCGACTTAATAACTCCATAAAATCAAAATTTTCAGACGTATAAACATCTTTTTTTTCGGAAATAAAAACCATTAAATTAATGGTTGTAAATGTGACTTAAGTTACAAAATGGTTTTTATTTAAGAAAAAAATACGTTTATATGTCTGAAAATTTTGATTTTATGGAGTTATTGAGTTCATTATTGAAAATATCTCCATAAATATGAACTTTATGAAAAAATCAAAAGAGACTTTTTTTGTAGAGAATTTTATTTCCTATGAAATTGCCTCAATGATTTTTTCTCAAATCCGTCTGCTTTAAGAGATATTTTGAAAAAACTGTGATTTTATGAAGAAATAATCTTCAAAGGGCGTGCGGCACGTGTTCTTGTTGTCCAAAAAAAAAGAAAAAAATTCCCCCGTATTTTTTCATCAAAAGGGAAGTTTTTTTGAGGCGGCTGAAAAAATTTAATTTTTAACGACCACCCTAATAGACATATAAACAATGATGAAAGCAGGGACGGACTGGCAATTTTCATGAGCCCAAAAAAACAATTTTTTTTTAAATCTACCATCCTTACGGCTGGTAAAAAACAACTAATACGCCCATGTGGACTTAGTGATACCGAGTTTACATTCTTTAAGAACAAATATGTTAAATCTAGTAATTATTTAGTGCGTGAAGCTATACAATATAAGAAAACAGTACGAGGATATGAATTGTACTGATGTGCTTAGATAAAATACCGCACCTGTACAGTTATTTATTTAAATTGTATACAGTTTATATATGGGTCATTCCACCAAATAAAATCATTTTTACGGGGCGACCCCCGCCGATTTTTTTCAAATTTTGTGGAGGTGTTCTCTACTTTCACAAAAAAATTCCCTGAAAGTTTGAGTTCTTAATATGCGTCCGTTTCAAAGTTATGAAATTTTGAAGTTTTGAAGAAACAAAAAATTCAACTTTTTCATCAATTTTTTTGAGGTAAAAAACCTTCTTTTCAGAATTGGTAAAATGTAGCTTTTTGTAGGAAAAATTCTGAACTTTTTAATGGAAATACTTATTTTTTCATACATGCAACGGAAGACCCTTTAAAATCCAATCAAAGTGAAAAAAGCAATTTTTCTCCCAGTGCGGCGCGTGGTACATCAAATTTGATATTTTTTTCTGAAAGTTGAGAGTTTTTCCCACAAAATATGTCATTTTCGCGATGTGCATATTTTTTGTTTTTTTACAATTAAATAAAATGTAAAATCTTGACAATAAAAATGCATATTTTTTTACGATCGTTTGTAATCGGTTATTTTACGTGCATGTTTGGAGCTGTCGAATATACCCGATTGCAGTATTTTTCGCGGTTGCTATAGCAACCGCGCCAATATCTGAAAAAAGTTTAAAAATATACGTTTTTTAATTGTCGAGATTTTACATTTTATTTAATTGTAAGAAAACAAAAAATATGCACATCGCGAAAATTACATATTTTGTGGAAGAAACTCTCAGCTTTCAGAAAAATCAGTCAAATTTGATGTACCAAGCGCCGCACTGTGAAAAAAATCGCTTTTTTCACTTTGGTTGAATTTTAAAGGGTCTTCCGTTGCATGTATGAAAAAATGAATATTCCCATTAAAAAGCTGAGAATTTTTCCTACAAAAAGCTACATTTTACCAATTTAAAAGAAAAGGTTTTTCACCTCAAAAAAATTGATGAAAAAGTTGAAATTTTTGTTTCTTCAAAATTTCAAAAATTCATAACTTCGAAACGGCCGCATATTAAGAACTCAAACTTTCAGGGAATTTTTTTTGTCAAAGTAGAGAACACCTCCACAAAATTTGAAAAAAATCGGCGGGGGTCGCCCCGTAAAAATGATTTTATTTGGTGGAATGATCCATATATATCTATTAAACAAACAACTTACTTTAGTAATTGGTGGATGTATATCTGATGTAATTTCACAAATTGTTTTCGTTGAATAATAAAGTACACATGGTACTTTCCAATCTAAACTAAACCATACAGCTTCTTGTGCCGGTACTGGTGATATACTAAAATCATTAAATATATACCATTTATGTTCAATATTTGTATTCTCCGACATATACGATTCAGGTACTTTAATTAATGCAACAATATTACGTTTATCACTTGATGATTGATCATTTATATAACAAACAACAGCTGTTAAATTATAAAATTTGTTAAATTCATCATCTTCATGATTTAATGATTTATCATCATCACTACAACTACTATTACTACTATCTTGAGTTTTTTTCTACAAAAAAAAATAATATTATTTAATAAAAAATATTTATTATAAATTAAATAGGAATTTACCTCAAATTGTTTAACAATTAAATCTTCACCTTTTAATGTGATTTTAATTGAATGCGGCAACCAATTATTACTACAATATGGATTATTAAGTGGTGTTGGTGGTAATAGATCGAAACTATGACGAAATCGACAACCAGGCCGTGAACAATGATCACCATAACGGCATGGTTTCGATGATGATGATGTTAAATTATTGATTAATGGATTTGTTAGATGATTCTCATTGTTTGTCACTTTTGCAACGATTTTATCCATTTGACTTTGCCAAAATTGTTTATGTTGTGGTTCGTGCAGGCCCGTATTGATTGACAAAATTTTCGGCAACGACTAGAAAAAAAAAGATAAACATCTTAAGTTTCCATTACTCGTGATTGATTTTAGGATAAGATTTAGAAAGCAAAAGAAAACCGGGCCTAAAATTTTAAATAACTTGATGGAGGCAAGATGAAGTATACAGGGTGTTTTTCCTAAACGTGGTCGTTAATTGAGATGGCCCGTCAGCAATGAATCAACAGAAAGAAACAAAAATAAGAGCGTGAACAAAATCAACTATCGTTACTTGAAAGTTCTCGATACATGAAGTTCGAGTAGGCTTTGTCACTTGTTAATCGCGTCAATCACAAGTGCTTTATGACTATCTCTACAGAAAATCCCTTATCTGTACCTACAGCAGATGATATACAATGTAGGCATCCCAAATAAGCTGGAGTTATGCCAACACTGTATATGGCGAGATCTCGTATGACTTATTACTTAGAGGGCGGATTGAAGGTCATTTGGCGAGATTTACAACGCTCGAAATGCATAGATTTATAAGAAAAGATACGTAGAACAAATCAAAAATTGTTTTTTTTTAAATTTTCTCTGTTGGAATCATCAGTTTGTTGCCTTTAACCGCTTTTAAAGAATGAGAGAGAGCGACCAGACAACTAGGCACCTGTTTTTTCGGCATAACGTTACGACGTCACGGTAGCAGTTCAATTGGTCCACTGCTTTTCTACGTTCGAACACTATTTGTAAAGAAAAGCGTTTCACAAGAAAAGATGGACTATGCAAGTACAACAGCTGTAGCCAATACGTTCTATATGAATTTGACTACAATTTGCCTTGCTCTATCTTGGAGCTGATATCCGCCCTTTAGTTATTACCTGTAATGTCCGACTTTGGAACGTTGGCGAGAACTTGTTGCACTGTTCACACCATGCCGGTGTAATTTGTTGTGCCCTCAATGAACGTTGTAATATATCACAAAAACTCCATTCATCCTTATTTGGTTCATCAGTTGGATATGTTAAATTGCACACTAATAATATTGATTCTTTACAAAATTTCAATTTACATTTCAAACATGAATTCTTCAATGTTTGTTTAATACCAATTAAATTCGTTATAGCACTATCACTATCTTTCTTCTCTTGTTCCATATTAGCTGTGGCTTCAGATGCTGTACATTTCTTTGTACGATCATCGATTGCCGGAAAATCGGACACATTATAAGTGAACGGTTTATTGGCTAATTTTTTCTCATTTAATTTCTTTTCAGCATCAGCCAATTCAACATGTAATTGATGCATAATAAAACGATTCCAACACTAAAATCCAAAAAAATTATTTCAACACAAATTAATGAATACTAATGAATTGGAAACCTGTATCAGGAAGCCTAGATTAACTTTTAATTTTTGATCAGATGGTAGATCGCTATAAACTAAACCTAAAGCGGCCGCTTCGGGTATTGTACGGAAGGCTCGTAGGAAATTCGCCGGTTGACATGGTAGATTATTCGATGAGATCTTCAACATGTGAAACAAGAAACCCAATTCGCACGACAAACAAAACTCTTTATCGCACAGATGTGATAGTAGAACGGCACGTAACGGTTCGATATAATAGAGTACCTACAATTTTTGTTATTTTCAATTAAACAATCAAATTCTTGACTAATCACGATAGAACCTGTATCATTGCGTTACAATAAGAATTGGGCAATGTTGCATCCAATCCAGCCAAACCGGTACGATTGAATTGTTCAAATTGGTACTCGTCTGTGCCCAATTTCGTGTATTTAATATCAGTTTTACGATAACGTTTCGGTATTGCTATAAAACCATCATTATCATCGAATTTTTGACGAATATCGTGTTTTTGTGGTAGTTTAATGCGATTATCATCAATCTCGTATGGGACCTAAAAAAGATACAATTATTAACAAAAAAATTAAGGTGATAACAACTAAAATCGCTATAAATCTAATTAATTAATAATTTATTCTAATTAATCAATAAATTAAATCAAATTCTTTGTTAATTAATCACAAAAATTAATCAAAAATTCTTTAAAAAAAAAACCGAAATTTTTCTTATCAATAAAAGTATACAATCGGTAATTTATCAGGTCTCACTTGATTCCGTCGTATGATCCGTGGATTTGGTGCATAACCAATTGGTCCTTTCATTTTCATTGTACGTAAAATTTCCGGATCAATACCTTTTGGACGACGATAACATTTCTCAATTAATTCATTTGGCCAATTTGATGATAATGGTAAATCATGATTAATTGGCATTGGAATAACTGATAATGGTGTATTATAATCATCAATGGCAAAATTTTGATATGTTACAATTTGATCAGCATGTTCGGTCATACGTGAATAACTATTAAATAATGGTTGGGGTGTTGATGAGAATAAATGTATTGAACCGGAACTATCACCAAATGCTAATGCTTGACTAGTTTGACTTATATCGAAACATAAACACATTGCTGGAAATTGAAGGAAATCGATTAATTGAAATGTTGTTGTTTTTTTTAACACGTTGACTATCACATATGTCATCCGATTAACACAATCAATGACGCTCCCCTTAACAATTATCGTCAGAAATAATGCTCCCCACTGACAAGTAAAGTACGCGAAGTGGAAACTCCCGATTTCCATGATTTTTGGTACATAGATAGAGGAAATGATTATAAGGGATGTGTATTTTTTCATTCGTGCCCTACTCAAGTTTAAGGGAACAAAATGAGGGTTGAAGTTCACCCTGTAAAGTATCCACAATATCTCCAAAACTGCTCATTATTTTTCAACGATTTAAAAACTGAATGGTAGGTGTTTTCAAGAGCTATAAAATGGTGAAAACCGATTTTACTCACTGATTCACTGACTCACTGACTGACTCATCACGATATCTTCGAAACTATCCATCTGATCGACTTTAAATTTAGCGCATATATTCTTTAGGTGATGTAAACGTTTACTAAGAAAGGATTTTTGGAAATTCAACCCCTAAGGGACATTAAAGTTTCAATATGTTGCAAGATATGCGGTTGTGGAACTAAGTTTTGACAAGCGGGTACCTGTCCGCATCGCTGGCCATTTTTGGAAATAAGTTTTGATGATTTATCAGTTTCATTTTAAAATGTAAATAACAGAGATTCTAATCTGACTGTCTTTGATGTTTTACAATTAAACAATATTTTGTTCAAACAATTCGATATTTTGCCAGATTATGATTTAATTAATAGTATTACTATTGTTAATTTTGTGAATCAACGGGCGGAAGGAAGTCTGCCGGGTCCGGTAGTAATCAATAATATGCGTTTCTTTGGTTTTTCACCCCTTTCAGCCCTATAATTAACCCTATCAAGATGATATTTTGTATATAAGTAGCAAATTGAAAAATAAAACTTACCTATGTTTGCATTTTTTGATATTCCTAATAATTGATCGTGTAATGCTTATGAAGTGTTGTAAGTTTGGGGTTGAACTGTAAGAAGACTTATTGCCACAAAATAATAATTTCCGGCTTATATTCAATAATATTAAATGTACTTTCAAATGATAGATCATTTGTTACCCTTTGATTAAACCTTATGAAAAAATAGGGTTTTTTTATGAAAAAAAACCCTCATTTATTTGTACAAAGATTTTATTTTTTGTGTGTTCTTTTCCCTCTTCAGATTGAATCAGAATTATTTGATTGGATTATTATTAATGCCAAATTAAATCATTGAAAAAGTCATTCTAATATACAGTCTGTTTCAGCCCAAGCGGCCACTTTTCATGACTTCTTCGATTATTAAAATAAAATTAAACCTTCGAGAACCTAAGGTCCTTAGGTGACTTAGTAATGTGTAAAGTTGTATCAGATTATTATATGTAGAAATCACAAATGAGAAAAAATTCAAAAAACGTCCGTCATGTTTTTCCATAAGGGTTCATCAAAGGGTAGAAAATGATATTTCATTTGAAAGTACATTCAATATTATTAAAATTAAGTGAAAAATTAAGATTTTTTGACAATATGTTTCTTTACAATTCAACCCTTCATAAGCACTACGCCATCAAAGGGTTAATCGTAAACATTGTAAATTTTATCGATTATTACTGGCATTTGTGGTTCATTTCATAAAACACCTCCCTTTTTCGTTGATAACGGTTAATAAAGGGTAGCAATTTATATAATATTTGAAAGTACATGAAATATTATTGACCATAAATGGCAAATTAACATTTTGTAACAAAAAGTCTTTTTATAATTCAACTCCAAATTTACAACCCTTCAAAAGCATTACACCCCCAATTATTAAAAATATCAAAAAATGCAAAAATAGATGTTTTATTTTTCAATTTGATATTTAACAGTGTTAATTATAGGGCTGAAAAACCGAAAAAGATTGCATATTATTGAATATAGCTCCAATCCCAAGTCAGATATGGAAAATCAATTTTCACCATTTGATAGCCCTTAAAAGCAACTAACAGTCAGTTTTTAAATCATTGAAAAATAAAGAGCCATTTTGGACATATTTTGGAAAAACTAATTTTACAGGGCGGACTTCAACCCTTATTTTTTCCCTTAAATTTGAGAGTATGGGCACGAATGAAAAAAGACCCATCCCTTATAATCGTTTCCTCTACCTATCTACCAAAAATCATGAATATCGGGAATTTACACTTCGCGTACTTTACCTGTAAGCCTATTTAAGCATCGTTAAACTATTACCAACAATTTAGCGTGACAGTCAACGTGTTAATTGCACAAATCAAAACTACCAGGACTCTCCATTTGCATTAAACACAGTCTGGGTTCAGCAAAAGCGACAGTATCTAAAAACTGGGCATGTCCAATAGCAGAGACCACAACTAATCGTGACGAAACGGACGGTAAGAATCTCAGGTACAGTGGATCTAAAACTGTTTGTATTGGTGTAACAGCACGCATCATCCGTAAATCATAGACCATTAAAAAACGATCAACCGTTAAATTGCCATGCCTACAAAACCAAGGAGAATATTAAAAGATTTAGTAAAAAAAAATAATTACAAATAATTATACCGATTACTGAATCCACACGTTACTAACAGATTGCCTTGAACATCGAAATCACTCAAACTGCCACTATGCGTCTCTAACGTGTGCTCAATATTGAGTGTATGCGGATCACGTAAATCGATACGACCCAATGGATTACCGGCACAAACGAATCGAGTGTGTGGCCGTAACATTACACAACCCGTCTCGCCCACATCCACCTAAAAAACAATTTCAACCAGTTTTCTTTTAAACCAAACAAAAACCACAACAATTCTACCACTTTAGTCTCCTTGCACATATCCATATTGAAATCGATCAATTTCCCATTATGACCACCCATTAATAGACGTGTCTCGGATAGAGCCAACATACATTGCATTTCGTTCATATTCACAGATCTGTAACAAATAAAATCGAATACAAATCGAACAAATTTTTTTTTGCCGGACAAATCATACTCATGCGTGAATACTGGAATTCCACGTCTGATCTGATAGCGTAAACTGCTCGCCGTCAATCCGAGAATGCCATCATTCACCGTTAAAATCTGTCGAACGTCTTCGGTGGCATGGATCTGGAACGACGTGTACTTCTGTAGACCGCCAGTAAAGTAGGAAGTCACATGTCCCTGTAATTTGATGGTTTATTTGATAGTTTATCGGCGAAATCGAACGAATTACCCCCTGATTGCCCATCCATAGTAGTTCTTCGTAACGGTCGAATGTCAGAGCACTAACACCGAAACGGTCACCACCATCGGCCAATATACATTGCGTTTGTACGTATTCGGATTGCATGCCCATTAGTTCGGGCACTTCGGCAGCCCCTGTTACTAGCTATAATTAACGAAAAATTAAAAGGTAAAAAAAAAACAACATAACCTCAAATTTATAGATGAGCGTTGTTACTCACCCCACTTTGATCGAAATACATTTTATTTTTATAAATTTCCAATTATTACACATAAACGAATATAACATATATATTTTTTAGTTAATTATAATTAATTTAATTAAATTAAACGTAATTAGACTACATAATAAAAATTGTTTTTCTTTTGTTTGAACTACGAGAAAATGGTGGATAATTTAGGGAATTTCGATTTGGGCAATCGCGCAAAATTAAAATCCCTAAATAGCTTCAGATTAGGCTGTCCATACACCATTAGATTTGCTGCATTAATCGGCGCAACTGTGAATTTAGTAAAAGTGAACACAATTACAAAATTTCGGAAAAAACAGCTCTTTTCTTTGTTTATTGCATTCGAGTCGTAAAGTTAGACGAAGAAATGCAACGTCTTATTACGTCACGTCTGCAGTATGTACTGCAGGAAGATGAGTAGGTTTGAGGCAGGCTCTATTGATAAAATTTAATATTATGCAATAAAACACATAATGGTCTAGAAATTGTTGTGAATATATATTTATTTATTAATAATAATTATTAATTCTTATAGTTTGTGTGCCTAAAGGAGACCATGCACGTCGGTCTATTGCCTCTGCTTGAATCCCAACCAGATACCTCCTTTAGCCTCTAGACTCAACGATTTGGCTAATTGTAGCGGGATTTGTGTTCTATCAACCGGAACTATTTGGAAGTTTGCTAAAAGATTCACTAATAAAGTCTTAATTTCTAGCAGTGCAAATCGAGAGCCTGAAATAAAAATTTTTTAAATCCTTATAAAAATGAAGTAAAATTGTTGTAATTACCAATACAATTCCTCGGTCCCATCCCGAATGGCATATACGCGCCTGGTACAATCTTCGATTTGTTCTCATCATTGAACCGTTCCGGATCGAACCGATCCGGATCCGGATAGAAATCTTTACAATAGTGAATCGCCACCACCGGTATTGCAATCAAACAGCCTCGATTAACGATCAGAGTTTCTTCATCGGCTCTACTAGCCGGTATTTGATAATCTTTAACACAGATCCGATTTAGAACATAACCCGGTGGCCATTTTCTTAAAGCTTCCGATATAACCTGATCTAAATACTTCATCTGGATAATTTCATCGTACGGTAATCGTTGTTTTGGATATTTCTCCGTAATATTCACAATTTCCTCGTACAATTTATCTTGTATTTCCGGTTGTAGGGCCAATTCGTACGATAAGAAACTCAATAATGATGAAGCTGTAGTGAAACCGGCTATAAAGAAAACTAATGCTTGTGCTGTTATAATTTCATCGGTGATTTCGATTTGATTCTTATCGGTATTTTCAAGAATTTCATCGACTTCAGCAAAACTTGCGCTTTTCTGTGGATCAATTTCCGTTCTTAAGCGATTCGTACGCGCCTCCATTAATAAATGGATCATATCCGGACGTTGAATATTGCCAGATTGACGCAAATGGATCGTTTCAGTGATCAATTTATGGAAGAATTCCGGTATTGATGGACTTATCACGGGAATACGAAAAAACTGTAAGCCGAAAAAGACAAATTTTTGAAAAGATCTACACCAGGGACTGCCAACAAGAGGGTGCTGTAGCAGTGATTGAATCTAGAGTTATATGTATAAGCGAAATACCACTCACTCACTGACTCATCACGATATCTCCGAAACTATCAGTCCGATAGATTTTAAATTTGGCATATATATTCGTTTCATGATATAGACGCTCACTAAGAAAGGATATTTGAAAATTCGCACTCTAACGGGGTTAAAAGGGACACTAAAGTTTCAATAGGTTCACCTGTCAGTTGTCACTGCGATCAATTTAATTGCGACGTTGCCGTATGTATTTTTTGTATTATATATATGGAAATGAAATACTAACAGGGGCAGAATGCGAAGTTACTATTACTCTGTAGTTGTTGGACATACCTCCCCCCCCCCATCTGTACGAACCTCGAAAATTTTCGGAAAGAACCCAAACAACAGACTGCGCAACAGCCGTGGCAGCGATGTCGATTGGAAGACCTGTCCCATTTGAAAGAAATCATTGCCAGGATCTTGCAACGAATCCAATTCGATACCAAATGCACAATTTGCAATAATATCATTTGTATATTTCGAATAAACATCTTTCATTTCTAATACAATTGTGTTTGGATTGTTGCTGAAATGTTTAACGAAATTTTCAGCAATTTCCGCGATTAAATTGTACATGAGCCTCATTTTGCTGCCGGTGAATGTGGGACTTAATGTTGAACGCAACCGCCGCCATTTATAACCTTTCAATGAGAACAGATTCAATGCTAATATCGGATCGGTTTTCTCACTAGTGAAACCGCTATGGTCCATGAAATAATCGAAATCTTTCACTGTAATCTTCTTGATCAAATCCAAATCTCTCACGAATAATGATGGTTGCAAAAATTGATAACTGCCATAATATCTAAGTGCAGTAGAAAATTAATGACGATTCTATATGTTCGAGAAATTACTGTAAATTATACCTTTTGTCTGGATAATCGTTATATGCGGTTTTGATTGCATCGAAAAATGACCGTTTTTGCAGGAAGACTTGCGAGAATCTCGTCCATGGTGTTACGTAGAAGATGCCACGTCTTTTCCAATATAAAAATGGTAGAATTAGTTTGAAATAAATTATTGTTATTAACGAAATTGTTATTAACAATAGAAATATCATTGTTTATCAATGATTGTAAGATGACTAGTTGGTTGGTTGCAATAAAGTAGAAAGGGTCGCATGTGGGTCAAACTCATTAGTTTACCGTTAAATTTCTACATTTGCTCAGAGAAACTCATTTTTTTTTCAAATTACTACGAAACTAAAGTTGTCCATAAATTATCACGCTTGTATCGCAACTTGCACAGTATTTATGTTTTCATTTCACTGCTCTGTTCAATTGCGTCGATCGTTTTCCACTGAGAATTTCATCAATTTGGTTGATAAATAAAAACCGTCAGGGTATGTGTACTTGTTTTCTATCCCCGACACGATAAGATTTATGAAACTCCCTTTGACGTCTCTTGACTTCAATTCTTTTGCATTATGTTGCGTTTAATAATTCTATAAGTTCTGCGTTTGATTGAGCACAGATTTTTGCCCTTTCAGCAGCAACGTGGAGACAAATAAACCTGGATCTACAGCACCATAGCAAAGCAGGCAGCTGCCTGAAGTGATTTAATTTTGTATCTTATTAGCAACGAGAACAAATAGCAACACTGTTAAAAATGTTTCCCGAAAATTCAGAAAAAAAATTATAAAAAGTTTTTCACCGATACTTTATTCTGAAAATTCAGAATGCATGGTTTTGAAAATTCAGAACGAATGATTCTGAAAATTCAGAGAATAAATAGTTTGAAAATTCAGAAAGTATAGCTCTGAAAATTCAGAATGCTTGGTTCTAAAATTCAGAAAGTATGACTGAAAATTCAGTGTGTGTGGTTGTAAAATTCAGAATGTATGACTCTGAAAATTATACCTCAAGTGCTTAATATTCAGACATAAGTATTGGATTTAACTAGGTAATATGGTAAAAATTGAAAAAAAGAAGCGTTATATATTAAATTTATCAAATTTTATTGCCTATATATATATACGAATAAAAAGGACATATACATCATAGATAAGTATAGATCGGACACTCCATGATAAATTTTCCGCCATTTTGTTTTAACCGGTGCTGGGATGGCGCTAGAGAAGGTTACGATTACAGAGCTCTGTACGTCATATATGAAAGGTTTGCGTCCCTTATGCAAAAAGGCGGTAAATTTAAAATATATTTTCAATGTTTTTTTTATAATTTATTTTGATGTTAAAAGAAAAGAACAAAAAACGTTGAATTCGATTTATTAAAAAAGAAAACAAGATATACATAATACAAATATATAATTTAAAAATTATTTGTCAACAGTATTTGTTTTCAAATAAATAGAAATTGCATTACTAAATTGTTTTCTCCAATAAAATACAGCGTAGAACTCGTACTGTTGACAAATAAAATTCACAATCGAAGTTGTTTCAAGTATAAAATAAGTTTGGCCCAATAACATGGTGTACCTTCATTAATTTAATGTTCCAACTTTGAATTTTTTCCTTAGAAATCGAATTTTTCAAAATAGCTCTAACATTTTTGTGTACATTTCGAATTAGAAACACTCGACCAGGAATGTGCCATCTGTTCTTTTGTATGAAGGAGCTTTCTTTATAGGAGATAACCTGCAGAACCATTGAAAATGTGCCACAAACTAATAAAATTTTGGAAAACGTTCAAATGGAGGATCATCTGAATTGCAAATCATACTTCCCTTAAAAATTAAAACAAATTTATAAATTGCATTATAACTAAATTTAAAACTCAACTTACTTAATAAACTCTTAAAAAACTCCAGGCTTTCAATTAACAATTTTTAATCAACTAAATAAACAATTAACAAGAAAACATAAAGACCAAAAATACTGATTACAACGACTTTGATAAATAACTATTTTTTATATTTGTTATCAAGGCAACCAAAACAGAGCATAGACAATTTGCGTAAACGACATCTCTTGACCGGATAATAGACGAATTAGTTTATGTCCAGGATAATTTTCGATAGCTGCGCTACCTACGAGCGGTTAAGAGTTAGGCATTATCCCTTCCATAACAGAGTCCCCCCCTGATATACATGATTAAATATGTGAATTTCTCTTAATCGTCAATGTCATAATACTGCTCTAAATTTTTCGCCAACCTTTTGACAGCTGTGCAATAGTTGGCCACTTATTGTTTTCCTTTTTTCTTCGCTTTTTTATTGACAACGCCGATTGGATTTATATCCAGCAGCACTCTGAAAATTGTTTAAAAAAATTAGCTAGATAAAATAAACAAATTTAAAAAAAATACGGTATTTATAATACCTTTGAATAAATTCAGACTTATTATATTTTTTATTTTTCACTTCTATATAATTGTTTGTTTATATCTTGGATACGCGATATATAACAACCGTCATTTCAACCTAGGGCATAATAAGCGGGCGTAATGATTACGCCCGCCTTTATTATTAATGCTGATGAGTAAAAAATACAAC
Organism: Epicauta chinensis; assembly: GCA_021725515.1. Taxonomy (NCBI): domain Eukaryota; kingdom Metazoa; phylum Arthropoda; class Insecta; order Coleoptera; family Meloidae; genus Epicauta; species Epicauta chinensis. Next base: position 34,855 of record JAEDXX010000061.1, read on the forward strand.
AATCTAAAGAAAACATTTTAATGCTAAGTTAATATAATATTCAAGACATGCAAGAAACTGACCATAAAAGTAGGATTATTAAACAATACGTACCAATTCATGAAAATATGCCATTAGAACTGTCTCACTGGCAGTTTTCACAGAATTTTTATTTCTCCAGTCTTCAAATTTTTGGAGCTCTCTTTCATAAACCGATCGTGATTTTTTGGGGAGTAACTCCTCCTCAGCTTTTAATGCACGTTCTGATATTGCTTTCGGAATTTCTTTTTCCATCACACACGGGTTTCTACTTTTTGTTATTAAAAAAATAAATGACTTCATCGCCTTAGATACAAAATAACGTACAAATTCAAAGTAGACTTCGTTTTTATAAATACGCATTTTTTGTCAAAAATAATTAATTGTAATTAATTTTCAAGTGAAAAATAAAATCATTTTCAAGTGAAAAATAAAACGTTGTATGAACCTCTGGCATAACTCGATGTTTATAAATCTCGGGCAACTTACAAAACCTCGGGCCGGAGGCCCTCGGATTTGTAAACTGTTGCCCTCGAATATAAACATCGTTATTATGCCCTTGATACATAAATAACTATTTTAGTCCTGACACAATTATCAATAACTACCCTGCCTGGGTTGTTCGATTCCGTCATCTAATTTTTTCCAAAGTGTGTGGAATATTCCGGGACATTACACCGATTTCCTGATATGTTGACTTTAATTATATAATATTATTTTAATAATAATTAATAAATAATTATTCAACTAAATATTATGAGGAAATTCAGTACCAAATTGTTAAATTGAAAGACATTTGGAAATAAATGCATTAATTTCTTGATAAGTATGACAAAAATTCGAACATTAGGTATATGTGTGTACAATGAATATTACTTACCGTAAATATAATAAACCTTACCAAAAAAATCACAATATTCCTGTTGCACTATTACTATAACAAAGAGGATTAAAATCAAAAATGCGCTTTTTGAGTAATAAAAAAAATATTGAAAGCAGTTAATCTAGCCCACTATCACTAGAATAGTCAGCTACTTTCAAGTTCAAATATCTCGGAAATACACCAATTAGTAAGCTCTCCGAGTTCAAAAATATGAATTTTCCACATTTTTAAGCTCTTTGGGCTAAAAACAATAACTTCCAGAACTTTTGAAAATTTTCAATTTTCTCAAAAATTCTAACATTTTATGGAAAATTCAAATATTATAATAGTAAGGGTTTCATTTTTTTTCTCATATTTTTTATATTTTTGAACTTTCAGGTGATAATCTGAAATTATGAATAATTTTCACAAAAATACAACAGATATTTCAGATAAATTAGCTTACGAAATTGCAGAGCATCTTTTTACAAATACTGCTGCTTTATGAATTCCCAACTACTTTCTTAAAATTCAGAACTATATTGTTCTCGGAATACTTTCAGAAATGTTAGTTTGTAAATTTTAGAAAATTTTCTTAAAAATAATCCAATTTTCAAATACGTTCTGAAAATTCAGAATAATCTTATCCTTGAAACACTGTCAGAATGTAGATTCTGAAAATTCAGAATAATATTATACTTGAAACACTTCCAGAATATTGATTCTGAAATTTCAGAAACGTTAGCTTCTGAAATTTCAGAAAATTTTTAACAGTGAAGCTTAATCCGTTGATTTTACGTGCAGCACCTGCCTTTCAGCGTAATCCACACGACGCTCACAAAGCTCATCTGATTATTTCTAGACACAACATTTTTGGGAGATTTGTAACAGGGCCACCTATCACCATTTCCATAAAATCTATTGTGGACTAATTTTGTGGTTTTACCGAGGTTAAAGGTCAATCTCCCAAGTCATTTATCCTACCATAGACTTCTGAGCAATGCGATAATGATGCGACGTCAACACATTATTGGGACGTTTATTTCACTTGTTTAAAACGGCTATTTGAAGATCTCGTAGCTCTCAATAGTTAAAAAAAACACCCTGTATAATCATAGAGCCTCTGTATAAACAACTAAGCAGTAATTAATGCAAGTAATTCATTGATTATGAATGGTTTTTTTTATCATTTGTACCTGCTTGTTTTCTATAAGACTACTTTTCCTATATTAATAACCGTCAAGGTTAATTTATGATAATTGCAATAATACAAGCTTATAAATAAAGGGTGCAATCATATTCACTTGTATTCGTGATTAGTTTGCACAACTATTGTACAATAACAACATGGATCGTTGGTGTAATAAAGTAGCTATTGTAACTGGTGCCGGTGCTGGAATTGGTGCGGCAATTGCTGCAAAACTGGTCGAAGAAGGCTTACAAGTTGTTGGATTAGATCGTTGTTCAGATCGTATTGAAACCGTATCGAAACAATTGTCCGGAAAATCTGGCAAGTTTTACGCTTATAAAACCGATATAACAAAAGAAGATGATATTTTGAATGCTTTCAAATGGACCACCGATAATGTTGGTCCTGTCAGTATTTTAATCAATAATGCCGGAATTATGAGCGATACCGATTTGATGAATGGTGATACGGAGAAATGGCGGAAAATATTCGATACAAACGTGTTGGGATTGTGTATTGCAACACGTGAAGCCATCAAAATTATGCAAAAGGACAACATTAATGGCCGTATTATTCATATTAATAGTGTAGCCGGACATATAGTTCCAAACATTCCTAATACAAATGTGTATCCAGCATCTAAACATGCTGTAACTGCATTAACTGGGATTTTACGGCAAGAACTAGTACGAAGTGGATCGAAGATTAAAATTTCGGTAATTCTATTGGGAAATTGTACTAAATTTTCTCTTAATTGTTCATCGATTTGTTTACAGAGTATAAGTCCAGGAATTGTGGCAACACAAATTTTTGAAGCAAATAATATTCAATTGGATAAAAATACGGCAATAGTAAGTTTAGATGCTGTCGATGTGGCAAATGCTGTATTGTATGTGTTATCAACACCACCACATGTCCAAGTACATGATTTGGTGATAAGATCTTTAGGCGAGGTATTTTTTATGGACTCATATGATTGTTATGATAAACCATGTTGTTGTAGCAATTAATAAATTCAATTAGAACTGTATCGGTAGTAGTTTCGTAATCTTTCAGTAAACAATGATTTCTAATGGCTGAATTAAGGTATTTGTGTGCAATCCTGAAACGCAGCAATTTCAAATTTAGTTTATTAGTATTATTTGAAGTCTCATCTCCACATAAATTTCTGACCAAAACTGAATAAATAGTTTCAACCGCGTTTCACACGATTCTATCATTATTTAATTTTGTTTCGCCTTGACTCAAACCTAGGCGCCTACATCCCGATTTGAAGTGAAATGCAGAAAAAAACAACTGCAGAGAAAAATCGAGCCTTCAGGCAACGATAGAAAGAAAATAAACCAAGAAATGAACCTCATCTCTAACCTAAGAAGTTTCACTTCTAACGCGTGGCGTTATTGACTATTGACTCATAAACTAATCGTTTTATCACAGTCCCAACAAAAGTACCAAATGCAACTCTCAACAAATTTGTACAATGATCTTTTCTAAAACAAGTAGGTATATAGCAGCATAAGTGACTGAGGAGATGGACGTTGGAATCCGTAAAACCGCAAAATTGCCCTGTTATATTAGTATGATATACTAATATTATTATACAGGATGTCCCATAAGTAAAAGGCCCACCTTCTAGGGTCAGATAGGAAATTAAATTCTGAATCGAAAAGTCCTTTACTATTTTTCGATCTGACGCATAGATAATTTACTATGATTTAAATTCAATAACCAATCAGATGCGCGCTATAACTAATCCGGGCGCTACGGAGCAGCGCGTGAGTGAGCGATAGGACCCACGGCAGTCTGCTTCTTCCCCACCTACCGTTCTACCACTATAGCGCGCATCTGATTGGTTATTGAATTTAATTAATAGTAAATTATCTATGCGTCAGATCGATAAATGGTAAAAGACTTTTCGATTCAAAATTTAATTTCCTATTTGATCCTGAAAAGTGGGCCATTACTTATGGGACACCCTGTATATTAAAGAACAAGTGTCAGAAGTCGACAATTATTGCACGATGCCAAGTTTTCTAAAGGACGAGTGCAATATACGACTTCTGACACGAGTTTTTTATACTATTTTTTCTATTTTGCCTGTTTTGTGCCCTTTTTTACAAAAAAATTGCGAGATTTGATATTTAGGGAAATTGGTGGGAGTTGGTGTTACTAAAAAAAAACAATTGAACATTCAGCTAGGAAACTTCAATTGTTTTATTTTTCACTCTTAGCCGATTGTTTTTTTCGCCATATTGCTTATTTAACAATGAGTGAAGAATTTTCATGTACTCCACCTGAAATAAGGGAAATTGCTGAAAATGCAGGAAGCAATTTACTACCCGATAAATCCAAAGATCAGTACGAAAAACGGTATATTAAGTATCTTGTTTTTATGATTTTTGACAGTTGTCAAAATCAATGAAAATGTTACCAACCTACTAGAAAAAAATTCCTACTTTTTACTTTTCAGCACTGGTATCGATAATGAGCTCATTTCGTACAGAGCCGCGAGTTTTCTAAAGGACAGCGCAATTACGACTGCATGACACGAGTTTTTTATTGCAGTACAAAAAACACTGTTTTGCTATTCGTTGTTTATTTACGTTTTTGACAAAAAAAATTCGCAAGATTTGATATTTTCGGGGAAAATTGTGGGCAGTTTGTTATTAGATAAAAGAAGTCAAACAATTGAATCATTCTGCTAGTTTTCGAGAAACTTCAACTGTTTTATTTTTCACTCTTAGCCGATTGTTTTTTTCGCCATATTGCTTATTTAACAATGAGTGAAGAATTTTCATGTACTCCACCTGAAATAAGGGAAATTGCTGAAAATACAGGAAGCAATTTACTACCCGATAAATCCAAAGATCAGTACGAAAAACGGTATATTAAGTATCTTGTTTTTATGATTTTTGACAGTTGTCAAAATCAATGAAAATGTTACCAACCTAGTGGAAAAAAAATTACTAAATTATACTTTTCAGCACTAGTATCGAAATGAGCTCATTTCGATACAGTAGCGAGTTTAATAATAGCGCTATTATTGACGCAAAATAGAAAATAATTATTATAATTGCAGTACAAAAAACAAACTGATTCAGTTGTTTAATTTAATGGGATACTTGATGAGTTTTGGAAAATAGTATTTGTGCAACTAGTGCGGAAAGTTGTCAATTGCACACGAGAGCAGAGTTGAGAGCACGAACGAAGTATCCGAAATAACCCAACTGAACGGCCCTTAATTATGATATTTGTATGCAGCATTCCAAATTTAGTTCTTTTAAAACGTCCGGGTTTTTCAATTGCAAATAAAAAAGAAAACAATAATTTCGTATCAACTTTAAATGTATATTAAGGGAAGTCGTTCAAACGTACAATAGAGACATACGGATATTACGATTTTCCACCAACATGCATTCGTCTGTAATGTTTTGCTAGTGTACCCTTCTGCGTAAATGCTCTATTACAAACATCACATTTGAAGGGTTTCTCTCCAGAATGTACTCGTTCATGATTCAAACAATTAGTCTTGTTTGAAAATTGTCTATTACAAATATTGCATTTGAAAGGCTTCTCCCCAGTATGTGTCCTTAAATGACGATTTAAAGAACCTTTTTGTAAAAATCGTTTCTTACAAATATCACACTCAAACTCCTTTTCATTCCTATGTGCTTTTAAATGTGTAGGCAGAGCACTTCTAAACGTGAACATCTTATTACAAATATTACACGAATAAGGCTTCTTAGCTGTGTGTATATTTAAATGATCTTTTAAATGCGTCCGGGTCGTAAACGACTTATTGCAAACATTACATTTATATGGTTTTTCATTTTTATGTAATCGTTCATGATTCCATAAACTCGATTTCTGTGTAAATTGTTTCTTACAAATAGTACATTTGAACGGTTTTTCACCCGTATGTACTCGTTGATGTATACTCAAAGTTATCTTCAATGAAAATTGCTTATAACAAATATTACAACGATACGGTTTTTCACCGGTATGTATTCGTTGATGATTCAATAAAATCGTCTTTTGTGAAAATTGCTTATTACAAATCGTACATTTAAACGGTTTTTCACCCGTATGTACTCGTTCATGTCTACACAAAGTCACCTTCAGTGAAAATTGTTTTTTACAAATATCACAACGATACGGTTTTTCACACGAATTACTTTGTAACGCATCATTGGTGTGTACTTTTAAAATATTTAAATCATTTCGGACATTGCTATGGTTTTTTCTAATTTCAGCAATCTTTTTCTCCGTTGTATTGGTTTTAGGATCAATCGAATTATCAACATTTAAGCATTCATTTAATTCTTCCTTTTTACCAATATCGTCATTATTAGAATTTGTACATAAACTGTTATTATCAAAATTTTTACTACAACCTACAATATCTTTGGTGGTACTTATCGCATTTCCATTAATAGTAATCATATAATCATTATCGGGAAGTCTTAAGTCATTTTGGTTTGTTGAAATCGTGTAACTTCCATCGGTTTCAGTAGAGTCTCTAGTGAAAACAATTTTATCATCAGTGCTGCATTGGCTGCTTTGTCTCTCATTTGTTTCGTTGCTATTATCATTGGGACTTGTATAGTAGGCTGTTATGTTATCATTATTATTAATTCCATCTACGATTGCCATTTGTTTAATATTTTGATTATCAATAACAGCAACGCTAATATTGTTCAATTCTTCTTTAATTTCATCCGCTAAAATTAAATAACACCAATAATTAGTTCAGACCCTGGCGGAAAAAAAGTATGAAAAACTATGAAAAATTATGAAAAACTATGAAAAATCATGAGAAACTATGAAAAATTCGAAAAATTATGAATTTCTATGAAAAATTATGAATTTTTAAGAAAAATTAAATCGACAAAGCACGAAAAAATATGAATTACCCTGGCGGAAAAAAAATTATGAAAAACTATGAAAAATTATGAATTTCTATGAAAAATTATGAATTTTTATGAAAAATTATGTCGATAAAGCACAAAAAAATATGAATTATAAAAGTGAATTTTTTTTTGGGCTCTCTTATTTTCTATGAAAAATTATGAATTTCTATGAAAAATTATGAATTTTTATGAAAAATTATGAATTTTTATGAAAAGTTATGTCGATAAATAAATAAATTGCTCGAATTTCATTATTCATAAATAATCAATATTATAAAAATTTATAGAAATTCATAATTTTTCATAGAAAAACTATGAAAAAACTATGAAAAAATTATGAAAAACTATGAAAATTTATGAAATGATGTCCAAATCTACGACATTTTTCATAAATTTTCATAGTTTTTTCATAATTTTTTTTCCGCCAGGGGAACCGAGCTACTCTAATAAGGGGCTCGGGTGCAAGCAACATTCCGGGAGTCCAAAAGTTTCATTATGAGAAATACAAAAAGACAATGTAGATAGATTTTTGGGGACCTCTATAAATCATCAGGGCCTTGCAGCTTTTGCAACCCCTTGAGGTCGAGTCTGAATTTTAATTAACAATTGTTATAATCTGGCTATTAAAAGTATTTTTTTTTACCAATTTTTAAAGGATCCTCTTCAATTTCTATTTGTTCTTCTTTTATCATAAGATCATCATTATTTGAAGTGGTAGAAGTGAAGTGTACTTCAGAATAATCACAATTATCACTTGTTTTCTCTAACAATTGTTCTTTTTCATGTTGGATACGATAATTAGTTGCTAGAATCTGTATCCGGAAGTCATTGTATTTTACCAAATCGATGAAGCATTGGCCACATATATTTTTCGTATACGGATCGTTCTTTGTTATCTAGAAAAACCAATTTAATTAACAGATAAATGTAAAAAGCAAAGCTCTTCAGATTTACTATTAAATTTGATAATTGTTCAATTATTTTCCAAATTGGCGGTTCAGATTTTGTGTTAAATATGTGTTGGCACACTTCTGGATTTGGATCCGTATAACATAAACGACACTTGTTCATTTTTTTTTTGATGAGTTTCAAATAATTAAGTAATTAATATTTGTTCTTAATTGTGTGTTAACCTGTAAATTTTGGTGTTTCAAAACTAGTGATTTTTTATTTGTTTGTTGGCTATACTGGACGTCAAAAATGTTAAAGCTGCGTATACACTTATGGGTATGTACGGTACGAACCGTGCGGCGAATGCACCAATGACGTCACAAATTTCCTGACCTTATTCGACATACAAACGTACAAACTGTTTATACCAGTCTTTTCCGGTTTCCGGCTCCATAAATTAATAATCAGATTTTTTTCTAAATTTTTGGCTTTCTTGAAAAATTGGAAAACTTTCCTTTTTTAAAAGCGCAAAATTTCAAGAATTGGAAAATTGAATATTTCGCGGCGCCCTAATGAGAGCATCGCGGCTCCCCGGTGAGTCGCGGCGCACACTTTGGGAATCACTGGTTTATAAAGTGTCAGAGCCCTGAATTTGCAGGAAAAACTGGGCATTTGCAATACAATACAATATTCCATTTATTTTAATTATATTAAATTTATATTTTGAAAAAGAATTGTCTTATTAACAATAAATATTGTTGAATTATTTGGAATTCATTTGCATGTTAAAACTGGTAGAATTATTATTTTTTATTTACATATTTTATTGAAATTTTTAACATTGTGCTTAATTGTATGCAGGATTTTTTAAATTTACAATACGCACACTTCTAATCCTAGGTATTTGATTTATTTGAAAGTTTATTTGCACTATAGAATTGTTGAGCACGAGGCACACAACAAATTTCTCCAATGAATTCAGGACAAGTTTTGTATTGTACAGTTAAGTTAAGTGCACACACAGTTACTTTTGCTGCGCTGCAGCACAAAAAACTGCGCAACACAGAACACTAAATATAAGAAATGAAATCCCCATGTTAAACGTTGGCAACAGCCGCCATTTTGTTGGGTGGCATTATGACACAACTACGCATGCGTGAAATTTTTGCATCTTCTCTCTTTGTCTTTCTTCTCTATCTTATACATATTAGATATTTCAGGACTCAAATTAAAACAAAAACTAAAAATGTACATAATATATTCAGTTAATCACTTCATCGGCTATAAAATAAAGTACAATATAATAAATAAGGCGTGCAATGCACTTAAGTCTATTTCAGAATAATTTGCAATTTTTGTCTATGAAAAATTCTTGCTGTATATAATCATTATTCAATGTCTTAGAGGCTTTTTTAAAGCTCTTCTGCACAATTAAACCAAAGGGATTTAATAACTAAAGTGTCAAAAACGTTAATTATAAAAACTGTTACTGCATAGACTTAATCGCTAGCTCTTGAATGCTCTAATCTGTCCCAAAAAAAACACCACAGGTGTCGATAGTGCTCCTTTTGCACTGCTCTGAATATAATAGCATATCGATACGTGAAGTTAGCAACGTTACCTTAATATTTGTAGATTAAACAAAAAATAAAAATTTAACATTTCGGCACCAAGTTAGTTGAAATCAGTAGTACAAATGGAACACTAACGCCCATTTTTTTTTGGAAAGAATGTTCATACATGGAGTTTGTGCTAGTTATATAGACTCCATGAGCAAGTCAATCAGCTCTGCGATGCCATTGCAAGAAATGAGCGCGCTCCCAGTGATTTCGTGATTTTGACACTTTCGTCAAACAACCAATCAGCTCTCATATGCCCTGACATTTGTTCAAGGTTAGAAAGTGGGCCTCTCCCCCAAAAAAATTCATAATTGATGTTTTTCATTCTGTATTTTTATTTTTACAATTAATTATTAAATATTCAATAAACGTTTTACCCCTCATTATATAATAAATTTCAAAAAAGTTTGGCTCCATATTTTTCTGAAGATTTGAAAATTTGGAGGGGCCCACTTTGCCCCTCCCATCCCTATCTGTCTTCTTGTTAAAATAAATAATAAGAAGATAGATTTCTGACAGTTTTCAGTTTTTATTTTGTATTAAATACTAATTAAAATGGGATAATTAAGAAAATATTTAGCTTTCTTTTTTAAATGGAATTAAAGTAGATAAATCCAATTTTCAGCTGCCATAAATTTTTCTTTTTGCAGGCAAAATGGGGTACCCCTCCAAAAAGTAAGAAAAAATTTTTGTTATAATAAAATTAAGTTTATATAAATAAAAATCATGGACACAATGTCTGGATTGTAATGATTGGGTCACGACTCCTGTGCGGGTATCTCAGACGATGATATTGAATTTAATTGTGATTATTGTAAATAGATTTTAGGAAATATTAAATAAGAAAAAAAAATTTCTAAATTTTTCGAAATTTATTTTATCACATAAGATAACGCAAAATAATGTTAGAAACAACTTTTGAGCATTTTAGAGATATTTTTTTGGATCTAATCATACATGAATAACTTGTATGATTATATATCGACAAAATATTTTTTTCTATTTTGAGTCCGTAATAGCACTATTATTAAACTCGCTACTGTATCGAAATGAGCTCATTTCGATACTAGTGCTGAAATGAAAAATTTAGTAATTTTTTTTCCACTAGATTTGGTAACATTTTCATTGATTTTGACAACTGTCAAAAATCATAAAAACAAGATACTTAATATACCGTTTTTCGTACTGATCTTTGGATTTATCGGGTAGTAAATTGCTTCCTGCATTTTCAGCAATTTCCCTTATTTCAGGTGGAGTACATGAAAATTCTTCACTCATTGTTGAATAAGCAATATGGCGAAAAAAACAATCGGCTAAGAGTGAAAAATAAAACAATTGAAGTTTCCTAGCTAAATGTTCAATTGTTTTTTTTTTTTAGTACCTAACACCAACTCCCACCAATTTCCCTAAATATCGAATCTCGCATTTTTTTGTAGAAAAGGACACAAAATAAGCAAAATAGAAAAAATAGTATAAAAAACTCGTGTCAGAAGTCGTCCTTTAGAAAACTCGCGGCTCCACCACTCGTTTTCTAAACTTGGACTCGTGCAATAATAGGCGACTTCTGACACTTGTTTCTTAATATACTATTTCCTGGAGTTTGTATATTTTTTTCAAATAATTTTTGCTTTTTTCTCCTAACTGCATTTAGGTATCGACTTTTCTCTTTTCTCTAATTTCCTGCTGGCTCTTGGAAATGTATAAAATTTGGCAACAACACAACAACCATTATGAACCATTTTTATATTTAATATTCACGTGCTTATTGACAACGAGAGCGTGATTTCAGGAAATTTCGTCCACAGCGAGCGCTGTGCCAATAGAACACAAGCACGTACAAATGATTTAAAAAAAAACCATTCGTAATAAATAAACTCTCTCTCCACTCTCCACTCATTACAATTTAGTTGATTATTCAAAGGGTTTATGATTACAGATATTTTTATCAGTAGAATCGAGATAAATTCGAATCGATTAATTGCAAATTCGTTATTTAAAACAGTGAAGCGAAGCCTAGCAAGCATAGCACTGCTTTAATCATTGATCATTAAAATGAATCGCTGGTATAATAAAGTAGCAATAATTACCGGTGCAAGTTCCGGTATTGGTGCTGCCATTGCTGAGAAACTCGTCGAAGAAGGCCTCCAGGTATTCTCAATCAAATTACTAACACATTTCCATTATAGTAATTAATTTGATTAAGGTGATCGGATTGGCTCGTCGTTCTGAGCTTATTGAAGCTCTATCAAAGAAATTAACAGGAAAACCTGGTAAACTTTACGCTTACAACACTGACATGACCAAAGAGGATGATATTTTGAATGCTTTCAAATGGGCCACCGATAATGTTGGTCCTGTCAGTATTTTAATCAATAATGCCGGAATTATGAGCGATACCGATTTGATGAATGGTGATACGGAGAAATGGCGAAAAATTCTCGAAACAAACGTGTTAGGTTTGTGTATTGCAACACGTGAAGCCATCAAAATTATGCAAAAGAACAACATTGATGGTCATATTATCCATATGAACAGTGTAGGTGGACATAGAATACCGAATTTTCCCAATTTAAATATGTATCCAGCATCGAAACATGCTATAACTGCATTAACTGAAACTTTACGATTGGAACTAATGAGGAATGGATCAAAAATCAAAATTTCGGTAATAGAAATTTTTGTAAGTTTCTCTATTCGTTATTATTAATTTTTTTTTTAGAGTATTAGTCCAGGAATCGTAGATACAGGAATTTATGATGCTAAAGGTATGCCAACTTTAGAACCTGTCGATGTAGCCAATGCTGTAGTGTATGTATTATCAACACCACCACACGTACAAGTACATGAATTAATGATAAAACCCTTAGGAGAGATCTTTTAAAATATTATCACATCTATTACGTAAACTGTTCTATTCTTAATAAATTTCTTTCTTTTGTGTTAATAATTCCAACTACAACAATTAGGAACAATAATTCAAATGTAATAATCATTAAATTTTATTATCGCACAATTTTTTTTTTTGTGATAACGCTTATTTATAATCATATTGGGCTACAATAACGTTTTTCGACCATTGACACGGCATTACCCAAAAAAATAACATATTAAGGAATACTGATAGCAGCTAACTTTCCACTGATTAACTTCAAAATAGAGAATAACATGCATTGATTCAAAATTCAAACACAAATCACCAAAAAACTAGAAATATTTTCAGAAAATTAATTGAAGAGTAACCTGCAGTTTTCCTTTTTCATATGTAATGCAACCAAGCACTTCCCGAAACGTTTTAATTTGAGAGAATGAGAAAATCAAAGAAAGCCTAGTTTGGAAACAAAAAAGTATAAAAGAGAGACGTAATTCTTCACTTTTTCAATCATTTCAACTATCAACCTACTCTTTAAATTACGAAATGCGACCGTGAAATCTTAAGAGAAACCGCCGTGTTTTGGGATATTGGATGCGGACCCTTAAGGATCGATTCTACAGTCATTTTATTCCGCGTAATATTCCGACAAAAATTCACTATGTTTTTGATGTGTTGAAAGAGAATTTCTTTTGTAGAATTGGCCCTAAGTTATGATAATAATAATTATTATTATAAATCTATATACATAAAACAAAGTCGTGTGTGTTAGACCATTTATAACTCACGAACGGCTGTACGGATTTGAATGATTTTTGATTTTTTAGATTCGTCTTCGCCTAGAATAGCAGAATAACTATTAAAATATGCTAACAATTCACGGAAAAAAATTATTAAAAAAAATAATTTTAAACAAAAAATATAAAAAACAAATGACAATAACTGTCAAATAGATTTGTCTCAATTTAATAAATTAATAATAATAATTCATTTTTATCGAGTTACCTAAGATTTTGCCATAGTTACGGAATAACAAGATATAAAAAAAATAGATCGATGAATTGTATTTCGATTTGTTTATTTTGTGCAAGTATTAATATTAACAATACCGCGACCCAAAAGATCTAATCTTTTCCAACAAATCATCGAATGATGGGACGAATGCGCAATGGAACAGAAACGGGCATTGGAAGTACTGGACCGAACATTGAAAGATCTGTGTAATGACTCAAAATATTTTGGCCGTGCAACGATTTCACTGTCTGGCAATTTTCGCCAAACATTGCCAATCATTTCAACATCAACTGCTGAGGATGGAATAAATGCTTGCCTCAAATCATCAAATCTGTGGTGCTGTGTGAAGATCTGCATTTATTCACATTTATTGACCGTGAAACAAACGAAGACGAAACTACTACTATGCAGTGGAACACGTTTGGTGATAAGAAAATTGATGATCAATGTGATTCACTCGGCGATATTCAAAGGAAAATTCAAAGGTGAGGAAGTTCTCATTTCGAGGATGACAACCGATATGCCCTTTGAATTTAAACGAATTTATTTTCTGATTCGTCTTGCATTCTTGACAATTAACGAATCACAAGACCAACCTTTGAGTGTTTGTGGTCTAAATCTAGAAACTGTATGTTTTTCTCATTGTCAATTGAATGCGATAACAAAATGGAGAATGTCGTATATCACAAGGTGCTTCAATGAAGAGAATAAATCTGAGTGCAACCCATGCAGCAAAACACGTAGCTTCAATAAAGCAAATGTCTTACTGACATGCCATTGAAATAATTGATTTTTGTATTTCTATCGAATTTTTGAAGTGAAAACTTCTTTAGGAGCGTTAGACGATCTTTTGGTAGGGAAAAATCATTTAGATTCGCATTAGCAACATGCTGTGGAAATAAGTTTTGACAAGCGGGTACCCGACCGCATAGCTGGCCGCTTTTGGAAATAAGTTTTAATAATTTACCAGTTTTATTTCAAAATCTAAATAACAAAGATTCTAACCCCACTTTCTTTGACTTTTTACAATTAAACAGTAATTTCTTCAAACATTTCGATATTTTACCAGATTATGATTTAATTAATAGAATTAATATTATCAATTTTGTTAATATAAACCAACGAACGGGCGGGGCGAAGTCTGCCGGGTCCGCTAGTTTATAAATAATGATTATCAAATTACATAAATTAAATAAATTAAAATGTCTATATTATCAACAAATTGATACTATTTGAATTTGGAAAAATATAGTAATCAAACTGACCAACTTTATAAATAAGCGACTTTAAGTAAACATATATCAGTTGTTTTTACCATCATAAACAAGCCACAATAATGGACCGTTGGCGCAATAAAGTAGCTATCGTTACCGGTGCTAGTGCTGGAATTGGTGCTGCAATTGCTGCAAAACTAGTCGAAGAAGGTTTACAAGTTGTCGGATTAGCTCGTCGTCCCGATCGTATTGAAGCACTATCGAAACAATTGTGTGGAAAATCGGGAAAACTTTACGCTTATAAAACTGATGTGACAAAAGAAACGGATATTTTAGAAGCTTTCAAATGGACAACGGATACTGTTGGTCCTGTTAGTGTTCTAATTAACAATGCCGGAATTTGCCAATCTACCGATTTAATTAATGGTGATACAGAGAAATGGCGAAAAACATTTGATACAAATACGTTAGCTTTATGTATTGCAACACGTGAAGCTATCGAAATTATGCAAAAGAACAACATTAATGGCCATATTATTCACATAAACAGTATAACAGGACATAAGGTGCCAAATGGACCAGGTATGAACGTGTATCCAGCATCTAAGCATGCTGTCACAGCATTAACTGAAACTTTACGATTAGAACTGATGAGAAATGGATCAAAGATTAAAGTTTCGGTAGCTCTAGCCATCGATTTTATAATTTTATTTGTTTTTGACTTCTTTTTTTTTTGTTGTTGTTGTAGAGTATAAGTCCAGGGGTAGTAGCAACAGAAATTCTAGATGCAAACGATTTCCATGTTGAAGAAGATTGGTGGAAAAAATGCCCATTTTTAAATGCTGCAGATATAGCTGATGCTGTATTGTATACATTATCAGCACCACCACACGTCCAAGTACATGAATTGATTATAAAGCCTCTAGGTGAACCTTTTTAAGCTTAATAAATTGAATCCGATTTACAATTGCAATTTTATTGATCACTCCACAGTTTATGTAGAAGCAGTTTAACAATAAGCTTTAGTACTCTAGTAATTTTCTAATTTGTAATTGTAGACTAATTTTTTCAGATACTTTTCGACTTCAATTCCCAAACAAGCGAGACACTTGAGATAAAACTGTTAACTGGGACATCCTGTATATCTCCCCATTTTTGTATGCTTAGCAGACAAAATAAAAAGAGATACAGAGATAGAATAAGGTTCAGTTAAAAATTTTGATTAGAATTAAGAGTTCCAAAATTCACCTCGACTTTTTTTTGGTCTACAAGTTCGCAAAATATAAAAACTACGGATATTTGTCTATGAATATAAAAACAACAAAATCTCTTATAATTCAAAGCTATTACTGGTGAAATTGTTGTTTGTCCACAAACTACAATCTAAACTAGCCGAGTCGAAATTTAAATTCTACATTGAGCCTACTAAAGTAGGCATGTTAAGTTTAGTTTGACTTTTGACCCTTTGAGGTCTAAAGTCGGATTTGAGAAAAATACAAATTACGGCATATTTTGGACCTCTATACTCGACTATATTAATAATAATTAATAACGATTGTTAGAGGTGCTGTTCAGGCTCTGGTGCTCGCAATACTCAGCAGTGAGGCTTTCTAATTCAATGTCGAAGGATGTATTCTGACCGATCTCTCCTGTCAGACTTACAATCTGAAGAAGGATGATGATGCTCTAGCACGGTGGTGGCGAACCTTTAGAGCGTCAAGATTTTGGAAAATCTAAACATAATTTTGGTGGCGTGTCACAAAAGTAGAGGCTAATAAAATAGAAATATTTATAATTATGAAACCAGATATACATTACGTGTCACCAAAAATCAGCTCGCATGTCAAAGGATCGCCATCACTGTTCTAGCAGGACCGGGTCTATATACTCCGCCGGTTAGTGGGGTGTCCGCGAACTATTCCGGTGCTGCCATCTAACGGATGTTTGTAGGTGTGGGGATCAGTGAGAATTCAATAACGGGTTCAAGAGCACAATAGTAGGACTTCATTTTTAATACTGTCTGACTTAGAGGTCCAAATTAGTATCTCTCTCAACAAATGGTAGGATTTCAGGGTTCAATGTAGGAGCTAGTAGGGCTCTAAATGGGTTCTAGTTCGAATCAGACGGATCAATGTAGCCTTTAATATTCGACTCGTGTTGAAGATCAATTCCAAATGATTCTAATCGAGAGTTTATCGATAATAACAGTTATGCAGAACATTTGTACCGACCACAGAATATCCCAAAACTGTTAGTTGGGACACCCTGTATGTCAGGTGTCCCAGCTAAGTGTTCCACCTTAAATATCTCGTTTGTCTGTGAATTGCAATGGAAAAGTATCTAAAGATATTAGCCTATACTTCAATTGACCGCCTCGATTTTCTTTCTAGTTATTGCGGAGATGCCAAAACGTCTCGAAAGTTACTGAATATTAGGAAACTAATGACTTACAAATAAAAAAAATAATATTTTTATTTGCAAAACTTCTCATTTGCTGCTAAAAAAAATTTAGAGCTTTTCAGGGATCAATATTCTTTGATGAAAAAAGCCTACGTCAAAATTAAATATCAGGAAACCAATCACCTGCAATGAATACCGTGAATGAACACAATTTCGAGTTAAACTCTGTATTTCAGCAGATCAAAAAGACGTAACAATTCATCGTTCAGAATGGTGGAGGCGCCGGACAAATCGCACTTACCCATTTTATTTTCAAGTAACAAATGAGAAATTTTTTAGAGAAAACAAATTCATATGCAATATTGATTGCAGGCGATTGTTTTCCTCATATTGGGTCATTTTCGAGACTTTATGTGATGTTTTGGCATTTCCAAAACAGCTAGAAAGAAAATTGTATCGGTCAATTGATGTATAGATATTGTAGTCTTAAGATACTTTTCGATTTCAATTCAAAAACAAACGAGATATTTGAGGTGGAACACTTAGCTGGGATATGCTGTATGTATTTTTTGGTTTGTAATTGGTCTGTCATAAAACGATTAGCTTATGAGTCAATAGTTAATAATAAGAAATAAGAAATTGAAAGTGCATGGAACGCCGCGCGCATTAGAAGTGAAACTTCTTAGGTTAGAGATGAAGCTCATTTCTTGGTTTATTTTCTTTCTGTCGTTGCCTGAAGACTTGATTTTTTTTGCAGTTGTTTTTTTCTGCATTTCACTTCAAATCGGGATGTATGCGCCTAGGTTTGAATCAAGGCGAAACAAAATTAAATAATGATAGAATCGTGTGTAACGCGGTTGAAACTAAGTTTCATTCTTGGTCAGAAACTTAAGTGGAGGTGAGATTTCAAAAAATAAATCTTTATGAGATTTGAAAAGAACTAAATTTGAAATTGCTGCGTTTCAGGATTGCACACAAATACCTTAATTCAGCCATTAGAAATCATTGTTTGTTGAAAGATTACTGAAGTACTATAGGATCGTGGCTCCAAGAATTTCGAACTAGAACAACTACCGATACAGCTCGAAACGAATTTATTAAATTTTGCAAAATGATTTACTATTTGAAGGAATCAAAACATCTCACCTACATGTTCTATTATCAATACATGCAATTGGACTTGTGATAACACATAGAATACTTCATTTGCCATATAGACAGCATCTAAAGCTGCCATTTTCAAATTTTTGTCTATTTGCATATTATTGTGCCAATACACAAGCCCAATACATTTGTATCAAATATTTTCCGCCATTTCTCCGTGAGCAATGTCTGCATTTTTTTGTCAAGATACTTACAGGTCCCAAATTATCAGTAATCCATTTAAAAGCGTTCAAAATATCATCTTCGTTTGTCATATCGATTTTATAAGCGTAAAGCTTGCTCGATTTTCCGGACAGTCGTTTTGAGAAGGTTTTAATACGGTCGGGACGACGAGCTAATCCAACAACTTGTAAACCTTCTTCGACCAGTTTCTCGGCAATCGCAGCACCAATGCCTGCACTAGCACCGGTTACGCGATAGTTACTTTATTACGCCAACGATCCATGTTAATATTCTAGTTGTGCAATTACGAATGTACTTGAAATGTAATTGTCACCTCTAATTGTAGGCTCGTCGTTTGTATTTCCAATTAACAGGAATATTAAATATGGTTACATTGTTTATTATTTATAGACCTACATATATTTGCGTAAAAGAATGGAAAACTACTCTTATAGAGAACAAGCACGTACAAACGGTGACAAAAAGAACATTCACAATAAATAAACGATCTCCACTCATTACAGCTCAGTTGTTCATATAGAGGGTCTGTGATTATACATATTTTTATCAGTAGAAATTAAAAAAATTACATTATAGAAAAAACCGAATCGAGATAAATTCGTATCGATTAATTGCAAATTCGTTATTTAAAATAGTGAAGTGCAACCTAGCACTACTTTAATCATTGATCATTAAAATGAATCGCTGGTGTAATCAAGTAGCAATAATTACCGGTGCAAGTTCCGGTATTGGTGCTGCCATTGCTGAGAAACTCGTCGAAGAAGGCCTCCAGGTATTCTCAATCAAATTACTAACAGATTCCCATAATAGTAATTAATTTGATTAAGGTGGTCGGATTAGCTCGTCGTTCTGAGCTTATTGAAGCTCTAGCAAAGAAATTAACAGGAAAACCTGGCAAACTTTACGCTTACAAAACTGACATGACCAAAGAGGATGATATTTTGAATGCTTTCAAATGGGCCACCGATAATATTGGTCCTGTTAGTATTTTAATCAATAATGCCGGAATTATGAGCGATACCGATTTGATGAATGGTGATACGGAGAAATGGCGAAAAATTCTCGAAACAAACGTGTTAGGTTTATGTATTGCAACACGTGAAGCCATCAAAATTATGCAAAAGAACAACATTAACGGCCACATTATTCATATTAATAGTGTAGGTGGACATAGAATACCGAATTTTCCCAATTTAAATATGTATCCAGCTTCTAAACATGCTGTAACTGCATTAACTGAAACTTTACGATGGGAGCTAATGAGGAATGGATCAAAAATCAAAATTTCGGTAATAGATATTTTTGTAAGTTTCTCTATTCGTTATTATTAATTTTTTTCTAGAGTATTAGTCCAGGAATCGTGGACACACCAATTTATGATGCTAAAGGTATGCCAACTTTAGAATCTGTCGATGTGGCAAATGCTGTATTGTATGTATTATCAACACCACCACACGTACAAATACATGAATTAATGATAAAACCCTTAGGAGAGATCTTTTAAAATATTATCACATCTATTATGTAAACGGTTCTATTTTTAATAAATTCATTCCTGTTGTGTTAATAATTCCAACTACAACAATTAGGAATAATAATTCAAAAGTAGTAATTAATACAGGGATTATCGTTGTTCGTTTTATATTAATTTGTATAATTACCATTACTTGCATGACAATAAATATTGTTTGGGTTAAGGTTCAAATCGAAGCTGATTAAAAAAAAATTCTTAAAACACTCATTTATCGCACATAATACATATATAGATTTTATCGCGTTTTTTATTATTACTTTAAGGAAATGTTCTGAAATTAAGGAAAACAGAATACCGCCAATTCTACACAATCGTTTTATTTCTCCCGATATTCGGATCGAAATTTTCTTTCGGGATAAATCGCAGAATTTCGGTTCTACAAGTCAATTATAAGACCGTGTCACAAAAATTTCCAAAATAAGTATTCAAGAATATGTTCGCAAATTTTGAAATTGAAATTTCACTTCGTTTTGAAGTTATGAGTGGTTAAAGCTAGGAGTGCGGAAAACGAAGCTCTTACTTAGGCAGGTTTTGAAGAAAAAAGTCAAATCGTCAAAACCAAGAATTTGAAGAAGAGGAAAGATTGCTAAATGGTGCTGAAATTGATGATCAATCAGCAAATAATTAGTTGCTCTTTATAGACGTGTTTTTCTTGAAACTTGTGTACACTCTGGCTCAAAAAGTTTTTCACCAATTACTTTGAAAATTGATTGGTAGTTTTTTTTTAATTTACGCTCTATGTGATCTTAAATTCGAAGTAATATTATTGCTAATAGTAGATTATGTTATTAGGCGTAAAACTGGAACTTTGTGTGCTGAAGCTGACATGTCAGCTGAAGCACACAAAGACAGTTTTGCGCCGAATGACATATACTAGTTTATCTTCAAACGTCTTAATTTAACATTTTTTTATATTGAAAAGTTTTTAAAAATTAAAATTTTAACTTATCACAATATCTTGGCAGTACTGCTTCCATGGCGATGCAAAAAAAACAAAATTCTAACAACGAATAAAATTAAACGCCAGTGACAGATTTTGTCATTTTGTCTGCCTAAGCTTATAAAAAAAGAAAAAAGCGCCTAGGCACACAAAATGCTATTTTTACCTTGTCATTTGAGTCACAAAATCGGTCACTTTTGTGACGTTTGAAGATAAAGTATTATTTTATAGTAAAAAAGTTATATGAAAATGGCAAAAAATCATACCTTTTACTTTAATCACCTCTAAAATAGGGGATATCTTCAATATTTGTTGGAAGGAAACTTTTAAAAAGTTACTGAAAGTCTGCGTAAAATGTAATCAAAATTTAAATAAATTACGCATTCTTTCCTTACCAAAACAAAAAGGACAAAAATCGGCTGAGAAACGGAGTTCTAAGCGTATTTTCACGTTTACTAGTTAATCACAGTAGTCTAAAATTTAGGCCAGCCTCAGCTGTGTGCTGCCTATGTATAAAGTTCATTTTACTTAGCCACGAATTTAAGTTGTCTTTGTTGAAATGCAGCTTATGTTAAGAAGCTATATTAAGGATGATTTGTCGATATATTGAAAATAATGAGAATAGGCTGAAAAAAATATATATTATTCCGATAAGTTTCCTGAAGCGTCTGAAAAAATTAGAAATTTTTTTACAACACCGTTTAAAAGTTATAACATTTTTTAGTTATTGCAAATTTACACGTACTTAAATGGAAAATGCACCATCCGGCCAAATCACGTTAAAAAATAGTAGTGAAGGTATAATTAGAAAAATTTGTAAATTTGTAAACTAATAGATTAAATATTCAAGAAGCATATAAGCGATTAATATGCACTGGTTTCAATATTATTTATTGAGAAAAATAATAAATATGACTGACATGTATGATACTATTGAATGGCTAGTGTGATTCACCAGAGAAACGTGGCAACCTCGCAACATATGTCACCGCGTAAATTCAAACGTAAATATAAAACAGTACAAGTTAAATAGAGACAGGTACACGCATACTATTCCCTTCTAACATTAGAGAATATGACAACTACCAACTGCTAAGGTTTTGCGGTGTTGTCACGCAATACCGAATAAAAATAAAATTGATTTTAATTAATTATTTTAAATAAAATAAAATTTATAACTTTTGGGAGTATATATCTGGTTTCTAATTTTTTTGTAAGTACAATAAGATACTTTGTATCGATAATTTCTGGTATAAAAAATTAATGTATTTTATTTTGTCAAGTTGAATTCAAGGTACACTCACAGACAAAAGGTTTCATATGATCCTAACAATAATTGGAAATTTCATTTAAAATTGAATGAAATTTAAACAATTTTTGATTGTATTAGAAATGTGATATAAAAAACAAACATGTGAAAAAAAATATTTCATTTAAATACTTTATTTTAAAAGATATTGAAAGACATAGATTTTGTGAAAATTTTTCGTACTTTTATTTCCGATTGTACCTACCATTCATCCTTAAGTAGGCAACCAATAATACACTATATATTCGTGTCAAGTTTTTCAAGTATGGAATTAATTAGGTCCTAAATTCATGAAATAATTAAATTTACCATTCCAAATTGTATTATAATGCAGTTTTATTAACTTTTTTGCAAATAATTCGCAATAAAAATTGATGATTTATGATTGTTGCGTACAGCGCCATCTGTTGGTGTAAACTAGTACTTGTGGAACCGCCATATTATCCAACTTCGTGTCGATCACCCTACGACCACAATCCAGTATGAAGTTATAAATTTATTACATAAAATTTTTTAAATTTGAATTTTTAAATGTCGATATTGAGTGCTTGTTATTTTATTAAAAAATAATTAGAAAAACAACAACAAATCTAATGATGCCTTCATTAATTATCGATTGTTTTAGGTTGTATGAAAAATGGCTACCTTAACATGTCCATTATGTTGCCGTGAAAATTTTGAGAATTTCGATACATTAAAACAGCATATTTTACAAATTTTGGAAAATCTAAAATGTACAAATTGTAATAATTCCTTTACGGATCTAATTGATTTCATCCAACATCTAAATGATGATAATTGTCGAATAAATGATAGAATAAACAATAACAATGAATTTGTTGATATAAAAATGGGTAGTGTACTTGAATTGGAACGAGAACAGTGTCATGATAACGATAATAATGAAGATGAAGATGTGGCAAATAATGGTGGGACGTTAGAATTATTTGATAAAACGATTTTATGTAATGACGACGACCGGGAACAAATCGATGAGAATCTGACAGGAATTGAAAATTTAGGCGACTATTATTGCCAAATGTGTGGTATACACTTTAATGAGATTGAGGAGCACTTGAGGGACTTCCATGAAGGCCAGCAAATCATTGTGGTGAGTATTTTTGTAAGTAGCACATTAAGGCTCAAATCTCCCAACTATATCTGTATGTACAGACTGTCCCAGCCCGAGCAATCACCTTTTATAACTTCTTCAATTATTAAAACGTTCGAATGCAACCGCCAAGAATTCAGTTAAGTCACCTAAGAGATTAATTGTCAAAACTTACTTCTAGTCCACTCGTACTGACAGCTAAATTGTCAAAACTTATTTCCAAAATCTGCTAGATTTCAACCTGTTCAAAATTTAATGCTATTTTTAACCCTGTCAGGGTGCGAATTTTCAAAAATCCATTCTTAGTGAGGATCTACATCACAAAAGGCATATATGTGCTAAATTTAAAGTCTAACGAATTGATAGTTTCGGAGATATCGTGATGAGTGAGTGGGTGAGTGGTAGATCGCTTATATAGATGGTGTCTCGTAAGTAATGGACCACCTTGCAGGGTCAGATGGGAAATTTAATTCTGAGTCGAAAAGTCCTTTACCATTTTTCGATATGACGCATGGATAATTTACTATTAATTAAATTCAATAACCAATCAGGTAAAATAGTAAGAAAAAAATTTAAAAAATATCAATGTACCCCATAGTAAGGAAAAATAGTACCCTTAAAATGTCTAAAAATTAATAAATAATGACCTTGAATTGAGAAAAAAATCACCTCATTGGTTATTGAATTTAATTAATAGTAAATTATCCATGCGTCAGATCGAAAAGTGGACTTTTCGACTCAGGATTTAATGTCCTATCTGACCGGCTAGTCCATTACTTACGAGACACCCTGTATATATAGATAAGTTGTAGCTATGGTGGGTATTTGATTCGATTGTAGTATTACTGCGAAAAATTGCGATGTATGCTTATTCGGAAAAATTTAATCAATTGAAAAAATTTAAGAGAATAGTCAATTCAAGGGTTATAATTCCAACAAATTCTGGAAAAACTGCTCGTATTGCAGTATTTTTCGAGGCTTCTACCGTTTTTCTTTTGGGAAAATCGATTTCTAAACTTTGGCAAAATCAGGAAAATCTATGCTTATTATGTAAACTTACAATTAGTTGCCTCTATCTTCAATATTAGGGACGTGTGTTGCTATAAAGCGTAGACACGACAATCTATTGCTTCGATTGAGGCATTAAAGTAGATATATGTATGTCTTGTGAAGTTGCCATGAAATCAAAAAAACATGTTCGAATTTCATGTACTGAGCACTGAGAAGTACATTTAGTAGCCACTTCTCTGAAATACCCTTAAGAGTTCTTATCAACTACTACTTAAGACTATTCCTAAGCGTATGATTCACAAACAATCGGCTTATCTTTCTCTACTTATTCTTAACTTAAAATTAAACCTAACAATGTTCTTTCTTCAAATTATTGTCTCCCAATCTATACAAATCTTTGTTTCTTTTTCTGTCTTATCTTAAAAGAACTTTTTTAACTCTTTGGATTTTCTGGTGTAAGGTCTGTACGATTATGTGGAAAAGTAATTAATTTTCGAGAAAATCAGGAAATTTTATGGGGGAGAGTGGACGAATGTCTTCGATGCTATTCTATAGAATAACTTAATAAAGTAAGGGGTTTTTGTTGAACGGAGCCTTTCAGTAACATTTTTAAAGGTTAATCTCCAACGAATCCACGAATCACGTTGCAGATAACAAAACAAAAGCTATACTCAAGATTGGATCTCCCAACTCTGTAATAACCGTTCCCAATCTTTTCACTCCTTAGCAGAGGTATTATTTCGCCTTTAAATAAGACAAATTTGGTGACTAAAGCTTTTTATCATAACAGAAGCTTTCTGAGTAGATCTCCAGACCAGACCTGACCTGATTTGACTCGAAAAAAATACTTCTGCTCCCAAAATCACCAACGGATCTCCAACTTTCACCTTTCATAAATAAATCTTCAATCTTTTTGTCTTCTCGAAATCTATACTTATATAAGCCATTTCCCACTCAGTGATTCACTCACACACTCATCACG
The DNA here is from genome assembly GCA_021725515.1 of Epicauta chinensis. NCBI lineage: Eukaryota > Metazoa > Arthropoda > Insecta > Coleoptera > Meloidae > Epicauta > Epicauta chinensis. The sequence continues at coordinate 60,075 of JAEDXX010000061.1, forward strand.
ACATCTCCGAAACTATCCATCCAATCGACTTTAAATTTGGCACATAAATTCCTTTCATGATGTAGACGCTCACTAAGAAAAGATTCTTGAAAATTAAACCCCTAAGGGGGTTAAATCGGGCATTAAATTTTCAATATGCTGGAATATAGGCGGTTGTGGAAATAAGTTTTGAAAAGCAGGTACCCCTCTGCATCGTTGGCTGCTTTTGGAAATAAGTTTTGATAATTTACCAGTTTCATTTTAAAATGTAAATAACAGAGATTATAACCTCACTTTCTTTTTGTCGTTTTACAATTAAGCAATAATTTGTTCAGCATTTCGATATCTTGCCAGATTATGATTTAATTAATAAAATTAATATTTGTAAATATAATCCAACGAACGAGCGGGACGAAGTCTGCCGGGTCCGCTAGTGTTTTTATAAAGCCATGGGACATGTTTTTGCTAACGACAAGGACGCTTACTTTTACTATCTGCTAGTTTGCGCTTTTAGTAAAGGATGCTGCAATAGAAAACAGCTAGAAATCCTCTGCGCAGTATAACATATTTTTCTACCTTCTACGATTTCTTAGCCGATACCGGGTGTCTGATTTAAAGACGGTCATTGCTTCCTGTAAACCGGAGACCCGATAGATTTGTAATCCTGACCCTAAAAACTCATCCATAATAACCTTAACCTTATTATCAATAAGATTAAAGATTTTCTGGAATTAATTAAAGGAGGACGACCACAATGATGCACCGATGGAGATCGATGAACCGAATCGAACGGAAACCATCTATTTACTCGACAATACCCAAATAATTCTTGATAATATAGAAAATAACGATAAACAAAAGGACGATGAAATCGATCAAGATACTATCGAAAATGATGTTAAAGAAGATGATGAAGATCAAGAAATCAATGAAGAAAACATTAAAGATAAAGATGGGCGTTTATATACACGGAAATTTGTTAAAATCGATAAATTCTGGTTGGAATCAACGAATGATAATAAAGAACCGATCATCCAACAATACATCATCGATAATGGTGAAGTGAAACGATTAACGAACGATGAAATTGATACAATTGATGATAAATCGTCAATAATTGAAATAAATCAATGTCCCGACTGTAATTTATTGTTTACAAACTACGATAATTACAAGAAACATAAATGCGATAGTTGTAGTAATAGTAACGAGAAACACGAATGCAATGATTGCAATTTGAGTTTCAACGATTTGGAGGAGTTACGTAAACATCTGAAACAGCACGATGACGAGAACAATGGCCAAAAGAAAGTGTTGGTGAATTGTGAGACTTGTAATACGACATTTTCAACCTTCAAATCGTTACGTTTACATCGACGTATGCACGATCCGGTGAAGGAGCGTGAAATCGAAGCACCAGTCAAATACGATATCAACGATGTGCTGACAGATGACGACCAATTACGACCGATGTTCTTCTGTAAGATCTGCAATAAAAGCTACGACAAACAATACTTGGACGTCCATGTTGAATCGCACAACAGTACCGATGGTTATAATTGTCAAACGTGTAATCGTAAATTCTTCAGTCAGGCCAATTTAGAGATGCATTTGAAGGCGCATTCGAATAACAAGAAGTTCGCCTGTTCGTATTGCAAGAAACCGTTCATCACTTATGAAGCATTACAGGAGCATTTGTGTAAGGAACGCATGTACGCCTGCCAGTACTGTGGTAGACGTTTCGTACGGCCCCATGAGAAAGTCAAACACGAACGCATCCATACCGGTGAGAAACCCCATGTTTGTGGGATTTGCGGTAAGGCGTTTCGTGTGAATTACTGTTTAACGTTACATTTACGTACGCATAGCGGTGCACGGCCGTATCAATGTTTTACGTGCGGTAAACGTTTCAAATCGCACAGTGTTTACAATCATCATCTATTAACGCATTCGGAGACGCGTAATTATAAATGTCCGTTTTGTCCGAAAGCGTTCAAGACCAGTGTACAATTGGCGGGGCATAAGAATAGCCATACGAAACCGTTTACTTGTACGGAATGTAATCGGCCGTTTGCGTCTTTATATGCGGTACGGGCACATATGGAGACGCATAAACGTGATAATAATCTAAGGTATGAGTGCTGGATGTGTGGGGCATTGTATTCGAGGGCGTTTGCTTTGAGGGATCATATGAAACAACAACATCAGGATAGTGGTGATGGTAGTGGGAATGGTGGTAAACGTAAAGTTTTGAATGTTGTTAAAGAGGAGATCGATGCGACTAATTCGATTCTAGTGAAAGAGGATGATATTATCTTGGGTCTGGAGGGGGCGACCAATATTGAAATTATTGACGATGATTGTAGATAAAAGTGAAGTGTAATACGATTAGGAATAAATGTTTTTCGCCGATGACGTATCTTTTTCCCCCACCCCAAAATCTTTGATTGATTTAAAATAAAATCAAAGATTTTAGCAAATCACTTCGATATGTCAAAATTAGCTTTTGGCAGGTAATATTCACTCTTATTGTTAGACCAATCGAATTTAGCCTTTTAAGGTGCATACTATAGTTAATTTCGGGCAATTTGGGCTACAAGACGCTCAAAAAAATGTATCATTTTGGCCCTAAATGGAGCAATAACTATTGAAATGATTGCGAACATTTTATATAAGCCTAATACTGTTAGGAGTAGATATGTTTCTTTCCCTAAAAGGCTACTACTTTCGCCAAATATCTATCTGGTGAAAATCTAATCAAATTTAGCTTTCGAAAGGTCAAAACTACTCCGAGAGGCTTAAATCAGTCTTTCGTGGTTCAAAATCACTCTTTGGCAGTTCAAAATCATTTTTCAGTAAGTTAAAGTCGCTCTCTGGCAAGTTAATGTCGCTCTTTAGCAAGTCAAAGTCGCTCTTTAGCAAGTCAAAGTGGCTCTTTAGCAAGTCAAAATGGCTCTTTAGCAAGTCAAAGTCGCTCTTTAGCAAGTCAAAGTCGCTCTTTAGCAAGTCAAAGTCGCTCTTTAGCAAGTCAAAATCGCTCTACAGTATGCCAAAAGGACTCGTTGGCAGGCAAAAATTACTCTGTAAAATCAAAATCACTTTTTGGCCGGCAAAAAATACTCTGGAAAGCCAAAATCACTTTTTGGCGAAATGAGTGACAAACACTTTTTTGTTATTCAAATCAATTTGGCTGCGGATAAATTTGGTTCGCAACTGGTTGAAGATGCAGTGAAAAAGGCGAATTTGATCTGTAAAGAGTTTGCAATGCAAAAACTGAATCTGCAAGAGAAATAGTAACTGAGCCTTTAATTTAATGTTTTGACATTAAAGAGTAACTGCGGCATACCTTTCGGACACCAAAATCGTGTAGTTTCTACGTCTTTAACTCACCAAAAACTACTCATAAGAATTCTAAGAGGCACGATATTTTCTAAAATCCAAAAACTACGTAGAATAAAAAAATTATGTTTATTTGGAATTATCCCAAACAAAAAAACAAACAACTCAGTAATTTTCCAATAAGATTTTTATCTCGCAATGGTTGTTTCTGTAGCGTACTTTTGGAATTTTATCAAAAAGCGGCATTTCATCAAAAAATCACTTATTACCGATCGCTTCACAACAGTCGTTCTCTCAGCAAATATGTATCTGTATCTCTATTAGTGTTTCTATTGAAATCCACTACTCGGTTAGTTTCCATTGTTATCGCCATTTGATGATAAACAGGGTCAAATTCTTTTAGATAACAAAAAAAAAATAAGGACACTGGCGGACCAGTTGAGTCAATAAAGATAATCGATTTCATTTGTACATAGTATCAAAGTTTTCGATAATTGGGTATTGTTTTTCGACTATTTTTAAATAGAAATTTTGCAATATCATCACTTAATCATTGTTTCATGGTACTACTTGTGTATCCAAGCCTACTCGATGTAGCAGTAGTACTTGTTCTGATTAGTATTAGTTCTTCTTTAGAACATATTAGGATGTGACTCTAATAATGAATCAATTTTTGCTTTTTTCACTACTGCAAACAGTACTACTATGCTGTGGTACCCGCCTGTCGTTTTCAGGCTACTCGATATTTACCGTTGTTGCAATGGATTCAAAGAAATTGAGGGAAATACGAGAGTAATCCTCGGCTGCTCCACACAATTACTGCGTAGTACTTAAGTACTAAGTTGTAGTTTTTGCTATAGTACCAGTAGATTATCTAATAACAGAACCCCTTTTTGGCCATTTGAGGTTGGAAAATGATGATCGAAATGAAAAATTCGACCGCTTACTTTAGAAAAAGCGTACCGAGATTATTTAATAGTACCTCCAAAAATGAGAAAAATTTGATGATATAACGAATTGTTTTTTAAAGGCGATAAACTTTGTGACATAATCATGAAAACGACGAAATTATGAGCACTTACTAATAGTAGTACTGCTACCAAGTAGTGCCTTCTAATTTTCAAGATAATAGGAGCTACCGTTAACGAATTTCGCTAAAAATCCACCCAACTCTTATGAGAGAGTACTTCTAGTAGAATAGAATAGAAAACTTGAAGAGATAGAAAAAATAATCTTCAAAAGGAATGTAGTAATTAGTACCTCCTGATTCTTCTTAAAAGCTATTGTTAGCATGATCCCGTAACAATGATAATGGTTTTTGGTTTTGGATACTAAAAATACAGATTCCTTTGAGCTCTTATGAGAGGCTATATGGTACCTGATAGTACTTCGAAAAATTAGAACAATTGGAATTGCAGTTGATGTTAGAAATGGATCTTAAACAAAATCAAGAAGCTTGTTTTAGAAAATAACCATAAAATGGCGTAGTTCACTATTGGTACTACTACTAGCAATAAGCAGTTCCTTCTCGCAGCTATTGCTAGTATGACTTCCTAATTGACATTACGATACAGAAACCTTCTACCTCTTACCACAGAGAGGATGTACACAGATTTCTGGGTAGTACTTTCAGTACTCAGAGGGATAGGGATAATTATTCAATTTTTCAAAGCTTAATGAACGACGACACTGAAAACGATTGACGTCAATAAACTGATAATATTTGCATTCAATCGCAAATTCCCCCCAAAAAAAAGAACCACTGATTATCTTAGTTTTGTTTTATTCTAATTTATTAAAGTTCATTGTATTGTTTAAATGATAATTGTCGAATCGGGCGACTTTTCGACCCCAAGAAACACTGTTGAAATTGACACACAACCTATTATATCATATCGCATTGCCTTGCTGCAATGGAGCAAAAAGGTCTCAAAATTACATAGGAAAATTCAAATTGATTACGAAGAGGTCAACAATACGATACAAAGACAAATAAAGTTTAAATAAACAATTAGTAATAAATAACAATAATAACAAATAATAAGTGGAAAATTTTCATAAATCTCTCAAAATATAAAACGTCCAATTCCGGCTTGTTACAAGCTTTATGTCAGTGAAACGGTTAAAGGGAAGTATTAGAATTTCGAAACAAATTTAAGTGATTTACAATAATAATAATAATAATAGTAATGTTTCTGTATAATATTTACCATATTGTGAGGCAAAATGAGTTAAAGAGTTATATCCGGCAAACGTATTCATCGAGAATTGCCAATGAAACATCGTATCTACTACCAAAACAGGACCGACAAACAGAAAACGGTAAGTACTAGAATTTCTTAATCGATTGTTAAAATTTTGATCGCAACTACCCATAAGTTTACCGATTATCGCAAAATTATCAGATACGCTTTTGATAAACAACTTGAATTTAACAATAACAAAAAAAACGATTGATAAGAGAAACGTGTCCAAATTACAGGGCCAAATTATTATCATTGATAACACTCATGATTTATTCGGTCAATATTATATCCTTGATAACAACGAATACAAATTCTAGAAGATTATCTAATATTAAAGGGATCAAATTAATAATTTGATCACTTAAGAGTTTATCAGTTTTTTTTAGTTTTGACGGTGTAAACACTCAATGTATTGGCGTATTGTGGAGTAAATCCTTGACTCTATTTCAAATCGAAAAAATTAATTAGAAATATACAAAGACTGCGTGTTTCTTTTGTGCTGTTATATCTTTTTTATGTACCAGACGTCCAATCGAAATGATACTATTTGACGCGTTACCAAACGACCAGGATGCAGCAATACAGCCTAAACTGTATTTCAGGATGTTTTGCGCAATTTTGCAAATCCTAAGAAATAAATCAAAAGTGGAGCTTGTGTTGGAATCCTTACTTGTTGAACGGTTTGGTTCCAGTTGATAATTACATAATTCTAACAAAAATATAATGAAAAGCTAATTGTGTTGTAAACAAATATAATTATTTGAAACATCTCCATAGGAATCCTGGAGCTATTCGGCTGGGACACTTACACTAACACTAGCACTAAACACAATTAATTAAGACAAAAAATTTGTAAATTTTCTAAGCAACACTTCAAAGATTGGAACACTACTGAATACGTATAAACTAATAAAAAAAGGGTGTTAAGCCAGTGTCCTTTGTCCGGTTCTTATCAAAAACGTATGGACGCGATTAGTCCAATCCAGTGCCGGTCCGAGGGGAGGGCCAAGGGGGCACCTGCCCCGGGCGCCGTCTCCAATGAGGCCCCGAACCATTTAAGTATGACGTATATTATTTAATAGATAGCGAAAAGGGCGCATGGAACTCTTCTTTGCCCCGGGCGCAATTTAGTCTGGGTCCGGTTCTGGTCCAATCTTCACAGTAGCAAAAATAAAATGTGGGAAAATATAAACAAAGTGTTTTGTAAATAAGATGACGGCTATGTAAATAAAGGGCACAATGCAGTTGAAGGGATTGGGGCTAAGGAGTCAATTGGAAACTTCAGAAAGTCTTAACTCGTGGATTTGGTAAATTCCAAGTCTCAGGGTTGCCAGTTTTTGTACTTTTAAAAAAATGTTAATTGTCGTTATCCTAAAACTTTTACTGAGAGGATCTACGAAGTCTGAAAACCTGACAGACGACCGATCAATTGTTTATCCGTGAATTTGAAACTTTTCCACCTTCAATCAGAAAATAACATTTTTCCGTATTTAGCAGCAGTTCCTCCCAATAGTTCTAAGGTAGTGTGACCCAATCGCATATTGAGCAAATTGATCTGAGTTAAGATTGTTCTACCATTTTTTTTAACAAAATTCTACTCAGGACGCACTAAAAAGTGCCGCCCTTAAAACTATACCGCTCCAGGCAGCTGCCTGTTTTGTTGTGGTCTAGAGTGCCAACGAAGTTTTAATACGGTAAATTTTGTCGTTTTCTGCTTTTTTTTGCAAAAAATCCCGAAGAAAATCAAGGTCTCTTCAAAAATACTCTATTCTTCATGGCCTGTACAGAACTCCGGAGTGCTAGCTCGCCTATTCTCCACTATTTTTAAACAAAATCTCCATTTCTGTAGCATGTCTTTCCTTGAATGGAGACTCGCTAAACCCTACTGAAGTAAAGTGGTAAAATGACGTAGGAAATTAAGCGGAACACATTGCCATTGTTTAGCTCATTAGGGAGACTGCAGAGTCTAAGGGTACAGACACAACAAACGCTTATTACTGGAAGCGCCGGTAGGTGCCGACCAGCTAGTCGGCAACAAAATGCAAACACAACAAAAGCCTACGTCGGCGACTTCATCCATCGGCATTTTCAAAAGCCTGTATACAGGGGGGCTGAAAAAATCAGACATTTTAGACAAAGCGTTTTAGGCTTTTTAACACAAAAACTAAAGGAATCCATCGATTTATTGAACTTGAAGTTAAAATATTACTATTGATGTATTATAAGGATAAGTGCAGCTCAGTATCTATTTCGATTGACAAGACACAACAAAAACAATCTGTTACATGGTGGGGTAAGCAGAAACTTTATGAAAAAATTGAAAGTGCGTGGAACGCCGCGCGTTAGAAGTGAAACTTCTTGGGTTAGAGATGAAGTTTTTTTTTTGACTGGTTTATTTTCTTTCTGTCGTTGTCTGAAAGCTCGATTTTCTGTATTTACATTTACATACTGTATTTACATATACAGTTGCGGTCAAAAATTTTGGACATTTTTTTTTGACGTCTAAAAATATTTAGACTGGGCCAAACATTACTGTTATTATTAACGTTTAATGTCAACATTACTGACTCTTTGAATATAAAATATTACAGGCTGTCCTACACCAAGTGACAATTTTGATATCCATGATGTTCGAAATTTTTTGATCGCAACTGTATAATTTAACGCCATTAATTAATTTATAAATTTTCATTTTGAAAAGTTAACAACAGCGATTCTAACCTCACTTTCTTTGACATTATTGTACAAACATTTCGATATTGTTAATTTTATGAATATAAACCAACGAACAGGCGGGACGAAGTCTGCCGGCTCTGCTAGTTAATTTATAAATTCAAAAATCATCGCGGTAAGCCTTGAAATTTTAGTTATGCTCCAGAGGGCGCTGTACATCAATCAATGCCACCAACTTTAGACCCTAATGTTTATTTTACGCAGTTGGCAGAACTGACAGAATATTAGCGACGCTGTTAGTAATGCTCCCACTCTTCTGTTAGAGGGGAAGTATCTGTATGATAATTTTTACCATCTTGCTGGTTACTGTAAGATTGTAACCTTTGTTACTTAAATAATAATTGCTAAAATCGTATTAATAAATCCTACGATCAATGATGGTAATCATTACCATCGGAGCTTGTATTATGTTTCGTTAATTTTCCACGCTCCATAGTGATGCTTGTAAACTTTTGTAAACATACACATCTTATCTAGTTAACTATGATAAACAATAGATAATGAACGCGCCCTTTGTTTTTACAATTTTTTACAGTTGTCAAAAATCATCTAGCTAATAAATTGTACGATACTTGATGATAACAATTGTGTACTTGACAGTAACGGAAAAGCAATATGTGTGGTATATTAAATATTAATAAATGGGATAAAAATTATGATATAAGTCTTTTTTTATCTGACAATTATTAAAATTAATTAATTAAAAAGTCAAGTTTTCAAATGAAAAGTCATGTGACCAGAAACGGTAAGTGACGTAGTTACTGTTCTGAATGCTCAGACGGTTACCCTAAGTAGAATAGCGCCTACCAAACACATGATAATCATATGACAAAAGTCATTGGTGCTCGACGCAGGCACGCACGCACTGCTCGGCAGTCACGCTCTTCGCGGCATTCGTACGCTGCACGGCAGTCACGCACAGATTTGTGACCAGTAATTACGTCAATTCGCGTTTTGACGGTATTTTTTTAGGTTTGAATTCCAAATCATTATTGCGAGCGTGATGATCACCTTTTTTGCAAACGAAAAAAATCGTACAACATTTTACAGTCTTCTGAAGAGTTTAAAACAATTTCCCAAAATTAGTCAAGTACCCAATTACCATCTTACGATTATAGTAATTATCATAATAAATTATTGTACATATAATTTTAATTTTTATATATTTTATTATTATCCTAGATAGTAAAAACTACTATAAGTTGGTGCTACCATAAAATTTTCTGAGTGCAGTGTTGCCAGCTTAAAATCTAATAATTTTTAGAAAGTTAACAGATTCAACCGGAATTATATTAGAGAAAAATTCTCATTTTCATGCAACATAGAAGAAGGGAATTCTACAAATTACTACTTTATTTATACAAAAAACTTTTAACATTCTAGAAAAAAGTTTTCTGTTAAATCATTACATGAAATTCAAATCATTAGGTCTAATGAATTTTCACTAAATCTGGCAACAGTGGAATTATGTATGACACTATCGGCTACAATGAAGTACCGATCACTACTAACAAACGTGACCGACAAGAAATTTATAATAGTTATCCGCGCTTATTGCCGAGAAAAGATGAATCAGCATTTCCCATGTTAAAACATTATGTGCGCCCTAACCAGACCGGGTAGGCTCGACTTGAGCCTACCGACCTTGAGATGTTATATTACTTGCAACTGTCCGCGTCAGCGTTTGTTGTGTCGCAAGGCTAGCGCAACAGCATATTGTTTCGTCAAGGAGGCAATAGAGCGAAAATATTATGCGGAGAAAAATATACAGGCTAGCGGCTCGCCAAAATTTCTAGACATAACACCAAGTATTTCGTATTTTCTTACAAATCGATATTATGCGGTGAAAGACACGAAAAAGCTAGCAGTGGCTGCAAAAGCTGAATAGAAGTAATCCTGCATTATCTAAAGATGCTAGCAAAACTGTACTCTCTCCAGAAGAAAAAAACGTTCCAGAAGCTTGTGATTAAAAGAACAAAAAGTTCTTGGAAATACAAAATGTTATCTGTAAGCGACCCGCTTGTTAGTCGCTTGTGTATTGAAGAGATCTGGGGTGCGTTTCGAATGGGACGCCGTATACACGCATCTCAATCGAACACCATTTTTTAGTCTTATTAAAATTCAAATCAACTCTCCAATACGTCTACCATTAACAGAAATCAACCTTTAATGCTGGACTGGTCGACCACAAATGGTCAATACCTTGACCCACAACTGAACGCATTTCTAATAATAATTGGTTGAATATTTTAATTTGCGACAATATTGAACGGAAATTAAAACGAAAAGAATTCAACGCACATTTCCGATAACAATTAATATTAAATTAACTCTTTTAAATAAATATCGGAAAAAATGCGTAACATTCAGAAATTAATTGACATTCTTTACGCTCAAGTGACCGGAAATAATAATAAACGATTTTGCAGAAAAAAAAAAGAAAAGAAAAAACGCTAACAATATGGTGATAAGATTTTGGAAAGAAAAAAATTTCCAATTAAGTTGCGAATGATACTAACTGACTCAAAATGGATTTATTGCTATCTTATCTGTAAAGTGATCGATTTTAATACACTTACTTATGGGAAAATTGAAAAAAACTATTAAGAAAAATTATTGTATTGTTAATTGTTGATTACAGTTTTTAATTATTAAATCGGCTCAAATTTATAAGGTTTGACCTTAATGGCAACAATATAAAACGAATTGTTGCTCATAAAATCTTTCCAGTTTAAGAGCAAATTAACCGGCTGTAATATCGAATAATACTTTTAATATATGAGTAATTATAGTGATAATGTTATATTTTCATTGGTGCTAATACGGAGAATTTCTTTGATAGTTAATTTATCGATTTATTGTTGATAATTTATAGAAATTAGAACAGAAATGTTGACCGGTTGGAGGCTTACAGTATCCAAACGTACGTATTCTACTGTGCATCTCTTATCTGTTCCACAAATCATTCTCATTTTTCTCATTTAACGGGTAGAGGGGGCAAGATGGGCCCCTTAAGGAAAAAATGCTCATAATCTAACTTTATTTTACTCGTTTCACTGTTTTTTAGTCCCTTGACATATATTACGTGTTAATATGTAGCGTCCGTTGAACAATAAAAATTTTAAAATGTGGGGCACGATGGGCCCCCTTAAAAAAATTGACTATTGTCGTTTTATTATTTAGTTTTATTTTAATTAACATGATACTGAAGTTAACAGACATTAGACAATTTTTATGATTTTACTCAACAAATAAATAATTGTAAAAATTAAAATTAAAAAAAAATACAGGGGGCCCATCTTGCCCCCATATGTTTATAGATACCAAAAATTTTAGGGGGCCCATCTTCCCCTATATCATTAACAGCTTCTAGTCAAAGTATAGACTGTATAATTGAGTTGCGTTTCTGTTCGAATTTTACGCTAACGTCAACGCTTACGCTTACAGTGCGGAAGTTCCACTGGAATGCTTAGAAGCTGTGTGGCACAAATGTTGCAGCCTAAACGGATAAAACCGCCTACTTAGTGCCTACCTAAACTGTGACTTAATTTCGAAGGTTATTCGGTTTATTGGTAGTTTCTGGGATTTGTCCGTTATGAAGCAAAGTTTATTCTTATATAACGGACAATTTGCAGATTTCTTGCTGTAAATACGAATAGAATTGGTTTTGCCCTCCGATACTTTACAATTATGTTAACGATAGCGCTTGCAGTGCGTTTAATCGATTTATATGATTCTTAATATTGCTACGTGACGTTATGCAACACCAGAAAATCTACTGCCAGCGTATTACTTTCCCTACTTGCGATCTATTTTTTGAGAATTACTCCTAAATTTTGTAGTGTTACACAATGACTCTTTTAAAAACCTTCCACCAATGGTGTAACCGAAACTGGAGTTGACTTTATGTTTATGTAACGCAGAGCTACCATTTAAAAACTAGATTTATGGTCTCAAAAGGGCCTAAAAGTTGAGAAAAAAATTCTCCCATTGGAAACATTTTTAACTAAATCTTAAAAGGTGTCGGTGGCCATTTGAAATTTCCCATTCAAATAACACGCAAAAAAATTGAAAGTGCGTGGAACGCCGCGCGTTAGAAGTGAAACTTCTTGGGTTGGAGATGAAGTTTATTTTTTTTGATTGGTTTATTTTCTTTCTGTCATTGTCTGAAAGCTCGATTTTTTCTGCAGTTGTCTTTTTCTATATTTCACTTATCTCAAAACAATATTCACATACAGTTGCGATCAAAAATTTCGGACACAATTGTTTTTTTGACGTCTAAAAATGTTTAGACTGGGCCAAGCATTACTGCTATTATTAACGTTTTAAATGTCAAAATTAATGACTTTTTGAATACAAAATATTAAAGGCTGTCCTACACCAAGTGACAATTAATTAATTTATAAATTTTCATTTTAAAAAGTAAACAACAGTGATTCTAATCTTATTTTCTTTGACGTTATTGTACACCAACTTTAGACCCTAGTGTTTATTTTACACAGTTGGCAGAACTGACAGAGTACTATAAGCAACGCTATTGGCAACGCCCCCACTCGTTTGTTAGAGGGGAAGTGTTTCCCCTCACGGGGTCTCGCATTTTCGTTACATAGGGAAAATACATTGGAAAATATTTACACCCAAGCGCGCCTAAAGAAGTTTCACTTCAAAAAATTTGTGTTCATTAAAAATGTTATAACTTTTGAACCGTTTACAATAAAAATGTTGTTCAGACATATTCTTATAGGGCATTAAATTCTCTAAAAAATGCTTCAGAGTTGATTTTTCCAACTCAAAAATTCATATACTTACAGGCTATGAAAGTTGATGAAAAACAGATATGTTTAGTTTAAAGCTATTTTGTAAATTTTCATTAAAAATGGGATAACTTTTGAACCGTTAGAGCTTAAGATTTTATCTAGGCATGTTTTTATAGGGCATTAAATTCTGTAAAAAAGGTGTGCTGAAGTTGATTTTTCAATTCAAAAATTCATATACTTACGGGCTATGAAAGTTGATGAAAAATAGATATGTTTTTTTCAACTTCCATAGCCCTTTTTACAGAATTTAATGCTCTATAAGAACATGCCTGGATAAAATCTTAATCTCAAACGGTTCAAAAGTTATAGCATTTTTAATCGACAACATTTTTTTGCATGTTATTTAAACGGAAAACTTCTTAAACCTTTTAAAATTGACCTAAAAGTTTTTTTCAATGGGAGACTTTTTTCCAACATATAGGCCCTTTTGAGGCCATAAATTCGATAGGTTAATCATTTTGGCTCACCCTACTACTTGATTATCCGATAACATCATTGTTATCAATTGTTTCAATTTGTATTTGATAACGGTTGGAGATTGATACTAACCGAAACGTTATACATAATAAATAAAATAAAGATAATGGAAGTCGAAAAGTGTTTTAATCAACATCATTGTTGTTACGCCACTGATTCTCTTGTCTTATCAATAAAAAAAATTATTATCTAAATAGTGGAATATTATCAGAATTGATTTATATAGACCTAACAGAAAAACCAATAAATCTTCCCCTAATTTATTCTTTCCAGATAAACAGAACGATTTTTTTGTTTTCCCACAATTATTTGAACATAAATCTTAAGGCTCGTCTCTGATTGCTTAAAATCAATCGCAACCAGTCACAATTCCATGCAGTTGTTATTGTTGTCGATTGTGTTGTTTTCATTGATTTTAGTAGAGATTCTGATCGTTTTTTGTTTATTTTTTAGTATTCCTAATCCCCCAACGACATGTTTTGGGCATTATGGGTTTTCTTGCAATTGTGAATGCCTATTCATTGCGAGTCGCCATGTCTGTTGCGATAACGGAAATGGTAACAGATAAAGGTGAAGATTCGATACATTACGATCCGGACGCTTGTGAAGGCACCTTAGCCAATACCACATCAACTGTTACTGTTAGTTTTTAATTTTTACACAAAAAAAAAATCCAAATATTGATCGATAAGTAGCTGATAATCGATAATATGTTTTGAAGGATCCCGATATACTGTATCCATGGACAAGTAGCGAACAAGGTTTGATTTTGAGTTCATTCTATTGGGGCTATGTTTTGACCCATATGCCGGGCGGTATGATCGCCGAACGTTTCGGTGGTAAATACACATTGGGTCTAGGTCTTCTGCTAACATCGATTTTCACATTTCTTCTACCATTTGTTATCTATCTAACAAATGGTGATGCAATCTGTGTGATGATCATGTGCTTTATACAAGGTGTAGGTGAAGGTACCATATTTCCAGCAGTAGGTGTACCAATGGCCCAATGGATACCGTTGGAGGAACGTTCACGTATTGGTAGTTTAATATTGGCTGGCAGTCAAATTGGTACTATATTCGGTAATTCAATTAGTGGCTTATTAATATCGGCGACTAAACAATGGGCACCGGTGTTCTATTTTTTTGGTGCTGTGGGTTGTACATGGGTCTGTTTTTGGATGTTATTGGGCTATAGTGATCCCGGTTCACATCCATTTATTACTGATGAAGAAAAAGAGTACCTGCAACGGAAGATCGAAGGTATTAGTAAGAAGAAACGACCGATACCGTGGAAATCGATATTGACATCGGTGCCGGTGTGGGCACTTGTCGCCGCCCAAATCGGTCACGATTGGGGCTTCTTCACGATGGTCACCGATCTGCCGAAATACATGAAAGACGTACTCAAATATAACGTAAAACAGAATGGTTTATTATCGTCAATACCTTATATTGCAATGTGGATAGTATCATTAATCGGCGGATATCTATGCGATTATCTGATTAAACACCAATATCTAAGTGTAACGAATTCAAGAAAACTTTTTACAACCACTGGTAATTAACGGTATTACCACAAAAATCTGATTATAATTTTTTTGTACAATTGTAGCAAGTATGGGACCGGCGATTTTCATACTACTCGCCACTTATGCCGGTTGTGATCGTAATCTTGCTGTCATATCGTTTACCATCGGTATGGGCTTCATGGGCACTTTCTATTGTGGTATGCGTGTTAATTCGCTAGATCTATCACCGAATTACGCTGGTACTGTAACAGCCATCGTGAACGGTATCGGTGGTTTGACCGGTATTATTGTACCGTACATTGCTAACGCTCTAACGGACGATGTGAGTATCGATCGCAATCGAGATACGGACTATTTCAGAATTTGCACTGATTCAAAATCGATTTTTAGCATACATTAGTCGAATGGCGGCTGGTATTTTGGATATCTTTCGGTGTTTTTCTTGTAACAAATTTAACGTATGCGATTTTTGCAAGCGGTGATATCCAATGGTGGAATGAAATCGATGATAGTGATGCAAGTACAGATGAAAGAGATGAGAAACGGGATGTTTGTTGAGATGAATTCAGAGGAATTCTACGTCAGTATTACACGTATTTTTTTGTATTTATGAAAACAATAATAAAACACAAATTATCGCTATTACGTTTCTGTAAATTTATTGCCTTATTTATTTATTTATTGCGTATTGCTTGTGTTGAAAGCAAAAAAAACAAAAACAATTCGGATAGAATCCCAAATTCGGAACAGTCCGTATATTGTAAGTAATTTGTATTCTTTACGAATCTAATTATTTATAGCTGTATTTAATTAACAATGAACAAACTACAATGGCATTTTTATTCAATTGAATTTTGCTGTATTGAAAATCGATTAAAACGCTGTTTTTTCCGATTGACACGTGGACTTTTATGGGTGCAATTAAATAATAACACAATCCGAATTGCGTTTGCAACAATTTGAAAACCGTTTCATAATTAAATGTTGTACCACAAATTAAACGAAACCGTCAAGAAAGCCAAATTATTGTTTTTATTAATTATTTTTTACCGTTACACGGATTTGTCAATATTGACTCTAGCGTCTATTGTCTTATCCCTTCTCTCGATCGTTCGATTGGTTTTTTCGCCTCTAAGAAAATTTTCCGATTTTTCGGTGATTTCTAAACAGCGATTTTCTTCGGTCTCGCAACGGAAATGACATCGATCTGGGTCTTTATCGAAATCATTTCAAAGTCATTATGGTAATAATGGAGAATCTCACCTGATAATGACCCCCAAACTACACGCAACATACCCAGGTTTTTTTGTATATAAAGCGGATGGATTAGGGAGACTTCAGTCAGTATAGCAGCAAGTCAGCTATAAGATCTGTGATTTTTTTAATGATTTTCTAGTGTTTTCTTCAGTTTTTTTGTATCATATTTTTATTATTTCGCCATGAAAAATATATTCGAAATGGAAAAGGAACCGCATCTTGCTAAATGTAAGTAGACTTAGAGATTTTCAAAATATACAGCATGTCCAATTCGATTTTTTGCTAAAAATTGCTAGAAGCCTATTTGATTCGAAATCTCAAATTATTAGATTTATCCTTAAATCCGATAGATCTCATGTTCAGGATCAATTTAAGCCATTACAACTAGGCAATTCTTCTAAAAATGGGTGATTCCTGCGGATCCGGCCTACTCGATCCGATCATACCGTGTCCGTGTTGATCCGTTATGTAATTGTTTATTTTGCAATTACCATAGTAACCGGTATGGTTGTGCGAAAATATATAGTCACCTGCTTTCCTCAGCCCACTTCGATAACCTCATTGTATGTTGCTAATGGAATTTTTCATATTACAAATGATTAGTCTCATCAACACTTCAACTGAAGTTGTTATCAATTTTTTTAATCAATTATTACAGTCGCCTTGTGTGTTTTATCGTAACATTCCACTGGGATGTTTTGGATTTTTCCAATACAACTAAAGCTTTCGAGATATTAGGCAAATTTGACAAGGACGCTTAAGTACAAGAGACCTTTGAGCATTCCGTTGATTCATTCTTTGATTGTAGTTTGAGAAACGGTCAATATTATTGATTTCCATTTTTTCTAAAAGGACCGATTGCGATTTGAATAATTGATGAGATTGCAATTACACCTTATCTACAACAACTTGATCAACTTGACCTTTAAAGGATCACAATCTGCCTGTCATCAGTACCAAGTCAATATTTAATCTTGAACTTACAACGCAATCATGTCAAAGGCAAAAAATTTTTCCATTCCTGCTCGAGCTTCGATTGCGAAAGATGATGAAGCTTTTAAGCCGCAACGATGGAGAATTTTCAAACTAATACAACCAAAATAAAGTTAGACTTTTACCGTAAAATTTCAATCTTAATTTCAAATAAGCTTCAGCCTTTATTTACTTTACTTTACGTAAGCTGTCTTTAGTTCAAAATCAACCTTAAGAGAACTTTTTCTTTAGCACTTAAATTGATGAGTATTGTCTAGTTTAATTTTTTCTTATTATTCAGTTTTCTCTTCACTCTTTAGTAAATCAACTCAACACTTTTTCTTAATAAGCAGCTCCCAAAATAGGCAACTTTGCTTGTCGTGGACAGAATCGCATTAACTGTCGACTTTACTGAGCACGTGCAGCTTTGGAATGAAACGATTGATTTTTTTTTGTTATTAGATTTCATCGTTCCACAACGTTACGTTATGGCAATTATGGGCTTCTTGGCCATTGTTAATGCGTACACGATGCGTGTATCATTATCAATAGCCATCACAGAAATGGTAACACCAATGAATGAGACTGATTATTATGATCCTGACGCTTGTCCTGCTGAGAATTCCAGTTCCCCCAATACAATTACGGTATATACAAAAATTGTTGGAGATTTTTCAAAAATCCACTAATTTCCGGAAATTTTTTGTTTGGCCTAACAGGATCCTGATGAATTGTACAATTGGGATGAGAAGACGCAAGGTTTAATCTTAAGCTCATTCTATTGGGGTTACATTTTGACCCATGTGCCTGGTGGGATATTAGCTGAACGATTCGGTGGTAAATACACTTTAGGCTTGGGTGTATTATCAACGGCTCTAATAACATTGATAACACCATTTGTAATACATATAAGTGATGGTAATCCATGGTTGTTGATTATGTTGCGTGTTATTGGTGGTTTAGGTGAAGGTACAACTTATCCGGCATTAAATGTCTTATTAGCTAAATGGATACCGATAAGTGAACGTGCCACAATGGGTACTTTAGTTTATTCGGGTAGTCAAATGGGAACAATTTTTAGTAATTTAGTTAGTGGTGGACTAATTAAAGCAACAGAAGACTGGGCTTCTGTCTTTTATCTATTTGGTGGTATTGGTGTTATGTGGGTGATGTTGTGGTTTATATTGTGCTACAACGATCCAGATTCGCATCCATTTATTAGCGCAACAGAAAAACGTTTTCTTGCCAACGAATTACAATGTGTCTCGAAGGAGAAGAAGGATATACCGTGGAAGGCGATTTTGACATCAGTGCCGGTGTGGGCTCTAGTCGCTGCTCAAATCGGACACGATTGGAGCTTCTACACAATGGTCACTGATCTGCCGAAGTATATGAAAGACGTACTTAAATTCCGCGTTGAAGAGAACGGTGTATGGTCGTCAGTACCGTACGTTGTTATGTGGTCGGTTTCAATGATTGCCGCCTGGATATGTGATCGTATCATTCAATCGAACCGTTGGTCGACCACATTCACGCGGAAATTCTTTACAACACTTGCCAAATTAGGTTCGGGCATTTTCATCATAGCCGCCTCCTATTCGGGCTGTGATCGTATGTTGGCTGTATGTATGTTCACAATTGGAATGGGTTTCATGGGTTGTTTCTATTGTGGTATGAAAGTGAATGCTTTAGATTTATCATCGAATTATGCTGGTACTTTGATGGCGATTGTTAATGGTGTTGGTGCTATTACTGGTATGATTGCGCCATATTTTGCTGGCGCTATAGCAGTAGATGTAAGTTTTTTTTGTTCTTCTAAAGATCAAATGGTTGATCGTTTTGATTTGATTATAGCATACTTTAGCGCAGTGGCGGGCTGTATTTTGGGTCACTTTTAGTATACTTTTTATCACAAGTATAGTCTATTCGTTCTTCGGTAGCGGTGAAGAACAAGAATGGAATAAAGTACAAGTAGAAGAGACTGTCGATAAGAAACCATCAAGACCGAAGATGAATGTTTAATACTTTTTCTCAATATTTTTTTATTTGATATTTAATGTGATATTAGAATTAAGTACAAATATATTTCATGTTTTTTCGTATTGTTTGTTATTTTATTTACTACTGAACCTATTTATTATGATAAAAGTTTAATTTTTAATTTTCCAAGATAATGAACGGAAATTGAAAGTGAAAATAATTCAATACACATTTCCGATAGTAATTAATATTAAATCATTACTAAATTAAATAAACATACGGACAAGTGCGTGAAAATTCATAAATAAAGAGAAATTTTTAACACCAGGAAATAACTATTAGCTATTTTGTGAAAAACAGAAACTAATCGACATAAACTAGATAAGATTGTAGAAAGAAAGAAATTTCGAATTAGAGATGATTCTGATCTCTAGATACATTCGCGGGACGTATCATTTGATTTTTACGTTGTGTAAGAGTTTGTAAAATTAAACTGTAAACATTGAATGAAGGCCAATTGTAGTGTACCAATGCGAGACTAGGCAGTCAGATCGAACAAAATCCTACAATAGTTCCACTGGCTATTTCCCATTCTATTTCACGGTCTATATTACTTGTGCACTATTGGCCAAAATGTCTGTTGTCTCGATATACTTCCGCCTCCCTCACTAAGATATAGCATAAGGGTTGAATTTACAGTTGCGATGGCGTTATGAAAAATAATAGCCCACTGTTAAGAGGCTCGTTGCTATAATAAACAACCTTTTTTGCAGTCGTTACAAATATGATCATAACCTCAAACTTTCAGATGTTAAAGAAAAAATTTAAAAAAACAAAAACAAAGTTAAATTGCTTCTTTTACTTATGGCATAAACTCATGAATGCACAACGGTCGTTATGGGAATAACGCCCTCGGTCGTCGTACAGCCCTCGAGCCTTACACTGTTGACACTCGGGCGTTATTTGTCTCATAACGCCCTTGATAAAATAATTACTATTATAGGTACAACGGAAAATTATCGAAAACATCGTGATTCTTTTATTTTCTCCCAAGAAAAAAAAACTATCAGAATTGATTTGTTAATAAAGACCAGACAGACAAACCAATAAATCTTCCCTAATCTATTCTTAGATAAATAGAACCATTTATGTTGTTCGCCCACAATTATTAGTAAATAAATCTTAAGGTTCGTCTGCATAACGGCACCTTCCATTGTTCATAATAAACCGCAGTCAGTCGAAAGTCATAATTCATTTATTATTATTGTTGTTTTGATCGATTTTTATAAATAGAAATTATGACCCCATTTTCTTTATTAATTTTCTAACGACATGTTTTGGGCATTAGGGGTTTTCTAGTCTACGCATTACGTATCGCCATATCTGTTGCTAGAATAGATAAAGGTGAAAATCTGGCACATTACGGCCCCGACGCTTGTGAAGGCACCTTCTACGAAAAAAAATTCCAAACATTTATAGATAAGTAACTGATAATAGAAAATATTTTTTGAAGGTTCTTGATATACCTACTGTATCCATGGACAAGTAGTCGGTGGTAAATATGCATTTAGTTTAAGTTTTCTGGTAACATCAATTTTTATATTCCTTTTAAGCTTGGTTAAGTATGTATCAGATGATGACAAAATTTGCGTGATGATCATGTGTTATATATAAAGGACGGATTGAAGGTCATTTGATTAGAATTACATTGCTCGAAATGCACCATTGGCGTAGTTTAATTGTAATGCATGTATTTACAAAAAGTTATAAGAAAAGACACGTAGAACAAATAAAAAAAAATGTGTTCGTAATTTTAAAGTTTTTTTTATTTATTTTTGTCATAAATTGTTGTTTTTTTAAATTTTCTATGGCAGAAACATCAGCTTGTTGCCGCTGACGAACCGTGTTTTAAAGAATGAGAGAGAGCGACCAGAAATTCATAGAAATACGGTACAACTAGGCACCTGTTTTTTCGCCGTAACGTAGCGACGTCACGGTAGCAGTTCAACTGATCCACTGCTTCTCTACGTACGGAGTAGTTAGGACTTTATTTGTTTAGAGAAACGTTTCACAAGAAAAGATAGATTATGCAAGTACAACAGCTGTAGCCAATACGCTCTATACGAGTTTGTCAGGAGACTAGAATTTGCCTTGATCCAACTTGGAGCAGATATCCGCCCTTTAGTTATATATAATGTTTAGTCGAAAGAATCACTATGCTCTGGATATCCATCCTATTATCTTATTAAACCCATATATCTAACTATAAGGATATCAGAAAAACTTTTTACAGCCACTGCTAATTAACGGTATTGTGAGTACAATCGATCAGTGACGTAGCGAGAGGGTGCAAGAGGGTCTACTACTACTAATTGAGGGGCGCCAAATACTCTTCAAGACAGTGTATTTCAAATTAGTAATGATTGTAACATAGGGGCGCCAATAAAGTCTCGCGCCCCGGGCGCCAGTTGCTATGTCACTGAAATAGGTTATAAATTCTTCATAATTGTAGAAAATATGTGACCGGCGATTTTAATATTACTCGCCACTTATACCGGTTGTGATCGTTATATTGTGGTGAACGATATCGGTTTGATTGTAGCGTAAGTTGCTGGGGCGCTAACGAGCGATGTGAGTATCGATCGAGATCGAGATGCGGATTATTTCAGAATTCTCACAGATTCAAAACCGATTTCAGCATACATTAGTGGAATGGTGGCTGGTATTTTGGATATCTTTCGGTCCTTTTCTTGTAACAAATTTAATTTATGTGATATTTGCAAGCGAGGAATGAAATCGATGACAGTGATGCAAATGCAGATGAAAAAGAGGAGAACCGGTATCTTTATTGAGAGGAATTCAAGGGAACTCTACGTCAGTATTACATGTATTGTTATTTTTTTTTCTATTTATGAAAACAATGATAATACAAAAATTATCGCTGTTACGTTTCAGTAAATTTATTGTCTTGTTTATTTATTTATTGCGTATCTGTTGTGTTCAACGGAAAAACAAGTCCAATTTGCCTAATACAATCCCAAATTTGGGACATTCTGTATATTATAAATAATTTGTATTATTTACGAATTTATTGACAATTACAAATTATAATAGAATTTTTATTCAATTGAATATTATTTGATGGAAAATCGATCAAAATGATTTTTTTTCCATTGAATCATAGATTTTTATGAGTGCCGTTAAATATAAGTTGAAAACAATGAGAATTATGTTTGCTACAATTGAAATATGTTATTAATTAAGTTTACCAAAAATTTAACATTGTTAAGAAAGTCGAATTATTATTATTACCTAATTATTTTTATTGTTCTTTGTCAATATTGACTCTCTATCATCTATTGTTTTATCTCTTCTCTCAATCGATTGATTGCTTTTTTTGTCTGATAAAGTTTTCTTTTTTTTTCGGTGAAAACGGCGATTTTCTTCAATACTTTCCTAGGTCTCCAATCGGAAATGACGTTGATTTAGGTCTTTATCGAAATAATTTCCAAGTCATTATGGTAATTATGGAGTATCTCACCTGATAATGACTCCCAAACTACACGCAACATTTACCCAGGTTTTTTTTTATATATAAAGCGGATGGATTTAGGGAGACTTCAGTCAGTATAGCAGCAAGTCAGCTATAAGATCTGTCATTTTTTAAATGATTTTCTAGTGTTTTCTTCAGTTTTTTTGTATAATTTTTTCACTAGTTTGCCATGAAAAAAATATACGAAATGGAAAAGGAACCGCATCTTGCTAAATGTGAGTAGAATTTGGAGGTTTTCCAAATATACAGCACGTGTCGATTCGATTTTTATTGTTCTTCTGGACAGGGGCGCGCCAACCGAGGGTGCAAGCGGTGCAATGCACCCGGGGCGCAGAACACGGGGGCGGCAAATTTGGTTGCATTGTTGGAATTTTGATATTTTATTTGAGAAGAAAAATTCTTACATTTGATTTGATTAATTATCTTTATTTAATATTGTATAAAAGTCCGAAAAACGTGCTTTAATCAAAAAAGTTTCTTATTTTGTCAATATGTAAGATATGCAGTGTTATATATGCGAACATGCGAATATGTGTTATTGAGGCCCGATACACCTTAAGATCCTTAAGGCTGTACCTCAATTATCTAAAATGTACTGTTGTTGAATTGTACACGGTTGACTTTTCAGTTTTTTTTACAAAGGATTGAAATTTTCAAGAAAAAACTCTTTTATATTCGTTTTAAATAGCAATCAAAAGGCAATTTATTGGTGAATTTATTTAGTTTTCCCGTGAAACGCGAAAGTTCAATTTAAATGGATTTTTTCGATTTTCTCCTCAATCTATTGGTACAATCGAATGAAACTTATGCGAATTATAGACAATACTGTGCTTAATGTCTTTATGAAATTTTTTCAAAATTCACAGCTATTTTCCAGAAAACTTGATAAACAAAAGGTGTTCGAAAAAGATTACCGTTTATCCTGAGAAATAAATACAAAATGTCGGAAAGAAGAATCCATCCAGACTTCAAGTACGCTATCCACTATAACTAATATAAATTTTATTTAATTCTGTTAATAAGCAAAGGAAAAAAGCGACAAAAATTGATTTAAGAGACAGACATTGAATTTAGTCGCCTTTCGTAAAAACTACTTAAAATTATCAAAAAATTTTCATTTGAGGTTGTAGCTCAGTATCATTGGAAACGAACACAAAGGATTTTTTTTTCTAGCAAGTATTTTGATTTGTAATCGTTATATCCAAAGAGGCGGTAATGGAAACTTTGTACTTTGAGTAGGTTGGCGCGCCCCTGCTTCTGAAATTGATCATTCGAGGGTTTATTTACCAATTACGCATAAAATAGGTAGTCATCTGCTTTCCTTAACCCACTTTGTGAGTGTTTTTTTTTTTTTGACTCAATTCTAATGGAGTGTTTTCACATTACAAATGATTAATCTCATCAACACTTCAACTGAAGTTATTATCAAATTTTTTTGATCAATTAGGTAATTGTCTCCGTGTATATTTTGTAGTAATATTCCACTAGGATTATTTCAATCGTTCTAGTACAAATAAAGTTTTCAATAAAGCGTTTGTATGAAACCGGTGAAGTCTTCTTCTCGCATCTACAATATTTTATAGGGTCGCAAAAGAATGAATTGTAATAGATTTTTTAGCACGAGAAGTGTTAAATTTTCGTTTTTTTTTAAATTAATTAATACGCAAACTACAAATAATTCAGATTTAGTTCAAAATTAGTCTAAAGAGGACACGAAGACCTTTCTCTTAGCCTTTAAATTGAGTGTTGTTTACAGTTCCATTCGGTTTCTCCGCGTTAAAATTGCCCTTTGTGGATCAATTTCATCTTTTAGTAAATGAAAATCAACATAACACGATCTTTAATGAATCGATACCAAATTAGGAAACTTTCCGGAGTGTGCCGCTACCTCGCGGACATAAGTTGCAATATCGCGTAAACCGAGCCAGCGTTTTTAAACACATCTACCTTCGGAATGGGATGATTTCTAATATTTGTTCTTTTTTTGTTGCTAGATTTCGTCGTTCCGCAACGTTACATTATGGCAATTATGGGCTTCTTGGCCATTGTCAATGCCTACACGATGCGTGTATCATTATCAATAGCCATCACAGAAATGGTAGCACCAATGAATGAGACTGATTATTATGATCCTGACGCTTGTCCTGCTGACAATTCCAGTTCCCCCAATACAATTACGGTATATACAAAAATTGTTGGAGATTTTTCAAAAATCCACTAATTTCGGAAATTTTTTTTTGGCTAACAGGATCCTGATGAATTGTACAATTGGGATGAGAAGACGCAAGGTTTAATCCTAAGCTCATTCTATTGGGGTTACATTTTAACCCATGTGCCTGGTGGGATATTAGCTGAACGATTCGGTGGTAAATACACTTTAGGCTTAGGTGTATTATCAACGGCTCTAATAACATTGATAACACCATTTGTAATCCATATAAGTGATGGTAATCCATGGTTGTTGATTATGTTACGTGTTATTGGTGGTTTAGGTGAAGGTACAACTTATCCGGCATTAAATGTTTTATTAGCTAAATGGATACCGATAAGTGAACGTGCCACAATGGGTACTTTAGTTTATTCGGGTAGTCAAATGGGAACCGTTTTTAGTAATTTAGTTAGTGGTGGTCTAATTAAAGCAACAGAAGATTGGGCATCTGTCTTTTATCTATTTGGTGGTATTGGTGTTATGTGGGTGATGTTATGGTTTATATTGTGCTATAACGATCCAGATTCGCATCCATTTATTAGTGCAGCAGAAAAACGTTTTCTTGACAAAGAATTAGAAAGTGTCTCAAAGGAGAGGAACGACATACCGTGGAAGGCGATTTTAACATCAGTGCCGGTGTGGGCTTTAGTCGTTGCTCAAATCGGACACGATTGGAGCTTCTTCACAATGGTTACTGATCTGCCTAAGTATATGAAAGATGTACTTAAATTCCGTGTAGAAGAGAACGGCGTTTGGTCGTCAGTACCGTACGTTGTTATGTGGTCGGTTTCAATGATTGCCGCCTGGATATGTGATCGTATCATTCAATCGAACCGTTGGTCGACCACATTTACACGGAAATTCTTTACAACACTTGCCAAATTAGGTTCGGGCATTTTCATCATAGCCGCCTCCTATTCGGGTTGTGATCGTATGTTAGCCGTATGGATGTTCACAATTGCTATGGGTTTTATGGGTTGTTTCTATTGTGGTATGAAAGTGAATGCTTTAGATTTATCATCGAATTATGCTGGTACTGTGATGGCGATTGTTAACGGTATTGGTGCTATTACTGGTATGATTGCACCATATCTTGCTGGCGCTATAGCTGTAGATGTAAGTTTTGTTGTTGTTTTTTTTTAATCCAAACATCAAATTGTTAATCATTTTGATTTGTTTATAGCATACTTTAGCGCAGTGGCGTACCGTATTCTGGGTCACTTTTGCTATAGTTTTTATTGCCAACATTTTCTATATGTTCTTCGGTAGTGGCGAAGTACAAGAATGGGATAAAGTACAAGTACAAAAGACTGATGAGAAGAAACCATCAAAACTGAAGATGAATGTTTAATATTTCTTCTCAATAGTTTTCTATTCCAGATTTCATGTGATACTAGAATTAAGTATACAAATATATTACGATATATTATTTAGTGTTGTTTGTTGTTTGATTTATCAAATCAATCTACCGGATTTTTAGTTTGTAACTGATAAAACCTATCCAAGGCTATAGAGTACTAGCAGTACCAGTCTTGTCAAAAATCAAATAAATATTGCCTCTTTATTTAAAAAATCGGCTAGATTTTCCACTATTTTACAAACATTGAAGCGTTCTTAGTAAATAAAATGTTTAAGTTGAATAGAATTCTATTATATTTTGTGACTGGAAATTATTGGGGTGTTAGATTTTGGAATCTAGTCTCTGTGTTGAATTCAGACAAGTTCATCACAGTTACAGTAAATTTCTCTACAGCTCTACTTCTCGATAAAAGTACCTTTTATGAGTAAGTATATTTTTCAACTATATATTATTTTTAAATATTTAATAATTGGTAACTTTTTAACCATCACGTACTGTTCAAATGTTGTGGTATTTGACTGATACCTTATCAGAGACATAAGAAATGCTTGTCCGAATCAAATCTTTGAAAACATTTTTATTTTAAGACTAGAACATATGCTACAAGTATGTGGTTGTGCAATTTAACAACCTATTTGCAGCGTCAGGCTGAATGCACACTATAGTACCAATTGAAGAGTTGTCTCGCTTCACTGACGCTACCGAGACTGCGATCAAGCACTAATTGTAAGTAGAGATCTGACCTTAGTCTTAAGGTTACCTTTGAGCATTATAGACTACAATCAATATTCAACTGGCAATTTGTCACGCAACCAACAATACGTTTTTGGAGGATCTTTTTATCAACTCTATTCTAAGGCATAACACGTTTGATAAACACTCATTTCGTCAATTTCTCCGTATTTTTAAGTGTTGCAATTGTTTCTCCAAAATCTTTAAGTATCTCTTGTCAATGACCAACTGGCCACTTTTTGACTGTGATACACTATTGCACTCGGCAACAAATGAGGAAAAGTCATATAAGAGCTGATCAAATCGCAAAAATTATCGTTATGTTACGGCTAAAAGATAGATAGAAGTATAAATTAGCAATAATACACTCTAGCAATCTTATTCAAATAATATAGATATTAATGTAGACACTAGACACTTTGTTATCTAGTAAAAATTACAAAATCAATAGAAATAGAAAAGTGCATTGCATCATAAATTCTCAACGTGGCCCTGAAAACATTATATGATATTTAATGTTTTTGCAAAAAAAAACTATACAAAGAAAGCAACTTCGTTATTTAAGCCACACTTTTGTGTATAAATAGTGAAATATTTATCACTAGAGACGAAGGTAGAGAATAATAAAACGGTCCTATGGACATTCAGTATTATACCCACAAGTTTTTTATTTATTTATTTATTTTTTTTTTGATTAGGGATGTATAATGCGATTAAATTCAAACTCCAGAAATCAGACCCCTTATTTGTTTTGCACAACTATAAATTTTGATTTACGAGTAGAGAACTAGGAACGAGTTTTGTCGATTATTAACAGTCAAGTGGACAATAATTGGTAAAAGTTTAACTCGTGGCGAATATAGGCAAATGATCATTTTGTTATGGCAAAAACCAGAATCACTTCAAATCTGTACAATTTTGCTTTTTGGCCGTTCGTTTAGCATGTGAATAAATCTACGATAGTCATTTAGCATTTTCTACGTTTTGTTGCCATCAAATAGTACAACGCCCATTACAAAAGAGAATATTTTTGTTATAGTACGAGACTAGTTAGGGCGAACTGACTGCGTCTCTTATACGCGACCAAAAAAAAAGTATATATATATGTCTAAATCCGCCAATTATATGCGACATTTTAATACCAGCTAGGATTTTATGAGAGATGATATCAACAGTAATAATTGAACATAAAGATAAGTATGATTAGATTACAGACAGATCGACCATAACCTTCAGAAAACTGTAATCACCATGTTGCAACAAATTTCATAAAATCATTGAAATCGACGCCTGCTCTACAAAAACCGTCAAACATCCTGAAAACGCATCAGATCCGGGCACACAGCATTAACTGAGCAATATTTTTCTTAATAACAAGATATTTTAAGAGCAATGCGGCTTATTACCCAATATAGTAGAGCAAATTATGTATCGATTTGATGGCCTGATGACTTTATGACACCTAGAAATACTCTACTATTTTAACAAAGAATACGGTAGTCGTAAATCGTATTGACCGGAAACGATTCAGTTGAAAGTCATCGCGTCATAAGATGGCTATCAAATTAGGTCTACTGTAAACGAGGACAATATGCCTCGTCTACGGTATCGCTTCAACATTCCTTTTTCGATCTTTGAAAACAATCGATCGTCATAATTGTTACGAGACAAAGCGACGGAAATTATCTAAATCCTACAATTAATTTGGCACAATTAAGATTAACATAGGGTTAACTAGTTCAAGATTAATTTATTAGATTGTAATTATTTGTTGTTTCGTGTTATCAAAGCAACCATTCATACAAATTATTTATAACAAATACAGTATTATCGTATCATTTTGTAATATTAGCTAAATTGGATTGTGTTGAATTAAAGTGCGTATTATTGGAAAAAAAATGCTAACATCTAATTAATACTTGAACTTTATTTGATAAGCACATTTATTAATTATCGTGCCAGGTAGATAGATAATGTATTTTCGCATAATATAAGTTGAGGATTGTGTAATTATCTTTAGAATTAGCCGACATGACGACATTAGAACACGATCAACAATTCAATGAGAACAACTCAGCAGGTAGGCAACCATTATTTATTATTCAAGTATCTACTACTAAAACTAACAGATGATACAGTTCCGTTATCAACAAATTCAAGTTTTTGGGAGCCCAAAAAGATCCTCAAGAAACGCCTACCGATCCTCCAATGGCTACCAAAGTACACATTAACAACCCTATTCCAGGATATTTTAGCCGGTTTTACCGTTGGTCTAACTGAAATCCCACAAGGTATCGCATTTGCACGGATAGCAGGTGAGTGATGATGATTTGTGTAGAGTTGTTGAGCAAAAATTTTTTGACCAATTCATTCCGCACAGAACTACCACCACAATACGGTCTGTACTGTGGCTTTATGGGTGGCTTCATCTATGCCATCTTCGGTAGTTGTAAAGACGTCAATATCGGTCCAACATCGATTATGGCCTTGATGATCCAACCGCATGTTGTGAAAATGGGTGAAGATGTTGCTATCACCATCACTTTTATAGCGGGCGTTTTGATCTTTGCATTTGGACTGTTACATTTGGGTAATTGTGGCGTTTTTTTGGGGCGAGTCGCAATTTCATTGTAGGTAATTCTTCTAGGTTTTGTGGTGCGTTTTTTCTCGTATCCGATAATAGCCGCCTTCACGTGTGCCGCATCTCTACAGATTGGCTCATCGCAATTGAAGGGTTTATTCGGATTGCCGGGCAAAGCGGATGGTTTCCTTGACAGTTGGGTCAGTCTATTTAGAGATCTCGATAAAGTCCGTCTTTGGGATAGTGTTTTGGGCATTTCGAGTATAATCTTTCTTGTGTGTATGAAAGTAAATGCAATACAAAATTTGATTAGTTTTTCTGTCTAATTGTGGCGTAAAATTTCGCTAGGAATTGGGCCGTTTAGGTAGTCTTCAATCGCGTCCCGAATGGTCACCGGTACGCAACATTATCGGCCGATTTATTTTCATGCTATCACTAGCACGTAACGCTTTAGTTGTTATAATTGGTACCGGTATTGCGTACAGTGTTCGTGATAGTGAAGAGAAGATCTTTAATATTACCGGTAAAGTAGAGGCGGGTTTTCCACCGTTCCAACCGCCACCATTCTCAACGAACACAACCGGTATTGATTACGATTTCAAAGATATCGCTGAAGATTATGGTGTTTCATTGATATTTCTACCATTAGTCGCTATTCTAGAAGCGGTCGCAATCGCTAAAGCTTTCAGTAAATCTTTTGGTCGAGTAATTAGACTTCTAAAATAAAATTTGTTGTTTTTTAGCAAAAGGTCGACCATTGGATGCGACTCAAGAACTGATAGCTTTAGGTTTGTGTAATATAATGGGTTCGTTTGTACGTTCAATGCCGGTTACCGGTTCGTTTACACGTACCGCTGTGAATAATGCGTCCGGTGTGAAGACACCTTTAGCCGGTATTTTTACATCATGTATGGTATTATTAGCGATAGCATTTCTAACATCGACATTCTATTATATACCGAAAGCAACATTGGCATCTGTTGTAATATGTGCAATGTTCTATCTTTTTGAATATGAAGCTTTCATATTATTATGGCGAACAAAAAGTAACTGTACTGATTGATTATTTGAGAAAAATTGATACTTTTTTATGAATTTTTTTTGTTTTTGTTTATAGAATTGGATCTATTATTGTTTCTAATTACATTATTGTGCTGTCTATTCATCAGTTTAGAGTATGGAATTTTGATTGGTATAGCTATTAATTTATTATTTATTTTATATACAACAGCACGGCCAAAATTGAATATAATCCAAGAGAAAATAGCGAATTATCAAGGCGATGTTTATATAATTACACCAAAGGATACTTTACATTTCCCAGCTGCTGAACATCTACGTAATACTATTTTAGGGATTAACACGAACGCTATTGTTGTAGTCAATGGGAAATATCTGGGAAATATCGATTTTACTGTTGCAAAGGTAATGATATCCTCAAAAGCTGCATAGCAAAAGTATCTGCCTGCAACTATCAGATTTATTTATTTATTTATTTGTTGAATAGAGTCTAGTTGAGTTGGCCAATGAATTAAGGAGTGTAAATCGTAAATTGATTTTTATTGAATTTAAACAAAAAATTATCGACGTTTGTGTTGGTATTAATGACGATATAATCGAGTTTTTCCATAATGGTAATATTGAAGATATCATAAGAGGTATTTTTTTTTATTAATTATCTATTTGAATTATGTTTTTATTAATTTCGTTATCTCTTATCAGATGAGGCAATTATTGAAGTACCGACAGTATTTACAATACAATAATAAATTGTAATTTGTAGACGATTTAGTTTAATAAAGGGACTTTTTTTTGCTTCAAAATTATTACAAAACAAATTTATCCTTCTAAGAATCAAATCCAGCTCTTAGCAATTCGGATTCATCCTTTACAAATCAAATTCACGTTCATATTTTGACTAATTAATCCGCCCTTTTATAGTTGGGTAAATGACTTAGGAGAATGACGTTTAAATCTGTACCGCTAAATTACTCCACAACAGATTCGGTAACAAAATTTTTTATGGAAATGGAGATAGATTGCCCTGTTGTATATCAGTCCAATTGGTAAATAGAAATCAACTTTTAGTAAATATCATGTTTGCCCCTTCAAATTGTGCATAATACCCCATAATTTGGTTGGTTTTGAGCAGCCTTAATTGGTGGTCAAGAATTTTGCGAGAAGTTTTTAAAAAAATACAGTCAAGCCGTATAATCGGTCATTTTGCACATCAAATTTACCCTTACGAATTAATATGTTTATACATTAGATTCACCTTTTGGTGCTCAAATTCAGTTTGATGCAAATAAAAACCCAAAAGTTCGGGCTTGAAATGTAATGCAATATTTAATAATGTAAAATTCCATCAATTTCTACACTTTTGCTAATCAAATTTACTCTTTTACAAAGCAAATTCGCCCACAATCATATGATTAGTTTTTTTTAGAAAACACAGAAAATATCTAAACTTTTTAGTGAAACAAGACATGCCTTAATCTATTTTTTTTTGCAGCTTTAATAAACTTTCTCTATTTGCATTATTTTAAAATCATATTGAGCAATTTTCATTTTGCACATCAAATTTAACTTTTGGGCAATTACATCGATTTTGATCTCTGACAAATCAAACTCAATACTTTTGCAAATCAAATTCACTCTATGCCTAGCTTTGACGTACGTAACTTTGCTCGAAAGACACACTAAGTTTTTTTCGTAAGATTTTGCACAGCATCTTTAACTTTTCACAAACTAAATCGCAATAAGGATGAATTTAAATCATTGCAAATGCACGCACAACTCAATATTCATTTATCGAAAACTTGAATTAAAACTGAATGCCTGCAACACATCAAACTATCGACCTATTCTTTTCTAATGCGTTGTAATAACGTAATATACCGGAAACCAAATTGGACTAGACACTTAAGAAGAAATGTGGGAGGAAGTCTCCTCCTATTCACAGTTTACGATAGAACAATTGTGTTGTCAGAGTAGGTCACTGTTGTTAAGACAGCAATATCAACAAACATGTGTTGTCGTTGTCGTACTCATAATGAGACTTTTCAGAATCAAATTTCAATCAATATTTATTAAAAAAAAAACAACTTATAGAATCACGAATTAAATCCGTACACAAGTAAATTATCTAAAAATTCATAAATACCAATTATGGAATTGTAAAAATTACAAAAGAAAACGATTCTCTACCAACCAGACAAAACTATCTAATAAATGAACATTGAAATGAAAAATCAGATAGTTATCTCTTATCATTTGAATTCCACATGTATTTATAACAACTATTAACCTTGACTTAGTATGCGTATCAACAGTGTGGAGCGTCTAACTAAATAATAAACATAAAAAACTCCTGTTCGATCTACTCTGACAACCCAAGTGTTCTATCGTAATCCATAAATAGGTGTAAATGTCTAGATGAATTAGTTAAGCTGTATATAACATGAAACCGACCAATTTTTATAGCTTCTTCGATTATTAAAATTTTCGTATGCAACCTTCAAGAACTTAAATAAGGTCACCAAAGGTCCTTAGGTGTTTAGGTGACCTAGTTGAAGTTCTTAAGGGTTGCATACGAATATTTTAATAATTGAAGAAGTTATAAAAGGTGAGCGCTTTGGCTGAAACAGTCTACATAATTGTTTCTCACTTATTGAAATCAAAAGGAGAAAAAGATGGAAAGAGCAAATCATACAACGTACTGCTTCTTTCTGTGACATGTTTCTAGCATATCTACAGTTGTGGCATAATATCTAAGTATAGGTATATAGACCAAGATAGTGTTGCCTTTGACCTTGAGACGCACATTAGCAAAATTTGATGGGGAGATGCATTTGCAGAACGATTTCATCCACTTAACATCTGTACACTCCAAAAAGAAAACTCAATATATTATTTACCAAAGATTCTCATTAAAAGTATCAAAAACAACATCTGATGGGAAACAGTTCACAAATTTGTAAAGTTAACTTACAATTAATATTTTGTGTTTTATAAAATAACTAAATTGATAATTTAAGATTTGAAATTTTCTCTCCCCATTGTACTTTTACAAGTTGACATTGTTGTTATCTCTCTTAAACTTCAACCTTATTTTGGTCGAGCTCTAGATAAGCTCCTATATAGGAGAGGAAGGCATAGAAAATAGTCAACGGATCGAAAAATACAAATATTTACACAAAGCCATATACAGTAAAACATCTCTAAAACGGACACCCACGAAACTTGGAAAAAATGTTTGGAATAATAGGTCTCCGTATTAGGGTGCGTTCATGTCGGAGATATCTCACTGCGAAATTTCGATGTCTCGCTGCCTCGTCATTTACATCGCTACCTAGATACCAAAACAAAACTATGATCTAGAACGGGGGTTTCTAAAGCGAACGATGCTTTGCTGCGCTACATTATGTTCTAAAACATAGTTTTGTTTTAGTGTCTTGTTTTGGTAGCAATATGAGATATCTCCGACATGAATACATCCTTGGGAAGATTCTGAAAGTTGAAAATTCCATTTGTAAGATTTAGTATGCACGTATTAATAAAGTTTTTCCTCAAAGGTCCATCCGTACCTATGCATAAAAGGAATAATGCAGAGAAAATTATCCAAAGATAATGCTGCACATAAAGACGTCACGATAATCCATATAATTTTGAAAAGATTAATGTTTTACATGCATTGATAAGTGTCCGTAATATAGAGGTTTAAATTGTTCTCAGTAACAAAATACGCTGCCCATGTTCACAATCGAGAGTATCCGCACTACGGAGGTTTGGAATAAATGTAAACATACGGAAGAATTTGGGAGGTATCCGTAAATAGAGGTTCCACTATACGAACAAATAATAAGCAGTGTTTACAGCAAACGAAAGGTATTGGGCAAATAACAAAAAGAACAAACAAAAACACTCCACTAAAAACTCAGAGATTAGTATTTTTGATCAGTCAAATTGCCATAGTAGCTTATTTTTGGGCATTCAAATTGACAAACAAGTCTAGTTTCTGGCTAGTTTAACCCAGGTAGGCCAAAAGAGGACAGGAAGGATAAGAATACCTAAGGAGAATTTTTTTGTATTATTTGTAAAAATGAAAAATCTTCGTCTTTGTGCCTTTCGCTTCGCCCTATCCACGGTCCATCATCGTAGAAGAATGTTGCATGGTACCGTGACTAGCAGATAAATAGCACCCAACAATCTTTAATTCCCATTACCTTGCCGCGTTTAGTCAGGAAATGAACAAACAAATGATGTCTCAAAACGCTATGAAGTTGCAAAACACATTTGTTATTATGGCAAATATCGACCTCTTTGCGACAATTATCACATGACTTTAAAAGTCCGATTGGAATTGTTGATTTAACCTTTAATCACATTAAGAGGGCCCCCAGCAAATTATTACAATATTGATAACGATTATTTTTTATACATAAATAAATGATTAACGCAAAAGCAACAACAAAAAAAAAACAAATTATTTCAATTGATATAAAGCAAAATTAATTAAATTATCACCAATTAGTTTCACAGTGCTAGTGCAGCGAAGTTATATTGCAAATTTATTTCACACAATCCACTCCAAACGCAACAAAATGGATTTCAGACAGGTGAGAGGCTTTTTTACTCTTTTACCGTTAATTACTACCCGAATTAGTACAAAAGGCGAATAAAACCTCGATTTTAGCAAAATACATTTGATTAATTTTCATCAAACTTTTTAAACAAGGGGTTCATTAAATTTTGGACACCTGTATAACGAGTTGCATTATCGCAAATATGCAATTGTTCAAAATATCAGGTACGCTTTGCATTACTTCAAATGTACAAAAATTCTAATTCGAATCCTAATTCAATAAACTGCAACGTAAAATTTCCAATCATTTTCCCCCCTAACCTTTAACCTTTGTATCGACTATAAAGACCCCCCTGTTAAAATTAATAAATATTGAAATTTCGATAAATTGGAAAAATATTTATTCGCCCAGTAAACAACTGAAAACCTTGAAAATGTTTTCGAAAAAACAAAGTCGAAAACGTGTCCAATTTTGGATAGAAATTTCCTTAAATTTTCCAATCGATTCGAACAAATACGAATTTGAACTAATGCGAAAATGACAGGTACAAATGCGCTAACCTCACTTATTTACCACCGATTTGATGTGACAATTAACGCCAATTTCAATAGAAATTCGTAATTATTCAACGATGATTTTGTGATATCTTCAAACAATCACATTTAATGATCCGATTCGTACTAATACCTGTGATTGTCAATTGTTTATTTTTATTAATTACGCAACAGTTAGTATTTTTTGTAAATCAATTAAAAACCGACAATCGGATAAGAGAAATATGCAAACAATCGAATTAAATGATGTTATCCTTAATAAAACAACAACAACAATGGGTCAAATTGGCAATACTATAAATTATACTGATAAAAATGATCATGGCAACAACATTTTACAAGATGTAAGTAAAACGTGCTATTATCGGTTTTTGATAAGAAAAAATTATGTTTATTGGGGGTCTATTAACATGTTGATAACATTATTATCAATGTGACCTTTACTAGGTCATATTATAAATATTTGTTGCCTTCGTAACATTGCAGCCAATATTCAATCGTTACTAGACGCGATCGTCAGTTGTTTATCACGAATTCATACAATTTCTTTTATTGTTTAGTTCATTATCTAAAAATAGAAATTTCGTAATTAATTAATTCGTTTTATTTACGTAAATGTACCGCTTAAGTTCGCTGTTAGAAAAAATGACAATTGCCATCAAATTCAGAGTCAATCCGATCTATTATTCCGACTATTCCGATACGATTTTATTCTAAAAACGATCCTAAATCGAGTCCAGAGAATTCCAACTTTTTTTTTTGTATTAAATCGATTAAATAATGGATATCGTTTCAACTGTAAGTCAGTTATTGTTTTGTTAATCTAAGAAAAACCAATTAATTAATTAATCACGACCTAATCGATCACTTTTTTCATAATTCAGCACTGAAGGATGAACGAATCTGTCGGTAGCTCAGTGGTCGAGAGCACCGCAACGCCGCGATAGCGAGGCCCGTGGTTCGATTCCCGGTCGACGGTTTCGAAATATGAAAAAAGTGATCGATTAAGTTTCTGTAGAATATTTACGATCACGATCCGCCATCGTTTAATTTAAATTGTTTTGTTTTGTTGCAGTATCCTCTAGTGAAAGCCTTCTTGGCCGGCTCCGTCTCTGGCACGTTCTCAACAATCCTCTTTCAACCGTTAGATTTGGTCAAAACTCGCCTCCAGAATCCCCAACCGATTCTAACAAATGGCACAAGTCCCCGTATGGTTACCGTGTTCGCTACAATCCTCCAACAGGAACAAATCCGCGGCTTATGGCGTGGAATGGTTCCGGTAAGTTATCGTAAAACGTCCCAGTAACATGATTGATAAACATTCGACCTTTTAATATTTATTACAGTCGATAACACGATGTGTTCCCGGTGTTGGTTTATATTTCTGTTCGTTAAATTATCTACAATCGAATTTTTTCAATGGTAAACCACCAACACCCCTCGAATCGATCGGTATGGGTATGTTGGCACGTTGTATGAGTGGTGTGGCATTAATACCGATCACTGTAGTGAAGACACGATTCGAGAGTGGTGTTTACGGTTATCACAGTATGTCATCGGCATTAGTCGAAATCTATCGTACGGAAGGTTTCAAAGGGATGACCTGTGGCTTGTTACCGACTCTTGTACGAGATGCACCATTTTCTGGATTATATCTAATGTTCTATACACAAATGAAATTGTTTGTACCGAAAGATATATTGGATTCATCGTATGCATCACCGGTACATTTCACATGTGGTATTACAGCGGGTGTACTAGCATCGATTATTACACAGCCTGCGGATGTTTTAAAAACGAAAATGCAACTATATCCGAATCAATTCAATAATTTATGGTCGGTTATTGTTTATGTACAAAATAAATATGGGATACGTGGATATTTTAAGGGTATTGTACCGAGAATGTTGAGACGTACTATGATGGCAGCGATGGCATGGACTGTCTACGAACGGATTAGTAAAAGAATTGGATTGAAATAATAGTTTTTTTGGTTGTTTATTATATTGAAATTTCGGTGTGACAACCCTTTTTTCAATTGTTTCGGATCAAATTTGTCTTCTTCGGAAGAAACAAGTGTCAGAGAATGGTTCGATAGAAACGACACAAATTTCGTAATCGAAATGATTATATTTTAGCGAATTTGTATATATTTATCGATATATACTGGATAATTTGGAGCGGTATTTGTCACGTATAACAGTATTTTTTTAATATATTATATTTTGCTATTACTATTTATATCAATAAAATAAATAATTATATCAGTTTTATAATTTTAAATATCCCGCAAAAACTAGTAACGACACCTACCATAATTAATATTTTTGTAATATTGGTATACTAAATTCATCGACTAGAGGGTTTCGAGATTTATGTTGGCACCCTTGAATTTAGTGACATTTTTAGGGATTTATTTGATTGTATCCATATCCCGCTTACAAAGTACTTTGTTTAACGAGACATCTGTTGAATCTAGTAATCCGGTTATTTTTGTTTTGGAGTGGCTGTAAAGAGCTCTAACCACTGAACTACCAGCGGCTCCGCTAATTTCTCGTTTTATTTGATTTTTATAATTCAGCACTTTTTATCCAACTTTTAATGATTCCTTATTTTACATTATTTGAATTGAGAAAATGATAAATAGAGAGAGAGAGAGAGAGAATCGCATGGATGGGACATAATGCTCTCCTTACATGGTAAAAATACAAAAATATAAAAATATAAACAATCTAAATCACCTTATCAAATTAGGTTAGTTGAAGAAAAAGCGTTAGGAACTTTGTTTCTGTCGGGGGTCCCCCTGTCCGCATATTTTTTGTACCAAATTTGTTGCACCAATTCCACAATTATTAGTAAAATTTGGTGTTTTATTTGCAATAAAAACGGCATCTTGATGCTGCCAATACAAAAATAGAAAATCCCCAACTACTTACATAACCGTTATGTAGGGACGGGGTAAGATCGGATATTTATTAACAATACCAACTCTAAAACTCAAAATTCCTAGTTCTCTAATTGCTTTCATACCAGATGGCGCTGACAATTGTGACGCATTTTATTTTTCAAATCGTAACGTATTTCTAAGACCTTCAAAAAGAAAAATAAATTGATAAATAAACTTTACGACTAGACCTAGAACAGACCAAAGTCTAATACATAAAAAATCGAAAAAACAACTACACGAGTAAAGCAATGACGACAATTAAGGAAACGTTGCAATTTTAATGTAAATATTTTGCATATATGTTATTTATACGAGTTACGTACATCTTACGCTTTCAATTGGGTACTTGACTAATTTTGGGAAATTGTTTTAAACTCTTCACAAGGCTGTAAAATGTTGTAGGATTTTTTTCTTTTTCAAAAACGATGATCATCACGCTCATAATAGTGATTTGAAATTCAAACCCAAAAAAATACCGCCAAAACGGGAGTTGAAAGTCATGACGTAATTACTGTCCACAAATCTGTGCGTGACTGCCGCGCAGTGCTTGAATGCCGTCTAGAGCGTGAATGCCGCGCAGCGCGTGCGTGCGTTGAGCATCAGTGACTGTTGTCATATGGTTACCATGTGTTTGGTAGGAAGTGAAAACTCCATGTTAAATGTTGGCAACAGCCGCCATCTTGTTTGGGGTGGCACGCGCTATTCTACTTAGGTAAGCCATCTGAGCATTCGAGACAGTAACTACGTCACATACCGTTTCTGATCACATGACTTTTCGTTTGAAAACTTGACTTTTTAATTAATTAATTTTAATAAAAATTGACTATTATCAGATAAAAAAAGACTTATATCATAATTTTTATCGCATTTGCTAATATTTAATATGCCACACATATTGTTTTTCCGTTACTGTCAAGTACCCAATTGTCTTGTAGATTGAATCTCGAGATTTTTGCATTAAGCTAGCTACACACGCATTTCCCGCTCTTTCGTCAATTCCTTTCAACTTTATCATTTCTCCCGGAAATCTAAGATCTTAGGTCTCCCGAATGGTACCCACTGAAAGTGATTATACGTCCCGTATTTTGTACTTTTTTGTAATCAAAGACGAACCGATTTATGTCTTTTTCTTGAGAGACAAATAATATGCTTCTATCTTTATTTGATACATTTGTCGGTACAGTAGATTCGCAGACCAAACGGTTACTAAATTTCGGTTGGTACTCTTGAATCTAGTGATTTCTTTGTTTACATATTGATATTTCATGGTATCGTGAGATTACGTACTTTGTGTAACGGCAAGTCTGTCAAATCTAGTAACCTTTTGGTTCCTAAATCTACTATACACGCTCAACATATTTTTAAAAAATAATCGAGAAAAAAGTGCTCAACTACTTTAAGGCTGAAGTCCCCAATTCATATCTATAGATATAATAACCACGTAAAAAATAATGTTGAATATCTTTATGGTTACATAAGTCGGAGCTACGATTGGTAGTATTAGATTCGATTACAATAGTAACAGGAAAAATTTTGATGTAACATTATTTGGAAAAAGTAATCAATTTTCCAGAAAATCCGGAAAAACTGTTTTTAACGAAATTTGATTATCTCCGGTGCTATTCAATCGAATTGCATGAGACTGATAGGAACAATACAGGACGACAGACCGAATAACTGGATGTATCCGTTTTTTGAAAATCATCACCTGTTCTCGAGAAAATTCAAAAAAATCGTACATACAAGGATTGTAATTTCAAGAAATTGTGGAACAATTGAATTTGCTTTGCAACTCGATTTCAATATTATTAGTGACTGTTAAACCCTGCTTTTCTTTTTAGGAAAATCGATTTCTGAAATTTGACAAACAGTTCCTAAATTTTAGTTGGTACACCTGAGTCTAGTATTATTTAAAAACATAATTTATAAACGATATTGCCACTAGTGTGTGTGTGGTTTGTTGTTAAATTAACAGCTTTTCGTACATTATTATTTATTTTAGCTACTATTAGGGTGGTACTATTTTTCCGTCGCGGAGTGTTAGTGACAAATCTGTCAAATCTAGTAGCCGTGTGGTCCGTGAATACACTATAAATACGTTTTGTGAAGCTGTCAAAGAAAAGAAAACTACCTTTAGTAGCTACTTGTCTGAAATACCTTTAAGCGTTCTTATCAACTACCACTTAAGAGTACTCCAAAGTGTATGGTTCGCAAAGAACCGGATCATTTTCTCTACTTATTCCTAGCTTAAAATTAAACCTACCTTAAACAGCTTGACGTGCTATTTCATCAAATACAATTATCCTCCTAATCTCTCTATTTCTTTTCGTTTCTAAGGAATTTTCAGGCACAAGGTAGGTACAGGATTCAAAGAGTAATTCACAGGAGTTTTCCGGAAGGATTCTTGCAGCATTATTTGAGAATCTTAAGGCGTAATATAGAACACCAGTCTCAGCTTATTAAGTTTTATAATTTGAGAATTTAATAATATTAATGTCCGATAAAAGAGGCACGTTTTTTTCTCACTCAATTACGATAATATTGAATTCCTCCTCATCGTATTTTGATAAATCGTTATTTATTGATGTTAATTGTGCTAAAATTACAGTAAAAATTAGCAAACAATTATGATTTGTTGCAAATAAACATCGTACCTTGTGTGAAATTAGTTTGTTGTTCTAGTAACGTTTTCATATGTTCAATACGTAGATCACGCCATTTTAAACGTTTTTTCAACATTTGAATCTCTCGTTTCAATTCTGATTCACTATCAGTAGCTCTAGGTGGTCGTGTTTGTACGTGTATATGTCGACGATTTGTTAGATCTGTCTGACAACCAACATCATGCCGTAATCCAAACAATAATCGTTCATCATTCGTTGTTTCGATAGCTAAAGGATCGGTTTCAATTGCACAATTCGATGTTGAATCATCATTATTTACATATATCATCTACGAATCAACAATTCTCAATTATATTTTATTATTGTTATCAATAATTGGATTATTTACTGGATCGCTGGGTTCTTCTATTGTATTATCCGCTGTACTATCGAAAATCGTTGGATATGCTCCTTTCTTCAACATTCGTTTATTTAATCCAAGAAATGGTGGTTGGAAACTATCAGGTGTGAAATGTTCACTACAAACATAATGGTTTTTCGTAGATGTACGTAACGAATCTGGCGGCACTGAATTTAACCATAATTGACGTGTCTTATCATCTGCTGGCAATCTAAATTAACAAATCAATTAGATTATGTAAAATTATCAAAGATTAGACCTGTATAACGCGTCCGCAACGTGTTGTACGAGTACTGGAGGCGTTATACGAGTGTTATTTAGTGGAGAATATCGTGTTAATTGATTAACCTATGAAATGTGATGCCGGTACCGCATTGGTCGTAATTTTTGCACAATTTCAGTGCACACCGTTTACCCATTTCTTAATTAGGAGTCATAATTTTTTGGTATTTCTATTCAATAACAATCGATTAAAATACATTGGTGACTAGATTCACTACATTTTTGCGTGATTACCTGTAGAAAACAATTGTTATTAAAACCTCAAAAAATCAGAAAATTTACCTGCTTTTATAGTGTTCAAAGTGTAACTTTTAATTATTTTTTTGTGTTTTAATTGTTTTCAATAAGAAAAAATGTTTTATTGAGTTGGAAAACGGATGTTTACATTTTGGGTTTTGACATTTGACAGGCGGCCTTGACAGTCGTCCTTGTAATGGTGGATGCACAAGAAGCAGTGGCGTAGGCAATCGGCGGAGTAATTTAAAGATAAATAAAAAAAATGAGCCCTTCTCGATGTTTTTTTTAAGTTAAAAACCTCAAAATTATTTTTTTCTATTTTGCGTCAATAATAGCGCTATTTTTAAATGAGTTCATTTCGATACACTGTTTAAAAATGGAAAATGTAGTTATTTTTTTTCCTTAAGGTTGGTAGCGTTTTCATTGTTTTTGACAACTGTCAAAAATCATAAAAACAAAATAAAAATAAAAATCATTTTTCGTACTGATCTTTGAATTTATCGGGTAGTAAAGTGCTTCCTGCATTTTCAGCAATTTCGCTTATTTCAGTAAGGAGTACATGAAAATTTTTCACTCATTGTTAAATAAGCAATATGGCGAAAAAAACAATTGACTAAGAGTGAGAAATAAAACAATTGAAAAGTTTCTCGGCTGAATGTTCAATTGTTCTATCAGTAACACCAACTCCCACCAATTTCCCTAAATTTAAAAACTTGCAAATTTTCTTGTAAAAAGGGCACAAAAGACTGACTCACTCATCACGATATCTCCGAAACTATCCATCCGATAGACTTCAAATTTGGCACATAAATTCCTTTCATGATGTACACGCTCACTAAGAAAGGATTTTCGAAAATTCACCCTCTAAGAGAGTTAAAAAGGGCATTAAAATTTCAATTCCATGAATACAGCTGATATCCACCTGTCAGTTAATTGCAACGTTGTCAGTTTAATTGCGACGTTGCCATGTCTTGTATTACTTATAATCTACGAGAACAATGTCTCAGGTACAGCTAGTATATTGAAAAACCAAAGAGTTACTAAATTTCGGTTGGTACACTTGAATCTAGTGATAGTTCTGGTGGTTTCTTTATGTATACCAAATTTAATGGTTGAAGGTGAATGTCAAATGTGCAACTGAACGGCCTAAAATTAGCTGTATTTCCACAGACAGTTGCGATCGAAAATTTTGGGCGGCGTTTTTTTGACGTTTAAAAATGTTTAATCTGGGCCAAGCATTACTAATGACTTTTTCAATATAAAAGATTACAGGCTGTCCTACACCAACTGAATTCGGTGTCCTTGACGTCCAAAATTTTTTGATCGCAACTGTCTACGACATATACTTGGGGAATTTTTTGGCACATTTGACCTTTGAATATTCACTTTCAACCAGCAAATATGGTATAGTTAATTCATCGAGCAAAGGGTTACTAGATTTGACAGATGTCTCGTTAAACAAAATACATAGTCCCAGGATTGTAAGCAGGATATGGACGCTAAGAAATAAATCCCTAAAAATGTCACTATATTCATGGGTACCAACTTAAATCTAGGAGCCTTTTGGTCGATGAATTTTGTATGTGTAACGTTTATATTATTCCGGGATTAGGTACTTTATTTAACGACAAGTCTGTCAAATCTAGTAACCATTTAGTATCTGAATCCACTGTACATAA
Source organism: Epicauta chinensis (assembly GCA_021725515.1). Lineage (NCBI taxonomy): Eukaryota > Metazoa > Arthropoda > Insecta > Coleoptera > Meloidae > Epicauta > Epicauta chinensis. The sequence goes on from JAEDXX010000061.1 coordinate 104,149, forward strand.
TGTTAAAATCAATACACGTACAATCCATATTTTGTAATGACAATTATGCGTCTTCGATTAAGTGTTCGATCTTTCAAGAGAGGCGAGAAAGTGTACATTTTTTTCTCCTATTTAGAATACCTTTTATCCAATTTTCCAGGAACGTTGTATGATGGCACAGCACCGCGTTTCAGACGCCTTCTAGATTTCCATTCAAGATCTAAAACAAAACAACCACAGCACTCTTGATAATGTAATTACAACAAAACGAAACTAGTTACCTGGAAAATAGTCCTTTCTTGCAAAATGTAACGAACAAACCATACTGGTTTTCGTGATTGGTTTGTTAAGTTTAACGTTTTTTGCCCATTTTTGTCTCATTGTTTCATCTGTTGGAAATTTGTGTAATGAAATAGTGGCTGTTCGATATCTTTTACACAATGGTACCGAACAATAATTATTCGATTTACTGCCCATTTTCAACATCTAGATATCTGGATATAACCTGTATATGTTGTACAGTTGTCAAAACGCTGTCAATTGTCCCGTTTGTGTCAAATTTCGCAGCGCCTCTATCGGCGGAATATCGAAGGCGAAATTGTTATAAAAAAGAATTATTTACTAAAAATTCCCAAAATATTTCAATATTTTCCACCAATTAGTTATTAATATTTTTTTTTCAAATTTAGCGCCATCTCTAGAAAACTAGTTTTTTTACTGTTGATCTATTGGTATTAATTATCGCAAAAAAAATGACAATCGTGGGTGATTCTTTTTTTTTTTGGTCAAATTAATTTCGTAATTATTCGGACAAAACCCTTAAAATAATTGTGATGTAATTGTATTTAATTTTTCTTCCATAATTCGTTAATTAAACAATAATTAATTCAATCGAATTATATCGACTAATTAATTGGGTAGTTGTGTGTAAATATATTGAATCAAGTTGACTTTGATCGAAATTCATTTGTTTGTTTTTTTGGGCTGTTACACACATAAAACGGAAAAAAAAAATGTCGGAAAATGACTTCCTCCCATTATCCTCAAAGAAAATTGATTATTTCAATGAACCGAATTTGGAAATCCATATAACCACATTATTTGGTACAATTATCGATATGAAAGTGGCAGTATTGGATACGGTACGTGAAATTAAGCAACGAATACAACGGGTCGAAGGTTAGATTTTAAATATTTTTTATTGGTGATTTTGTACATTTTGTTTTTATAAAAATTGCAGGTATTCCAATGTATCAACAAAATTTGTTGTTTCAATCGAAAGAATTGAAAGACTATCATCGGTTATGCGATATTGGTATAAAGAATGGGTCTAGATTACAATTGATAACGGCAATGAAAGGGGGCCCGATGTCGACACGCCGTCTAGTATCCACAATGAATTGTGAACATTTCCATCTAAAAGAATTGAAGGAATTATTAGAGAATACAAGGTAGACCCGCTGCGATATAAATAACGATAATAATAATAATAATAGAGATTTTTTTTGATAATCAAGTAATTGTGATTACGTGCACTGATTGTAGCGTTCTACAACGAACATATAAGAGCGGATCTCAAAAAAAAACCATGAAAGTGTGGAGCGCCGTGCATTAGAAGTGAAACTTCTTAGGTTAGAGATAAAGTTCATTTTTTATTGGTTTATTTTCTTTCTGTCGGTAGTTCAGGAAATTTTAGTTTCTTTCCAGATGGCGCGGTCGATCGATCAATGATACCAACCATAGACCCTAGTGTTAATTTTATACAGTTGGCAGAACTGACAGAGAGAGAAAGGGTAGAAGCGACGCTGTGGCAACGTCCCACTCTTCTCTCTCAGCTGTCTGTTAGCAGGGAAGGGTTTCGCCCTTCACGGGGTCTCGCATTTTCGTTACGGTTCCGTACAAATTTACCATCCTATAGGGCGGCTAAAGAAGTTTCACTTAAGGTTGTTGAGAAGAAAATTCGAAACAATAAGAAAATTTTCAAAATTTGACAGTTCATTATTTAGATAATAAGGAATGTTTTGTCAAAATTTGAATTCATTCCTATTCTTAGTTTTCGAGAAAAAAAATGTTAAAGTTACACTTTTGAGACAAGTTATTACATGGCGTTAAATGCACATAACGATTTAAACGTTTATATCTAAATAACCAGAATTACCAATTTCACAAAAAACTACCAAGATATTTATCGAAGTCTTAAAAATAACTACGACGAGTTTCAAAAAATTCCTGTTCTTAGTTTTTGAGATATTTAAATTTTTATACTGAAAAACATGACAAAATTTAGTCAATGATATTAAACTTGGCAACGTTGCTGCATGAGAAAAAGTGGGATGAGTGCGCGCTATTCCAATTCAAAACTTACCTTTATAACATTAATAATTGCAACATTCAGTTTTTGAAATAAAATTATTAAATTTATTATTAACTAGTGGACCCGGCGAACTTTGCCTCGCCCCAATTTTACGTGAATGCGTAATTTAAGACTATCCGGAATGAGTTTAACAATACACAAAACTCGCAGCAAGAAAAATAGCACATTTACTGTAAAAAATTACAATGCCAAAATGACACCTGTCAGATTGCGCAAAGTCAACTCGGATTTTGAATGAAAACTTTCGATTTTTCCAATTTTCCGACTTTTCCGGAGGGATTTTCCAAAATTTTCTTCCGTAAAAACCTTCTCCTCGAAAATACGAACAACTGACAAAAAATTTTACAGAAATCGGCCCAGCCGTTCTCATTTTATGAATTACTATACATTTTTTACACCATTTTTATATATATAATAGATTAACATTTTTAGTAAATAAATATATTATTGATTTATTTATTTATTTATTCAAAATTTATAAATCTTTTTTTGGTTATGTCAGTAAGTACCACTACTCAAGAAATATGTAAACACTGTGCAACGTTGCCGTGCTTTCTACCTCATATTGTAAATTTTTTGAAAATTGTTAAAAAATATTTAAATTAATAAAAACTCTTTAGAATATTAAAGAATGGAATTAAATCATTGAAAAATACAATTTTTTCGCCAAAAAAATATATTTTCATCAATTTTAATTAAAAAAATTTTGTTTATTTGAAGTTGGCAACAGATACTTTTGCCCATGTATTTAGGTAGGACGGAGTCCCCACTCCTGCCTATCCCCACCGCTTTTCTCAACAACCTTAAATAACTGTGTGCTTAAAAACTCCCTATATTTTGACGTTTCGAGCCTTCAGTTGCGTATACAAAATGTATCAAATAAATAATGCACAGAGTATAGAGAATCATCGATTAATTTGGAGGAATTTATTGAGCATGTTAAGTTTTCATACTGATTACGCTTGAGACCAATTTGGTGTCGACAAGTTCGCTCTTGTATGTCGACTGATTATTAGAGACCGGATTTTAAGTGAAAATCTGCACAGTTTTTTTTGTTGTTGTTGTCATTTATGTTTCGCCAGCATCCTGCCTGTGTTCATTTCCGCTTTGTTAAATCAACGCCTAAATCTGTCAAAACATTCTATCTTCAAAAATCGTACTTTCCAAACACTTTTATTTATCTAATCCTCTTAAGGGGATCTTTTCTTAGTACTAATCTTGTGCCAAATTTCGTGTTTATAGACCCACCGATTTCAGTTATGCATTATAATCAGTCAGTGTTCGAGTTTTATTAAGTAGAGTGGAAATGTGGACAGGAATAAAGAATGTTTAAGGGATTTTAAACAATTTTGGCTCATTATCAAAAAACCCCTTTATAAATAGGGAGACGAATATAATTCAAATCCAGTTGAATGTGGCACAGGAGTCTCAAAAGCTTAATCATGCAATGAAGTAATTCAGCAAATGTAGTCCCGGGCCAAACAGAAAGGCAAACAACAATTAAACCCTATTTTGTGATATAAAAGAAAAATATCTAAGCAATAGAATAAAAAGTTCCCTTTATTTTAAAAATGATTGATCTCGGCCTCCAGGACTCAATGTCGGTATTATTTTTCTATGATGATAGTTTTGTTAATTTCTACAAGTAAAATAGTTTGACGACCCTACTTTAAAATAAAAATTGAAAGTACGTGGAACGCCGCGCGATAGAAGTGAAACTTCTTACATTAAAGATAAAGTTCACTTTTTTTATTGGTTTATTTTCTTTCTGTCGTTGCCTGAAGGCTCGATTTTTTTCTACAGTTGACTTTTTCTGCATTTCGCTTATCTCAACACAATATTCATATATACTTGATCGCCAAAAATTAATTTATAAATACAAAAATCATAAATTGCAGTAGGTCAGAAAATTTTAGTTTCATTAAAGAGGGCGCTGTATATCGATCAATGATACCAACTTTAGACCCTAGTGTTTATTCTACACAGTTGGCAGAACTGACAGAGAGTGTAGAAGCGACGCTATGGCAACGCTCCCACTCTTCCATCTCAGCTGTCTGCTTCCGAACAAATTTACTACCCTGCCGTGCCTAAAGAAGTTTCACTTCAAAAAAACTTCAGTTAGGCATATTTGAATAAATATTTTATTCATTTGTTTGGAATAAAAAGAAGACTAAATACAAAACGGATTAGCAAATATAGTAAAAATTACCTTTTATTTAACAGAACGAATGATCGTCTTCATGAAATTTCTAAGCGAAACATCCTGAAAGTATAATAAAATCGTTTGAGTAAGAGATTGGTTTAAGCTATAAAATAGGTCCATTACAATAGAGCTTTAGAGATAGTTTAAGTTAATCTCTTACACAAATTATTTTACCATATGGAATTATTGTTTCTTTTGGCATAATAATTACACCTCGTATCTGTAGAACTATTAAATCACCTAATATCCGGTGTCTAATTATTACCGTTATTTATTACACCATAATAATTGATTTTATTATTTTCTACAGCTAACAATTGATTTAACTCAAATTAATTCTAGGGATGAAATTGAAGATAGATACCAACAATCCAATACAAAAGTATCATTATTAATATTCAAAAATGGTGATATATTAAATTTATTACGTGTTATTGAAAATGATGATGGTACATATTCACCATATCAAAATAATAGTGATAATAAATTAATATCATCTCCAACATTATCATCAACATCAGCAACAGCATCATCATCATCATCATCAGCCAATCAAATTATATTCGAAAAATTAATCGAAGACACTGATATGATGATGAAATTAACAAGTCTCCGGAGAAAAATGGATAATTTACAATTGAAACGACGCTACAACAATCGACGCCCAGATGACGTTGATGATGATGATAAAAATAAAACAATAGAAGATAGATTATTTGGTGATAAATATAGATTATTTAATAATAATAATAATGATGATGATGATGATACAGAAGAAACTGATGGTGGAATTGTTAAGAATTTAAAAATATTTGAGAAAAACTGTGATAATGTTGATCATAATGATGATGATAATGATGGAGAATTCCAAGATAAAGCTCCAATATCATCTTTATATAGCAAAAATAAGGGACTGTATTCGTATACGAAACAAAATTATGCAAGGATGCACAAAAAAGCCAATAATCTAATCAATAATAATAATAGTAATAATAATATTAAAGAGGATAGTTGTAACGAATTCGGTGATATAGTTCGTGATATTGTAACAACAACAAAATTAGATAAAATTACAGCACAATTACCAAAGATTAACGATTTTAATAATATTGATAGAACGATAGATTTACCACCTGTTTTGATGAAGAAGAAGGCACGCTGTAATCAATGTAATAAACGTTTAAATATAACAAATATTTATAATTGTCGTTGTGGCAAAATTTATTGTTCAATACATCGTTATTCGGAATTACATCAGTGCGATTATGATTATAAAAATGAAGGCAAAAATTTGTTAAAAACACAAAATCCACTGATACAAGCTGAGAAAATTAACAAAATTTAGAAGGCGAAAGATTTTGTATCGTTCAAATGTTCCTATAAAGAGGTGTTTCAAAAACAAAAAAAACCAACACCAATACAGAAATATTTGAACCGTCCATTAATAATAATAATAAAAAAAATTGTATAATGTAGATTTGTATTTTAGGACCAAACAGAAACAAAGACATGGCTATTATAATTATTAATTTATTTACCACAACAATAGGGAGAAAAAAATTATAAAGGAAATGGTGGCATTGATTGTAAATCATCTAAATTGAAATCAATATTTAAATAACGTTGATCATTACAATTGTTTTCATATAAAATTTGAAATTTCCTATCGACAATTTCTTTCTCTTTAATTAAATTCTTCCATTCATTGCGATCTGTATAATATTTCATTTTTAATGTATCAATTTCATTCTGTTGTATTTTTAATGAATTCATCAATTGTTTTGTAATCTCTTTTAATTGTTTTATATCATTATCATAATTGGGTTGTTGTTGTTTTTGTGGATAATGATGATGATGATGACGTTGTTCGATTATAGCACGTAATGATTCTTTCAATATAGCATTCTCTTCACGTAATCGAATTATTTCATGATCTTTATCACTCAATAATTGTTCTAATACTGTTAATCTATTCAATTTTTTTGTAATTATTTGAAATGGTTTACTAACACCCTGTATTATATTCTCGTTACTTATATAACAGAATTGGTAATCGTCGTCGATATCTTTTGGTAGATCTGTATCTGAAAATTTATGATTAATTCGATAATTTTGGTGATTTAACGGTAATGTCTCCGTATATCCTATTTTATGTGAATATAGAAGGCGTCTACAGAATGTCGGGATCCAGCTGAACTAGCAAAATGAGATTAAACAATAGTTGATCGGTTAATGATAGTTTTTGGTCCAGCTTGAGAGCTCTCGGTTTTTCCCCACAAAACAAAGTTGTTTTGATAACTCAAAGTTCAGCCACAAGATAAGCTGCATCCCAACCTTCTGAAGATACCCTGTATATTGTATACAAATAAGTCGTACATAAAATAATGTTCTAGATCTTCATGGTTACAAAAGTGGGAGTTACTGCCAATATTCAATTCGATTGCAATGTTATTAATGAAAATCTCTCTTTTGTATGTCCGGAAAAGGTAATTTTTCGAGTAAACCGTGCAAACCTGTATTTTGAAAAGCTTCTAATATTTCGGTTATGTTTTAACAGCTTTGAATAAAATTCATTTTAGGAAATTGCACCAGTTTTCCAAGAAACCGACACCGCCCAATTACTACACTACAATTGAAACCCCCCCGAAAATTGCTTTTGTTTCCGGATACATGAGAATTACAAAAATATTGTAATCGAATCCACTGACGGTCGTTACTTCCACTTATGTAACTGTAAAGATATTCAACATTATTTTTCACATGATTGATATATCTATAGATATAAGCCGGAGACTTCAGCCTTAATTGTTGGTACTTCTGAAAACGACACTAGATGGCGCCGTTGCACCAATTGTTTCCAGATTTTTCACCCATTCGAACAATATATAATCTTTTAATGATTTCCAGCCCATTTTAAATATTGCAATACGATCACCCTGCTGTTGTTTGTAATTATTTATTTTATAATAACAAATTAAATCCTGATCATTATAATATTGATCTTCAACGTTGACAAATTCAATCTATAAATTGTTTGTAAACAAACAAACAAATGAATAAATGAATTATTTGAACTTACTAATAATTTAGTTGAATATGATTTTAATTCTTTTTGTAATTTTTCCATTTTTTTTCAAACGAATTTCCTTTATTTACAACAATATTTACATTTTACACACCTATTTTTCCCAATTAGTTACAAAACACTAAAAGTTCCTACATTGTTGGTGAATTTTAGAAAATTTTATGATCTGTCATTGGCGGCACTGAATGGCGCGAATTTTCAAATATAGCATATAGTCCATTTATCTACGAGTAGATAAAGTGACTTTACCACCGTGTGCAATACAAAAATTTTTCGAATACTTGCCGTTAAAACTCTTTTTAATTTATTTTGTTAGTTTACTAATAAGATATTACAGTAATTATTCATAGAGTTGTCAATACTCAATAGTCGTTGGTTGCTACTGGATTTCCATAAACAACTAGCATTTGTTTTTATTTATTTGACAAATACAACAGTTTCCTTGACCTCGATAATAAAGTGCTAGTTTACCATCGAGTTTTTAGACGATAAAGTAGGACTTTAACAGCAAGTATTGGGAAAAAATTATATTTCACACTGTATTTTTATTTTTGTTGCTTTATCATAAATAGGGCACCGACCGAAAACTGATAAATGCAAGCAAAACGCCTAAATCGTCGCTATTACGAATTGGTTAGTCTATGAGATCCTGAAGGTCCTGAAGCCCTCAAAAACATGAAGTTGCAGTCTGGCACTACAGCGTACGGAGAAATACTATCGTCGACGACTGTGTGGATGCATACAGAAAGAATTCCATTGACTAATTTAAGTGAAGACTCTGTGATGGGGCAAACTTACAAAAAAAATCCAAGCAAAGATAGCATTAAGACGAAGCTTTGTAGAAAAAATACTTTGTTTTTAGTCGTTACGATAATAAAATTAGAAAACCTTATCTTATGTGTTATATTTATGAGTTAAAAAAAAACTACAACAAAAAAGGTCATTATAGATAACCTAATCAGGTGTTTACTAACATTTTAGTAAGCCTTGAAATGTTCAAAGATACGTGCCATCATGTGGATGAAACCACTGAATAGTTTCGTATCCATGAGTCGATAGACGTAGAAAAGTGGCCGAAAAATAACTGAGAAAATCAAACCAGAAAAAAAAACTGTTTTTATGCAACGCATCGTTAAAACTATCAAAATATTTAAACAATACAACGTTAAACGATCAACTAATGTCTCGTTAAACAAAGTACGTAGTCCCAGGATTGCAAGCGAGAATATGGACACAAACGAATAAATCCCTAGAAATATCACTATATTCAAGGGTACCAACTTAAATCTAGGAACCCTTTGGTCGATGAATTTTGTATAGTTAGTACTATGACTATTTACTTTGATGGCCACTTACCACACTCAAGAACCATCCACGTGGTGTAAGAGCGCTAAAACTGCTTTCCTTTTAGTTTCTACTACAGTTGCATTGACCTACAAATTGAATACCGATAAGCAAACGAAAAAACTTTTAGTCGGGGCAAAATATTAAGTATTTGTGGAACATCATAACATCCTCTAATTAACCAACTGTAAGAGGAACATTTCTGATAATTGTTTTTTAAAAAATCAACCGTGGCCCAGTTATAGCCGTTAACTTGTATCCATACTAAAAGCAAATCTTTTGTTATGCTTAGGTTCACCCACAGTAGCCGTTCAGGTCACATTTTTAACTTTCCGCTAAGAAAATTGAAAATTTTCAAAAATACGCAAGTTCACCGCGATTTTCAAAAATCGAGTTTCCATCAGATCTCCACGTTTTGAGGTCCTACGAAGCTATTCTGGCTATTTTCATTGTGGTGTTTGTGTCGGCCCGGTAGATTGTGAGAAATTCCAATAAAACCGAAAAAAGGTGTTGAAATCATGTTTTTGAAAATAACTCTTGAGCTGCTGTACCGATCGATTTAAAAACTGACGTCGAATCCCGTTTGGAACATTACGATCGATTGATCCGTTCGTAAGATATCGTAGCCAATAGATTTTGAAAAAAATGTTTTCTTTTAAATAACGTCGAGATTCCTCGAATAATAATGATTTAACAAAACAATCTATGCGAAAAATTATAATTTAAATAACTTTAACAAATCACTGTTCAACAAACTTAGCGGGAAGTTTCAGGAATAGCCTGCAGGGTCAACCGATTTCCAATTTTTTTTCTACGAAACTTTTAGTCTATCATAATTTAGCACAAAATTTAAGGCTTCTTAGCTCTATACAAAAAGACACATGGACGTGAATCTATTCTGCGGTGGTAGCTATCTCAATCTCTCTCAATTAGCACGTGTCTTTCAACATTTCAAGGCTTACTGTACTCATTATTAATTTATTGTTTGTTTTGTAGCTGTAGTTAATTTTGTTTTTCAGTTCTAAAGATAATTAACTTTATTTATTTATTTATTTATTTATTTAGATAAGGCAACCTTATATAATTTTTTCCATTTTTATTATCGTAATGATAAAAAGTAGTACATTATGTTATTAGGTGTAAAACTGGAACTTTGCGTGCTGAAGCTGAAGTGAGGCAGACATGTCAGCACAAAGACAGTTTTTCAAACGTCTTAATTTAACATTTTTTCATATTGAAAAGTTTTTAAAAATTAAAATTTTAACTAATCACAATATCTTGGCAGTACTGTTTCCATGGCGATGCAAAAAACAAAATTCCAACAACGAAAAAAAATAAACGCCAGTGACAGATTTTATCATTTTGTCCGCCTAAGCTTATAAAAAAAGAAAACCAGCGCCTAGGCACACAAAATGCTATTTTTTCTATTTTGCGTCCGTAATAGCGCTATTATTAAACTCGCTACTGTATCGAAATGAGCTCATTTCGATACTAGTGCTGAAAAGTAAAATGTAGGAATTTTTCTTCCACTAAGTTGGTGACATTTTCATTGATTTTGACAACTGTCAAAAATCATAAAAACAAGATACTTAATATATCGTTTTTCGTACTGATCTTTGGATTTATCGGGTAGTAAATTGCTTCCTGCATTTTCAGCAATTTCCCTTATTTCAGGTGGAGTACATGAAAATTCTTCACTCATTGTTAAATAAGCAATTTGGCGAAAAAAACAATTGACTAAGAGTGAAAAATAAAACAATTGAAGTTTCCTAGCTGAATGTTCAATTTTTTTTTAGTAACACCAACTCCCACCAATTTCCCTAAATATCAAATCTCGCAATTGTTTTGTAAAAAAGGGCACAAAATAGGCAAAATAGAAAAAATAGTATAAAAAACTCGTGTCAGAAGTCGTATATTGCACTCGTCCTTTAGAAAACTCGCGGCTCCGCCGCTCGTTTTCTAAACTTGGACTCGTGCAATAATAGGCGACTTCTGACACTTGTTTTTTAATATACTACTTGTCATTTGAGTCAGTCACTTTTGTTTGAAGAACTTTTTTCTATTTTGCGTCCGTAATAGCGCTATTATTAAACTCGATACTAGTGCTGAAACGAAAAATGTATAGTAATTTTTTGTTCCCTAACGTTGGTATTGACAGTTGTCAATGTCAAAAATCGTAAACAAATCAACAAAATCCATAGTAATTTTTGGTAACATATACAACCACTAATAAGGTTCAATTGTTTTTATCACTAATACCAACTATCACCAATTTCCCTAAATATCAAATCTCGTATTTTTTTTTGTAAAAAAGATCACAAAATAGGCAAAATAGAAAAAATAGTATAAAAAAATCGTGTCAGAAATCATATATTGCACTCGTCCTTTAGAAAACTCGCAGCTTCGCAACTTGGACTCGTGCAATAATTGTCGACTTCTGACACTTGTTTTTTAATATACAATTTTGTGATTATTTAGAACAAATAAAATTTTCTTTACAATTATTTATTTGTTGAGTAGAATCATAAAAATTGTGTAAAATCTGTTAATTTCAGTATCATGTTAATTAAAATAAAACTAATTAATAAAACGACAATAGTCAATTTTTTTATCATGCCCCACATTTTAAAATTTTTATTGTTCAAAGGACGCCGCTTATTAACACGTAATATATGTCAAGGGACTAAAAAAAAACAGTGAAACGAGTGAAATAAACTTAGATTGTGAGCATGTTTTCCTCAAGGGGCCCATCTTGCCCCTATTGTTTGATATTATTTATTCTCTCTTTCATTTTCGAGTTGACTGCAATTTTTCAAATAGATTTAAATTTAATTTTTAAATAGTAACGACAAACATGGGGTGGTTTGCAATGAAAGTTTTCATCAATGCTCTCGATAACGGGTAAAAATTTTCAAAACCGGATCCATCCAGATTTTCAAAATATTGTGTGCATGGTTCACATAAACTTCATGTAATTGCATCGAGTATCACTAAAGATATTCATTTTTGTCAGTACACTACAACAATATCGCATTTCTAATATTTAAACAACTATAAGTCTAAATAAAGCTAATTGTACATCTTAAGGAGGTACAGGACGTACAGTCCATTTAAATAGTTTTGTCTCAAGGGTGATATATATATATATATATATATATATATATATATATATATAGAGCTATACAGTACGTAATATAGAATCCATTCTTTTTTATTGAGACTGTACTTGTTGCCGTGACAACTCACATGAACACAACACATACGAACTATGGCTGTCTACTTTTTAATGTTTCACGTTCTTAAAAATTAAATATTGTTAAAAATAAGAATCCTTGGGATAATTTTTCTTTTTCAATAGATTCGGCATTATTTTCTTTACATGTATGTCGTTTTTTAGAATTGTGTCATCATTTTTTCATACATTAAAATACTGACATGTAGGTACGCGTGGCCGCTTTTGTATTGTTATAATGTTGAATTGGTCATTTTTGATATTTTTTTATAAAAAAATAGAACTACGAACCCTAGATCGCTGAAATTTTTAGATAATATGTATGGTGTATATTTTTATTAATCCTGAAAATTTCAAGATGTTTCCATCATTTTCGTTTAGGTCCTGTACCTCCTTAATAATGATATTAATAGTAATTATGTCCTGGAAATAACTGAAATATTATTATATTCTTTACTGCATGGTAAATTATTCTTTTTCGAATTCATATTTCCACGGTTACATAGAATTTTTGTAGAACTTGGAAAATGTAGGAAAAAAGTGCATACTATTACATATCGATTTTCCATCTTTTAATCAAAGATTTTATCGATAAAAAAGTATAAAAAGTAAAATTTGCATATAACATATAAGGCAGTTAATTAATGGTTGTTATCATATTTGTTGTTGCAAAAACGTAACATTGAAAACAAATGAAAACCGTGGTAGTGGGGTGGTTTGGACATCTCTCTATATAAAGAGATAGTCAGCAAAAAAGGCTCCAATATTCAAAATTGAGCAGTTTTGAAAATTTCGTTGGGAAAATTTGAATACATTGTGCAATATTTTAAACAAAAATAGAAACAATAATAAAAATAAGAGACCTTAAAATTAATCTAAATAATTGTTTTTATTGTTACTAGATATTATGAAAAATAGCATATAAAAAAGTGAGGATATCAGTTGATCATTGCAACTGATCAAGTGTGGAAATTGTAATTTGCAACTTTGGCGAAAAGTTATTGGAAATATCGACAATGGCAACGAATGAGGAAGCTCAAGAAGAGATCTGCAAACGTCCAGGTATTTTTTTTTAAATCACCAATTAATTTTTTATCTCTTCGATCCAAACGCTAAATGCTACAGTACACAAGGTAGACAACGATGGGTCGCCAAAGATATCAGAAGAAGGTACAGGGCTGTAGATTCATTATATTCTGAAGTCTTGATCTTTCAGTATGTGCAGTATTTGAGTACACTGTGCCTTTAAAGCCAACTAGTTGACAGACAATTCCGATCTAAACATTAGAAATGCTTATACAAAAAATTCTGCATTACTTCTAAACTGTTTGGGTCTACAGCAGGAGCCTTAGGCAGATTCGATAAACACTCAAATTTTTGCATTTATTTTCTCTAAATTATTCTCTGGAAATGCCTTCAAAGGAGCTATTGTAAGACATAAAAGAAGGCAAAACTCTTAGCCTTGAATATTTGGAATATGTATTGTTTACAGAAATTAATTTATTCCAAAATATACCATAAAATTTTGATTATTTATTATCGTTTTGGCCTACATACAAAAAAAATTTAAATCAATGAATTAAATGCTGATTAAAACAAAAAAAAAGCCAAAAGAAATTAAGAGATAAAATAGTATTTTTGAATTTCATGTATCGAGAACATTCTTTTGGGCTAAATTTTCCATATTTCCCGATTAGCTGGAAACTTTATGGGGCCCTGCGTCCTTCTTATATCCACAACTGTACACGTTCTTGTAACTTTTGTTTCTCTTACTTAACGCCTTATGAAAGATCTCGCAGTCGTCCATATTTAGAACACACACCCTGTATAATTACACTCCAATTAAGTAGTGATAAAAGTAACTAGCCAATTAATTGTTTTTTAATATTTTTTATAGATAAGTGGTATGGTATCAGGCATACACAAGCAATTTTATTATTTTGTTTAACATCGATATGTTATGCGATACGTGTAAATTTATCAGTTGGTATCGTTGCCATGACCGATCCGACAGCCAGTCCCAATCCAAACATAACGGTAATTGATGTTTGCATGAAGTTCATGAATGCAAAATGCAACAGTAATTTTGGCGTTTTTCAGACTTACGATTGGAATGATAAAAGCATAGTCTTATCATCATTCTATTGGGGCTACATGTTACCCCAAATCTTTGCTGGTGCACTGATGCGTACGCATGGCGCCAAATGGATAGTGCTGGTAGCAACGCTTGTAAATTCAGCCGCATGTATGCTAATACCGCTATTTGCCGATATCTTCGGCTCAAAAGGCGTGATGGCCTGTCGAATCGCACAAGGCTTATCGCAAGGTGTCATATTTCCGGCGTTTCATGTTCTGTTGGGCAAATGGGCACCGGCACCGGAACGATCGCGGATCGCTACGTTTATTTTTTCCGGTAAAATCTCGAATATTTCAAATTATACAAACACTACATGTCTTGGTGCCAATTATAGGTCTTCCATTTGGCATGATAATCGGCATGACATTTGCTGGCCTGATATCGGGCAGTTGGATCGGCTGGCCGGCCAGTTTCTACATTTTCGGCTCGTTGGGTTTACTTTGGACGTTATTCTGGATGTATTTGGCCACAGATAGTCCGGCCGAACATAAATTGATCTCAATTGCTGAATTGACATATATCGAGTCATCACTGCCGCCAAAAGAAGATAAAAAGTTTCCGACACCATGGAAGGATATCTTTCTATCGTTGCCTGTATGGGCGATAATTGTTGGTAATGTTGGCTTCAATTGGGGTTATACGACATTATTAACGGAGATACCGAATTATATGAAAAAAATTATGAAATTCAATATGAACTCGAATGGTTTATTATCGGCTGCACCGTATCTGGTCTTTTGGATTTTGTGTTTTGCCGCTGGATCAGTGTCGGATTATTTGGGAAATCATGGATATTTATCGAGAGGTGGTGTTCGGAAACTGCTCAACAGTCTTGGTAAATGTTGCATAACTTGCAGGCTTGCCAATAATTCTAGTATTTTTTGCATGCTTTTGCTTTAGCAAGTAGCTCCTCCTATTTCCTCAAATGATCCTCCATCCTGTGAGTCTTTGAATCTGGTGACTTGTCTAAATTTTTGTAATGCCTTCCACCTCATCCCAATGAAAAATATTGATCCTTTGATAATCTTCAACACAGTCGTTTTCTGCTTGTTTCCAAAATAGCGTGGCCCTTTACCCTATTTTGGTTTGATTCTCACTAGCACGAAGACTCAACAAAGCAGCCAACTGGCTGTGTAGCGATGTGAGAGGCGCCGAAAGTAAGATTGACTGAAGTGCCAGAAAAACTTGGTTGCCCCTCGTCTTAGTTGCACGATTTCCCTCTCTCTAACCCCGATTCTCGCTCTCAAGCGTGTGAATTTTCTATTCTTCCTCAAGCCTTTCATTTCTCATAAAATTCGTATTTTTGCTCCTCCTAGGAACGTACATACCAGCCGGAGCTCTCTTATGGTTGGCCTTCGTGCCCGACGACGACAAAGTCTTATCGGTCTGTCTGTTGATCATTGCCGCCGGGATAAGTGCGTGCGGTTTCAGCGGTTTCCTTATAAATCACATTGATTTGTCAACAAATCATGCCGGCGTATTGGTGGGTATATCGAGCGCCTTTGGGAATATTTCCTCATCGTTAGCACCATTGCTTGTCCAATTTGTTCTCGTCGATGAAGTCAGTTTTGCATAGAATTCTACGGAGATTTTTACAAAGAAAAACTGATAATATTTTAATTTCAGACGAATAAAACCGAATGGCGGATAATTTTCATTACAGCCACGTGTATTTATTTGGTCACATCAACATTTTACGTTATTTGCGCCACTGGTGAAACGCAATATTGGAATGTAACTGATGATTCAAGACAAGCCTCTACAAATCATCAAACTAGAAAAAGGAGCAATCTTAAATATTCAAAGGTTGCCACTTGATTAAGAAATTTGCGTCCAATTAAAATGTATAAAAAGCCCCTCATTTATTGTAACTGTTGACTTATTCTGAATTTATTTTGTGAGGTTATAAATTCTTATAAATATATGTAATTTAGTTCAAGTAATAGCCTAATAGCTGTTTAATATACTGGATGTCCCAGCTAAGTGTTCCACCTCAAATATTTCGCTTGTTTGTGAATTCAAATGGGAAAGTATCTAAAGAAATTAGACTACAATGTTTATACTTCAATTGAGTGACATGATTTTCTTTTTAGCTATTTAGGAAATGCCAAAACGTCCTAAAAGGTCTCGAAAATTACTCAATATTATGAATCTAATGAATGCGAATGATTTTGATAGGAAAATAATATTTTTGAAGTGAAACTTCTTTAGGCGTGCTTGCATGTAAATATTTTCCAGGGGAAACACTTCTCCTCTAACAGGTAGCTGAGAGGGTAGAGTGGGGGCGTTGCCAATAGCGTCGCTTATACTATGTCAGTTCTGCTAACTGTGTAAAATAAACACTAGGTTCTAGAGTTGGTGTCATTGATCGATGTACAGCGCCCTCTGGAACGAAACTAAAATTTCATGGGTCATTATGTAATATTATTCAATGGCATTAAATTGAGATAAGCGAAATGCCGAAAAATTCAACTGCAGAACAAAAACGAGCCTTTAGGCAACGACAGAAAGAAAATAAATCAAGAAAAGATTGAACTTCCTCTCTAACCTAAGAAGTTTCACTTCTAACGCACGGCGTTCCACGCACTTTCAATTTTTTTCTTTTAAAAACTTCTCTGGGATCATTAACCTATTCATTAAGAAGCCAATCACGTGCAATGATATCGTGAATGAACAAAATTTCGAGTAACAGACTGTATTTTAGATAAAAGACGTAATAATTCATCGTGCAGAATGGTGGAGGCGCCGGGCGAATCGCACTTTGCCATTTTATTGTTTGAGTAGCAAATGAGAAATTTTTAAGAGAAAAACGAATGTAGTATCAAATTCATTTGCAATATTGATTGCAGGTGATTGTTTTCCTCATATTGAGTCATTTTCGAGACCTTATATGATGTTTTGGCATTACCAAAATCAGCTAGAACGAAAATCGTATTGGTCAATTGAAGTGGGGGAAGGGGGGGGAGCAAGATGGGCCCCTTAAGGAAAAATGCTCATAATCTAATTTTATTTTACTCGTTTCACTGTTTTTTAGTCCCTTGACATATATTACGTGTATAATGTAGCGTCGGTTGAACAATAAAAATTTTAAAATGTGGGGCAAGATGGGCCCCCTTAAAAAAATTGACTATTGTCGTTTTATTATTAAGCTTTATTTTAATTAACATGATACTGAAGTTAACAGACATTAGACAACTTTTATGATTTTACTCAACAAATAAATAATTGTAAAAATTAAAATTAAAAAAAAATACAGGGGGCCAATCTTGATCCCATATGTTTATAAATACCAAAAATTTTAGGGGGCCTATCCTGCCCCCTCTTCCCCTATAAACATTGTAGTCTAATTTCTTAAGTTACTTTTCCATTTCAATTCAGAAACAAACGAGATATTTGCGATGGAACACTTAGCTGGGACATCCAGTATATTTTAGGGATTTTATGAAACAAGCAGAGAACGTATGCTTGGTTGCCTAGGTTCGCTGTCATGACGTATTTGTATAGTCTCCCAAATCAATCAGTGATTTCATTATTTGGAATGTTTGATTATTTATCATGAGTTTTTCTATAATTTGCAAGTTACTCGGTACTTATCATTACAAAGTATACATAATTTTACAAATATCTTTCATGTATTTTCTATTTATGCACTATAATTTATTACACGATTTTCAAAAACTCGTAGATATGTTGACTACCGCTTTTATGTTGTTTTGTTTTATTACCATTTATCTCCCATTGAAATAACTGACTGACTTTTATTTACACGATTTTACGTAATAGAGTGTATTTCACACAATTGAGCCACCCGAAGGCGTGTTATATTTACGGCCCATAAGCCTGAAAAGCACTATAATAACCAAGGTTTTCTAATGAATTTTCATGTAAGTCGGAGAATAGGTGTTGTAAGCACGCAATAAAATAACTTAGAAAAATTGTTATAAATTGTAGTTAATTGGATGCAGTTATGTAAGGAATAATTAACTATAAATGCCGAGAAACGAAACAATGAACATTAAGGTAGTCGTCCTGCTACAATATTGCCGAAAAATTTTAGATTATTTTTGTAGATGGGCTTGTAGTGAAATGAGCCATAATTTTTGTCTAAGACTGTACCCGTGGATATATACGATTACACAAATACTATTAAACATTTTCATAAGTTGTACTCTGGCAACGTTGCGTATGTCAAGTATCTCTTAAAATTAAAAATATGTCAGAGCAGTATAAGGGTAAATTTATAAATTAAAAAACGTTTTGGATAAACGTTTACGATTTCATGCATCAATTATTGATCCTCTTATATTACAGAAGAGGGTGCATAAAAAAAATGGAAAAATAAATATCCGTTTGAATTTACCGCTCAAATATTGTAGTATACTCGCGTACACCGTTGCCAAATTGTTTTTGTTCAAATCGTCGGCATGTACATTTCTTTTAATTTTTGAACTTTGTGTTCTTATATCTCAACAATGAAACGGTCAAAAATTTTAGGATTTTTATTTTAAGCTCAGAACAAATACATTAGTGAACAGTTAGTTTTTGGAAAATTTCTGTCGATTACTTTAAAAAAAAAATTTAAAAACTTGTGAAAAACACAACCTTTCCTATGCTCTCTGTGTTAATTATCCGAACTTTGATTGAGTTTATCTCGAGTTAGAGACGGTCAATCAACTTCAAATTTTAATGGTATTTGTATTGCAGCATCCTTAATGAGTATACAAAAATTTAAAACTTTCTGACACTATGTCCATAGCAGGACAACTACCTTAAGCTGCAATTGTTTGCACAGTAAAAGATAATAAATTGTTCGACAGTAACATGAGAATATGGAACAGCAAAAATAGGATGCACGCTAAAATATAGAAGTTGCACAGTAAATAATTATATAAAATAATTATAATAACAACAGCATATAAATTATCTGGATCTAAACATGAAAAAATCTTGACCAAGGAACAAACAGGCAGCAGCCTCGAGAGGCATAGTAAGCTCTATGTTGGGCTCTATGTGTAGCATTTTGTCTCTATTATTAACTGGAAAAAATTGAAAGTGCGTGGAACGCCGCGCATTAAACGTGAAACTTCTTAGGATAGAGATGAAGTTCGTTTTTTTCTTGGTTTATTTTCTTTGTGTCGTTGCCTGAAGGCAACGATTAATATAAAATTCGATTCGATTACATCTCTAGACACTTCTCACTAGAGTCAAGGTTAATAGTTGCTGTAAATACGTGTTGAATTTAATACAACTGACACAGCAAGGTATATCAATAAAAACGTGTCGTCTTTGTTGTACTCATTATGAGTTTTGAAAATTGTCCACAGCCAGCTAGGTACATCGCATGCTATAATGAGTTGAACAAGGACGGACTGTACTGTGTCTTATTCTTTTCAAAGTTACAAACAATTTAATAGTCCGTTACTAGATAGACATAACATTTAACTGGTGTGTATGGAATGAAAGGAAACTTTGGACACGATGTATAATTTCTTAGAACTATGTATTACGTAATAATTCGAAAATAAAGTAACTTGGTATCTGATTTTTCATTTCAATGCTCATTTATTAGATAGTTTTGTCTGGTTGGTAAAGAATCGTTTTCTTTTGTAATTTTTACAATTCCATAATTGCTGTTTATGAATTTTTAGATAATTTACTTGTGTACGGATTTAATTCGTGATTCAATAACTTGGCTTTTTTTAAATAAATATTGATTGAAATTTGATTCTGAGAAGTTTCATTATGAGTACGACAAAGACAACACATGTTTGTTGATATTGCTGTCTTAACAACAGTGGGCGTCTAACTAAATAATAAACATAAAAAACTCCTCCTATTCGACCTAGTCTGACCACACAATTGTTCTATCCAATGTCGTGAATAAGCAGAGACTTCCTCCCACTCTTCTTCTTATGTACCTAGTTGCATTAGTTTACGGTAGAAGTTGCAAATTCATAGCATTTTTGTTTTCATTTTACACGATTTTAGGCATATATAAGTTTTACTGTAACCTTGAACATCCCTGGTCCATTATCCACAGTTATAAGAAACACCCGGTATATGTTATATAATGTGTACAACTTATTCAACAATTGTTAACAATTGCAGCATGTCAATAAATATTCAATAATTAAAGTGATTTATACATATACTTAATGCAAATATGTTATGCATTTATGAGTGTAATACAATTAATTATAATCCTGTGACAATTTGCATTTGAAACGCTTCATTTCACCTCATAATTCTTGTGGTTAAGTATCTATTATTTTTATTACTTTTATTTGCATAAATTAATCGATTCCATTGCAAGAAAAAAAACCGATTTTTATAGTACTAGTGGATAATTTATATACTATTTTATTGATGTAGTGTTAATAAAGCGCATTTTTTTTTTGTGAACAATTCCAGTATTGTTCTTGTGGAATATTTATGCGACCTTAGAAATGTTTTGCTAGCCGCAGTTTATGCACTTTTGATGAAAGTCAATATTTTGTTTTGAATCACCAGTGAATAAAAAAGCAATACCTATCTCGTTTAGATGTTTTTGTTTATATTACAGATCCGGCTGCTGTGCTAGACAAACTCTTCGGCAGAAATTGATCATTTTTCATGTGGCTACAAGTAGTGATTTGCTTTTTTTTTTGGATGTGCACTTTATTCTTTCAGAAAGGTACAGCAAGACATAACTTTAGGTGGCGCCTAAAATCAATCAAGGCCTACGTTTTTAGGTAATTAATGTCATTTATTTAGCACTTTTTGCAAAAACTGAAACCTTGATATTTCCTCAATATGCCACGGCTATTATTAGGTAAAGATTTTGCCTCGAGAAGCAAGATTTTTTGCTCCATTTTGACAACTTATTGTTTCTATTGAAATGTGATCAAGCCAACCTGGGTTGCTTTGTGCATTTCTTGTGTCTTGTGAAGAGGCAAATTTCGAAAATTCCACACTCTTATTGGTTGATCTACAGAATACGTTTACAGAGGTATAGATCCTTCCCCTTGTCTTGCTGTCTTTTAATCATCTTTAATAGTTTCTTAACTAGAGCTCGAAATTATTGTTTATAAGCCTTGCAAGGCTTCGGAGCACACGTGGATCTTTTTGCATAGAGCTAAGGAGCTTCAAAATTTGTGCTAAATTATGATGGACTGAAAGTTTCTTCAAAAAAAAAAGTCACCTAAACGGCTACTGTGAGTGAATTTATACATAAATTCCTCTACCGGTTGGTTAATTCGAGGGTGTTATGATGTTCCAAAAAGTACTCACGATCTGGAAGATTGCCCGCCCCGCCTAAAAGTTCAAGAATTCTTTTTGTGGTGAAACACTTCGCCTCTAACAGACAGCTGAGAGGGAAGAGTGGGGGCGTTGCCCTAGCGTCGCTTCTATTCTCTCTATCAGTTCTGCCAACTGTGTAAAATAAACACTAGGGTCTAAAGTTGGTGTCAGTGAGGAAACTAAAATTTCAAGGCTTACCGCTATTTATAATTTTTATATTTACAAATTAATTAATGGCGTTAAATTGGGATAAGCGAAATGCCGAAAAATCCAACTGTAGAACAAAAACGAGCCTTCAGGCAACGACAGAAAGAAAATAAACCAATAGAAAAAATGAACTTCATCTCTAACCTAAGAAGTTTCACTTCTAACGCGCCGCGTTTCACGCACTTTCAATTTTTGTTTGGCTCATTCGTGGTCAATTTCTAGGTCATTGTCACTATGGGAACGAAATTAAAAGGAAACCAGTTTTAGTGCTTTGACACCACGTGGACGGTTCTTGAGTGAGGTAAGTGGGCGGTCAAAATAAACAGTCATGGTGCTAACTAGTTTTATATTTTTGTTTACCTTGAAAGGACAGTTACACAATTATTATGTTGATTGTTTAACGTTGCATTGTTTAAATATTTTGATAGTTTTATGTAAAGATGTGTTGCATAAAAAAAGCTTTAATTTTTTGTTTGATTTTCTCAGATTTTTTCTCGTACAATTTTTATCAAAGGTCAATCGACGCATGGATGCGAAACTATTCTGTGGTTTTACCTATGTGTTTTAATTGGCACGTGTCTTTCTTTCAACATTTCAAGGCTCACTGTAATGCTAGTTCTATTCGTAGGCACACCTTCAATGTTACTAAATAACGTTTTTTTCATGCTGTAAAGTCGTCATTACACTATCTATAATGACTTTTATTGTTGCGGTTAATTTTTTTAAATTCTAAAGATAATTAAGCTATAAAGATAAGGCGTAGAATTATTGTAAACTTTTTCCATTGTGATTATCGTAACAATTAAAAAAAGTATTTGCATAGCACTATATTAAGTATCCTTTTAAGTAAGTACTTTTGAGTCGAACATTTAGAAGTTGCCAAAATCTAAGTTCTCCTCCATCAGAACAAACCACACGATGACAAATTGGGCTAACCCTGATCTTCAAGTCTTGGCCCTCCTAAAGCTGCCTTGAAACTCACGCAGGCTATAGCTCAGTACTTTTGTCTGCCTTCAATGACCTCTTTGCTCGAACGTTATTTTCAAGCTCGCCACATCTGAAGAGAGTCTTCGCTTAAATCAGTCAACAGAATGCTTCCTGTATGCTTCCAAGCTGTTGGCTGCAAATTTCTCCGTAAGTTGTAGTGCCAGACCCAAACTCTATGATCGTGCGAGCTTCGGGACCTCTTAGACTAATCCGTTCGTTAATTGTACCGATTTAGGCATTTTGCTTATTAAGTGCATTTATAAGTTGACTTAGCTTTTCGCTCGGTGGCGGAGACTTCCCATTTACCATGAAGCAACAGAAATAAAAATCTCAGGCGCTTATACAGTGACATACACGGCGCCAGATCGAGGCCAGCGCAGATGCAGATGGGTGCGTGGGTGGATTCCTTTCCTTATTACGGCAACGATTCTATTGCTGATGAAATTCAAATATGTATCTTCTTAATCTTATCAATTTTAAACAAAAGAAAAGTCAGAAAATTATAACAAATTAGTGTTTAGTGACCTCAACTTTTGTAGAATGTCACTGTTTAATTTCCTTAAACTTGAACGTAAAAATTATGATGTATACAATAATTTTTTGGGTAAACAACGCGTGCGACGAGCCATTTAGCAATCTTCATGTTTCTCGATCGCACTAGATAAATCAGCAATGTGCCGTTTGCTGTTAAGGGCATCATAAAGCTAACGACTTTCGGATGTCACCACTATATGGATATGGACCGTAAAGGGTTAAAGACTCAACAAACAACATAATAAGGGTCGATGGAGGAGTAACCTAATTTTCAATAAGTAAACAGTATTGAATTGGCACTACAATTGTTTATAGAGTGGTTTCTTATTGATTGTTGATATGTTTCATATAAACACATTTATTTACCTAGTCTAATTAATGTTGACGTGCCTTACTATTGTTAATCTTTTGAAAACATACACAAAAAAAAATAAATAACAAAGCAAACATGCACCCAAACGAGGCTTCCATTTTTTATTCACTTCACTGCTCTCTCTATTTTTTTTCAAATTTCAATCTATGGATCGATTGTGAAAAGTCGACAGTTTCAGGACTTGGACTTACTGGACCGTTCAAGTTATCCATTCATATTTGATAGATTACCCGAAAAAATCGTAAAGTTACGGACGAGAATCGAACCCGAGACGTTCAACATCCCGTTCTAATTATCCAACAATCGTGAATGAGTAGAATAATTAATAATAACATTTATTTACGTTTATATGGTAATTCTGGATAGCAATGAGTGGATTTGTCTGTAGATCCGGTCTCTAATAATATTTTATTTACGACAAATTTTCGAGAATTTCTTACGACTTTTGCAAAACAAATTTGCAAATCTTTACAAAAATACTTCAAAAAAAAAAGGTAAAACTGTTTATTTTGAATATTTAATGGACTATAGAAAGAGCCTACAATTTATCTTTTGTACTCAAAGCAATTATCGAATTATTCAAATAGAAGTTTCAATAGTAATGACAATAGATGCCTATATTAATAAAACAGGAAGAGACAACGTCACAGTTTAATTGGCAATTATTTCATTAGGATTTTCCAAATGAAGACGCATTTATGGACATTTCAACGAATACTAATCCGATGGCTTCGTTCGCTCGACAAAATGCTAATGATCAATTTCTTAGAACAAATTTCGTCTGATATTGCATTTCAATTGTAATAATCTAAATAGAAGCGCTGAGCTGGACTCTAAGGGCGCGCGCAGACAGACAGGCGTTGCACGGTTCCGCGTCCGGATTTCTGCGTCTCCTTTTCTGAGATCCAGTTACTAGCGTTCCAATTGTTTCCCGAATATTATGCGTAGATAGTTAATCTTGCCCTAGAGAAAAAGAAGTGGAGAATTTCGAATTGCATGAATAAATAGCTTCTTTTTAGAGCTCAAGAGTTCTCGTTGACTGCCACGTGTGCGTTTATTACATTAGGAAGTCCACATTACAAAGGACACAGACCTTAAAACGCTTGTTTGCGTGGGCCCTAAGTGGTCGTTCCTTTCATAAACTCCTCGAATGTAGATCGTGTCTATCAGCATACGAAAAACTCGAAAAAGCTAATCTCCCCAGATTCGACCATGAGCTTACTTTATCTACAAGCTCTTAAGGCTGATTTCTGATTGTAGATAAAAGATTAGATACTTTAAGCAAAAGTGCCTTGTACGCCAGTCTTCAACTCGTTGACAAAAACTTGCTGTGCCAAAAAGAGGACTTTTGACTCGTCCAAACAAGCTTTTCTGCTTCTCCAAGCCTACTTATCTAAAAAAGCAAAACATTATAAAATGTTGCCATTCAAATTGTGCAGCTCCACTTCTCGGTTGGGCATGTTCTAAGCTATTTTAGAATGAGTATCTGCAAAGCGTAGGAAGATGCCTTAAAGAGACTGATTACATGGTTATGCGTGATTCGCCTTTGCATCTTGAGACAGATATCCATTTCTCTGTTTTTCAATAGCAAAGGGAAATGCAAAACGATTACTCAAAAATGTGCAAAAATAGGCTAACGCAAAGGGTACCTTGTCAAACTGTCAAATGCTAACAAAGGTCAAGAATCAAAATCAATGGAAGTTGCAATATCCTTGCGGCACATTTTTATAATCTAAGGAGAAGGAGAGATAAGGAGAGAGAAGCAGAAAACAGGAGAGAGAAGGAAAGGGAATGAAAGAGTTGTGAGGAGAGAGCAGATAGAGGAGAGATCTAAAGAAAAGGAGAGAGTAGGAAAGATAAGGAGGCCGAAGTAGAAAGCATAAGAAGAAAGGAGAGATAAGGAGAGAAATCGACAGCAAAGGACGAAAATTGAGAGAGTACAGAAATCCAGAGGGAAGGTAAAAACAGTCTGAAATATTAAGTAAACATCGTTTCGTTTGTTGTATAAGTTGCCTCAATATTGGCACGTTTTCTGAGCTTATTGTGTGACGTGAGCAATCCCTATAAATACCTGTAATTTATCAAAAAATCATACATAATCATCATAAAAATTATACATCATTAAGCGGTTATATTGTATAAAAAAGCTGTTTAATACGTTTATAATTTCACTAGTTGCTTTCATAATCAATGCTTGTTTAGATTTAAAATTAATCTCTCGTAAATCTTACGTATATTTATTTTTCTTTTTTGATATGATTCCATTACCAAATCTACGAATAGTTTGACTTTATTTGTGCGCAAACCCTATTGCAAAACGAATTTTTTAGCAATATTACAACAGAGCCTAGAGGTAGGATAACTCACGGACGATTAAATCAAATAATAATAATGATAAAATAATTTTATTTACTCGGAAACATAATACACAGATAAACAAGAGTTATATCAATAATCTGCTCCCTAATATCCAATTATCACTCATTTTATTTTGTTTGGAAAAGATTTAGCGTACCATAAATCTAAATCAATCTCTCTTATCTGTTCCCACAGCCGTCGTCAAGACAATCCAGCTTAAGTCACGTCTTCGTGACTTAAGCCCAGTGACATGATTCTTAATGATGGCGGAGCCTTAGCCACATAAGAGACTGCTTATTTCAGGCATTCATTGTTGATCGTTCATGAAAAACGTATGACGCTCGACATGTATTATCGGCCATAAAAAAAATAAAAAAAACTTGTATTTGATAAAGCATACCATTCTATAATTGATAAAGCTTTCGAATGCTCTTTCTTATCGCTACCAATAACAATAATAACAGAAAATAACTCAAGGCAACTCTTGACGTATTGCAATTGCAGAACAATAGGTCGGTCTCAGTTTTTTGCATGGCAACTAGTCGATTTTGCCTAAACGTGCAGCAATTGATAGCTTCAGTCCCTTTTGTATCTGTTGTGTCCGTTTGTCGCTGATTAAGCACTTGTGTCACGTCTTGGCGACACTAGGTCGTTATAGTTGAATCGAACCAAAAACTGTAGCCTCTGCCATGCGCTCGTGTTTCCTTGTGCAGGATGAAATCGTGATTTTACTTTTAGATTTGTTAAGTTTTCTTACAACACTGAAGCTGTAGCTGCAAACAGGACCGGCTGAAGTTTTACTAACGCACCGATTACATTCAACCAAGTGGTTGCAAACAGCCACATCCGTGGAATCGAGCAGAAACTGGCTGTAGATGTAAATTATGTTTGTGTTATTGTTTTGACGCTTCAGACTTTTTTTTTGGCAACTATTATAACATTACGATATGTTCTTTTTTTTGTCTTTATTTATAAAACTAATCCACTACTGCGATAACTGATAAAAGAAATCCTGCCCTTATCAATCAAATAAATCTTGCTGCAAATACAATAAATCAGTTAGACTTTCCAAACGTTTAGAAGCCTTGAAGATTTAAGGTGAAATGCGTAATTTGTAAGATTTTGGAACCCAGAAGTCGGCTCAGGCAGTTGCCTGCTTTGCTCAGGCCGCAAGTAGTGCCTTTGCTATGTGCATTTTTGCAGACTCAGCGGAAAAAACGAAAGTTTCTTTTTTGCTCAGTTCAATGTTCGCGAAGTGGGCGTGCCTACGAGCGGATCCGTCAGGTGGCAGTGAAGCATCTGCTGCATGAACGTACCCTAACAGAATCTATAAGTATAGTTCTCTCTTTCTTCACGAGTATCTGCTCCTCTCGATATGTTTACGCCCGCGTTAAACACAAATTGTGGATTCTCTACAACTACACGCTTTGTAGTCGCCTTCCGGGTACCTTCCGCGCTGAAGAATTGTCGTGTCTAAAAGCCTAGATTCTGCATCTGAATTACAGTAGTTCCTCGATTCTCCTGGATCGTCCAAATTGTTGATTTAACAGTTCCGGTTGGATGACGGATTTTTTCAATTGAGTACGGTTTGAGGCTAACCCCGATAATCGAGTATCTACTGTACGAACTGTACTCGGAAATTACATAAAACAATAGACAAAGCGGCGATCGTTAATACCATCATAATAACGAAATAAAATAGACAAAAAAACACACACACGTGCCGCAATAAACTACAATCACCATCTATTATATGTAGATTATTGGATTTTAAACAGCAAATTATTATCACTACGATAAATGATTAGCCTTTTTTATGTAGGTATCTCAATGGGGCTTTATAATAATCGCCAAAATTTCCAGAATCACCTATAACTATCTCTCTCTATTCTATTCCGAGTAATAGTTTGTTCCATTTATTTATCCGGAAAATTATTTGTTAAATTGATAAAAATCGTCGAAATCCGGCAAATAAAACGAAATTATGTTGTTTGAAAGTAATTTTTTAACAACTTTATTTGTGTAGAATATAATTGTATAGAACTTTTCCTTTATCGCAGCTAATCCAACGAAATATTAAGCCCTTTAATAAATCATCCAAAATGTTTGGGCGCGATTCAGATTTCCATTTCTGTATGAGTTTTCACACTGGAAAACCGGCCAAGTCCTTGAGTTATTGGTTGTCGCAAAAACGTACCAGCCACACTGAAAACAAATAAAATTGTTAGTAGTGGGGTGATTTGGAAATCTTTCTATATACATATATATAAAAAAACTGTCAGCGAAAAAGGCTGCAATATTCAAACTTGAGCAGTTCCAACGAGCAGTTTTGAGAGTTTCATTGGGAAGATTCGAATCTAACGTGCAATATTTTAAACAAATAGAAACAATAATAAAAATAAAAGGCTTTAAAATTAATCTAAACAATTGTTGTTATTGTTACTGGATTTGATTAAAAAGAAAATATAAAAAAAATGAGGATATCAGTTGATCATTGTAACTGACCTAATCAACAATAATCACGAGTGTAATTTGCAAGTTTGGCGAAAAGTTCTTGGCAACATCGACAATGACAACGACTGTGGAAGCTGCAGAAGAGGTGTGCAAACGTCCAGGTATTGTTTTTTTCTTAAATTACCAATCAATTTTTTATCTCTTCAATCCAATTGTTTATTGTTGGATTTTACAACACGTCTCTATTGTTAACGAATTTTATAATTGAAAAATTCGACCTTCTTTTCTTACGCTGATAAAAAGCAATTGAAAATGGTTTTTTTTCCAATTCAAATCGAATTTACGGTTGAATTATCCGTCTGTACAAACCAACAAATCAAATTAATATTAATCAATTCTTGACAACATCCTTTATGTTTTATTTACAAAACATTTTTTTCTATTATTATTATTATTAACATAAGTATTATCGAGTGTAATTCCGGGAGAGGTTGAAATGTTTGCTGAAGCGGTTAGAGCGTCCGGCCCAAGGACGCGAACGAGCCTCAGGGATCCCCCGAAAATGCTACTTTAAGCCAATTCTTGAACTCGCTCATCTGCAAGTCGCCAAAAGCCACGCCTTCTGTCGGTTGTAGTTGCATGAAACGATCAGTTAGCCTTATCTGCTGTATCAATAAAAATACGTTCAAAGTTAACCACTATAATCGGTATTAATCCACAATTGTCGATAATTAGATGCCATTTATCGATGATAGTATTCTTGTTGTTGTTGACCCTGTATCGACCATGTCCAATCAAAAACCTTGTAAACGCGGTATTAACAATTATTACCTAGGAAGTCCTTTCGTTTATGTGCTCTGAATAAAACAAAATTATTGTGTAAATATTAAATAACTACCTTATCAGTGCATTTAAATGAATTGTAATCTGTTTGATTTACAATCGAGCGTTGTCACGACAACCAGTCTCTAACCAATCAGATACGGTTATTTTTGTAAACCTGCAAGTTGTTGCCATGACAACAAATAATTTGGCCAATCAGTCAGTAGAGATTTGGCGATTCTATTTGAAATCGGAAATTATGTCTTTATTCTATTTCATAAAAAATTTAATGTATGTAATAATGTAAACATAATCTAGTAGATAATTTAAACATGGCATTTTATCACTCTTTCTTTTGTTACTAGTTATAAAAATTATCATAGATTAGAATGCTTTTGTGCAAGTTGAAGGTCAGATAATTTGTTTGTTTAAATAGCTATCAAACTAATACTTGTAATTTATAAAAAATAAAATCTAGATATGATATTCAAAAATTGTACGTGTGTGTGTGTGTGTGTCTTTGATTCGTAACATCCTTGAAAAGGTGCTTTCTGTAAACTTCAGAGCGTGCTGAGGGGTCCAGAACGTGTCTAATGAGTAAACTGGCCCCTTCCAAATTCTTACTTGGCGAATCGAGTATGTTGGGCGATTTGCAGAAGTTTGTACTGAGAAAGTGTGCCTATAACATTGTTTAGACTTCCGCGGACACCAATCGGTAATTCTTGCCGCGTTCAATATTGCTTTTTGATGTTTTGTGCTAGGGATCAGGCGAGAGGACTCTGACAAAAGACGGCCAATTTTACTATATACCTTGGAATTTGTTCGACGATCTCAAGGGCCATATTTTCAATGAGGCATTGTGTTCATTTTTGACAGCCTTAAATTATTCTTTGGCATATGCCTCTAAAAAGCTGCATGCAAAAACCTAGCAGAATCGAAAATTACGTTTCTATAGCTTTCGTGGGTTTTAAGTTCTTGTAAAGCAGAAATTGTGGATTACACAAAATAAACGAGATTTGTTCCAAGTTGATATTCGGCTCCAGAAACTCAGTACGCCGAAGCAGGGCTGGCGTGACCTTTTGCGGGGCCGGGTTTAAATATTTTGCGAGGCCTGAAACCGTATTCAAGTGTTACACTTCAATTTCTCAACGAGCAACTGTTTTTGGGTAGCTTTCGTGGAGCGCGGCGTCGGGTTCCGGTGAACGCGCTGAACCTGCCTTGCGCAGGCTCTGCGTCGAAGGATTTTATACTGCCAACGAAGGCAGACAACGATGGGTCGTAAAAGATATCAGAAGAATGTGCTGTAGATTGATTACATTCCCAAGTCTGTTTCCTTGATCTTTCAGATTTTCCAAGCGAAAGATTAGGAGTTAATCAATAAAATTGCATATAGAAAAAGTTGTTACAAGTTCTAAACTGCTTGGGCCTGTGAGAGGAACGTTAGGCAGATTCAATAAACACTTCACTGAAAAGCTCACTAAGAAGCTAAAAAGGAAAAATTTAGACTAGGTACATGTTTTGAAAGCTACATAGATGCCGAGATTTTGCGTTACTCAGGCTCAATGAATGATCGTAAGGATCAGGCATATCAGGAGCAGAACATCTTGTTAAAGCTGCGAGACAACGGAAAGGGTGGCAGACTTGTAGTGGTCCTAAAGCTGGAGGTTTAGCAATGTTTGTGTGCTCAGCGCCCTTTAAGCCCATTCGATAGACCTTGGAGCCGAGATTGCTTACCGAAATACCGCCTTACTTAACTAGTAATATTTGATCGCGTTGCAAACAACCTTCAGCACGCAACTGATTGATTTACATAACTATGAAAAGTATTAATCTGAGAACGTAAAAAATGTTAATTACTTTAAACCTTCTGATTTCTCAATCTACTTGCGTGAATTCCAATAATCTCGATCCGACAACGGAAATATTTTTATAATTATTTATGCAGAAAGAATATAATTACTCTGCAATTAAGTAGTGATAAAAAAATGAAGTAATTATTGAATTGTTATATTTTTTTTAGATAAATGGTACGGTATCCGGCATACACAGGCAATTCTATTATTTTGTTTAATATGGATAACTTATGCGATGCGTGTCAATTTATCAGTTGGTATCGTTGCCATGACCGATCCGACAGCCAGTCCCAATCCAGACATAACGGTAATAATCCATGCACACATCATTGACGTTTGCATGAAGTTCATGGATGCAAAATGCAATACAATAGTAATTTTGGCATTTTTCAGACGTACGATTGGAATGATAAAAGCATAGTCTTATCATCATTCTATTGGGGTTACATCCTACCACAAATCTTCGCTGGTGTACTGGTGCGCACCCATGGCGCCAAATGGTTAGTGGCGTTAGCAATGCTTGTCAATACAGCCGCATGTATGCTGATACCGCTATTTGCCGATGTCTTCGGTTCAAAAGGCGTGATGACCTGTCGGATCGCACAAGGCTTATCGCAAGGTGTCGTATTTCCGGCATTACATAATCTGTTGGGCAAATGGGCACCGGCACCGGAACGATCGCGGATCGGAACCTTTATTTATTCCGGTAAAATTTCGAATATTTCAAATTACACAAACTCTAAATGTTTTTGTGTCGCTTAAAGGTACTCCATTTGGCACGATAATCGGTATGACATTTACTGGGCTGATATCGGGCAGTTGGATCGGTTGGCCGGCCAGTTTCTATATTTTCGGCTCGTTGGGTTTACTTTGGACGATATTCTGGATTTATTTGGCCACAGATAGTCCGGCCGAACATAAAATGATCTCAATTGAAGAATTGAAATATATCGAAGCGTCACTGCCACCAAAAGAGGATAAAAAGTTCTCAACACCATGGAAGGATATCTTTCTATCGTTGCCCGTATGGGCGATAATTGTTGGTAATGTTGGCTTCAATTGGGGTTATGCTACATTATTAACGGAGATACCGAATTATATGAATAAAATAATGAAATTCAATATGAACTCGAATGGTTTATTATCGGCTACACCGTATCTAGTCTTTTGGATTTTGTGTTTTGTGGCTGGATCTGTGTCGGACTATTTGGGAAATAGTGGAATTCTATCGAGGGGTGGCGTTCGGAAGCTACTCAACAGTCTTGGTAAATATCCTGGACACCTGAATTATTTTGCATAATTTGAAGACTTGTCAAAGTCTTGCATTCCTTTGCTGACTGCTCCAAATTTTTGCATTGCCTTCCACCCCCTCCCTATGAAAAAATGTATCCTTTGTTAATCCTCGAAACAGCCCCTTTTTGCTTGTTTCCAAAATAGCGTGCAACAGCCTTTTTTGCATAATTTAAAGGCTTGTGAAAGTCTTGCATTCCTTTGCCGGCGTAATTTGCATGATTTCCTTTGCTGACTGCTCCAAATTTTTGCATTGCCTTCCACTCCCTCCCTATGAAAAAAATTATCCTTTGTTAATCCTCGAAACAGCCCCTTTTTGCTTGTTTCCAAAATAGCGTGCACTAGTTAAACTTCCTCTATCTTTCTGGAGACGGGCGCCGAAAGCAAGCTTGCCTTGAGCACCAGGAAAACTTGTCCGGCCCTCGTCTCAGTTGCACAATTTCCCACTCTCTGACCCTGATTCTCACTTCCAAGCGTGTGAATTTTCTATTCTTCCTCAAGCCTTTCATTTCTCATAAAATTCGTATTTTTGCTCCTCCTAGGAACGTACATACCAGCCGGAGCTCTCTTATGGTTGGCCTTCGTGCCCGACGACGACAAAGTCCTGTCAGTATGCCTGTTGGTCATTGCCGTCGGGATAAGTGCGTGCTGTTTCAGCGGCTTCCTTATAAATCACATTGATTTGTCAACAAATCATGCCGGCGTATTATTAGGCATAACGAATGCCGTTGGAAATATTTTCTCAATGATAGCACCATTGCTTGTCCAAGCTGTTGTGGTCGATGAAGTGAGTCTATGCATAGAATTCCACGGACATCTTTACAAACAACTGATAATGTTTTAATTTCAGACGAATAAAACCGAATGGCGGATTATTTTCATTACAGCCACGTGTATTTATTTCGTTACATCAACATTTTACGTTATTTTCGCCTCTGGTGAAACGCAATATTGGAATAAAACTGAAGAAGAAAATGTTAATACTGTTGATACGAAATTATAATTTATGTTGTTGTATATTGTGATAATTGTTCCAAATAAATAGCTTTAATTAGATGAAGGAGCACATTTTTTTTTCGTGAAGTCTGGAGCGACTTAGATTTCGAAACAGTACGACCCCAAAGGGGCCTAAGCATTTTGCACTTGACCAGTTGTTTGCAGAATTAAAATAACTTTAAAAATTGGTCCGTAAAGACTGCTAAGGCAAAGCATCGCTATTGAGAAGGCAACAAATTTGCAAAGAATGTCTATCGGCCTTAGCTCGAGTCTGAAGGCTGTTCAGAATGTTATAATGGGCGATCAAAGGCGCTAACCCTCCTCAAATAAGCAAAGACTCAAGCCTCCTCAGGGAGGCTGATGGTTATAATTTTGGATAATAAGGGCGTTAAATTAACTCTATACAGAAAAGATCCACAATCATTGCAAACTCTATAAAAAAAAACAAGAACAAATAGAAGTTCAAGAATAACCAATATTGAAACTCGGTGTCCTTTTTGTTCTATAGTTGGAGAAATTACGGAGTGATTTTATGGTGTCAAAGAACCTTTATAATGTATAGTCCGCAAAATGACTTAGAAGATTGACGGCCACAATCGATTAGAAAATAAAATAGGTGATGAGTATGGTTTTTTTCATTTTCATTACATGTTTTATTTAGCTTCAATCTCCTAAGTTGCTCGGCACACTATACTACTGGCCTTATAAAAAAATCGTTGCGTATTTGTTGTCGGTCTTGATGGTTAAAATCAAGGTAAAGCGCAAATGTGGGTTAAGATCACAATTACAATTCTTATCATCGATTTCAGTTGATAAAAACACCGATTGGCCGACAATTAAGCAAAGAAATCGAGGGAAAGCTGAATAAGAGCCAAGGTCGGCAAAAAAGCTGTTACGTAAACAATTTAATTAGTAAAACGTTTTTCTACACGTTACTGGAAGGTCGCCGCTTGACCATTTCAGCATTCTGTGAGCATTCAGTGCGGAAAACCCATCAGATGCTAAATATGCAGCTTCATGGCCAATTCGAGACAACGCTTCAACCAGATTTTGTCTTTGATCTTGAAAGCCCTCCCCTAATCGTTTTTTTTTTTTGAGCGAGAACTTCTAAAATTTTTGCCTGCCGTAAACGTTTAACGTACTGGCCGTTGTGTTTATCGTGGTGTCGATGAAGACCTCGCTGTTAATCAAATAGGAAAAAAACGTAGCGAAAATATAGAAAGTTTGTATGATTTAAGCTTATAAAATGCGCATACAGGGCTGGCGAACGAAGTAGACGATCAGGCTACATTTGGTTCTCCAAGCTCTACAAGAGTCTATTAATAGTGGAAAAATGCCACTGTTTTTCTTCCATTGTGTCTATGTAACTGGCCACTACTGTATATGTACGCTTAAACGCAGCAATTGTGTATTTGATTCTGAGTAAAAATGGTGGCACCTTTGCAAAGACTAGAAAAACCATTTTCTGCTAAATGAGTTAATTTTGGGTTGAATTTGAGTTGCCAAAGACTAACTTTGAATGCATTCCAAGCCCTTTAGATCGAGAAACAGGTTAAAAAATATTATTGGAAATTTTTGTACTCAGACGCAAAAATTTGGGCGTTCGTTTAGCTTTATTCCCGATCCCTAAGGAACTCCTGGAACTCTTTCAACTTTCCAGCAGCATAGTCAATTGTTGGTTGTATCAACTGTATTGCCTCTTTTTTTTTAAAATTCATACACCAACATCACCACAATTGTAACCATTGGTGGTTAAAGGGCATTGCGATAGCTACCGTTGAAAAAATGCACAGGCACCACATTTGTGCAAAAAATTTGAGTTGTAAAATACAGCAAAAAAGTGCAAGAAACCAGTGTAAGGTTTTCTACGGGCAAATTTTGGTAGCCGTGAAGGCTGAGATACAAGTTAGCAAAAAAATGCAACATGTTCGATTTTTTCTAGTTTTTGGTTTAACTAGAAAGGGCTTCCAAAGTAATTCTTGCACATGCAGAACAGACTTAAATAATGAAAACTTAAACCGAATTTTTGCAAATGTAATTTTATACAAACGAACTAAATCAAAAAGTTACTTAGGCAATCATTATTAAATAGTAGACAACTATTTGGGCTTCAAAGGGTGCAAGAGGAAAATAATTTCTTATTTATTGAGTTTTATTTTGCTCATTTCAAGCGGGAATTGTTACGTTCGTAGTGTAAGGGATCGTACAAAGAACATTGACTCCTTGTTGGGTTATGAAGCCTTGATTGTCCAGAGTATACGTAAGCTTGGGCAAGGCATGACTCAGTAAGTTGGGCAAGTTTGCAAAGTGTCCGAAGCCAATCGTTGTCTTGCCATTGTTGCATTCCAAGGAACAACTTTTGATAGAGCTTAGGCTAAGTTTAACGTGTCCTGGATTTGTTGCCGACTTCTTAGCGAGTCTTCGCAACAACCAAGTCTTAGTTTGCTTGGCATTTTGTCGCCTAAGTTCAAGAGGGTAAAAGAGTGAGAGATAGAGAGGGTGGGTGACAGGGTGTGCGAGAGCGGAGGTTGGAGAGAGCATGGGAGGCACAGGGAGAGTATAAAGCAAAGAAGACCGAGACGCACAACAGAAGGGGGTCAAAGCCGTGGCTGAAAGAGGGTTGTGTCGAAAATAACTATAACCCAAAAATTGGCTGAGTCAGAGGGTGAAGCCAATTTTTAAAGAGGACCATTTATTGATCGACAGGATTTAAAGATTCTCTAAACCCGAGGCTGCCAAAATAGCCGTACAAGCGTCTTGACGACTACGAACCGGTGCAAACGGATTTCAGAGGTCATTCAGAGGATGACCGCCGGCCTAAGCCTCAATATTCTTTATTTATTAACTTACAAATACAGTTTATTGTATACAATACTTGATATAAATACTTTCAATTATAGTCTTGTCCAAATAAATTACAACAAATGCAATCAAAGCATACTATCAGTAATTTCTCCAGGATGCTCTAACGCTGCTTTCCTCTCATTGATTGCATTTACTAGTTTACGGTACGGTCCTAATGGTAAATTAAGACTCTTCAAATCGTTCTCAGTCAGAATCATCAACGTTTCCAAATCGATCTTTTGCTCCTCAAATCTCGATAGATATTCACCGAGACCCCACGCCTTCAAGAAACGCTCCAATGGACCATTTGGATTTTCATCCTCACTTGATTCTACTTCTGCAATAAAAAAAAAACAATTTCGAGAATTCTTAGAAATTTCTAGATTTTACCAGAAAGTTCATCTTCAATCGATATGGTACGCCGGCCGTAACTCTCCCCGGAGCCTATAGAACTCTCTTCGTTACCATCATTACCATTGGTACTACCATAGAAGCCTTGAAACGTATTCGTGATACTCTTTCGAAACGCTATACTCCCAATACCGGGTCGTACAAAGATACTGGCCGGTTCCTGGTGGATTTTCTCGTCGTTATTGTGTTCAAGTTCGTGCATAAAATCGGGCTGTGACACCGATCTGGTGAGCGTGCCACTAGGTGGCGGTGGCGGTGATGACTCGATATATTCAGCCTCATTGAACACCCCCTCTAATCGTCCACGTCGCGTATCAATTGTGCCACTATACAAAACCTCAGAATCGCGCCGATAGCCCTTCAACGATCGCACCGAACGCTTACCATCTTCAATTTCGCTAATCTGTAAAGTTATCGTTTTTATTACGAATCACAATCGACGATTTCAATTACTTTAAAATCATCTTCTAATGTCCCTAGTCGCTTATTGCGCAACGCTAATCGTTGAACGGTGCCCATATTTTTAGGGCCTGAAATCGTGCCATTACCCACGATGGCACTGAACGAGTTGCGCGGCGGTTGCGGCCCGGCCATCGATAGATTCGACATTGAGCCGCTCTTGATGCGGTGCTTCAGCGTCTCCACCACCGACGGCCGATATCCCTTCACCGTACGTTTCTCCAATTTCTCCTGGATGTGCTCCTTTTTCGCCTGTTGCTTATTGAATTCTTTCACCCGCTTCTCGGAATCTTTCTTCGCTTTATCCTTCAAAGCTTTCGCCTTCTTCTTATCGCTGGCCTCTAATTTCGCCTGAACGCCGTCCAAGAAGCGCAGAATCTCGTCACGACTATTCATGCCGGCTAGCTCTTGAGCCGTCCGCCCATCAATATCTGTACAGTAGATGTTGGCGCCGAAATTGACTAGGAATGTGACTACATGCTTATGTCCTTGGGCTGCGGCCAAATGCAGCGCTGTGTTGCCGAATAAATCCGCCTTATCTGGATCGCCTCTAATCAATATTTGCCAAAAATTTATCGATAACACAATTTCAAGATAAGATAAGTGGTGAAATATTTACCCTCTCCCGCATAATAATCGTAATGCCTCTACATGTCCGTAAAATGCTGCGTATAATGTTGGTGTCATGCCTTGTTCGTCGCGACCATTACAATCACGTTTCGTTGCCTCCTTTAGCACCTCAATTAGACCGTCTTTGGCGGCTCTGTTTGCAAAAATCGAACTTGTACAGTGATCGGAATCACCTAAGAGATTAGAGTTGAAGCAATTTGACTAGTTTGACTTCAGTCTCTTAAGTCGTCACGCCCACTATAATTGCTTGAGATTCGTAAATTTTAACAATAATTGTGGGAGTTTTTCGGCTTATTGTTAGAGAATCTGTTATCTTATCAGTATTTTTTTCTAATCGATGCTTTTGTTTGGACTTGGGAAAGACCGGAAATTGTGGTATTTCCTCTGAATTGTGGCCCACTTCCGCTCTGCTAGCATCTCTACAATGTCAATCAAAACAAAACAATACTCACTTGTGAAACCTGTCTGTTGACATTGCTGGTCATTTAATTGAATTTTTTTTTTTCAAAAATATTTACTAACTCCCAATTGATTTTCGATACAATTTCTTGTTTTTTGATGTGATGAAATTTCTTACATAACAATAATTCACGATTGGCAATCGTTTTATTTCAATTTTATTCAAATTTCATTGTTTATATGTTGCACGGTAAATGAATTAGAGATAACTGGAATTACAGGTATTCACCTGGTTCAGCCACCTGGCACAATCTAATTAAATGTCTCGGTGATGATCGACTTTACGAATATTGCCGAGTACGGTACTTAACATATTCAAAAATACCGCCAATTTTACAGTTTCCTATTACCATACTTTACAAGTTAGAGTAGTTTAACATAGATGTCGCAAACCTCCAAACATCATTATTGATAAGTTAAAATAAATTAAGTGCGCACGTCAGTTCAATTATAAGTGTAAATTCCGCCTCAAAATCTTGAATTTTTAAATATTAATTACCGATAATTGTCATTTAATTATTGTTAATTATTCAAAGTATCGGCAACTTTACAGTTTCCTGTTATTACCACAGACTAGCTGCGTATAGAGGTCGCTAGTAGTTACAAGATGTCGGTCAGTTCGTAAAAATTTCGTGCCGGTGGCGGTTGTGAGTGTAAATTCGATTTAAAATTCGGCAATTTTTTATATTTTGCAGTAAGGTAAACCCTTTTCTACTCTTAATTTAATATAATTAATTTAACCTAATTAATTACTAATTACTTAAATTAGAAATTATGGAACGGTGCAATTGTGAAAAAACAAAAGACAACAATGTAACAAACAAAACAGTGGAATTTTGCAT
Organism: Epicauta chinensis; assembly: GCA_021725515.1. Taxonomy (NCBI): domain Eukaryota; kingdom Metazoa; phylum Arthropoda; class Insecta; order Coleoptera; family Meloidae; genus Epicauta; species Epicauta chinensis. Next base: position 143,300 of record JAEDXX010000061.1, read on the forward strand.
GGACTACTTGATGTCTGCGCCCAAGAGTCTATCTTCACAAGGTAGGTGGTTTGTTTTTATTTGCAAGATTTTCGGTTTTTGATTGACTCAAAATTGTGAAGAAAAGTAATATTTAACGTAACCGGGTGAAATTCAGGGTTCGGAAGTAGTAAATGTCGACGTAATTTACGGTATAAAAACGCGTAGTTTTTTCATTTACTACGTGTAGAAAATTTCTAAAAAACTACGTATTTACTACATATTTACTACGCGGATCGCTTTTTTTTTGTAATTCAGGGCAAGAATTAATATATTGAAGCTTGATATCTTCATTCTCTGTTTCATTTGAGTTGACTGCCATTTTTCAAAATAGACTTTTATTTATGAATAGTAAGTGAAAGACAGGAAATAGTTTGCAGATAAACTTTTCTTCAATGTTCTCAATAACGGGTAAAAATTTTCAAAAACGGATACATCTAGCTTTTCAAAATATTGTGCTTCATGTTTCATATAAATTTCATCTAATTCCATTGCGTAACACTAAAGATATTGCCCACAACTAGCAATTATTTTTGTTTATTTGCTGTTGGTTGCTTGGGAGTTGCTATCAAGTTGCTCGATGGTAAAGTGTTTACTCAACGGTAAAGTAAACACTTTGCCGTTGAGGTGGGTAAAGTAAACACTTTACCATTGAGATGGGTAAGGTGCTACTTTACCATCAAGTTTTTAGTCGATAAAGTAAGCCTTTAACACTAAGAATTGAAAAAATACATTTTATACATAAATATTTAACAGATAAGGCAGTTAATGGTTGTTTGCATTTTATTTAGAACCCAAGCGAAATGTTGCCCCGGCTTCAGAGCTGCTAAATCAGGCTCTGTGTTCAATTATATATTAGAAATTTGATATTAGACTGTATTTACTACATCAAAAACTACGCGTAGACGTAGTTTATGTAGTAAATATTTTTTACATGTATTTTTCCGAACCCTGGTGAAATTGTGAGAAATATTGACGGCGATCTCTATCACATGCATGATCATCGCTTTTTGTTCTGTTTCTCTTATTTCTTTATATTTCTGAGAAGCCAAAAATTTGAAGATTCGCTTAATATCTTGTCCAGACACGTATTAAGGCTGCTGTAGGGCCTAAGTTCAGTTTTGTGTAAATTTTGAATTCTTCTGGTTGTTTCCATCCAGAAACGAATTCAGGTGAAATTCCCCTCGTTGTTTGCCCAACAAAATATCTTCTCCGATATTCGTGGTCTTTAAAGTTTGACAATGAAATACTTGAATTCTTGAATTTGTCTTCTCAAAACCAGCAGAGTTGCGTTCTTGTTTTGCACAGTTGTTGTTTCTAATTGATTTGATGATTGACAATACGTGAACATAAATACAAGGAGTGCATTAACAAGTAAAGCGTTTTTTTGACTAATTTGTTACTGTGAAGATGTTGTCTGTGTTCATTGCAGTGTGAAGTGTTCCCATGGGGTCGTATGAGATGTTTGCATCTGTGAGATTGCATTTTTTGTACTCGACATTTACATTTGCATATGTGTGAACGGTTCCGTTCAATCTCAGCATTGCAAAATCTTAAAGCTCTCAACTCCTGATAAAACTTGAACATTTGAATTTGTGACATGTTGATTGTTTATATTTTGTTAATTAATAACGAATTTCACTTTTGTGCTAGAACAAACGACTTAAGGAAGGCTGCGTAAATGATTGTTTACTAATCTTCTTCTGTCTCTTTCTTATAAGACATAGTCTTGTTTATAACTGCTTTTATGGGTTCAATCTTAGCTGCGAGGCGGAAGTTCAGCTCTTATGCCATCTTTTCGGAAGTCTTTTTGTGTCTGGTTTGTCGTCTTTAGCCCATTTTGTCCATTCTATCCACATGATCTCCCCAACATCGTCGTTTTCCCTGCCGAACCGTACTATATCCTGTATTTGGAGCTCTTCTCTTATGGTCTCACTGTTTATCTGATCCCTTAGTGTTACTTAGTTTTTACTAATTCTTTAATTATAGTACGATTTACGGAAGAGACATTCATAATTTACTCGTAAGAACGATTTCGCCTGCGATGCTTGTAACCTCATCTGCCAGCTATCAACTTTTAAGTCCTTTATAACTTATGCTTTTCGAAATCTTCATTAAGGGCGTTGGTGATGATGGCACTTAAGTTTGGTGGTCGTTTTTTCTTATTTCTTGGAAGTATTATTCTTAATTGTGCGACATTTCTTATCAGCTAGTAGGAAGCGTTTTTTATTCTCTTTTTTACTATTGCGTCGAACAGTGCTTAGTTTAAACAATACTGGAGAAAACGAGTCGAAAGTTATCAATTTCTGTTGTACGGTAGAGGAAATTAAATTTTGTAAGAGTTTTTTTTTGCCTTAACTAAAGATAATTAGATTAGAACTTAGATCATACTGAACGTTGTGGCAAATCCACTAACTAAGGAGGAAAAGGGAATCGGACTAGATGTGAAATCAACTGTTTGATGTATAATGAGAAGCTCTCTTGGTTTGGAACTCCTGGTATTTTGCCAGGTTTCTAATGAGGAGTGAGAGGGGCAAAGTGGGCCCCTTCAAATTTTCAATGCTTCAGAAAAATATGGGGGGAAACTTTTTTGAAATTTCTTATATAATGAGGGGTTAAAAGGACCGTCCATTTATTGAATACTTAATAATTAATTGTAAAAATAAAAATACTGGATAATAATTTTATTGGACTCAGCATAATAATGTTAAATAAATATCAAGGGTTTTAAAAAAAAAGTAAACGCGTAAAAAAATTATTGATATTATATTTTTTTCCCCACTTTGTCCCCCCTCCCCTATAAGCAGAGCAGCACGATGATCGTTTTGCACAACGAAGCCACTTTTTGTGAAATTCATCTTTGAACTTTTTAAGCTTGAAAGGCTCAATTTGACCTGCATGAAAGGAATTTGTTTCAATGTTTTTCCTAAACTATAAAGTGCCCATGATTTGCGATGGCAGTTCTTTGATTACTTGATAAATTTAAAAAAGCTCGTAGAATTCTGCCAGATTTTCAAGTTGGCCTCAAGGGTGTTTGGTTGTTTCAAAAGGAGCATGGGGTCTTTTAAGCTTACTTCGCAAGTGGGGAAACATACACCAAATGTTTTTCCAATAGTGAACCTCGATCTTTTCAGTCTAAATAGAGCTTTAGTGCAATGCCTGTCAAAAAATAAAAATAAAAAAACTTTGAGAAATGAGTAACGAAATACGAGACAGCTCAGTGAGATATCTTTGTCATGAATGTACCCTTAATTTTAAGAAGACAAAAAATAAAAATTCATAGGACTCCCTGCATATATGAAGCTATAGCTAAGGAAACATCTGGGACAAGAGACTATTTTATCAAATTCCGCCGATCTTGCTGATATTTCGGTTAACCATCAAAAGATGCCAATGTTGCTGTAGTCCCACTAAGAGCTTCTGTCCTCCAGCAGAAGGTGTCTCTGTTAATCTGATTAGTGCTGCAGGACGAGTCTCTAATCCTGAATCGTTCTTCCAATCATAATTTCAACCAATTTCAAACCGTTTTTCAAATTCCACTACGTTTTCGTTTTGTCTTTTCTTTTTTTTTGACGTGTAAAGTGGTGGTTGATTGTGGAGGGAGGCGTTAATATACTGCTGCACTCTTATCGTAGGTGGAAAGGTGGGAAAAACACCGAAAGAAATTGTATATTCGAGTCGAATCATGGGCGGAGCTTTTTGTAATAATTCAAAGTTCAATTATGCCGCGGAACACGTTAAGCTTCAACTATATAAAGTGATTCCAGTGTTCTTTTAAACTACCCATTATACAATTTTTTTGTTGTTGTATTTTTGTTGTATTATTTGTATTTATTGCGTTGTTCTCTCATCGTTATAATTTTTATTCGTTTTGATTTTAACACTTGAAGTTTTTCAATTATAATATTGACGATGGTGATCCCTTATGGCGACCTGTTGAAAATAATAGGATAACAATATATGTAGTTATAGAGGAAAAGAGATAGAGAGCCAGTTTTAACGATATTATTGATCAGTTCGATGAAGTGTGAAAAATAAGAAATTCTAACTCTAATAGTTATACAAGATTCAACTAACGGATAAAGTATTTGAAGGAAATGAACCGGTGGTTGATATAAACATCTTGGCGGTATAATGGTGGCGGTGGTGGTGGTGGTGGTGGTATATCAGCGGCGGCAATACTATATTAACCTGCTAAAAGATGCTATCAAATGGCACGATCCTTTTGAACTGTGTCTGCCTTCTCCACGATCTATCTTATTCTATCATATAATAAGTGTGGATTGCGCCCCCATATTCACGCTATACACAATTTTATCTACATAACTATATAGTCAATAATAATTAATAATAATGGGAATATTGGTGGGATCTTTTCGTATATGTGTGGAGATGCATCAATCTCTATTTTTGTTGTTTTCTTTAAAATTTATTACCAATAAAATTACAGCCCACACTTCACACATAATTGTTCTGTCTCTCCTGCTCTCTCACCATAAAAACTCTTACTATATAACAATTTTTTTTAATATTATAAGATTAAAAAAGATTGAATAGGATGGAAAATTAATTTACGAAAGTGTTAATTATCGATAATAAAAATTAAATCAAAATCAATACAATCTATCAATAAAGAATTTAAAAAAATCCCATCTTAAACACTGAACCTTGGGCTATAACTAACGGTTATTATCATTATTTTTCCATAGTCTTTTTTAAATATATATATATATATATATATAGTTTAACGCCCTCCACAAATTTCTTGCACCTCTTTCTGTGTTCTTCGCCTTCTTCTCAACTCTTGATCCTTTTTAAAGCAGATCGTGTCAAGATTTTTATTTTCGGTTCTCTTATTAATAATTTTTCTAAGATGCAGCTATAAATTATCGTTTTTTATTGTTGTCGTTATTGTTAAAACAAAATAAATTCGATTATTATTATCACCAATGAGGTGATTTCCCATCGTAACAGTATCGTATTTTTGTTTCATTATTGATTAAGAGAAAGTTTTCCAAATACTTATTTATGTGTCAGAATTTCACGCTTTGAAAATTAATAACAATCATAATAATAATAATAGATAGATTTCAAATTATCGTATTTGATAAGAGAGTGAGAGAGGATGGAGGTTTATTGTACATAATAGCCGCTAGTGTGTTGTTGTTTTTTTGTTTCCGTTGTTTTGTTAAATTAATTGTATAGTAACACCTTCTCATCTAACAAACCTACAATCATTGAAATGTACGTGTGTATACATTTATCAATAATAAGAATCAATTGATTATAATCACGATATTGGTGAAGATCAATAAATTGGTAAGATTTAATTTAAAATAATTTTTGAAAGTTCGATTATAGCATGCTTAACGATTCCGTTTGTATCGGTATGTGATTGTTATCAATTATTTGTAGATCATACCAAAATTCTTTGTTTAATCTCCCGTTGTGTGGCAAAAGATCGCTACAGTTGGGGAGGGAATCAGGAAAACAGATTTTGTGAGATTTCCAGAATCTCCACTCCATTGTAGCGCCAGAACAACTAAGGGATGACTGCGTGTATTTTTTTTCTTAGTGACTTCTATTTTTGTTTTTTTTTTTGGAAGGAAAAATCACGCCGAACACGCTGCCAAAATATATGTTGCCTTAGCTATTCGCTTCTGCCTCTTCTAGTTAAGTCTGCTATTAGTTGCTATATTTGTGCAAATTTTGAACGGTATTTTGTCATCACTTATATTATTAAGAGGCGCTCTTCTGTTCATGTGTCGTCTGCATGGCGATGATTAGGTCTAGGCATGCAAAACAAGGTGAAAATCAAGACATCGTAGTTGTTAGTTTTGATCTTGATCTTATGTCAAGCAGCTCAGCCTTGGTCTTGGTTGTGCTCTTGCACAGTTAAGTCTTGTTCCTTCCAACCTTGCTATTCTGTAATAAAGAGTAAAAAAAAACAAAAATTGTCGAAACTTTACACTTTCGTCACTTTAAATGTGATTTTGCTGTTGGATGTGGTATATGCGAAAAGTGCAAGACTCTTAATGTTGTGATATATCTTCAAATAAATACCTTTTTTGATTTTTTTTGTTGGTATAATGAGAGCTAAGAATCACGGTGCAGGTTATTAGTTTGTAGCCCTCTATATATTGGAAGCTCGTATTCAATTTATTTATAATCGCTACAACAACCTTCCAATTGATATTGTAACAAATGTTCTCCAAAAAATTGGAGCAATATAGAGACTTTTGTAAAAATTCAAATTTATTACTCGGGCTATTAAAGGCTTGGCCTTAGTCTAGAAACTAAGTAGGTCTTTTACTGTCCAACAGGTGCCTGAAATAATGAGGAAAATATCATCGTTAGAAATTGAAAACTTTTTAATTCGCAGGTCTTCAGTGCTCTCCTGCACCAGACGTACTGGCTCTGATACCTTCTTTAAAGAAGGCGTCAGAAAAATTTTAGCCCTACTTAACACTTAGATATTTCTTTTTTTTAGTACCTAGTGACGAACTAAACCAAAACCAAAACTGCTTTAAATTTGACCTCTTTTTCTGCTTGACGACTTATTGTTAGATAGGTTCTTTATAAAGTTTGGTTAAAGTAAGTAAGAAACTTTATTTTTTTTAGTCCTGGTCTACTACATTCAGTTAAGTTTTGGTCTTAAAAAATTGAATATTGCAGATCACGATCAAGATTGATTTTAAACATTATGAGCAGTAACAAAAACGACAGGACCGTTGTAATAAAATTTGTAAAGAGCTAAACCAAAAATTGGGAAGTTTTAGGTCACCTAGTATCTGATTCTTTTTTGTTCCGGATGCACTGTTAATATAAGGGTTACTTTAATAACAATAAGTTTTTTAATAACTCGAATCGAAATTCAAGTCCTTGTCAGTACTTACTTAGATTATAAATAGCAAAGAAATTATGTACTGTTTAGAATCTAGTAAGCTGCGTTTTTTCCACTTTCGGCACTTACTAGTACTTATTTAGGTTCTTGTTATAAATACTTGCAGTACATAACAGAGCTGTAAGATCTTAAATAGCACCTAAGAACATAAAAGTGCATAATTCAAATCTAAACAGCACCTGTAAGGATCTCCGTAGAACTTAAATTTCGACTCGGGAAGTGAGACCCTTTTTTTAAAGATTTATACCTATAATGACTTTACATGACCTATAATGTAAAGTCATAATTGGGCCACAATAAAATAGTAAACAGTAAAACGATACTATAATACTTTTGCTTCTGTGAAGTCGGAAATATGGCATCAGTTAGCCTGATCAAAAAAACTAGAGAAGTGTGTACTTTGGATAGGTAGCAATTTCCTCGTAGAATTGTAGAAATGTAAGTGGGAAAAACCGAGTGTCGTTGTTCAGCTGCTATCATAAAAATTGTTGATAGAATTGCTTTGTCAAAAGAATCTAATAACTTTTTGCAGATAACCCACAATCTCTTCTAATAAGTTTTTGTCGTATTAACAATATACCTAAGTAAGAAAAATACTGGAAAACTTATTATTTACTTTTACAGCGGCCAAAAACCCTCAGTTCCGAAAATCTGTACCACTCGTACGTCGCCAGCATGCGGGCCAAATTGGCTATCAGACACCGTTTCATGTTGAGCCTTGCTCCTTGCACTAAACCCGAGAAAATCTTGTTTTAACCCTCCTGTGTGAACTCATAAAATGAACAGTTTAGCTCTTGACTGGCGTATCCTTTTTTTATTTAAATACAGACGTTCTTATATCTCTTTATAGAGTTGTTATTGTATTTTCATGATAATTATTTTAATAATTTTCAATAAAAGTGCAAATAGAGCAATAATTTACACGATATTAAACAAGACTTGAATTAATGATAGAAATAAAAACATCATCAATTTTGAATTTCTCTACAATGTTTTTTTTGTTCGTGTTTATTATTATCTCTTCATAATTAGAAAATTATGTTAATCTAGTTGAGATATGTTTTAATCAAATTAATATATATATTTTTTCTAAATAATATCGTTAGATAGATTAAAAAGAGATAGATATATTTTGTGGTAACAATGGCAGGTGTTTGTAACATCATAAATTAAAAACTAATTAATTTTTGATATGTTTTCGCTGCTTATAATTATGATTTTATTATTATTATTGTTTCTTTTTTTTTAATGAATCAATTCATTCTCTATTGGAGGTTGTTAACATTTCAATTTTGCTTTTATTTTATTTCTAAAATAATTTTGTAATTATTTCGAAAAGTTATACGGTGTGATTTATTTAAGCTGTCGGAATCATCCCTTTGCCGTTTTCAACTCGGATAGAAAATAATAATAACAACGCAAATTTATTGCTATAATAAAATTTAGCTCGTATTATATTTTTCTATAACTATATATATAATAAATGTGTCATATATATGCGTATATATAGGTGATAACTTGTCGGTTAAATCAATAACTTATTTAGAAAAATTGAAAAAATTTATAATCATAAACTAAAATTAATATTAATCTAATAGTTATGTAGAATTGATTGAATTCTATTAAACTTGTTTATAGTATGGAAATTATAGCATTAATTTCAATAATTAGTATCGATTTGGTAGTTAAAATTCAACTAGAATTGGTTGTGCTTTTAAGCAATCAAAAATCTGTTAAAGTTGCTTTTTCTTTGTTACATACAATAAATGGCTAAATGATAATAGATGGCGTTTTTATAATGGGGATTTTCCAGTAAAAATGAATTACAATTTTTATACACAATTGGAAATTTAAGCGCTCGAAACAGTGTCAATTGAAACGAAACCAGCACGGACTTATAGCCGTAGCAACGACATAGGAGATTAAAGTCAAAGTAGTAAAATTAGATTGCAATAGCTATGATAACCAAAAATGTGATTAATTGCGCAATTAGTCTCCAGATTACTGTGTCTGTTTTGGACAAATTTTATTACCTCGACTTTAATCGTTTTAGTCGTAGCGTTAACTGACAACAGAGCCATTTTTTAAGTTAATTTCAACTAAAATTAATACGTGAAAAAAATTAACTAGCAAGTTGTTATAGTAAGCAAATTTTCAGAGAAACGTCGCAAAGATTAATTTTTTCAGTATCTCAAATTGTTCAATTGCTCAAAAAAGAACAAATTCCAAGTGGTTCCCCTTAGCGATGCCAGATATGAGAAAAAATTGCTTGAAGCTTGAAAGTAAATACAGGGACGCCTTTACGTTGAAACTAATGGCAGAAAGATCAATCAAATAATCTTCAACTTCTAGTTATTTTCAGTTTTTCCTAAAAATAACTTAGCCCGAGGCTCTCAAAAGTCCAGAATCGTGCATGTGTGAATGGACGAATAGATAGGATGAGTGTTGAAATGAAAGTCATGCAAATGCGACTTTAAAGTCTTCCTTTTTTGGCATAATTCTTACCGAAGATTGTGCAAATCGCAGCGAAAGCAGGTCGGTTGCGAATCTTCTACAATTTGTTATTTGGTTTGTGAGGATTTCCTTTGTCAAGAGATACTTTCTCGTACAGTCCTTGTAACTAGCAAAGTGCCCGATTTTAGTGTTTAAGCTACCAGAAAAGATCTCCAACAATAATTGGCTGTCCGAGTCGAAATTTAAGTTCTACGGAGATCCTTACAGGTGCTGTTTAGATCTGAATTATGCACTATTATGTTCTAAGGTGCTATTTTACAGCTCTATTACGTACTGTAAGTATTTATAACAAGAACCTAAATAAGTAGGTACTAGTAAGTGCTGAAAGTGGAAAAAAGCAGAACCTACTAGATTCTAAACGAGTACTTAAATTTCGAGTCAGGTGAGGACTCTTATTGTAGGACTTTCTCCTAATTAAATCGTGTGTGATTTCTTAGTCACCTGACGTCACCTATTGACGACTGATAATGTCAGAGATTCAGTCTGAAAGTGGCATTCCGACTAAACGCAGACATTTCTACCACGTAACCCATTTGAATTGTCGTGAGAGTTTTGTAGAATGCTTCTTTTTGAGTTCCACGAAACTTGCTGTAGCAACAACAAGTTAAAGAAAAACGTGGGGCAGTGAGGTTAAGCATTTTGAGCCTTTTCTTTCTTAGAATACACCCAGTTCTTCTTTTACACGATAGATACGTTCTGGAAGGATTCGTGTTAAAAGCATTCGTGTAAAAAAGGCTTTTTGCATATATAGAATTATAGAAGGCTGGCAATTAACCCGGGAACCGTGTAGAAGCACTATTTATCTGGCGTACTTATAGAACAGAAAAAAGGCAATAATCGTGTTAAATCAAAATAAGTCGTGTAGAAAGAATTTCATGATTGTTTTCAACTCGGATTAAATCAAAATCGTGTAAAAAAAGGCCTGACAACTCAACAATTCCTGATTCAGCCTAGGTGGAGTTCTCAACAATTTACAGTTCCAATTAGAATATCGCACAAGTTCAAACACAAATAAATTGAATGCGATTTAAATTATTTGAGTTCTATGTTAATGAATGTCACTAAATCTCGATTCCTCTCCCATCGAAGTGAAAATGCTACAAAAAGGGCGATTTAATTAATAAACAAGACTTTAACTGCCGATGGGTTTGCCTTCCCTTTTTTCTATATATCCACTTCTCCAACATAAATGTACAGCTTTATATTTATGATTTTAAATTAGTTAAGGGTTATAATCGAATTCACCCCAAACGCTATCACCGACTACCATCAATTTATTTACAGATATCTATATAGAATTAAACAACCACCTGGTTGTGGAGATGATTATTAATACATTTACATCGAAAACCAGTAAGTTAATATGATTACATCCCATAAAACAGCAGTTAATATTAATCGAAATCAGGAACTTTTATTACAAACGTTTAAATCGTTGTTCTCTTTCTGTTTTCTATACATACAAAATTGTCTCTCTATCTTCTTCAACAAATGGATGATTTTATTTTTTAATTTCACAAATAAATGTTAAATTAGATAATTTCCAGCTTTTGTAATAAATGCAAGTTCCATAACATAGGTTTGTCCAGGGGCTAGCTGCTAGGGTATTAGATAACATTTCCAATTCGATGGAATCCACACTCTCGGAGGACCGAAAACTGTATTTTACAACAATACACACATATGCACATGTGGTTGTAATATTTTTTATTTAATGAGAATAAGCCACAATTAATGTCCAATTGTATAACATAAATACAATCGGAAATTGCTATAAATTGTTGGGTTATATAGTATAAATATTTTTTTTTTGGTTCTGATCGTTAAAACAAACACTAATATTAATTGCATATAGATAGAAAATTTCCCATGAGATTAATTTTAAAAAATTTTTCTACAAAAAAACCGAGAATTTGTTGTTTGGTTCGTTGTTTCTCTGTGTTTTTTTTTTCTAGTAAATCTATTTTGTTTTTTGGATTAGTATGGGACTGGTTGGTGTTGTACAACAACACCTGGCCCCTCCAATCTACATCGGCCACAAGGATAATAACGTGGATGATTTATGGAGGTGAATGTGTCGCCCCCTGGGGCTTAGCACCTTAGCCTGGCGGCCCTGTCCGTTCTGTCGGTCTCGATTATGTACAGTGACGGCTTTATTAAACAACCACTGGAAGTGTTAAGGCTCGATTTGGATGACACCGAATGAAACACGAAGGAAACATATATAAATTCGGTATGGTCCAAGACGATTGTTAAATAAATAACGACAGGTCTAAGAAATCGACACATAAATTCATAGCTTTGTTCGAGATGATTTTATTTATTTTCTCATCTTATCTTTCCGTCCGCCGCTGTTGGTTGTTATTATTAAGTCCGGTCCTGGAATCTAATTGATAAACATGTCTTGAATTGTTCGAGTGTGTTGAGTTATTTTAGTGACCATGTAGGTGTTAATGGTATAATCATATTATGAATTACAGCAACGGAATTATATTCGAGGTCTCTTGTTGTTTCGTGTCTTTTGTTGTTAACATCACTATGTTACATTCCATTATACGATCTGTTGCTATATACATATAGGTATATAGAGAGGAGATATTATCGAACAACTGGTCACTCAGTAGATACATAATGTTAATCTGGTTATGTTCAGGACAACAATCACTTCATATGTACAACATCTTTAAGAGATCGTCATAGTGTTGGCTTCAAGCTAAATAAGTTGTCTTGAAAACAAAAATTTCAATTGATTCAACCAAGTATTTAAAGTGTAGTTATATGTCAATTATAGTAGATTGCTGCACGGAACTGTCTGTGTAGAGTAATATCGTAGATCTCTTTGAATTCCATTCAGTAATTAGTGTAAATTGATGTTACGCCTCTGGTTGGAAATGTGTTTTTGAATGGATATTCTGCTCTTCAAACATTTTTTGATTATTGCCATTGGCAAATTTGTATGGTTGGGATCGTTATGACTGTAAATAAAGTCGGGTCAGGTCTTGGAGCGGCTTTTGAAGGTAGTTGTCACGTTGACAATGTCAGTTTTTCGTATTTGTCACACTTGTAGCCTTTCTGGCTTCTTTTTTGTGCCTTTTTTGTTTGCTATTTTTTAATTGCTTCAATCAGCATAGGATGTTCTCAAAATGTCGATCTGAGTACTAGTTTTGAGGTAGTTTCTCCTCAAGCTTTAGCAGATTTTATTTGTCGTTCTCGAACGTATTCCTATCATTTACAAGATCACTCTTCATTCTCAAGGAGCAAAAACTATGTAAGTGGTAAAACACCTTTTTCTTACCAACCAGCTTTAAAATTTCTCTTATCTTTCCCCAAATTTTAAGATGCTCGTTTTGACCAAAACTGTTCAAAGGCAGTGGTGGATTTACATTTAAGCCATGAAGCAAGGATACGATTTGAGGGAGTTGCAACGTTTGGGAAGTAAGTAAACTAAAATAACTGCTAGATTGCTTGTTTTGGCACGTACTAACCAGTAGATTTTTGGCTCAACGGTTTTGACCAAAAGCTCTCCCTAAATGTCTTTCAGAGTTAATTTTTAATCAATGCGCTTCTGATCCACCCTAACCCTGTTGCTGTGTATCTTTCCTTTGCTAAGAGATACTTTCTCGTACATTTCTTGTGGTTACCAAAATTTAGGCTACCAGAAAAGAACTTGCATAGTAATTGGCTGATGACCGTTATTGTAGGACTTTCTCCTAATAAAATGTCGTGTGATATCTTGGATTTGGAGTGGTAAGGTTAGAGTCTCAATCTGAAAGTGATATTCGACTAAATGCTGATATTTCTACCACGTAACTCATTTATGCTAAACTAGAGCACGAAGTAGTACAGATACTGGAATTTTTCTCGGACTATTTTCAATTGTTGTGATAGTTTTGAAGAATACCTCTTTTTGAGTTCTACTCGAGCGACTCACCTTCCTCGTCCTAGTTAAAGATGTATTGCAGAGGTTTTGGGGTCGATGGTGCTAGAAGTTTTAGAAGGTTTACGTGATATAGCGATTAGTTCAAGGGAAAAGTGGAGCAGTGACGTTTACGATTTTGAGCCTTCTTTCGACTACTTCATTGACTTCAAAAGTTATTGCAATTTTTTTCATCTTTCCAAATTTAGCATGGTATTTTTAGTAGTCAAAGATAATAAATACGACCCATACCATATTGTTTTTATTTACTAGTTAATTATGTATATGTCGTCGGCGTATTGTAAAACCCGTCATTTAGAAAATGACTAGGCAGATCGTAAAACGGTGCCTGACCTGACAAAGTCCTAACCTGAGCTAAACTGTATGACAGCCGGGGAAGGCGAAAACAATCAGGAGCTAGAAAAACAGCCTCTGTTAAAACGACAAGACCTATGCAGTTTTCTTGATGACGGATTTTACAATAAGCCGACGACATAGATATTCTTTAATATTACGAAAAGGCAGGCACATTTTTCCTTTGCGTAAGTTGAAGTATTGCTCAGAAAGGATGTATAGCACGATTCTTTAGGCCTGCTGAATACTTATACTGAAGCATTCGGTGGTGCGTTCGCATAAAATAGAAATCTCTTTGACACTTCAATTTTCTTAAACTTAAATAATCAGAGCAATTTTGAATTATGTGTAGTCAATATCTACAGCCATCAGCGGTAAAAAAGAATTTTGAAATAAGGAAAGTAATTATTTCATAAGAGCACAAAGTATGTGCTTTATTCTTGTGGTATTTTGAAGTTTTATACGTTATGCGATCTGTTTCATGCTTAGTAGCGATCCTGCTTATCTCACGACGAAACAATCTTATATGGCTCTCATTTACGAAATGTCACGTTTTTACAACCACTCGTAACAATACGTTTTTTACACTAGTATTTTGAGTGTCTTAACCGCTTATTCAAACCGTCAAAAGTAGATTACTTAAAGAAGCTTGATACCTTAATACTTAGGGTACTTATTACTTCTGAATAGTACACACCATTCTGTGTTGATGTATATCGACAGCTTCTTTAATAAATGGGAAAAACACGAGAAACACCCAATTAACCAATTAGGTACTTTTCCTGTTGAATAGCGTAACGTCAGTCAAACACCTTTTATTCTCTCACATACAGAAAAATGAGCCCATCAAGATCACATTATCCGTTTCAACAAATATAGGTATTAGTATTTGCATGTAAATATAAATTATAGTAGTTATACAAATATTTCGAGATTTGCTTGAAAATTGTTCAGTTTTTTGTTTTGTAAATTTCAAAAGAAACTTAAGTGGAAAATTTAAAACGTGTACAATATTGTAAAATGACCATTGCTGTGCGTGTAGTTGGTAATCACAGTTTCCATTACCAGTAGGTGCCACTAATTCGTTAAAGTGTTACCTGTGTATACCTATATACAGGCGAATGGTGCCCTATTAAAAACCACCTCTATATATAATAAATTTAAATAACCATTCTGTTTTAATAATTAGTAGTGTTTCTCTTTCGTGTTGTATATGTGTTTCTGTATGTGTGTGTGCACCTTAATTATCAAACCAGACACTAAAGTTTTAAAAGGTTTTGCGATTCAATCTTTGTACGTGTGCACACACAAAAACGATCGACACACAGGAGAAAAAAATACACGTATTTTGAACAAAAATAAAAACAAAGTGGAGAGAGTGAAAAGAAAAACGTATGTTTCTTGCGGCTTGTTCTTTTATTAATTTTCTCTCACTCACGTTTCTTGCTTGTTATCTTTTACTTTTATTATTATTAATTTTTTTTTCTTCTCTCCTCTCGAATGAGTGTCTAGATTTTATGATCCATTCTTTTCTAACCGATTAATAAATCATAATTATTATTATTATTATTGTTTCACACCTACAATTTTTTCTGTTGCCGTTGTTGTTGTTGTTGTTGGTGTTATTCGTTTTCTCATTGTATCTTATAAAATAGATATTGAAATGAAAACTGAAAAACAAAACAGGGGAGAATATGGTAAAGATCGCGTGCTGATATTTCAATTTGTTGGAATATCGGCTATAAACCAGCACCTTTTGAAATATTAGTCTGACAGACAGCAACAACAAGAATAACGATAACCATGCAAACAACGTCAATTCTAACTGTCTGGTCGAATTTAACGCAATTCCAATTAATTTTTTTTTGCTGCGACTTTATTGGGGAAATTCAATAAAGTTTATTTTTGTTTTTGGTGCGAATTGTCTGTACAAATGCAGACAATATAACGATAACAAAACGACAACTTTTAAAAATTATTACAAGTCTCTTTTCAGCTTGATCATCTTAAAGTATTGTAAATTTATAACAAAATGGCACGAGTAGGATCATAAAATATTTCAATATTTTTCTTATAAACGCTGTAGTCGACGACTCAATAAAATACAGGGTCATCCAAATAATTAAACGCACATAAAACGATTAGAATCTTACAATAATACTCATTGATTTTATAATGAGGCATCATAAATCGTTTGCAATTAATCATTTCTTACTATTTACGATCGATACTGGATAATTATTAGGATCGAAATGGAATTGTCGGATGACCCGTTAGTTGAAATAACGCAAATCGTCGTTTTTAATATAAGTTTATCGTTGTATAGCACGTGACCTTTGATTTTTTTCCCTCATATTTTCAAATATTTCCATATGATAATAACAATAAAATAAAATTGATCAATTTTTATACGTTTAACCGACGATTTATTGTAATTTTCATGTTAAAATAAGCAATAAATTGACATTTCTAACCTTACTTATTTCGTATATATTTACAATTATTTGTTGTAATTGATAACAGTGGCGTAGGTGCAAATTTTCAAAAAAAAAATCGTTACACGAGATTTTCACAACATTAGTAATTTCCGTTGGGCCAAAAATTGATTTCTTTTTCGTCCTGTTGGAGCCTGCCATTTCAGTTCGTTGCTATCGTGCTTTTGCTGAATGTAGAATATGTTTGATGTTGAAATGATCAAATGACAATTGATCATTTCAACATGAACTAAAGACGTATAGAGAGACTCTACTTTCGTCCTTGCCTAGATGTTGTTAATTTTCTTTATCGAACAACAAAATCCATCAAATCCGGTTACACTTTTTTGGGACGAAAAGTGAATAAGATCCGTGCATCCGTACAAGACAGTAATTTGTATCCATTGACTCTCCAAAAAAACCTTTTCATTATCGTAATTGATAATAATAAGGTACAACAGCGAATGGTGGCTTTAGTTAACTGCCACTTTGCCAATTTGTTTGTTATAATCGTACAGCTGCCTCTCACAGTTACAAGACTGTGGAAGGTGTCCACATCAATGCTCTAACATGCTCACATGCATAAATGTATGACTTATAAGTTCCGCGAAATTCCAGTAGAAACACTAATGATGGACTGAAGGTCAATTGGCTAGAATTACAACGCTCGAAATGCACCATTGGCGAAGTTTAATTTTAATGCATGTATTTAGATAAATTTATAAGAAAAGACACGTAAAACAAATCAACAAAAATGTGTTATTTTTTTAAATTTTCTATGGCAGAAACATCAGTTTGTTACCCCTGACGAGCCACCTTTACGGTACAACTAGTCACCTGTTTTTCCGCCGTAACGTCGCGACGGTAGCAGTTCAACTGGTCCACTGCTTCTCTACGTTCGGAATAGTTCGGACTCTATTTGTAAAGAAAAACGTTTCACAAGAAAAGATAGATTATGCTAGTACAACAGCTGTAGCCACAATACGCTCTGTACGAATTTGTCAGGAGACTAGATTTTGCCTTGCTCCATCTTGGAGCAGATATCCGCCCTTTACTAATGACAAGACTCCTGCAAAGAAATTGTACGCAAACTCTACGTTGATTCTAATCGCGAGTAGGTGGCTTGTTACGCCACTGTCGTCATTACTCAAAATATTATTTACGACTAATCACATGATGTAATTAATTGAATTCGATTGGATTCTTTTTCTCAAGAAATGATTTAAAGCAAGATAGAGTAGTATGTCGTTGATTAATTAATTTATTTTAAATATTAATTTAAACATTTATCAATGTTATTTGCAATTATAATTAGAGGAATATAAACATTTCATTATTATTATTAATACGATAAATATTACAAAATTTCTTTCAATTTGTAATTATTACTATCATCATTATTATTATTATTGTCATTATTATTATTATTAATAATAAGTAAGAATAATAATAGCAATAATAATAAATAATCTACACAACAGCATATGACAAAAACAAATCAAAAGAAATGACTGGGATGTTTTAATGAAGAAATAAAGTTTATTACCCGTAGCTTGGAGCACCGCACAGAATTGCTTATTACTTGCTTACGATAGGTATGAAATAATATATACAAAAGGTTTTAGTTTTATGAGGTTTTAGAGGTGATAGAAAAAAAGAATAACAACAAAAACAACAACACATTAATAATAGAAATGATTTTCAGTCAACATATTTCTGTTATGATCATTTAATAATAATAATAATAATAATAATAATAACAATAACTGTTTTATTGTAATTGCAATTAAAACTACCATTTTCTAATAAGTTTTTACATTTTGTTATATACTGAAGTTAATAAAGATAGATATTGGTGATTCTTTGAAATTGTTCAATCGCCATATTGTCTACCTATTTAAATTATTAGTTATTAGTGAACGGATATGGAGGCGGTGGCGATCTTCTAGAGACATACATAACAATTAGAAACGGTTTATTAGTATCGCATGGAGAAAATAGTGGCTGCAACAGAGAATTAGTCACTGAAATGATTGTCTGATTTTACTCGATTCGACCGCCCACTATCATTTCGAGAAGCTACGATTGGCTGTCAATCATTGTAAGAATCAACTGTCACGATTTGTTGGGAGGATATCCAGATTAATGATGGGCACAATCGAATGAAAGTAATCGAAACAATCGATTGTTGGCTGCATTACGAAACAATCGACTGTAAACATTCGTATTCGAACACTTGCAACTTACTATTAAGGTTAATTTACACGGGGACAGTAGCTAAAGCAAGTAATTAAATTTAGCCACTTGCATTATGTAAACGTTTGATTTAGTACTAAAGACAATAAAAAATAGCTATTTACTGTACAAGGTGTACCGTTGAGGTGGGTAAAGTGCTACTTTACCATCGAGTTTTTAGTCGATAAAGTAGGACTTTAACAGCAAATATTGAACAAAGACATTTTATACAATAGTTTTTTCATAAACTTCTTTTCATACACAGATTTTAAATTTGGGGGATTTAGAAAATTGCATCTGGCAACCGTAACGTGAGAGATGGCCCTTGGGAAAGCCAGACTACTAGACTAAACATCGAAACATTCGAAACATGAGATGTTATAGTTAGTCGATTGTAAAAAATCATTCGATTGTTAAGAACTCTCGATTTTGATTCTTTCGATTGTTTCTTTCATTCGATTGTGCCCATCACTAATCCCGATTGGTGGTTCTCAAACAGTAAATTCGTTTTGACACTTTCTAGTAGATTTTGAGATTGAGAACTCCTGCTCTAGATGGGTTGTAGATTTTTTGCTAAGGCACTGTTGACTTGTTAGGGTGCGCCGCAAAGTTGCACGTCTTATTCGGTCCTGACGGCGTCGTGTTTTGCCACCTTGCAAAGAAACTGGCAGTGCAATAATGTATCGAGCAGCATGCGGCTCCTGGTCTAATCGACACCATTAATGATTGAATTTTTCTGTAAGTTGATTGCTTATTAATTAACGACATAATGATAAATCCGTACTTGGTAGTGAAACAATTTTGTCCTAAAAAAAAACAACGAATAAATCTGATAATTAGTTTTTGTGTTGAAAAAAGCACATAATTTTTGAGGTATCATCACGTATTAGCCGTCCATTACATTGTCAATCCATCAATCATAAAATGGATGGGTGTAAATGATGTTATTATTAATAAATCATTGTATTATAATAGAGTTTAATATAAATATTGAATCGATTTCTTTGCATTATAATGATTATAGGGGTCGCTAACTTCAATATTAGTCATTTTTTTTTTACCACTACTATTATTATTTTGATATAATAAACTATAAACGAACATCCAATAATTCGATACAAAACAAGTGTCAACATCATTTATCATCATGTCGCCTCTTATAACAACTTTTTTAACCATCATCATCATCACCATAATTAGCCGAAATCGGTTTCGTTTCCAATTAGTCATAAGATAAAATTGTTTCGTCTTTTTTGGGCAGATTAGTATTCGGTTTGATAAGAAGTACACAAGTATTGTCGATAGAGGGCTGTTAATCCTGTTATCTATCAAATAGGGGTGTCGGTGGTGTATATAGTAGCGATTTATGTTTGATCGCTGCCAGCTATATTCCATTGCATTATTCCCGGGGAATCTCACCCATGGGATCGGCTATTTGATGAATCCACCATTATCTCCAAATATTACTTTAATTCCAAACAATCAATAATAATTGTGGAAAATCTAGGTGTTTTTTTGATGTGGGGGGTTGTAACGTTAAAAAATCAAGTGAAAAAACAAATTAAAACATGGTCGTTTGTTTTTTCGGGGAGCTTTTAATTTTTTTTTTCCAGTAGAGAGGGATGAAAATGTAACAAAGTTAATTATAAAATATGTTTGTTGGTACCCAAAATCCATTAAAACCATCTTCACAAAGTTATATATACATGATCCAAAGGGAGGGTTAGTTTGTAATTAATTGCATTTTCAAACTGACAAAGATCGACAATCACCGCCCTTAATTATCAACTCTATCTACCACCTTCTCTCTCTCTTTCTGTTTTGATCACTCTATTTCACCTTGTAATTGGTTTGGTTTTATCACAGAAAATATTTCAATTTATGATTTCTTTTATATTCTCTATGCACCGTCGGATTGAAATAATAATTTCAGTAATTTACATGATTTAAAGCGGAAATGCATACGTTTGCGTGTAAGAAATCGCCCACACTATACAGAGTGCACGAAGACATCCAACAGCACCTACAGAGTAAGATGTCGCACAAATTACAGTGCGACAATCTGACACGCGAAAAATTTTACACTTTGACCCGTATTGGATGTTTTAATTTTGGCGATTGTCGCTCAGTTTTAAGTGTCTACCCTGTGTCGATTTCATTTAAAAACTAATAAAAACGATAGGGTAACAATGCGGCTCGCAATTGAGTCATTAGCTGCAACAATCGGAACTTGATCAAGAAATTTGATATATAGTTTCGATTTGGGGGGGTGAAAATCGTTTCAACCCCCTTTTTGCTGTATTTTGAAAAACAAGACACGCAAATCAATTGCTTACCTTTCTTGTGTATTGATTTTGTTTAGTTTTGGGATAAATAAATAATTATTTTAGATTGTATCAGTGTATCAAGTTAAAGTTAAAGTTGTTTGCAACAAAATAGCTGCAAGGATGATTCTCATTAATAGTAATTGATATGCAGTATATATAATAATGTAGATTGAAGGCTCTTATATTCAAAGAAATTGGAATAAAATGAAGAAATAAAAATTGTAAAAGAGAAAATTGGGAAAACAGGCTGCTGTTTGTTAGTTTTTAAGGATATCTCTCATTATTGGTAATAAATTATTGAATGATTATAGTTTATTAACGGTTCAAATAAATGTCAGTTCACAATGAAGCCGTGCGACATACGCTCGTAGCGATTGGGTGACATTTGCATTTACATTTAGTCTATAAAGTGGAAAAGTTAAATAGAGAAAGAGAAGCAGCATGAGATGTTGCAGATGTGGACTGATTGTTGCAGGTGCAAGGCGTTTTAATGTGAAAATTGCAAGAATTTCTGACGAACAGTTGCAACAGCTATCGCAATTATGTCAACCTGCAGTATCTATCCTTTGTTTATTTGTTGTGATCCAACATCGCGGTATTATCAACAAACTTAATAAAGCTAACGCTCCTTTGCAATTGATTTTTTCCCCGGAAGATTTTCCGTTCTTTGGACGGTCCATCAATCGATTTTATCAAAAGTAACTTACGTACATCTGCTAATCGGCAAAGAGCTTTTATTGTGCCTTCCAACATTGCTCAAAACTGGTTTTTTGTACTTTATATCGGCTCGTTTAAGTTGAGGTCTTTGGAGCTAACTTTAAGTTCACTAGATCCATCCGATATTCCGGCACAAATTCTATTACCCTGTGCTTTCAGTGAGTCGAAAACGAATTTCTGTCAGATTATTACTGAGCAGAATAAAACGAGAATCCGGCCTCCGTTCTCTAATTATAGACTTGATTTTCAATTTTATTTGTATTGTATGAATAATACAAATTGTTGATAACATTTAATTTGAATCATTTGAATTGATAATTAATCTAATTAATCCAAAATTGTATTATCACAATATCGATAATATAATATTAGTGTTATTTCAATTTAATCGACTTTTCATGGAAAACATAATCATTTATAATCTCATATCAAACAATAAAATCACATTATAAAACAAAATAATTTCTATATAAATAACGATAAAAAGAACATTGATTTGCAAATATTTTATGCACTTCAAATAGATTGCGTGCACTACAAACACTGAACCTTTTCGTTGGCTAAACGTAACTGTTCCCAAATTAAATTGAGTTTGAATGATAAAAGGCGGACTGAGGTTTGAATAAATGTAAGTTTATACAGTGGCGGCAAATTAAGTAGGTAACAAAAGTAGGAGACTCATAAGAATCCGTCAACTCCGCCCTCTCTCATGTGGTTTTATCCATCTATCGGTTTCAGTGGTGTGATTGTTTCGATCCCTTTTTTGATGAATTTTGTTATGTTTCACATTTTCCATTTATCTCTAACATTTTCATTATTCTGTCTCTTTTTATTCTTCTTGTAATTACTCTACGCAGATTTGCTTCTGTTGTTCAAAGTAATTAACGAGAGCGTGAACCAATATTTTTGGAATACTCGACGGCAATAGAGCTCTATTACAGCTGTGCTAAAGCTCTTAATCGCCCACTTGATGTAGGCCAAAGGATCTTCAACTAAATGTTTCTCCATACAAAACGATTCAATCTACAATAGCAATGTTCCAATTAAGTGCAAACTTACAAAACAGCCAGTTATTTTGCATACTAACCAGTCGCGAACAGTCGAACATGAGAGATTCTAAGCATTGCGGCCTCAATGACTCCCGAAGCTCTCGGATAAGCTACAAATCCTGTTAATATTTGTGGTTGAAGACTAATAGAAAGATGTAGTGGACAGTGACGCCTACTTCATTTGCCACCACTGTATAGCAACTTTATAAAATTCTAATTAATATTAATGTAATTTTAATTAAATGCCAATGTTTTCTTGATTCTATTTCTAATTTTTCAATTCGTCCATCTGAATATTTATAAAGATTTCAATTAATATTTTGACAATAAATTAGACAAATTCCAAGGTTCAGCCATCGGTTCTATCTGATGAGATTCAAATCTACCGTTACTTATCGAAAATTAAATTGGCAAGATTGTTGACATTTGTAGGTTGAAACTATAATTATTCAATCGTATAGCAAAGAAAAAAGAAAAGAATTCGATTAGTTTTCTTATTATTAGGTGATTATTTCTAATGTCGACAGCAGTTCGACACCTAGTTACTGTTAGGAAATTTTTAAAAAGTCATTAATAAAAATTTTGAAACAACTCCAATGATGATGATGATGACTAAATTACTATAACTATATCTAAGAAAGAGATAGATATGGAGAAAAACTTGTCCAAAATTAAATTATATGTAATTTTTATTCACTAGCTACCGGCTAATGATAATCAAAAAAAAAATTCTCTTAATGGAATTTCATTGGTCATTAAGGCTAAAATAAATTACGATATTAGACGACCATCTTTGACTTTATTATTATTATCATTATTATTGACATTATTACTATTATTAAGTCTTTTTCTTGTTGTTTTTTTTTCTCTAAAGGATTAGGAAGTTTGTTGTTGTTCTTCTAGAAAGGGTTATTTTTCAAGCAAATTATCTGAAGTTGAAAACTATTGATGCATACCTATTTATTATTTTCAATTGTTTGTTAGTTGGAAAATTATAATGTAAACTTATTCAAATTATAGTTAATAACTAGTCGCAATAGAAGAAATTTCAATGGCGAAAGGGGGTGTTTTCTAGTCTTATTCATCCGTTATAAGCCATTCAAGAATTGTATTTTTATGAGAAAATTGGATCATTTTCTTTACTTTCTAGACCAATAATTTCGTTTTAAAAGTTTGAACGACTTGATATAGCCAACCATCTGTATCGTAGTGATTCACGTAATTGAATCTATTTTAATTGTAGATGAAACAAAAACGAGACAATCTAAGAATTATTTATCCATCGATAATTAGAGGCTCCTTCTTAGTAGTTTGTAAATTGTAGAAATCTGCTATTTGTATTCCAAAAAACTACGTTTTACCATTTGGAAATGTGTGTTGTTTCTTTTTCTAACCTTTTTCAGTGCTTTTACTTTTAATCAGCTCCAAAAACAAACTCTGAAGAGCTGCTGTAAATACAGATTTGCTACTGTTTTTCTTAGCAGTTCTTTGTAGTCCTTGGTCGAAGGCAGGTTTAATAAGTAAAGGTAATCTTTGTTTTTCCCAAATTCAAATAAGGCATCAATTTTTTTATTCTCTCACTTTTTTCTCTACTAAATACCAAATGTTAAGGATGCAACACAATACTCCAAAAATCCCTGTTTTTGATATAGCAGCGCAGATAGAAGGCTTTACATTTGGAAACTTAGAGTATTTAGTTATATTATCAAATGAATAAGCAAAGCCAACTTAATCTGATATTTACTATTTATCCATTATGTATAGTCTACACACTATTTATTTGATAATTTTCATATCTCAAGGCTGCTCCAAAAGTTCCTAACAATGTAGGTTCCATATGTGTCAAAATCTAGGGATTTTGGTGGTATTCAGTTGTACCCTTGAGATTTAAAATTGATCAAATAAATAGTACATAGAATATAGATTTTCCACTAGTAAGTGAAATATTTCTTTTATTTGTTATCGTAATATTTTCTACTGGTATTTGTTTTATGGCACACTTTATCGTGCACTGAAATTTTCTCTAAAGTCATTTTAATTATATTTCAGCGACACACTAAGGACCTGTTTTGTTTTGGGACAGAAGGTCAACGTTTGATAGGGAATATACACGAAAGTAGTTTGCACAAATTTTTGCAAACACTGTGGCGATCAGTCCTTATCAAAAGAGATACGAAAAAAACTCGTCTCTTGCAATCAACTAAAACAAAAGTATTTCTGTTGCTTTTCTTGCAATATTTACGAATTGATTCGTAAGATTTCTATCAACTCGTCTTATTTAGGTTCAACTGCTTGCTCTTTAGGGCTTCGCATGAGACGAGATAGGGCGAGACTTTCAAAAATCTCGTCTTGCTCTCGTTAATTTTGAAAGAAAATAGATCTCGTTTTAGTCTCGTTCTCGTCTTGTCTTGTATCGTTATTATAAGAACTTAATTCTAAGACATTCCATGCAATAAGGTAATATAATTTTTGCAATTAATAAATACATAAATATGAAAAATACTTGACGCCTACCGTATTCCCTGATTCAGAAAATATTCTCTAACGATTTTATGTTTCTAGTAAAAACTTTATGAACAAAAGTTCAACGAGACCAGAAACGAGACTCCCGAACCTCTCCATTTGTAGTCTCGGTATCACCTCAAATATTTTCAAAATTATCTCGTCTCGCTTTTTCGAGACGAGACGTAGACGGGACGAGAAAAATCTTGCTCTCGTGTGTAGCCCTATTGCTCTTTAAACAAAGATACTTCTCACTGCTCTGTCTGGATGAAGAGCAGATACCGCAAACAGTTTTTAATACCGAATTAAGTCAAATTCAAGTTCAATTTTAAAGCCTGATAAAAGTGGAAAAATTCAAAAATAAATAGGCGTTTGAGGTTTGGACTCGAAAACTAAAGTTGTTAGGTATAGAAACGATTAATTATAATCACTTGTAGATGCACTCGATAGGGGCGGATTCACCATGAATCTAATGAAACTTAATGAGCATTTGCTTTGAATAACAACGAAACGATCTGATGCTACATTAAACTCGACTTAGGTTGGCGGATCTTGATCATCTTTGAACCGCTAAGAAATGGAAACACTTCAGCCGGAGCGCCTCGAGTGAATTTTCCGACAAAAAAACACAGTAATTATCATACAAAAATCTATCGAAATTATTTTCGTATTAAATAGAATAATTCTATTGCATCACCTTTAAAACACTCCTGTGATCTACAAAGAGAACCCGGTTGTCAAAAATTAAGATTGAGTTATAATAAGTTGGATTCAACATTCTTTCTTTGTTAGACTGTAATTTTCGGTTGGTATTAGTTAATCAATCATTAGAAAATAACCAATTTTCTTCATTTAACAACGAGTGCGTGCTGTTCAAATAATTCAAAATTAAAACCATTTTTTCATGGTCTCTCTCTCTCTCTCTCTGTCTCTCCTTCAAGTAATTTAAATGTCCAAACTTGACCATTTCACGATTCCATCAACTTTCCTCTGTTGCGGTTGTTATTGTTTACTTAATCATTATGAGTTTTTAACAACATGGTTAGATATTAATTTTAGATTATGCTCAATTCAAATTTCCACATTTGATTATCTTGATTTAAACATATAGAAGAAGAAGAAGAGGAAAAAAAATGGAAGACGTCTAACTCTTGATTTATTACCGTTCAGTTATTATTTCTATTGTTGATGACGACTTATTAATTTTCAAATTAAATCTATTTCGACAATAAATGGAAATTAGTTGTTGGTGAATAAAGTTGTTTGAAAGGCGCGCACTAATTTCTCCACCCATCGGTGGCGGTGATGGTGGTGGTGGTAGTTGCTATACGCAATTTACCTGTCAAACAAAGTTATTAAGATATCTCTGTTGTCAGGTGTGTGTTTCTCAATAATGAAACAACGAAAAGCAACAAAGATAGCTGCTACACAACCATCGAAAGAAAGTTGGAACAGGATCGTAAATAAAAACAGTGGAGAGAACATGATTATTATTGTAATTGCGGACGAATCAAGTTTTAGGCTTTATAAACGATCGAGCAAAAATAACAATTTATTGATTATTGGTGTGTAATTATGTGGTTGAAGCACAAAAAAACTATTCTCACACAAAACACGATCGTTACTGTTATTCCTATACAATATGCGGTGTGGTTTTTGATGTTCGCGTGACATTCTTTTCTAATCTGCACAACAGAAAAATCTATGAAATCGTCACAAATAATTGTAGCAATTCGTCATATCAACTGTATAATAATTCAATTATCTAAGAGAAAATTGGTGAGTTGAAAGGAAATGAGTGCCGAATAAGTTGCGTGTATTGTTTGGGGGGCCACAAATCACACCCACTTTTTTTGTAGTTTTTCTTCTTTTTTTTTGATAACAATAACAATATAGTCACGGCACTTGATTGATTTTTTGTTTCGGAATATCTGTTATCGTGCAGCTTTAAATAGTCCTCTTATCAATAATGTATTGGAGAGAAAAAATAACACAAATTTCGAATAAATAATATATTTATGTACTTAATTGATATAATAGGATCATCACTGATAAGAAGGAATACATTTCAGGAGAGAAAGAGAGAGAGAGATGGGTCGTCAGTATATTGGGAAATTGGTTCGTTGTCGAAATGTTATTTTGTGGTTTTATAAAAAATAATTTCCCAAAATTTCCCAATAATTGATCGAAAAGAAAATCGAAATAAAAGTACAGGAAAGTCCCCAATTACTGTATTTTTTATAATACAGATACTTTGGCGTGCGCAAAGTGATATTTGTGCACGCTTCTCGATATCTATATTATAAAAGGTGTTTGGGAGAAATTGTTGAGACATGCACTATAATCTAAACAATTTTTGTTGTATTGCTGCTGTTGCTATGTGTTTCTGCTTAATTTCTAAACAATATTTTATTATTAGTTTTAAATCAATAAATACATCGTTTAAGGGTTGTTTTTTGTACACAAAGGTTGATATTTACAGAAAATCTCGCTAATTATTTTATAATAAATAATTGGGAATTATCTGGTATTTAATGAAGGGTTGTTTGCCAAATAGTATTGATATGTTTTTTTTTGTGTGTTATTCGTGATATTCACCCTTCGCAAATCACCAGATACCCCTATCACTAAATAAATGAGACATTATTGCACAAATTCGCCACCATTGTTGTCTACAATTTCTATTCAAAACAGAAAATATATTAAATTAAATTTCCAAAAAAAAAACACAACAAAGTTCAGTCTTTTCAGGTATTCAATAATGATTCTATACTGAACGGATTCAATCGTCGACTTTTATCATCATGCTGATGTGGTGATGTCAAATCAACACCATTATCGTTTAAATTTGATTCATTATTAAAAATATTGGCTTGATTACTATTATTACAACTGAAATTCTCCGATTCAGCACCGGAATCACCGACAACATCAATATCACTATCACTATCTAAACCATCTGTGCCGCGCTGTGATAAATATTCACGTTTCAATGCAACCAAATCGACGGCAATACCTTTGGCACGTAATTTTCTCGCTTGACGTTCCAATGCTTTTTGGAGTTTTTTACGTCGTCGGGCACGTTCACGGGCCCGCAATTCAGCTGGTGGTATCGGTTCACCGGAACAGGATTGTGGATGGGCATTGTGGGCCGGCCGGCCGGGACCTTTCTTTGTGTGCTCCTTTTTGCGCCATTTGGCTCGGCGGTTCTGGAACCACACCTGGAAAATAAATTGAAACAAAATTATTATTGTAGAACGTTTCTTTTATCTAGTTAGGAAATGATAAGAAAAGTTTTAGATTTAGATATGTATTAACACATACATATATAGAAGTTTTAAACGTGCTAATTGTTATCAAGATAAGGCCAATTAATATTTCAACTGTAGAATCTGATAAGAATATAGAATGGGGTAGTTAAAGGATTAATTGTTTGGTAGTTTTGTTGTAAATCACTGTTGTAAAGTTACAACTTAAGCAATCGCGGATATACAGCACGTTCCATGTTAAAGGTTTCATAGTATTGAACAGAAAATCCTCATGACACAATTATGTTTATTAAAAGATGTAGTATTTATACAGATGCGGCAATTCAAACAGATAGACCCTCGACTTTATCTATCACAAACGTTTCGACTTTCATAAACCAAAAAAGTTTACTCATTAATGACAGAAAAGACAGCTTCAAAAGTTTATGATTAACAGGATATTCTATGCATAGGGTAATGTTTTTGTTTCTCTTCCGATACGCTTGTTGCATTTGCCATCACGGTATGTTATTCTAAGCTGTAACGTAGTATCCCAGAATATACCAGATGGTCCAGATTTGGTTCGTTTGAAGTTTGCAAGATTAAGTTTGTGAGTTAAGCAGTGTGTTAAACTGATATGCCACAGAAATTATTGTTAAAGAAGAGCAATGAGAGTTTTTGTCTTCACCGTTGCTCTGATGGAAGATTGAAAACTATTCTTTAGTTCACAATTACGTCAAGAAAATGCCCAAACAGCTCCCCAACTCACGTTTCAATTCGCTGTGGTAAGTCGAGCAGGCAAAAAACCGACAAAAGCTGAGTGTCTGTAAAAGTTATTGTTCAAGAGGAGTAGGTCTTGTTCGAGTGAGGTAGATGCATTTAGGGAGGTTCTAACTTAAACTTTAGGACCAACTTTGTATCGAGTCTTTATTTACACTGTTAATCTGCACCATGTTCATAATTATGTCGAGAAGCAGTTCTCCAAGCCACGTTTCAACTATTGAGGTGATTTATTACAACTTCAATATGCTGTGCTAATGCACAGAATGCAAGAAACTGGCCAAACTGAGATTCTGCAGAAATTATTCTTAAAGACGAGTAACGACAACCCTTTATAGCAGCTGCTGTCTTCACCTGTGACCTGAACAAAGACACAAGTACACGAGGGAAGGATGAAAACTATTCTTCAGTCTAAAAAAGGCAAGATTATTTGGCATTTAACAGGCACCAAGTTTACAATTAGACCTTACAAGAAATGTCTAAAAAGTCCCCAAGCTACGTTCCAACTGTTAAGGGGAACTATTACAGCCTTAATAAGCTGTGATAATTCAGAGGAGGCCCAAACTGAGATTCAGCAAAAGTTATTGTTCAAGAAAAGCATTGGCAGACTTCATCATTGCCTTGAAAAGAGACTTAAGTAGGCAAAAGAAAATATTAGTAGTATGCACTACTTATGAGTATTCCTTTTTAATCGACTGCTCGATGGACGGATAAAAACTGTTCCTCAGACTGAAATTAGGCCCTAAAAGAAGAGCAAACCCAGCATCGAAAGTTGTCTTTATTGCCCAGCGATAGACACAGTTGAATAAGCTGTTTGTGTATTCAAAAAGCGACTCGAGCAGAAGTGAATTTGATGAACTGGTTTGCAGTAAAACTCACCTTTTCTCACTGATCTGCGTTTAGCACAGATTTTCCGAAAGAAACATGTCATGAGAAAACGTAAAACCAGAACTTTGCCGCTAGTTATAAGTAAGGCGTAGATTTGTAAATAAAGGGCCAACAATTGGGCTTATAACTCTAGAAAGTTCCTCAGAGTGTCACACAAAATCCGCACACTTTAGTGAAACGTTCTATACATTCTACTTTGTTGTCGCATTAAATTCAATTATTATTACGACTGCTGTTTTCGTAATTATTTTTATTTTAATGTATATATATACACTAACTAGGGGGTTAACTGTATATATAAATAGTTGAGTGTATAGGATGTCAACATTGACGACAACAATAACGACGACGATCAACGTAAAAGAGAAATTTAATGAAAATTAGCCTCAGTTTTGGGCTTCAATATTGCCCGACATCACGCTAGCTAGCACCCCAAAGGCACACCACTATAATTAACATGGTAATTTGGGGGCGTGATGTTGGCTGTATGTCTTAGCTTGGCGTGTAGTGGCTAACTTGATACATCTATGTTGTTGTTTGTTATAGTAGTAGTTGTAGTAGTTGTTTCACTAAAGCCTTTTACACAACGCCCTAGGGTTCATTTTGGCACTATCATCATCTCACTATAACACACATACACACATACCAACATACATACACCTTTAGATTATATATATCGTGGCAGTAGTTTATTATAATTGCATGATATACATATAAATTGATTGTATGTGTAGCTAAGGTTGATGACTTTATATACGCGAAACATTAAATGCGATGATTGCTTCATTTACTGATGCCTGTTAAAAGCGTAAAAAGGACTATTTCTATAGATAGATAAAAAAAAACAAACCAACAACTAAAAATGGCAGGAAATCCGTTTCAATCGATTTGAAAACAATAAACTACAAATAGCCAACTTTAGAATCGTATCAACCAGTATCTTATTGGACGATTTCTATCCACTTTTACCCAACATCTATTGATCTCCGGAGGATTGAGCATCTTTACACGTTTCACTATTTCTTCTTCAACCCTCCGTTCAACCTTACTGACCTTTACTTGGATTGGACTCAATATTCCCCAAACATGTGTTACCACCTTATTTGTTATCTTTCTGACAAGTTGTTGACTTCGCCCGGCAAGCATCAAGGGTTGTTGTTTTCACGTTTTTTTTTTTCTATTTTGATTGTATATTATACAGAAGGTCTCGGCTAGTTTACATAAATTAGTACAACAAGATTGTTATCATTGTGGAGTAGAGAGAAGGAAAAAAAAACGCAAAGAACACGCATATGGATATCGTTTTAGTGTATAATTATTGTTGATCGAATCAAGTAAAAACGAATAAAATCAGTCATTATAAAGGGAATTGTAATTCCATAGAATAATGTTGGGTAAATTGAAATATACGTGCCAGTCTAGTCCGAAAATAGAGTCATTAAGATCGATTTTTACGTTAAAATCACTTCATCACACCGTCTCGTGTGTCACACTCAAAATAATCTCAAAATAATTACATTTAATTATATATATTTAAATCGGATCAAGAGAGCAAGAGTGATAGTGATAGAGTTGTAAAATATAAAACAAAACCAAAACCGGCTAATTATGTACAACTCATTTTCATAATAATTGTAGCTAATTATTATTACAAACCAGAATAATATTGAAATATTAAGTCGTTTTAAAACGATCATCTTAAATTCAGCGAGGAAGAAGTAATTGTAGCATTCTATAGCTGAATATCACGGAATTTTGTGATAAATATGTAAATCACCGACACGTCTTTATTATTGTGGCTGTTGTTGTTATTGTTTCCTTTATCTTTTTAATAAAAACAAAATTATTTAATTATCAACATAGATGGTTCGATAATCTCACAGTACAGGTGTTGGTATTTTGTTAAAACGGTGTTTCTCAAACGGTGGAGTCACGACGCAAATTACAACTTATCGAGTCATTTGCATTTCACAGTAAAACAGTGCAATGGCGTAAACAACCACGATAATAATTGAACGAGACTTGGAAAAACAAACAAAAGAGATCCGCTATGGATGTGACGCCTCAATGGAGACCTCTTTTTGTCAGTCGTCGAATTATTAGAGGTGCACGTGACTTACGTTGTTACTCTTTTGGGTTTGCGTTTATCGCAGTTTGGGCTTAGAGAATCGATTTCGCTGAGGTTTATTGAAAGACTGCACCTAAAGAAGAAGCACACAATCGTTGTGGTTGCAGCGTATTGCAATTTCCAATTTAATATCATTTAAACCATGTAAATGCAACAACGCACACCAAAAACACACTTGCGTAGTGGTCTGTCGCTCTCTGTATCGTTCTGACACAATCAGAGGAGCGATACATGCAACAGATGCAATCAGAATACGACACGACATATTACAACACAATTACATGGTACAGCTTTAAGGATCCTACACACCAACGCGAAAAATTCGCAGCGGTCGCGGCGACGAAAACTCCGCCAGTGCAATTCGCATGTCTGCTCACACCAGTGCGTCGACAGTGGCAACGAAATTTGCAATTTGCCTGCAATAGCATACGCATTTCGTTCTGATTTTCTACAAATCTCATTTCTTTTTCAAAAATTTTGGTAATTATTTCGCACAATTTCTGTTATTTTCGCTGCGCGGCGACGATAGAAACGCTAACAATTATATACCGCGCGGCAAACAACAATGTTGTTCCGTTGCCGCTGCAAATTCGCGCCGCTCCGGTGTGAACAACACATTTGCCGCCATGTCATACAACCAGCGCGATTTTTTCGCGTTGGTGTGTGCGATACTATAAGAGAAACCACAAGTTTGAGATGACATCAAAATTAAATACTAGCTCCGTTCAAATATTCTACGAAATCAGTGGAATAAGTGCATTTAAAGTCGAGCTAATCAAGTCGAAGTAGACACAGTATAATTACGACCTATTAATCGATTCTAAATTGCTGGAAGCAGTGTAAAATTGTGCTTCATTGACGCCTTAAGGCTATGTGGAACGATTTTAGGGGTGCGTCAAGATGTATTTTTAGAAAACGCAAAATTCGAAGGAACCTTCTGATATAACATTTCTAAGGGTTTGTGGATTTATTGCTAATTTCAAAGGAGTCCGTGGAACAGTTTAAGGATCCCTGGTTTACAAGAGGCGTTATATAACCAGTGACGTAGCAATCAAGAGGTAAAACTAGCGAAATTCTGAGTTCGTGTCGTTATATTTCGCTCCATACAATTACGAGCTTCTACATCTACGCGGACTTTGAAACCGATTAGACTGTATCAGAAAAATCGACTTTTTTTTCTGTCAAAAAGCACCCTGCAAATATTGTTCAGGATGTCGAAAAACCTTGAATAACTTTTGAAGGAGTAAATATATCAAAAAATTGTAAGGAAACCCTCTTTGTAGACCGTAAAATTTTGTATAAAAATGTATTCTAGTCATTCCGAAATATTGTTTCTAACGTGAGCTAGAAAATTCCAAAGTGCGAGAGACTCTTTTTCCCATGTTAATCAAATGGAAAATGGAAAATCGCGATGAGACACCTGTTAATATTAAAATTAAGAGCTGATACTTTCACAGGCTCATTTTTTCGACATCCTGAACAATATTTTCAGGGTGCTTTTTGAAAAAACAAAATAGTCGATTTTTCTGATACAGTCTAGTATACATCCAATTGTTTTTGTACACGGTAGATGCATTCTTATAATTAATATTAAAATCGACAATAATCAAAAGAAGCAAGCATTATTCGCGTAGTGCAACTTGAAATTCGTGTAAAAAATGGATTTATCGGGTAATAAATTGCTTCCTGCATTTACAGAAATTTCCCTTATTTCAGGTGGAGTACATGAAAATTCTTCACTCATTGTTAAATAAGCAATATGGTGGAAAAAACAATTGACTAAGAGTTAAAAATAAAACAATTGAAAAGTTTCCCGGCTGAATGTTCAATTGTTATATTAGTAACACCTACTCCCACCAATTTCCCTAAATTTCAAAACTCGCAAATTTTTTTGTAAAAATTGTCGACTTCTGACACTTGTTTTTTAATATGCTATTTTATGTCTGGCAATCGCAATTCAATGGAAGAAGTGATTTTTTGAACACCACAAAGTCATAATAACGATTCCGAGCAGTTTCGCAGAAACAAATCGTTCAATACAGACACAAACAGGCCGTAAAGACGTTAGGGAAATGTTCCGGTGTACCACTACGTTGTTCCTGATGTAGAAGTGTTATCAAATTTTGTTTTTAGAAAACAATTCCTTCCCGATTTTGCACATTTCACTGGCCAAATTTTTGATTTTTTACAACGTACAATTACGCTACTGTTTCACATTGATCGATATTGGATGAAAAGCAACTTACCGCTACTCGACTCTCCTTCAAATCGAGCCGCATCGCTAACGCCTCCCGCATAAAAACATCCGGATAATGGCTAGCCAAAAATGCCCGTTCCAATTCCTCTAATTGCCAACTATTGAAATTCGTCCGACTGCGACGTCGTTTCGATGCTGCACTCTCCGAATCTGCACCTTCACCGCTACTACCTGCTCCACCTGTGGTAACATTTCAAAAAAAAATAATAATAATAATCAACATTACAAACAATAAATCAAACAATAACAATTACACATTAAATCCGCTATAATTTGTTATCGATCGATCACATTTCTGTATTATTGTTGTCATTGTTGTTGTTGTTGTCGTTGTGTATAGTGGAATTGAATCCAGTTTCAATTGTGCTTTTGATTTACGTTTAGTCGTGGATTTCGGGATATTGTGTTGGTGTTGTGATTGGTGCGATTAATGTTAGCGATGGCGATTCTCTTGGTTTAATAAATAAATAGATTGTTGTTTACGTATTGGTTGATATCGGATAGTATAAATTTAATGATTGTGCGGCTATATGTGTACATACATGTGTCATGTCCAGCACCGACGGACGATACACTCTAACAAATCGTGTTAAATGTTAACTGGGCCTTATCAGTTTGTAACGATTACAATTAGCGCACACATCTAAACATTAATGTCCCAACTATTAATAGTTTAATGGTTTTTAGTTGTAGTTTCTGTCAATACAGAATAACACAATCAAACAGATATTTACCAACATGATTTCGACATTTGTTTAAATAAAATACACATGTCATGATTAATATATTTCTTTTTATTGTTTCTACCTTTGTTTGTTTTTTTGCAGTATTCAATTATTATCTCTACCCGTATACATCCATAATTAACCTTATGTATATACAGTAATTGACGATTACACATTACTGTCTTACTATTTAAACAACGGATTTTGTCTGTATTGCCCCTATAATCATTATCAAATTAATTAATTGTTATACAACCGAATAATTTCTAACCGGGTAACGTTTACTCTCACTTGATGCCCTACATATTTGTTGGAAATAAATACACTTTGGTGGCAGCAGCATAAATTTCTATAATGATCATCTGCGATTTCTATCTTCAACTCATATGATTGGAGAAAATTAAGGAAATATAAATAAATCAATAAAATACTAATTTTTGTAGAAAAGTGGAGTGTTTCGGTATTAGAATATGTTTAAAAACGGAAATCAACTGAAAATGTATCAACTTCCACATCTATTGGTAGATTTGGAGTTTTGCAACTATTCTAGAGTCTTTTTCCACTTTCAGGGAACAGATTAGGAGGGTCAGCTTGACACTGTATGATACTATGGCATAGTCACTTTCTAACCAATTAGAATAAACGAAGCCGAGACGAGGATCTTCTTTTTCAGTGCCGTCCTGATTATCTATAAATATTTTTAAAGTTGCATTATCTACATAATAAGAATAAAATGAGCATAACTGAAACTTAATAATATTTTATAGGAAACAAAAACGAAATTATCGGATGAATAAAAGATAGAACAATAATATAATTTTGGTTATTTGAAGTCAGTTAAATATATTTTGTGGACGCCACTGACAAAAGACCATCCCTTTATCCTCTACAGTGCCGCCTAGATAGCTGTTTATTTATTGTGATTCGTTAGAACGTGACTATTTCACAGCCTTATTGTAAACATCTTGGTATAAATACTTCACGCCTTTACGCCTACCGTGTTGCCTGATTCAAAAGCATACTCTACCTGTCTTAGAACTCTTCAAATTATCACATGTTTAAGTTTATATTATTATCTTCACGGCTAAAATTATCGTATTTGATTGACATATTGTTTTTAACTTCCTGTGTCTCGACGTTCATGCAAGTTTAACAGAATTAATAAATTTGCTATCTATGCAAGCATACAATATTCATGTTTGCATTTCCAATAAAAAATAGCACGAAATAGCAGGGGAATCAAATATAAAAAGTTTTCAAACTATTTGCAGATTTATTAGTGAAAAATAGAGGAACTTTATGCTCAACAAAAGCTTCACTTATGATGATTCAGGCATAAATACTGTTCTACATATGAAAATGTTGATTTTAAACTACTAATTGATACTGATCTATTAGAAAATACTTTAATTAATGAGATGCCGTTATTGTTTCCATAATGATATTACCCGCCTGCTAAACAGACTTGTGGGGAAATAGTTTTCAGGAGAAGTTTATACGAACTGTATGAGCATTTCCTGCAAGTTCTCTTTAGGTATATGAATGAATTAATTCATTCCGAAAAGTACATCACTCTGATATTGCAAAGATTTTAGAATTTTAACTATTTGACGGTAAATAAATTTGAAACCTTTTCGAAACCTAATCTGGCTAGAAGATGTTAATTTTCCTCCATACGCCCGCAGCAGGGACGCACAAACACTAATTTCTGATCTACTGTAATATACTGTTGACGTATTTTCTGCGCGCGTCCCTTGTGCAGACGTGCGGATCTCTCAATCATTTTTACTCGGGTTGAAGCTCAGGCAAAAAATGCGGTCTAAAGCTAGAACACTTTTTTTTCACTTATAACTTTTAGTTTTAGAATTCAATTGCCGTCTCGCAGGAATAGTGTGAAAGAGGAAGGCTCTAGCACAATTGTTAAAATTTTCACGTGCAAAAAAGGTATCTGCACGTTTTTCTGGAGACGTTCTTAGAGATAATCCACAATAAAGCACTCTAAACAGAGATTTTCCTGCGTCAATATTAAGAGCTATTAGAGTAGTTGCTCCGGTTTCAAAGTTGCATTTTCCTGAAAATTGAAGAATTATCATGCAGCCGGGAAGTCGAAATACCGATTATTCAGGAGTTCCTGCTTGAATAAACATTTTACTGTGACTTTTGACTTTACGTTGATAATTTTTATTCACAAAAACAATGGCTTTTGAGACTGCTATTTTACGATTAACACGGATTTAAGCCTGATCGGTTCAGATATTTCTGAGAAATTTTGCTCACATGCTTTGCAAAAAAGAAAACATATAATTTGGGACTTCGAGAATATTTATCGTAAAATATTGGTGTTGCTGTATTACAGGCCAAATTTAAGCCAAACTTAAGGCTCCAAACATACTGGAAATTAGTAGAGCGTCCAATACGCTTTAGTACTCTGCAACCAACCGCTACCAGTTGGAAAACGCCGTAGAGTCTTAGAATATGGCAAATTAACCCCATAAATAACCCATTTCTTTGCATATGCCTGTAAAATCCTGAATAAATGGTCTGTAAAGTCCCTATTTTCTAACATATTCGATTAGAAAACAAACTTTTTGTTGACGCACAACGAATTACAAACTACGCTTATAATCATTTTACAATTAGTCATAAACATTTCAACGAAATAAAAACGTTAAAGTAGAATCTATGAGATATATCCGAATAATAAAGCAAGAACTTTAATCCTATCAAGTCATAAACACGGATTAAATACAGGCGGGAAAAAAAAAGAAACACAAATCTACTAAACGAAATCGACTGAAAATTATTATTATTAATATTATCACTATTATTGTGAGAAAGAAAGAATATAGATTGATTTGAATACATGTAAAAGATAGAGAATGCGTGAACAAATCCATTACAAACACTAACATTTATATTCTTCTATCGTGGATGTCAAGAGACATTTTTTCGTCGACCGAATTATTTCGTTTTTTTCTTGTATAAATGAAATTGTGAACGACAATAAAATTAATAACGTCCTTTTCAATGATATTCTCGTTTATTTTTTATTTTTTCTGAAATGAACAAATAGAGATCGTATGAGATTAAATAAATGTTAAAATGGAAAATGATTATATATAGAGGCGGCGGTGATTGGTCTGATGTATGTTTTAAGATTAGTTTGGATTAAGTCTTTTCAAAGAATGC
Organism: Epicauta chinensis; assembly: GCA_021725515.1. Classification (NCBI taxonomy): domain Eukaryota; kingdom Metazoa; phylum Arthropoda; class Insecta; order Coleoptera; family Meloidae; genus Epicauta; species Epicauta chinensis. Next base: position 181,525 of record JAEDXX010000061.1, read on the forward strand.
TCCAAGCCTTTCAGAGGACTTTCAATTATTTCTCTATACCTTAATATATTGGTGGAAATGTAATCAATGTTGGCTTTGTGTTTGTTTCGCGTTTAGAGAGATGTCCGTTGGTTGTTTTCTTTCAGACATCTTTCTCAGTCGCAGGAGCTATTCAGTAGGCTATGAATCTTGTGATTAACTTGACCAGCACTGTAGGAGGTTCGGATTAATTGGTTTTAATAATTTCAATTTGTAATTAGAGTTATCCAGGAATGACTTGGCTAGCGAAACTTTGAAATTGATTTTTGTACCTTTGAAAATGATTTTTTGCAATTTCAAGCCTTAGTGCTGCTTGAGAAGTACAAATCTCTGTATAGTGACTCAAATGCAGGATCAAGCAGCTAACTTAGAAGTTTTATTGGATTTTAAAGGATATTAAAGACTCCCTTTGGCCTATCAAGGTGTCCTTGTGGCTGTCTTGTTAACTTGATGAAAATTGCATCTTCTCAAACAGACGCAGTTTAACTTTAGTCTCGACTTAACATGGCTAAAAAAAACCTCCAAAATTCTTTAGTAATTGTAAAATTATAATATTTCGTTTCCACCGAGACTAGTCTTGCTTTCTACACAAAATTAACTCCTTATTAACAACTCTTTGTTTTTATTATACAAAAAACAAAATAAAAGAAACTCGGCCAAATCGAAGCTTTCATCCAGAACCGGATCTGGGCTTATGGAAGTCAAACAATTATTTCGTGTCTTCTTCTTTGGAATGCTGTTGTTGGGACTCAAAATTGCTCGACTACTGGGCCTCCTTTGGAACAAGTGCTTGAAGCCTTTTTCAATAATTAAGACCAATTGTTTTAAGGGAGACTTTCTAAATTTCTTAATTAAATTCATCGGACCTGTTTCAAGAAGATTTTGTTCAATTACCGTAAACGAAGAAATTTTCAGTTCAATTAGTCATCGAAAAGAAAACGACCCCTTATTTGAAATTCCACAATTTATGTAGATTTGCACATTTAAATATCGATAGAGGGGTTGTTTTGAATATTTTATATCGGTGAATCTTCAGTTAAAACTTATATACTTTCGAACAACCATCAAAAATGATCGTATATTCATTCAAATTATATTATTCCCACTATTACCACTAACCGCGCCCCCTCTTTTGATTCCTATTTTCTACAATATTGTTTCGGTGAAAAAGGTCCACACACATACACACAATAATAGTTGTGTGGCGGTGGTAAATTGTAAGAGGGTAAAATCTCTACATTGTTACCATATCAAAGTACATTAGTTGAGGATTACTGTTAATCTAATATTTCCTATGCTAGAGGGTTGGATAGACACCAGTCTTTGGGGGGTGGCGGTTAGTGAGAGGGATGATTCTTGTTGGGCTTATCAACTCAACAACAAACAAACAAGGTAGTATTTTGTGTCGGGAGGGATATAGAGAAACTTGAATATAGAAGTGAGATAGATGTATGAAGTGTATGTGCGTTTAACTTTCAGTAGAACGGGGTTGGAATTAGAATTAAGCTTGTTTTCGGTGGTAAATACCCTATTTGTTACGCGTGTCGCTTTTAATTTTATTTATTGGTTGCGGATTAAACACACAAATACAGACTCTCATTGATGTAACTAGAAATAAAGCGACTTTTTTTCGTTGATTAGATGATAATTGCATCCCCCCATAATGATAATAATAATAATAATAATAACAATATTAATTATAATTATAATAGCGGAATGTAACGAGTGTATAATTGAACATTAAAAGCGACTGTTTAAAAACATCTAATTATTATCGCTTATTAAAAACAGCAGGACGAAAAAGAATCGGGATGTAATCTCTATTGATAGTAGCATTTTGAATTAATTGTTAAATGGAGGCTCGTTATTTTAATCACATATAGGCCGCATTAAAACGTTATCAGATAGAATAATTATAGTGGGATATCGAAGGAAATCGTCGACTCTAAATAATAATAACAACAACAGCAACATACAAAAAAGGGGATAATAAGTCAAAAAAAAAGACCGTATTAAATTATATCTTGAATACGTAATTATCGTCAATCAACTAACTCACAACGAAATTGATTCTCAGAGACAACAAAGATAGAACGAGTGAGCGACAGAAAGAGAGATAGAAACGACTTTATCAAGCCTGTTTTACATAATACTCTGTCTAAGTGATCTTAGTCGACTTTGCAAGTGTCACAGAAGAACGCCCATTGGATTGTTTGAAGAAATCAAAAAGAATCGTTTCTAGAGATTTTCTGTGACATTTAACTCGAGTGAGAGAGAGAAAGAAAGAGAGAGAGGGATGAATACTCCGTCTAGTTAATTTCAGTCGCCTTTGTTATTGTCACAAAACACCCACTACTACTAGATTGTTTGATGGAGTCAAAAATAATAGTTTTGATAGATTTGCTGAAACGTTCAAGTTGAGAGAAAGGTGGAAAGGGAGAGAGAGAAAGAAAGAGAGATGACTAGAATATGCGTTTTTTGGATAATAGCCCGTCTTCTCAACCGACTTCTTTACTGCCTCAAACGCGCCTTATGAGACGGTAAACGTAATAAATACAGAAAGAGAGACAGAGAGAAAGATAGAGAGATATGACTGTATTAAGCCTATTTTAGATAATACTCCGTCTAGTTAATTTCAGTCGCCTTGCTACTTTCAGAAAAATTCTCACTGGATTGTTTGATAGAGTCAGCAATAATAGTTTTTACAGATTTCCTGAGATGGTCAAGTTGAGGAAAAGGAAAATCGAAAGGGAGAGAGAGATTTTGCATTTTATTTAATTGTAAGAAAACATGAAATATGCACATCGCGAAAATGACATATTTTGTGGGAAAAACTCTCAGCTTTCAGAAAAAAAATGTCAAACTTGATGTGCCACGCGCCGCACTGTGAGAAAAATCGCTTTTTTCACTTTGATTGAATTTTAAAGGGTCTTTCGTTGCGTGTATGAAAAAACGAATATTTTCATTAGAAAGCTGAGAATTTTTCCTACAAAAAACTACATTTTACCAATTTTGAAAAGAATTTTTTTGCCTCAAAAAAATTGATAAGAAAGTTGTAAAAATTTTTTTCTTCAAAATTTCAAAAATTCATAACTTCCAAACGCATATTCAGAGCTCAAACTTTCAAGGGATCGTTTGTTCAAAGTAGACAACACCTCCACAAAATTTGAAAAAAATAGGCGGAGGTCGCCCCGTAAAAATGATTTTATTTAGTGGAACGACCCATAAATAGAAAGACAGAGACGCACACACACACCCAGAGAGAGAGAGAGGAAGACCCGAGTTAAGCTCGTTTTACATAATTCTTCGTCTAACTAGACAATCTCAATCGACTTTGCTAATGAATAAAAAAGACGCACTAGATCCTTTGAAGAAATCAAAAATTTTAGTTTTTAAGGATTTTCTGAGACGGTCAATCGATAAAAAGAAGGAAAGCATGAAAGGCAGACAACTGTATCAATTTAAGTGCTCTGTCTTCTTGATTTCAGTCGACTTTGCAAAATCTGTTTAAGCAATACCACGTTTAGCCGCCTTCAGTCACCTTTGATGTTGTCATATAAGCGCACACACTAAAACTCCCTAATCAAAATTTTCTCAAAGCGAGAGAGAGAGAGAGAGACAGACAGACAGACAGAGACAGATTGACACTAATTACCTCTCTTTTACGTTATACCTAATCTGTGTGATTCCAGTCAACTTTACCATTGCCACAAAAGCGCCCACAGATCAGGTCAAAGCTAATTGTTAATAATAACTTTCTCAGAGAGAGAGGGAGAGAGAAAGACACGCAGAAATACAAAGAGAGAGAGAGAGAGAGATAGAAAGATTAACGACTCTATAAAGTCTCTTCTTAAATAATACTTCAGTCAACTTTGCTCATGTCAATGGCCAATTTTTGTGAACTTATGAAAGTCAAAACTAATTATTTTTAAACGTCAAAAGGGAGAAAAACGACTGAATTGAACCCTTTTTTTATAAAACACTCCGTCTGGCTGATTTCTGTCGAACATACAGTGATACAAAAAGAGAGAAAGAGAGAGAACTTCATTAGATTTTCATTTTATTAACAGCACGGCTGGTCGATTTCGGCCGACTTTGCTATTATCACAAATGTGCCTCTCACTTATTGTGGATTGTTTGATGAAGTCAAAATTGTAGATAAAAAGTGTTATACTTGAATATGTAGTGTTCAACCCCTCGTTCCATCTGGTTGGCCCACCCTCAATCTCTACTACAAATACAATAAATCCCAAGTTACGTTTTTATTTCTTGATGATTTATATTTGGTATTAGGCCACTCTACTATACGTTAACCTTCTGATTTGTTCTATACAATAATAATAGAGTTTCGGCTGGTAAATGGGACTCGTGGGGGTGATAGTTCAACGTCAACATCAAAAGAAATATATTTCTATATATGTGTGTGTGTGTGAGTAGAAAGAAAAAGAATGATTTTTCTGTTCGTCTAGATATCTATAATAAAGGTGTATAACAGAGAGGGTTGGCGCTATATAAAGGGATACTTTTACCCTTCTGACTCAATTTACCGCTACATTATAGTTGAAACAATGTTTTGGTTAAAAGTAAATCTACATTAACCGTGTGGGGGGTGGTTGTTATTAACCCAAATAGAAAAAAAGACGCAGACAAGAAATGAGATTAAATCGATTTTAAATAGGGGTGGTGGTGCAGTTTTGTACTTTTTGGTTCTTGTAATTTTCCGTCCATCCCCTGTGTTTTTTTGGTTATTTCAATATATTTCATTGCTTATCAGGGCAATATATCAGCGACGAGCCAATTCGAAAAATTGAATAAATCACAAATGTTGTTTTCCATTGTTGTTGTTGTTGTTGTTATTATGATTCACCCTTTTTGATAAATTTTCCCAATTCTATTTCATCTTATCATACATAAATTTACGAAATATTTCTATTTACCCTTAAGATAAATTGATTCCAATATATTTTAATATTTATTTTTATCTATATGGCAAAATTATATAGAATTTTCGATGGAAGAAGCCGGGGAGTAAAGGGGAGAAAATCGCAGACGCACGATTGGCATCTTAACGATATTTGACATTAATTGATTCCATCAGAAAAAAAAGGGGTGGTTCTTTGCTTATGGACAATTTCCAATTGTTACGGACCATCACTGATTTGTTACGGATAATTTATAATAAAAGTCTACCTGTGGATTATACGGCATGTCCCACGCAAAATTGACTCTTATTTGATTCAATCAACATGCGTACTACACGATTACTGAAAATGTATAACACGTGTCAGAAGAAGTAACAAAAAAGGGCACCATTAAAATTTGCACTGTAAAAACCAATTGAATAGCCGCAATGTTATCTATAGATCGTATAATTTTTTTACAATGAGACTGATTAGAAACAGAAGAGATGTCAAAGTTTATCACTTGGTGTCCTACATGATGATGTCATCGACTACAAAAGACTCATCTTTCGATTATTTTAAAGAAAATGAAAATATTATAATCAAGTCTTTACTTGTATCTCGTAGATATGCAAATTGCTAGTTTCTTTTAACACGATTTTCATATGAAACCGGACGAATTGACCTTGTTATACGAGGGTTGGCTATTAAACCGAAACAATCCGTAGCGTTTCTAGGAAGATGCAGGCCCTACAGGTTGGCAAGTAGTAATTTAACAATTCATATGCTACAACAACTATCTACATAATGCCTAGAGTCCCTTTAGTACAAAACGAGCCCTTTTTAAGTCAACACGACTAAGAAGCAACTGTTTATAGTGAATCCGAAATATAACTGCATAGAAAAATTAGTTGAAGGATCTAGTGATTAGTTTATATAGAGCTAAATCATTTCATGTGATACTTAACTAAAGACAACACTTTGTTGTCAGATTTAAGGGAAATTGTTGATATGATGTTGCAATCTAGCTTCACAAGGGGGCGACAAATTGCGCCGAAAGTTTGTCAATAGTAGAGCTAGTACAGAAGGTTGCGACTTTGTTAACTGTTTTTTTTTTCGTTACATGAAAATTAAAAGTAGTCGCACTATTGATAGGGTTAACAAATGCACAATGCTCACATTGACCGCTATTTCTAAATCAACGACCTCTTTCCAATTTCTTGCTTTTATTGATTATTAAGTGTGCAACTTGTATAGTTTTCATGCATATATTCACTGTTTCTTTTCAATACGAGCATAATTTGTAGATCCTCCGATATGCCAGTGCTAACGTATGTCGATGAACAGTTCAGATTTAGGCCATTGAGTCCTGACCATAAGACAACACATAGAAACATGAGCTTAAGAGTTATACGCGGTGAAGTTGATTAAAAAATATATAGTAAAGAAAAGAAAGTGACTATGGAATACGAGCTTTAAACAAATATTTCGGTCGAAGTCCGAAAGATTTCAAACTTTGACCAATTCTAGGAGTCTCTGTGATGTTTAAAGTAAGCGCTAGTCAAATAAATTGAGCTTTCGATATTGTCTTGGATCCTCTTTGCATTTGGAAAGTTGCACGAATGTGTACATACCTTAAAAGTTCTATTATTTTTTCTATTATGGGCGGCATATATTACCAGGCCAAAGAACGCCATCGCAGTTAATTCCGCCACTTAAGTATTTTCGATTTTTTTAATGAAAAAGCCGCAAAAGATTGCTTTAAGTCTAACAAAAGTGAGCAACGTGAGGCTCGACTGTTCAACATCTCTAGAATTATTCTGTAAATATATGCTCTTCACAAAAAAGAGCGACATGTCAGACTAGGCCTAGAGGGACAGCTCAATTAGATCCGCCACTGGCATTTTTCACATTTTTTTTTAATGGAAAAGTGGTAAAAGAGACTGTTTTAAACCTAACAATAGCCAAAACAGAGCCCAGCAAATGCGGAACCAATCAGTTCTTCTAGATGTCTTCAGCTGTTAAAAAATTTTTAATTACAAACGGTAACAGTGCATCGGAAGACTCAATCTGATTTACGGAAAGTTAGTTTCGGTTTAGTAAAAGTTTGAGACATACAGGGATGTCCAAATTAAATCGTACGTGGTCTAGTGGGTGTTTTTTTCGTAACTTTTGAGACAACAAAAATGGACAAATTCCATAAAGTCGGGAGCTCCGGAAACGGATTTTTTGAATCGAGAATCAAACTCGTGTATAGCAGTTTTTTTGGGGTGAATCATCGTTAGTAAATTACATACAGGTGCACGACTGAAGAACAGCCTGTATATGTGTAGACAAGTCGGTACTATTTATAGAGTTTCTGCTAATATGCCATTATAAATGTTCTTATGCATGCATACGGGTATAAATGAAATAGTGAAACGATCTAGAATTACACTACAATTAGCGGTAGATTGGTTTTTAATTTGCAAACTGTCTTATTTCAGATTTTCCATCACTTTAGAAATTGAATTGAGTTGCATATATCTATGTAATAAAGCGATAGACAACATGTCATGTGTCTAACATTATTATATGTTTATTAAACAAGTTGTATATACAACGTGTCCCAGTAGAAACCAACGATTACTGCACACTATTAAAGTATCATCAAGTCTACTATGATATATCAATTTTCTTACAACAAAACAACGGGAAAACAACAGAATTGATACATAGTCAAGTTGATTCTGTTGAACTGTACAGGATTTTTGTGTAATTAATATTTCTATAAAAGAATTTTTTAGACCGCAACTGATTAAAATTTTAATCAATTTTTTGAATTAAAACATATTCTCTCCTGGAAATTAATTACATCGCTATGTAGAGAATCGGTAATTTATATAATTAACACTTACAATTCACCTTTGATTAAAGATTTTCAACTACGTGTGAATCTAATGTGTAATTAATTTTTTTCCTCATCTCAAATTAACCCAAAAGGTTACGTTCTGTTTAAATGATATAAATTGAGTTGGTTTACACCACAATTTACTATAAACAAACTAGAACATAATGTAAACATTCCCATTTTATCTATTCTACACGTGCTTTTTTTTCGTCCAATTTTTTTCCATATCAATTGCGAAATTGATCAAAAATTCTGTATACCTTTGCCTGTATGCGTCTCGCTGCCACTATCCTCGGACGGTGGACCCGGTTGGGTACGCATCGGATGGCCGTTGGAGGCGGCGGCGGCAGCGGCGGCCGCCGCCGCTGCTGCTGCAATACCCGGTGGGAATCGGGGCCGATTCAATGGTGTAAATGCACCGGGCATACCCAATAGACTCGCCGCCGCACCAGGAAATTGCAATAGTGGTGCCCATGGTGGTCGTGGTGTTGTTAAATGGGCAGCAGCCGCTGCATATAATTGTAACGGTGGCGGTAACACCCCCGATTCCAATACCATATTGAAATCAATAGTTTCTAGAAATTGAACAAAAGCAATAGTCAAACACTAACACACAACATTACTATTATTATTCGTATTATTATTGTTATTGTTTTGTTCGGTGGATAATTAAAAACAATACACTATCCGACGGCTTCTTGTTACAAATTGTTAAAATTCGTCAATTGTTTCAATGGCCTACTACTAGGACACTGCAAAATTCGCATTTTTCTTTACTTTCGGAACACACACAGAATTTTACATAATTTTATTCAAAAAAAAAACACTAAATTCACTAAATTCCCACAATTGTTTATTAATAGTTCAATAATTATTATTGTAATTAAAAACAAAATAAAGGAAACAATTGAATATGAGAAATTCACGGCCGACTACATATCAAAATTAAAATCTATTATATAGTGTGTTATATATAGAAAAATTCTATATATACATGTTTATATAAAAAACAAGTGAATAACGTTGATGTCTGTATCGTTAGCCAGTTGGAAGTTCACTAACCATTCGATAAACGTGTAACTGTTGAAAGGGCGTTCCTTCATCCAGTTTCATTAGAACTGTGTTTCGATTGGTTGTTGGTAAGTGAACGCCTTCTCATATTGCCAATGTTACAAATTTAAACGCCTGCTATAATACATACAATCATCCCCACTACTACGGGTATTTGTGAAACAGTTGAATAACGTTCGGTAAAGAGATAGATGAAATGGAATATCATAGCCAATTTGATTAATTTCGGTTTTTTTTTGTAGTGTTATAGAAAAAGAAGGTCAATTGGGAGGATTGAATTGTTTAATGTCAGACTAATTGTTGATTAATTAATTAATTAATTAATTACTTAATTAATTGGTCTAGATTTTGAGTACAAATTGAGACGTCTTTAAGTGGCCGGTTGTGTGATTTAAGTGTAGTTTAAAATGATGCCTTAATGATGGGCCTTTAATTTGAAATTGATCCTGTACAACATTCCATGTTTGCACAATAAATATAGAGGTGGTGGGAATTCATTGTGTGGGGTGGGTGGTTGACACAGAGGGATCGGATCACAAGCTCTCTGACAGGTCACTTTGCGTGATGATTGATGTTAGTTGTATCGTACTGAATATTTATAGGTGTTATAATGTTAAGTCAGTGGTGCGAATCGTTGATTTGGCAAATATTAAAAATAAAACAAAAAAATCACAAAGGGGGTTGGTAATGATCAATTCTTGCAAATTAAAATCAATACCACGATTGATTGTGTATATAAAGTAAATTATAAGGGTGGCAATTTTCGTGGTATAAATAGCATCTAAGTGCCGGATATGAAAGATAATACCTGCCGCCAGCTCCTCGTATTTGCTTAAATGCGACAAAAGTGGTATAATGGCAGGAAATGATACTCCAATGCCATTAGTTGATTTCCTGATATTTGAGCAAAAAATCAACACACTTAAGGGTTGATTTCTTCCCGAAAAATAAAGTCAAATCGTATTGAGAGAATCACAAACAATTGTTTTGATAAGTATGGTGGTAGTGGTGGTGGTAGTGTGGTAGGTAATTAGAATTTCGTTATGCTGTAGTTGATGGAATTTTCGTGGATTAACAGGAGGTGGTCGAAATTAACGAACTCACACAGCGTACAAAATTAAACCAAAAAAAAATATAACGAATTCGTTACACAATTTTCTTTGTAATACGAAAGTCGGAATTGGCCTACGTCACTATATAATTGATTGTGTACAGATGGTGGTGTCATAGTTTGCATAATGAACGGGGCCCGTTGTCACTTTGTGGCAGATCTTTCAATTTTAATAAATTATCAGGAAACGAGAACAATGTTAATCAGCTGCTCAACGACAAAACCTCTTCAAGAGTTCACGTTTGCACTGAATGTATCGGTTCTATAAATGTATCGCTTGGTGCCCTGCATTACTGTAACTTAAGGACTTATAACGAATTTATCAGGTTATAGTTTACGAGTTTTTGAAGACGGCCAGTGGCCTTCTTTTTCCAGGTGCTGCCATTCAATATTTTCGTTTGATTCGGATCACAAAGACTTTTGTGATTCGAAGCAAAGGTGGCATCAGATTGTTTTCTTCTTCCGCTACACCTATATAAAATATGAACTGTGTACAGTTCTTTCGCCAAACTGAGACTTAAGGGACGAAATGGCAGTATAATTGTTGCCGTTAAAGAACCATCTTCGGCCCAGGGGCGTACACAGACAGAAATCTTCTGATTAATACCGTAAAAATAAATTATTGCCAGATTTCTTAGAATTTTTCGGACGCCTATGCATTGCAGGCCAGTTACAACGCTTCTTATTTGTTAAATATCAGAAAATGGATCCACCCATCTGCGTCAACTTGAGCCTCGGTATTCCGTACTTATTGTACCTATAGTCCGTCTCATGATAAATCTCTGGAAAGACCTGGAGAGAAGCTTAGAGACATCTTTCTTGTCTTTATGTTATAGTTGCTTCCTTTCTCTCCAGTGTGGGGGCTCCAGGCCTGATCTGCATAATGCTAGAGGACGATGAAGTTTGATAAAAAGATTTTCAATGAAAAAGTTCCTCTATTCTCGTTAGAGTTTTATTGTTGTTCAGTTGCTCCTAAAGTTTAGCTCACGCCAAAAGATTTGCTACCCTCAATTTGTAGCGTCCTAGTTTTGAGCCTTACGGGACTAAGCCCGAACGTGCTACTATTTCTCTCTCTCTCTCATCTACAATTTTTCATTAACCACACCTTCGGTCGGCCGAAATTACACTTTGTAACAGAATGTCCACGCAATAGTTTTGACTCTCGATTATTAATAGCGCCTCATTCAAGCTTAAAGGTCCTTCTTTTCGCTTTACTCTAAAAAAATAAAACTCTTTAAAATAAGCTTCTTTAATCTTTTATAAATACAGATCTGCTCTTGTTCTGCATTATTTTGCAAGCATTTCTATCTAGAGGGTGTTTATTTTCTGTCTGCATCTCGTCCACAAATACCTCTCAATCAGCAACTTTTTGTGGCATTTAAAGTATAAAGTAAAAGTTCACAATAAATGCCGCAGTCGTTTTGCATTAGGGTCTGTTCATAATACTGAAGATGGTTACAAACAGATGCTTCGAGTTCTTTCTTCCAAACTTAACTTTTCTTCCTCATATAATAGTTCCCACGCCAGAGTTGACGCAGACGGGTGCATGTTAGTAAGGGAACGTTCAAGTATTACGTAACATTATTACCAGGGGGGAGGGGTTAAGTCAAGCGTTATGACTGTGCTATGCTGCGAGGAGTGTTATGGGAAAGAGGTCCCAAACATGCTATGATAGGGGGAGGGGGCGAAAATTTTCAAAAAAAAAAAGCGTTACGTAATATTTGAACGTTCCCTAAGAAGCGCTACGACTAACCTGCAATCCATAGGCGTCCATAGAAGATATTAGTTAACAATTCGGAGCGTTGCATCTTTTGACTGATAATAAGGAAAAATCATAACAAGTTTCATGATAACTTATTTTTACTGTGTTCAGTAAGATTTCTGTATGTGTTGATTTGAAAAAATGTCATTTGCATGAAACCATCTGTACGGCACTGGACAGAGGGTGGTTCTTTAAAGGCAAAAATTTTGTATTTATTGTTTGAATCAAAACTGGAGAATCAAGATAAACTGAATGCTGTGAGGCGGAACCGAAAAAGACAGAGATCGTAGTGTAGCGTGACATTCATTAGACCAATCACTGACAAATCTACTTCGCTACACTGATTTTAGTCAGTGTAGCGATGTGACTTTGTTGGGCCAAACACAATTCAAATAAAAACACAAGATGGGTCTTATCAAAGACGTCAAACTATCCAAAAACATCGGTACGTAACTCTAATAAGGGACACGCTGTATAAATTATTGCCGCCTGTAATGGATTGCACAATAAAATCAAATCATCCTGTAGATTGCATTTGATTGTAAATTGCATCGTGTTTATCATAACTGGTAGCAACAGACATGTATATTAAAACAGCAGGAGAATATTTTAATGATTTCTGATGTTTCTAATTTTTAATTAAAACACACACACACTCAGAATTTATTTGAATTTTTCCTACAACTTCAATCTCTATCTTTATCTGTTGTTGTATCTATTAGAAGATATGGGATAAAGTTGAATTTGATTGAAATTTGATTTCAACCCTCTAAAATAAATGAACACACATACACACAGAAAAAAAACCTGTTCACTTGACACACCACAATCAGATAGAAATCCCCAATAGGGGTGGGTAGTAATAGTAGTATAGTCGTTGTTCATTTGTTTTAGGGATGCTTGCGGCTGGCTGTATACCAAAATGCACCACCATTTTCATCTTGATTATATAACCAGATTAGAATAGAGGGATGAAATAAATTCGAATTGCAGAATTATCACAATATCACCCTTCTCGTGTTGGTTTTATTCATCGTCGTCGTCGTCTTCTTCTTCTCCTGTACCTACGATTCGTTTAATTCTTGATTAGAAATAATTAACTGTCGGTTGTTGTGTTGTTCTATAATTAATTAAATGGTAATAAATTTTCGTGTTGATCTATAATTATGTGGGATAGTGGGAGAGACAGAGATAGAGAATAGATTGGGGCTCAGGGCGACATTAACAAGGCGACAAAATTAAATTCACAGAACATTAATAACTAGCACTTCGAACGACGATGGAATCTTAACGCGACAAGGATAAATATTTTAACACAGTTAATTTAACATTCAAGTCCATAAGATTATTAAAATCTACTAACCGGATTTGTACAATTGTAAATCAGTTTGTTATTTAAAATACAGGACGTCCAAATCTATCGCCATCTTCGTCTATCGTCATCGATTAACTGTCATAAGTGTCGATGCGATACCCCCAAAAAAAAACAGTATCAAAGTGGCTAATGAAACTATAATAAACCCAACCACATAAAGTTGAAACATTCAATCTGTTTTAATCAACTTGGGAACATTGTATGTATACTGAAAACAATAATCCAGACAAAGACACAACTAGAAAAACCATCCCCCACCAACCCAAACAACCCAAACCAAAGACAAAGATAGCACGGTTAGAGAAGTTACGATAGCAGAGTTTCACTTGTCTCTCGTTAATTGTATTAGTTGGCCGCTTCCTGGTTGCCTCTCAATCTACATCCGGCCGGTTATTTGTTGTTTGTAAATTCCGTTAAAAACTCAACATCTTTCATTTGGACGTTTCTATTCATTTCAAAATGGCCGCCTGGGGTGTCGTCAACGTAATTACAAAATGAATTGTCCAATGGCGGGATCTCGGTTGCCATGACAGCCCTTGATTAAAACAAGCGAATGTCTCCGTCGTCGTCGTCGTCGTCGGTGGCGTCTACAGTTTCGGAAAATATTACCATGGCAACTCTACGCGATAGCGCGCCACGAGATGTCTCACGAGACGCTGATTTTTAGATTCGTCCGTTTCTCCTGGTTCTTTTATAGAGGGATGAAATCGTTTATTTCAGTTACTTGGTGGTGTTTTAGTTGATGGATGTTGTTTAATTAGTTTTTATAGCTTCAACCTTTTCTCTCTTTAACATTTTATTCACTCTATGATTACAATCCGAGAGTGCATAATTAAAATTTTTATTTTGTGTTTTTTTTTTGTATATATATTTTTTTTAATTGTAGATGATGAGGGTGGGACTTTTGATATAACCGCAATGGTGTTGTAATTAATTATTTTAATTACGCTACTGTTTGTTTCTCGCAATGATGAACATTAATCAAGCCCTAATTTGAATACTAATTGGTAACATTAAGGGTGGGTGTTTTTGGATCTTAATTTGCAAATTCCTCCCCGAACGCAACTTGAAAAGACACACAAAAAAAGAGGGATGATTTGTCATTTGAATCATACATCGAAAACAGATTGACATCGTCCAAATAATAACGTTGTGATTTTGATCAAAGCAGCATATGTGATGGATTATTCACCCCCTTTAATGTTAATTTAACACCGTTCTGTCCCGCGATTGGAGATTCGTTTTATTTTTCGAAATTATCAATTTATTATCAAAGACGATTGTAGATAAAAATCCAATTACAAAAGACCATTATCTCGACCCTGTTGTTGTTGTTGTTGTTGTTGTATAATTCTTCCCCTATTTGTTCTTGTTTTTCTCCACACACAGCATCTTCATCATCATCTTCATCTAGTTTATGACTCTTATAAATTTCCGCGTCGCAATCGCCTCCCCCCAATACAAATCTCAACCATTCCACATTATACTGGTCTCTAATTAAGACTTCATAATTTTTACACTATCCACCAGGTATAAATCGTCCATACCGCATTCGAACTGATAACGGTATGGAGAAAATAAAGCGATAAATGTCAATTGTAAATCATTTGAAGGAACGTGTAACATAAAATTGTTTGCGGCTACGTTTTAATTTTCGTATGTCGGAAATTAAATTTACGCAATGTTCGTTACGACAGCAACTTTAAATAATAATTACAATTTCGATCGTTATACGTATGATTTTTTTTCTTTTGCGTTTTAGCAAATCCGGCGACCGGTCAGCGATCGATCATTGTCTCATTTCTATATAGAGCGATCATCGCTTGGTTGCTTTCCATTTTCTCCAGTCGTTTTTCTTAACAAGAATGGATCGCTTTTAGTGGTTGGTTGGTTGTGGTGGTGGTGGTGGTTGTGGCGCTCTCGATAAAGCCCTCCAAATTCCCTTATAAAAGACAATAACTTATAATTTCCAAACAGTAAAACTGACGGGCGTTATATTGTTTGCAAAATGATGGCTGTTCTCTAGATGTGGCAGGATCAACTCGGCTTTGTCACGACATAAAGTTCGCCGTCCCCAAGCCTTCACACCGAGACACACACACACCACAACAACAGTAAATCGTTTTAAAATAATGTTAAGTCAAAAAGTGTGGGGTGTACATAAGTTGTTTTTTTTGTTGTTGTTGCAAACGAATTTTGGCAAATTACTCAATAATTCTCCGGTTGATTCACACACATACTGCTACAAAATATAGGTACTTGTGTGCAGGAATAATGAACGGGTCCCAGATTTAATGTATGTTAATACCATGTGATTTATGCGATGTTATCTCAATGTATAGTTGGTAATGTTCGGGATAGTAAATGGGGATTATAAGAGATGCATCCGACACCCATCTATATACCATGTAGATAGATAAAAATTCTTTAATCTATCCTTTTTTCACACTTTAATAGACTGTAGTTGATGGCATTAACAAAAGAGACAGACAAAGACAGAGATAATGAGAAGGAAAAATGTAACAATATTGGGCGTGAGAAATCTGTCTATCGAGATAAATCATTTAATGATTTATACTATAGTGGAGGAGGTTTCGGGGAAAAAAATCTAGTTGTAGAGAAAAAATTTAATTAAATTTGATGGATTTTTAATTAAATTGTTGAAGATAGATTCGTTACGCTTCTACCCGAAATCAGATTGGTTAACCTGTTTTTTTTCCTTCGTTGATTCAACTTAACAATTCGAATACCTATACAACATTTCTGCAACTATTATTGATTCGAGATTTGAATATTGAATGGGAACTCTAAATTAAAATCGTTTTATACGTGCGAGCCGCCCAAATTAATAACAAACGTTCCATAATAGTATACAGCATCGGAATGTTTCCTAAAGAGGTCCTCTTAGCTCTGGAGGAGAATAGTTATTAGCGCCTCGTCTGCTCCAGAAGACTATATTCTTAATCTTGGATGGTTTGAATCTATCGTTGGGCCACATGGGCCCTTAAGCTCTGCGTCAGGTTCAGTCGAAAGTCTTGCCTGTTGATTTCCTGTCGGGCGACATATTTAAGTTTTACAGCTTCGAAGATAGCGAATTTTTGTTATGCTTTGCAACTGCCGTTGTCCAAAAGTACGTAATGCCCAGGCTTCCTTTGATCAGTTAGAGTCGATTTGAGGCAATTTTGGAAACATAAGCTAGAGAGAAGCTTAGAAATATCTTTCTTGTCTTTATATTGTACTTTCTTTCTTTCTCTCCAGTATGAAGGCTCCAGACATGGTCTGCATAATGTCAGAGACAGATGAAGTTCGATCAAAAGATTTTGATAGATTGTCGACAGAGCTTCATTGTTTTGCTAGATTTTGGCACTCTTTTTTAATTTAGTTGCTTCTAAAGTTTAGCTCACGTTCCAGATTTTGTTACCCTCAAACTGTGGCACCCTAGACTTGAGCTTTAAGCCTCTAAGTCTAAACGTGTCACTATTTCTCTTATTCGTCTACAATTCTTCATAAACCAGGGCTTCCAGAAAATGTTACGCCATCGGAATGTTTCTTACAGTGTTCTTCTTAGCATTGGAGGAGAATAGTAATTAGAAGACTGTATTCGTAATCTCGAATGGTCTCAGTCTCCCGGTGGGCCTTAAGCATCTTTGTTAGGTTCAGTTTAATGTCTTGCCTGTTGAGTTTCTGTCGGACAACATATTTAGGTCTTACAGGCTTGAAGGTGGCCAACTGTTTGAAATTTTTGTAGGGCTGCCTAAAATCATGCTTTTTTATGCTTTGCAACTGCCATTGTCCAAAAATACATAATGCCCAGAACAACGTTCGGGCTTCCTTTGACCATTTGTACCACATTTGAAAACATAATTTTTGATTTTTTAGTATTTATCTTCTGAAAATAAAGAAAATAAGCTATAAAAGAAATTTGTAAATGATAAAGGCTAGTCTTTGAAGTTCTCTTTACTCTTGCGCAACGTTACGGATCCGCACAGATTCACAATTCTTCGTATAGAATTATGATAGGTAGATGCTTAGATCCAAGACATTGTTAAACTTATCAAGTTTGCTGAGTGTCTTTCAAGAAAATTGATACCTAACCAGCTCTTCAAAACTTCAAATAGTAGTTGGAAGTGTTGTTTTTCCAACGTTTTTGTATTTGCCTGTTATGTCTACTCCATTGCAGCTTTTGCTGTTACATAAGCTTCCAGTTAGAGCACTGTTTGAACTTTTTTTTAGACTGTTCAAAGTCATGCTTCGTTTTTATCATTTTTCCACCGTCTTTGCCCAAAAATATCGTTATCGTTAAGCTTTTGTTTGCCAAAAACAATGTTAAGGCTTCCTGTGACTAGTGGGCATGTATTTGTAGCTAATTTGGAAACATGATTTTTGATCACGAAGAAGTTTTGCTTAGTATCTTAAAATTATGGATTGTTTATCTTCTGAGGACTTAAGTAAAAACTTTGGGTCTATTCTTTATGAAAATTTTTCCTAATTGTTCCATAGACTTGTTTTGAAGTGTCAGAGATCAACATCTTAGAATCCACTGTTGGGATAGCTTTATATATGTTCGCCAAATCTCTCTTGCCAAAAAAGTTAATACCGAACCGGTTCTTCAGAAACTTCCAATTTTAAAGATGCTCAAGTATGTGAGGATTTTCTACTGAGAATGCATTGCAGATCAAAAATTTATTTTATTTGTTTCTTAATGAAAACAAAGAACTTTTTTCTGTGGTCTGCGTACGGGAAAAGACAGTTTTGTGCCACGATTTCCACTTCTACGCTATTTATTTTCTACTTTCTAATTCTTCTAACTTGCCATAATATCCATCTGTCAGTATAAACTTTCTAAAGACAGAAATTGGTTTAAAAAATCCGAAGATAACTCTCATCATAATAAAGAATATGCAATATGATGGATAACATCTACTAAAGGGGTTAGCCTCTTTTTAGCTAGACACCTTTACTATACTCTGTTTCATAACAAATAACCTTTCATCTTTTGACTCTACCATTTCCAACTTTACCGACTATTGACCACGCCTTCAGATGGACAAAGTTACATGAAACGGTCTATAGAATACTTTCACAGAGCTCCATATTCGACTTTTTAGGCATAATTTCTTATGATAAACTTTTAGAATATCTTCAAAGTTGCGGTATAAAGGCGGCATGTAATCTCTGACCTGAACTGAACTCGAATATTTAATTTATTGTTTGTTTAATAACAATTCGTGATATTTTTGGGAATTTTTTTTTCGGAAGACTTTGTAGGTATTTATTTATAACCCACCAACTCTACAAGTTGATAATGGCTAATAAATAAACAAGACCAAGTGTTAACGAAGCACTTTCTGCCACAAGACGTCTTTTTAGCCTCTTTCTGGCGTAGTTTGCGGCCCAAATCTAGCCTCAGCGAATGGACGTTAATTAGCAGTCTAAGCTGTAACGTGCTGTGTAGTTGGATATTTTCTAAAAGAATGTTGCAACAGCTTTTTTATGCACGAACTAATAAATGTGTTATTGCCACAATCATTTTCCTCCATCAATAACAGATAATTATTAAAACACTCAATAATTTTTGATTAATAACATGAAACGCTTACCATTACTTTTTAATAAATTTTAAAATATTTAAATGGTTGTAATAAATAACGAAACAATTGAATTATAAACAATAGCTTGAAATATGGCCAATATAATCATCTTTAGAAAGAAAGATAAAAATGTGATAATTTACAGTCGATTTTTTTCGTTGTTGTAATATTGCTGTTATTAAACCAGACTTATTGTTATAGATTTTTATTTATTATTAATAGAATTGTTGTATCTCCTCGTATTTTTCGTTCTCACTCTCTCTCTGCGTTTGTTGTTATTTGTTGTTATTAAAACTTTTCTTATTGTTTCAATATCAAATCGATGTTTATCTCTCTATCTTATTTCAACAAGAAGCACAACAAATTTTATGTAAATTGAACAGTACCAACCCCTGTCACGTAAATGTATCTCCCAGATGGGGCGTGAAGGTGTAAATATCCAAACACATCTTAAAATGTAGGAAATTCACGCAAAAAAAACCCTCAACAAAAACGAGATGCGTTTCGAGTTTGTTTTATTGCAAGCTGAGCCCCCAATAAACTGTCCCTGGAGTGTTCCGAAAAACCAAACACGGAAAATTCTCGATTCCGTATTTATTTTATAATTAACCAATTCAAATAGAGTATAATAGGACGATCAAACTACCCAGTTATGGGATTTTAAGGGGGTCGATTCATAAATCCCTCTCTCATAAATCAAGTGATCTATCTATCAACGAGGTGTGTTGTCTCAAAAGCTTAAGTGCTACCAGATCTTGGGCACGTGACGCGACACGTGACATCCAGGGGGTTGTTTTATATAGCATCATCAGGATTATGGCTAATAGTGTTGTTAATCCGTGAAGTGAACAAAACGCCCTCTATAGTTACAGATCTTATCGAATATGACGATTAGTCGGGGTTTTTTTTTTGTTGGGAAATAAAGACGTGCCCCAAACTGATGATAAATCATAAAAATTCTTAGATGATTTAGAAGAGAAAATTGAGATTTTTCGCTTATATAACACGAATAATAACAACAAGTAGTCCCAGGACTGATTCAGCTGAAATAAATCGAGATCGACGTACGTGTGCAGATTTGAATACAGCATGTTGCCGATGCAATTTTGCCCCAAAAGCGCTGAAACTGCAACTTTAAAAAACGTTTACAAATTCAACATTGGATTGTTAAGTTAATTGAGCTGCATACTATTGTAAAGCGATTGTATTGAAAGTTTTCCCTGTTATTTTCTAGAAGGGGTGGTAGAGTTTCCGCAAAAGCGCAATAAATATTTTTGTGGTCCTGACAAAAACCCAATTACACAACGTTATCCAACCAATTACTGGATGTGCGAGCGAGACCGCCGATAGGGGTGGTTTTGTGTAAGGCCCCATGTTTATATTTGCATGAATTCCGTACACTGTAACAAATCTAAAATAAACTTCATACAACTGAACCTGGTGCTTGTTGTGCTATCTTTGTCGTTTTCGTCGGGCTGAAAAAAAAAACGTGAACAACAACAACAACAACACACAAGGGTGGCAGTAGAGGGATTCATCTGTGTGTTTGTATATGTATATATATGAGAGACTCAATTTATTTTTGATGCGGTATATAATTTTTCCGGTCGTCGCGCCTCTCCAACTCCTCCGGGGACTCCATTCAATTTGTTACGTATAAATAATAACACGCTATGACGCACTCGAAAATGTCACGTTAATAAAATTCATATTGCAAAAATATAGGAGAAATGACGGGTTTATTCAATTTCAACGCCCCCAATACACCGGGGTAAATACATGCAGAAAAAAACAACAAAACAAACAGTAATTAAACCAAATGGAAATTTTCCACAATACAACAGAATAAAGTAAATAAAATAAAAACGAGACGTGATTGTTTGCCTGAATCAGCTCGAATTTGTTGGTTTGTCCCCCTTCTCATTTCTTGTGTGTTTTTCATGAAGAAACAAAGTAGGTACAAAGCACCTCAATAAAATCTCCTGAATGTCGTGCGATACAGTAACGGGTGGTTGGTGAAGTTAACTGTCTCTGATTTGTATTCGTGTAGCGAAGGCGCAGTTTCACAGGCTACTTGGCCTCATGCCACCAACACCCCCACATCTCGATACAAGAGGGATAACAGAACGACGAGGACAACCAGAAAGAAGAAAAAAAACGTGTATTTCACTCGTCTTCCACATCATTTGACAACACCACCGTTGGATGGAATTTCTAAAGGGTTGTTAACATGTTTCGTTCGTTTCTTTTTGGAAATTTCCATTGAATTGCTGGAATTCATTAGAATTACATTTCGCGTTTTGGTATCAAATGGGCAATTGCCACGTCACCATATCGGCCAATACAATCCGAACAAGACGATTACGGGGAAGATTTGTTTGGTCGAATTTATAGGATTTTTTGCCTTCGATATAGAATCATCATAGAAAAATGCCTGAATAAAGCGACAAAATAGAAAAACGAAATAGATCGGGAGAAATTGTGGGAAAAAAAAATGAGGAATGATTGGACGTTTCAGATTGAATAGTTGTGTGCTACGGTTCCATATTCCTAAATTTTTTTTACTATTATTCTTATATATACGGGTATTATTTTTTTGTTGTTGTTTTATTTATACGAAATTTTGTTTAATCATGAAATCGAGATTCTACACACAACAATTTTATTTGTTAACACCTGCTTTAAATGACTTGTTAAAAAGTTAACGAGCTAGAAAAGCAATTGGCTTCCGTTACGGACAACTTGATGGCTTTTTTTCGACGATTAACAACGGAAGTTCACCATTTTCGTTTGTTCCTATAATTAGATAGGACGACAACGGAGGCGTTCCACTGCATGGACGCAACGCTGCGTAGCACACTATCCAACAAATAGTCTTCTAAGTAATGGTGAAGATGTCCAAATTGAGCCAAATTTGGTCAGAACTTCATATTCGTACCGTGACTTCACGAGATTAAACAGGCACGGGAGCTGTTTCGTCTACATTTTGGCATTCGCGAAGTGTCAGTAGCTTTTACCATCGATGCTCAAGTCACATGTTGTATGGCTCTCAATATTCTGTTTGGTAGATCGGAAGCGAGTCCCAAAATTTTGTTGAATGCGAAAAGGTAGTTCCATCGTTGCTCCAGAAGACTTTGCATCTGAAATAGGGAGAATGTCGAGCGGATCTCTCATACTCGCGATTGTCGGTACACGTTCTTGAACAAAGTTCTCAAGACGACGACGTGTTTGCTCTAAAGAGTCGCTTCGTAAGACACTTCCAGAGGCATTATCGACGCAGGCGTATTTATGTGTGTCATAAAGCAGAGATGTGGATAATCGCGTAGCTTTCATTAATGCCTCTTTCATACTTGCACCTAGACTCTACGAGATTAAACAGGTGCGAGAACTGTTTCGTTTACATTTTGGTATGCGCATGGTGTCAATATTTTTGTTACTTGCCCATCAAACTTTACCACCACCGATGCTCAATTCACAAGTTGCATTGTTCTCTTTATTTCGTTTGGTAGATGGGAAGTGACTCCCAAAATGTAGTTGAGTGCGAAAAGGTAGTTCCATCGTTGATCAAACAAGACTTTGCAGATGAAATACCGAGAATGAGGAGAGGATTTCAGGCTCGTGTGCGAAGACTCCAGAGGATCGCTTTGTAGGACAATTCCAGAGACATTAGTGACTCACAAAGACAGACATATTTTTATTAGTCCTGAATCTGGCCATACAAACTCCACAAAACCTAGTTCATACAAGTCTTGCTGTACTCAACAACTCTGGCCCAATCCACGGTCGCCCATTTGGGGGCTGCCTCTCAATTGGTGCAAATCAATTATTAATAATTAGGTACTTTTTTAAGGTCAAGGGCCAAAATGAAGCAACTGTTCTCGAAATTTTATGCGACTAAATAAGTTATTTCCAAAATAATGTTGAACACTCCATATTCTTAATATTAGCTTTGCAAATGAAATGTTAAGACTCTCGAGAACCTCTCGGACTCGCGAATGTTTAATGACCGCTCTCGTCCAAAGCGCTTGCGGAGTCTCCTTTAGGACTAGTGCTGGTCCAAGTCTAAGTCTGCATAACGGCTAGTAACACCAAAGCGACCTTCGTAATCATTTGTTGATTATCAACAATTAGTTCTGCACCGACAGCTGCCTCTCACACTTTCTACAATTTTCTGTAAATTCATTTCGTCAATTCTGTACAAATCAATTGTTGGCAATTTTAATTTTCGTTGTCTTTTATATCGTCCGAATCAACAATAGAATTCAATTTACATGTTGGAATAGAATTAATTTCCACTACCAATTATTCTGATAATTGATGATAGACAGATCCTTTTTAATGTAGAAATTAGGTCCACCACATTTCGAGGGTGTTGAAGAAGAAAAAAAAAACATATCATTCTTTGGCCTCTTATTGTTGTTGCTGTTTATTATATATCGCCTCTTTCTTCTACACGTACGCAAGATATTTCCATCGATTTTAATTTGTTCTGACACTTATTTATACCAGAATGAAGATATAATTTACTGTAATAAATATTACCGAGTCGATGCTATATATATAGACTCTTTCTTTTCAAGTCGTCCAACAATTTTTTTACGTTGTGTTAATTTTCTATTTTAGTCGTTCATATCTTTTGTTGGCCGTGAATGTGGGGGGTTTGATTTATTCATCTCTATACGATTATCGAATTAGTTCCAACTTCACATTTCAATCTATCTGAGGTCTTATTCAAGCAACTTCCTTTCATTTTTTCCCATTTATTACGTTGTCTTTGTTGCGCGCACATTGTAATTTATTTTATTCTAATTAGTTTATGAATTAATTTTTGATTTGTTAAAGGTTATTCATAAATCGTTAGTTGTTTAAAAATAATCACAAAAAAAATCGTTTTAATAAAGATGAAGATAGAGACATGTAATTGTATTTAAATTACCAGCGATTCTTTGGACACATCTCCATCTCTATCTGATCTTATTTATTGTTTTTTTTTGTTGTGTGTTCCATCTCCGAATGAGAAGAGATGTTAATAAATCATACGAGGTGAGAAAGAGATGATTGTGATGAACAGAAGAAAAGACAACGCCGACTATGCCCATTCCAAATTAAATTATTTCGTTCCGACTGCCACAAAGATTGTTGTATTATTGTTGTTCGTGTTGTAGTCTTTTTTAATATATGTCGAGGTGTCATCGTCTTTTTTTTCTCCGTACGCCAAGACGAAAAAAATACATTTTTCCATTATGTTCTGTTTCTCCTTCCATCATCATTCAGGACGAGTTAAATTAAAATGTCCGAATAGGTTGATTTTTTCTTGTTGCACTGACATCACCAATTAACACCTGTGCATACGTGTTGGGTCAATATTTTCGGGCACCTTTTACTTTTGGTTCGGCACTCAATCAAATTCGAAGGGGGAAATGCGAGTTGACTCGGTGCGCGCAAAGTAAATTAGTCTGTTTACAACCTGATTTATGGTCATAATTAAGATGTGATGTAAACGAAATCACTCACAATAAAACTGTAGTCTATTATTAGTTGTTTTTTCTTACTGTTTCTATAAATAATTGGGAATAATTTGATAATCAATCACTTTCAAATTGAGTGTCATTGTAGGCCACAATTATGGTCGAAAGAAGTGGCAAAAAAATTATAAGGATATAATAGCACTTTCGAAAATTGCTCATTATGATGTAAGGATTATACTGCGACTCTTTGGAATTGGTCAACTTTTCAACAGTGCTGATTTCTAGGTCTTTTCAGGCAACACAAAGAGCAATAAGTCGAAAATCTGGACCCAAATAGTCAATATGCAACTTGACCGGAAAAGTCGCAAATCTGTAGAGGTTATAGAAAGGCAAGGTGTCCAGATTTTTTCGTTTGCTTGACCATATATCGTCGACCTTGCAACCGTTAATTAACCATAATTCTTAAATTTAATTTATCGGTGTTGTGATGCATCCTCGACTCAAACGATTAGTTATGCAAATTATTTTCAATTAATTATTCAAAAATTTAATTAATACTCTTTAATGAATCCGGTTTTTTTTTGTCGAAGATCGAGGTTAGCACTTGATTGGGATTTAAACAAATACGCTAAAAAATTAGTGGAATTTTGACTTTTTTTTATTTTTCGCTACTGAAAGTTTTTTCTACGATTATTTAAAATTACAGGAGTTTCATGATGGAAGTCGGGGCGTCGTTGGAAGAGGAAGTTGTCTAGATTTATAGACGTCTCTCTCTCTCTCTTTCTATCGCCCTTGTTTGTCTCTTTGTGTCATCTCACTGCCCTCCCGAAACCACGCCTTCGAACGGTTGAAATTACATGAAACGATCTCTTGTATTATTGGTCCTTTAATAACTAGTGGACGAATTACAAACAAAAATCGTGACCACCTAATGAAAGCAGGGTTTAAGGCTTGTTTTAACGAATTTGAAAATGTGGCAATGTTTAGGGTGATAATGTAGGGCATCAAGCGACGAGTATCTAGCTAAATAAACTAAATCATTCCACAACAGATTGAGAATCGACCGGCTAGACTGAATGTAGACGCAAAAGCTTCATGCAAACAGTCGGCAGACAACAGACTGAGAACGTAAAACTCAGTTTGGCGCCTTCACGAACGCTTATCTGTGGCAGAACACCTCCAAGGATGACCAAAAATTTTAGTGACTGTGCAAGAATTCTGCGGATTTGAAAAAGTTGTGGATTGTGTTGCTTTGGCTCCTTTACGAGTCATCGCCCATTGTAACGCTTTCAGGCGTTACAAAAGTTGTTTATTTTTTATTTTTTAATAATTATCTAAAGACTTGTATAACTTTGAAAAATTATTTCATTTAAAGTTGACATTACAAGTGAACAGTAATTATATCTTTTATAAAACGCGCAATTATGCAAATTATTTTGATTAATTAGTCAAATTAATTCAAATGTCTTCAATCATAAATCATAATTAATTGCGAAAGAACATCTGGTTTGTAAATTGCTTAATATTTCTTCTTATAAACATACAATTTGATCAATTTTAGTTCCATAGACATTCTCCCAATCAAAAACAACAAATTTCAGATAATTTACAGTAAATTCAACCCGTATGGGACATTTGGTCGTGACATTGGCCAATAACAAACAAATAATGGAGAATATACAATCGAGGGAAAATAGCGAGTGAAACGATTGAACGATTTTACTCGATTCGACTGCCTAGTATCGCATTTGAAGTTCTAGTTGGCCTCCATTCAATTGTTAGTCTCATGGCACGTACGCTTACACATTATAAAAATCATCTGACACGCCCCGCAAATGTCCCTAAAGGTTTGAATGATCTCTAACCTTCAATAATTTCACAGTTATTTAAACAAACCACATTAACAACTGTAAACGTAATTTCCGACAGTTTTCACTTAGATTTAGCCCATCAGCTTTTTGTTGGTAGTTGTTGATATTATTATAGAAATCTGTAAGTGGTCGATTATTTATTTCCTTAATTTCCAAAACAAATTTGTTTCGGAATAATATAGTATTGAAAATATATTTAACAAAAAAAACAAATGAGGAAGGAACATGCTATATCCAATCTATTTACTACGACTACTATATGGTTAAACGGTTGAATGCCTAATGAAAAAGAAGGCAAGACAAAATAATAATAATAATGATAATGACGGGCATTATAATGAAGTCATTATATGGTGCGTTTTTCTTTTATTACCGTTAACCCATCTATCAACCCATCACACAGCCCTCTCAGAATCTATCTATTGAATACAATACATAATATTTATAAACAATTAAAAATCAGAGCCCCTCCGCTCCTTAATAATATCTAAATATAGTGAATTAATAATCAATTCCATAAACGGCTGCATTATTATTAATTCTTGTTGTTGTTGTTGTTGCTGTTAATTATAGAATAGGAACGAATCAATCATATACGAGAACAAAAACAACAACCAACAACAACAACAACAACGCAATAATAATAATGCTGTTGATAATAATAATAAAAGGTATCTAAATAATATCAGGGCCGTCATTGCCCAACACTGGAAAACAATTGAGTTGCCATAACACCGCCAACTAAAGAGGCCAGACATGTAATTAGGTGATTAAAGCGCCATTGTTCCCTTAGGCTGACAGCTCAATCAAGCGGCTTTTTGTTGTAGGCACGAAATTCATCATAAAAAAAATAATAAACGTGTGTGTGTGTGTGTCAGTATAAAAATCTTAACAGAAAAGGATGAAAAAGTTATAACAATAACAATTAAGAGAAAGATGTGTTTATAGAAAAGGTCCAGGGTGGTTATTATTATTTTAAGAATGAGGCTCGCATTAAAAAACAATTTCCATCAGGTGTGTACCACAATTTAATAACAGTGTGGGTATATATTTAATTTTTTTGGGCAATTTTTCATGGTACTCATTAAAATTCCACTGGTTTTTTCTTCGATAATTTCCCTTCCCCAGTTGAGAGAAGATTTTGGGAAATTTTCAATAAAAACACGGGGTGGATTTTTGGGAAATCTTTCCGAATTCTATACGGTAATCTTCAGGTGGAATAGCTAGATTATAGTGGAATTACAGTCAGGTATATAATAACATATCAATCAGGACTTAATTATAGATCGTTTGAATGTTGTTTGGTTGTTGTATATAATTTTTTTGCCTTGAAAAAGACCTGAAAAAAAATCGTTCGAGTTTCTGTGAAGACTAATAGATTTTTTTCTACCAGAGGCCAATAAAAAATAGCGTTAAACAAATATCGCTGGCAGTTGTGAAATTTCGCCTCACTTCACCACGATCTAGTTTGAGCTGGACGGGTTCATCAACGGAAATGGGGCAAAATATTGTGTTTCTGTGTAATGCTTAAGCTCCTAAAATGGAACTAAGTTTCCTTTTTTTCGGTCACATGAGAACATGGTAGTGTTTGTAGATTTAATGTGATTTTTAAAAGGGTCCGAGGAACTAAAAAGTTAAAAATTCTTGGTCGTCAGTAGTCAAAAATAAGAGCAAAACATATAGTGTGTCTTTGCATAAACAAACCAGAGTTGTGCCTGATTTGCAACTCATTTTTCTGGCTTCTAACGATAAAATATATCAAATTTTGATAGAAACTTCGCAGACTGAAGCTTCGTTGTTATGCATAGAAAAATCAAAATATTTGGCCAAGCCAATGTAGCCCAAAAGTAGAGGATAGATATATTTTCGCCTTCCAGAGTTGAAAGTTCAGATCTTCCAGGAAAGCAAGATTATCCAAAGAAGTTATGACAGGAGGAATGCTTCACTTTTACACCTCAAAAGCTGCGGGGCACGAGTTAACAGGACATTGTTCATAATGTCACGTTGTGAGAGTAAAGAACATCTGAGAAATTGGAAATTAAGCACCAAAAAATGCTTTGTCCGAGCCAAATGAAGGCTTGAGTTGAACCAAAAGCAGAAAAAAATTTGCTTAAACCTAAGTTTCTTGTTAGATGGACCTCTTTAAAGCTCACAATAGATCCACTTTCCCTTGAAAATATTTGAACGCACCTTCAAATTCTTTCATGGCCAAATAGCTTAAAATTACTAGAACCTCTGGCCTACAGATTGTGTTTAAATCAGGCGAAGATCAATAGAAGCTTCATTCTCTTTTCAAGTTGCTCCAGGCCCTTAGCAAAGAAGCATATTTTCGTTATCTTGCGCTTGAATAAAGAGCTGCTTAATAAAGAGATTTAACGCCTTTCTCACAGCGCTTTGTTGATTTTTTTTAAGCACGGCTACCCTGGATTTGCTACTAAAAAATTGCGGTACGTAGAGAGAGGTCGAAAATACATGCTTAACTGCTTAAGAAAGTCAAGCTGTTCAATTTGCAGTAGATCAGGTGTACGATTGCACTCGTGTTATCGCCAAAGCCTACTGGGAAAGTGTCAGTTTAACAACAGAAAAAAATCGATTTATGATTTATTTTCATAATCATTCGATAATAAATAAAATTATCGTTCACTAAAGTAGTAATTACGACCATCAAAAAAAAAAATATACAACAGCATGAAAAATTATGAAACAATAGAATTTCGATACGAAACACCTGATATTTTAATCAAATTATTTATGATTTCCTTTTAGGTACAACCTTACGAACAGTAAAAGGTGGAATTAGTGCAATTATCTGCAATTAATGCCACAAAATTCGTCCACAAGTGGACGAATTCGAAATGCGTCACAACTAGAGCATGTGCTGCCCGTCAGCATTTTCAAACTAACTAACTTTTGACCAATGTTAACCAACCTACTGGGATCGAGTAGATCGCTTCAGTGTGCTCCAACTCTTAGATCGTGGCGTTAACAGGTTTCGATACAAATTAAAAAAATTTCCACAACAATAACGATTGATAATAGTATGTCATGATTGTTTTTGTTTTGAGTCTTTTGTTTTCGAATACATATCCAACAGAAACAATTGAAACTTTGCATGCTGTGATTCCATTTATATCACCACAATATCCGATGAATATCTAAAATTAATAATAGACATTTCTAATTAAATATGATCCGATATTAATTATCTCCATAATAGCCTTCTTGATGACTTTATTATTATTATTATTGTAATATATGCATAATAATTACCATTAAGAAATGGTAGTTTTCGGTACGAAAAAGACCAGAATCTTTGATGAAGACAGAAAA
Organism: Epicauta chinensis; assembly: GCA_021725515.1. Lineage (NCBI taxonomy): Eukaryota > Metazoa > Arthropoda > Insecta > Coleoptera > Meloidae > Epicauta > Epicauta chinensis. The sequence continues at coordinate 210,913 of JAEDXX010000061.1, forward strand.
AAAAATATGTTTATTTTAACCGGGGCTCGATTGCGTTTTTAGATAAAACTTTCGGTAAAAAAGGCCAGATGTTCGAAATTTCCTTGTATACATCAGTGTATTATAATTTTTTTTCACCATCTTGTTTTTGTGTTGTTAGTTCTATGTTATTATTATATTTGCCCCATGATATAAATTATTAAAGAGATATTGTATAGTGTGTCGTAACTGATTATTAGGAAAATTGTTTAGAAAATAAATTACCTGATTGTCGATCGATCCGATCGCACGCAGGAAACTAATCGCACAATCATTATATAGTTCGACATATAGGCGAAACTATCAGCCTCTAAAGCTTTAACACTAACACATTTATACAATAATGTTCCAACAACAACTACAACAACAACAAGATAAAGAGATTATATAGATGATTTTTTACGTTTATTTGATTGTTATTTAATATGTTAAGATATAATCATTGTCTGTTGGTTTTTAGCCGGCCAAGTTGATTAATCTATCTAACTGTGTGTTTGGAGCAATTTCGTCCAATTTTCTGAAAACGTGCCGTGTTATGAAGAATTCTTCTATACACGAATTCTTAACAATTATGTTAGAAGCAATGCCGGCATTGCTGACGGCGGAGAGTAAATGCTCTGCTCGCTCTCATTATCGGCTAACTTTGAACAGTCTGTCAGAATATTTAGTTATTTTTCTCCTTTACGTTAAAAGAGCTAAGAACATCTCGACTCTTATCCTTGGAGAAGAAGAAATATGTAAAACAGTAGAGCACTACTTATGGTTGGAAAAAGCAACCAGAGGACGCAGCAATTAGTATTAAAAAGGAGGAAGCACTTCTTGTGGCTTGTCCACTCTTTGTGAGCAAATCAAACCTGTGAAATTGTAGATGTTGCACCTATACAAAAAATAGCCATTTAATGTTGTTTTTAATCCCAGCAGTGTTTCACAATATATAGGTCGCGTCCAAAAACTGGAAGCAAAAAATTTGTATTTTGCCACTTTTGTTAGTCCTGCAAGGGGATATTCCTGTAGATTTAAAACTTAATTTAAGTCGAAAAATTTCAAACTTTGGCCAAACTTTAACCCAAAGCATTGCAAAAAGTTTAGTTCGAGTAGGAGAAGTGTAATTTTATTTGCAGCGTCTTGAATTTGGGGAGCGATATTTACTTTCAGGAACTTCAAAAATTATGTTTTCACTTCTTTGGATCAAAATTGGTAATTTTTACCTTTGCTGACCTTTTACTTTAGCTTCACTTTGTGTTGCTTGTCACGAGACTGGGTTTCTCTTCTGTTGTATGACAATTTACATTTTTATAAGCAGGAGCAGAGTGGCCTGAAGGAGTATCGCGCAATCGTCCACTGCTGTTTTGGTAGAAGTTTTGTTTCTAAGGCGTGTTTATTATTAATATGGAGCCGCTTTTGTATAGAATCCGGGAGACTCTGCAATTGCTCCACTACCCCTGCTTATAAGTCTTCATTTCCGATTTACTAGTCAGTTTCTGGAAGCAATTTAGCTTCCAAAAACTGACAAATAATCATTGATTTGTTCTCCAATAATCCTTTTTTGCCCATAATTCTTTGTTTATCTATTTTATTTCCCATTTTCCTTTCTTTTTATCTAAAATTATTGCGTTAGTGGAAAAAGTGACACGTCAGAATTACCAGAAAGTTTCATTTTTGCCATGCATCAAAGCAATTTTTCAGAAATTTGCAAATAAGCAAGGTGCTGCTGTGGACAAAATTTTTGCACTAGCACGTGTGAAAGCAACAGAAACTGAGCTTTTTTCGCTCACCTTTCGTCACTTTTACACTCACTGGATGCTAATGATCATAGACACATTCACATTTTTTGCTATGCAGAAATAGTCATGCATTTTTAGTTTTTATTACCAAATTAATAATTCCAACTAATTACTTAGATATTACAAAATTTGATCAATGATGATGATCGCAGAAAGGGAAAGTGTCTGAGGCATATTTGATGAAAGGGTGCTTCTATTTCAAAATAAGGACAATCAACAAAGGCTTTTGAGAGCTCAGCAAATAGTTGTGGCATTTTACTCTTCATAGTCGTCTTTCAGATAGATAATGCTACTTTGTTTCTTTTATTTTATACGAAATTTCCGCTTTTGCACAGAATACGGGTTACTGTGTAATTTCCTGTTAAGAATTCTCCATTCTCGATTTATCAATCAGTTTCTGGAAGCAATTTAGCTTCCCAAAACATTGAAAACTGTTTCTTTGAACTGATTTTGGAAATGATAAATAATTGTTGATTTGTTCTGCAAAAAACTCTTTGTGTCCAAAATTCTTTTCTCAACATTATCGGGTGCTTGTTTACCTGTTTTTTGTCTATCTTATTTCATTGTATTTTCCTTTCTCTTTACCTAAAATTGTTGTATATTAGTGGGAAAATTATAATAATTGACACTTGCTACTCGAAAGTTTCATTTTTGCCATACACTTCAAAAATTTGTGGACAAAATTTCTGCACCAGCACGCGTAAAGGCAACCAAAACGGATCTCCTTCGCTCACTTTTCGTCACTTTACACTGGCTGCTAATGATCGTAGAAACATTCACACTTTTTGCTGCACAGAAATAGTCATGCATTTTTATTAAAGACTGCAAAATTTGATCATTGACGATGATCACAGAAAGGGAAAGTGTCTGAGGCATATTTCATGAAAAGTGTGCCTTAAAGCGGAGAAAGGAATCAATAAAGGCTTTTGAGAGCTCAGCAAATAACTGTGACATTTTACTCTTCATCCTCGTCTTTCAGATAATGCTACTTTGTTTCTTTAATTTTGTACGAAATTTTGCGTTATTATTGTTTTGTCTGCCAGCTACTTTTTATTTATTTTTGCATTAAAATCACATCAAAAAAAACAATCATTAATAACGCTATATAAATACGTAATATTATCAATATTTTGTAAATAATTTCTATAAAATTAACTAATTAGCCTTTATCTCTGATAGAAACAGTATTATTAATTAAAATGGAATAATAATAGTTTATTGACCAAATAAACATCTGTTTTAAATTCTTATCAATATTGTGTTGTTTTTATTTTTATTTTCTGAAATAAAACGGGGAAAAAATCAAATAATGTTTAATAAACTTCATTCATATTATAAAATTAATTTATTTTATTATCAAATCATAATAAAACAAATTGCATCATAATAAAATGATTTGTTAACACAGAACAGAAATATACAAAGAAACGAATTACCGATTAATTTTCTATCAAATCATTTCCTATTTTTAATTCGAAAATTGATTATTTGTTGTTAAACAACAGAACGGAAACGATAACGCTTGTAATTGAATCAATTGTAACCGATTCAAACAAATAAATTACAGAACATGTCTACAACAAACAAACGGGGAAAAAAAACCGAAAAACGGTTAATCAATTGAAAGTCGGTACGTTTCAGTGGCTGATAACACAGATCCTGTCTTTTGACCTCTACAATATTACAATAATCGTTATGTTTGCTCTAATCAGACGAAACAAATTGGGACTTTTTGCATTGACCTCACTTCCGTTGCCTTACAACGAGCAGATTATCAGGTTTTTTTCTTCTCCCAGTTGATTTTTCCAGTCAGAACAGATCAATTCTTTTTAGGTAAAAGATAATGCGAAAATTTCGCCGTCACGACCCGTTGACAGACGTAACAATGGCAACCACTTGGACCGGCTCCAGGCCGACCTATTCATTTGTATACTCTTCATCTAGATCCCGATTACTACCGCTATTATTATTATCATCAGAAATCGTATGTCATATGTGGTTTGGTGGTGTAATTTAAAATCATCACATATGAGTGAAGTTCAGGGGTAATTCCCTTGAGATGCCGCAGTAGAAGGTCCATCTAGAAGGGGGTGGATGTTGGTATTTTCAGGCCACGCCAGATGGATAGAACATTTAGACGAGAGAGCAAAAAAATCAAAACTAGTTATAGGGTGGTTTACTACTGACAAACATACAACACAACACAACACACACACATCAACAAGGGAGTTAGAGAATTAATGAGAATTCTTGTTATTGCATTTTTGGGATTTCGGGACTTAACAGTTGCTTGATTTTTGATTTGGAGATTATCTATTTAGTTCAACTGGCTTATCTATGATGATAGTGATAATAATCGTAATAATAATAATAGAAATAGTAATAATAATAATGATAATGGAAGGGCGACAACGATCTTTAACGACAACTGTTGTTCAGTCAGGAATCAGAAATTACAGATAACATCCATTAATCATATTGTACACAATATTGATTTATTTACTTAAAACAATTTCATTATTTATCTATTAATAAAAGAATTATTAATTGATAAATAACAAGTAATTAATTATAAGGAAATGACGTCAATTTGTTTATTTGAAACGATTCTAAACGGAGCCGCGCTTGTCCAAGCGTCACGTTACTCTTTTGGACGTCAAACGGTTTTTTCCATTTACCTAAAGCGCTAGATTCTCAAAAATCTATACAAATGATTAAGGCGTAAGGGCCAAAAAGTCTAAATCGGTTGCTGGCTCATTTCTGAAATAATAATAAAAAACAAAGCTGTTGGTTTAAGATGATGAAGTCAGTAGAAGGAGATTTTTGGTCATACGTGTGCGCTTTCTACTTTTATTTCTAACTTTTTGCCGCAAGAGTTGATGCAAGCAAACTTACAGCTTCTCTTCTTGAATGGAAAAATTCGGATGTCTCATTTCAGGATTTTGCAGGCATTTGTTGGATAGTCACTGTAAATCTAGCTTTCAGTTTAGAGGTTTTGACACTCTTCAAGATAATAAATTGTTTTGCGACTGTGGAACTTTTTCTATACAAAAATAGGGTAATTTCTTGGCTTCTGTCAAAAATCTAGTTTAGCGAATTAGTGCATTTCTTCAGTGCTTAAGAAGAGATTCTATTGTGAGCTGCCATTTGGCGATTTTCTTTCGAGAACTTTTCAGGTTTTTGATCACTTCTTTCTGCCTTCAGAAATCCAAAGAATGAACTACCTTGGCGATATTTTATTTTAAGACAGTTTCTTCTGCGCCTTCTTGTTATATAGTTTAGAGACTCAGTATTCCTGAGCCTTCAGGAGCACATCAAAATGGGATTTTAGACTGATTTCGATCGTCCTCTCTTTTTCATCAGACCACAACCTAACTTTGTCTTAAAAATTGATCCTGAAACAATTTTAGAATGTGTTTTACCAATTTCATATTTTCCCCTTTAAGTGGAAAAATCCACGTCGTTTATATCAAAATCTGGAATTGCTTTCAGATGTCTCATTTCAGGATTTTGTAGGCATTTGTTGGATAGTCGCTGTAAATCTAGCCAAATCTTTCATATCTTCAGTTTAGAGGTTTTGACACTCTTCGAGATAGTAAATTGGTTTGCGACTGTGGAACTTTTTCTATACAAAAATAGGGTAGCTTCTTGGCTTCTGTCAAAAATCTAGTTTAGCGTATTAGTGCATTTCTTCTGTGCCTAAAAAGAGATTCTATTTAGAGCTGCCATTTGGCGATTTTCTTTCGAGAACTTTGCAGGTTTTTGATCACTTCTTTCTGCCTTCAGAAATCCAAAGAACTAACTACCTTGATATTTTGCTTTAAGACAGTTTCTTCTGCGCCTTCCTGTTGTATCGTTTGGAGACCCAGCATTCCTGAACCTTCAGGAGCACATCAAAATGGTATTTTAGGTTGATTTAGATCGTCCTCTACTTTTCATCAGACCACAACCTAACTTTGTGTCATAAAAATTGATCCTGAAACAATTTTAGGATATTTTTTACCAATTTCACATTTTCCCCTTTAAGTGGAAAAATCCACGTCGTTTATATCAAAATCTGGAATTGCTTTCAGATGTCTCATCCGAGGCATTTGGGTATTTTGTTGGATATTCACTGTAAATCTCATAGTCAAAGCCTACATTTCTTCAGTTTAGCAGTTTTAGCACTTGCTAAATTACTTTTCTACTTGGGAGCTCTCATTTTTTCCGCATAAAAGTAAGATAGTTCCTTGTTCTGTGTAGTTTAGCATATTAATGCATTTCCGAGCTTATAGCTTTAAAGTTTAATCGCTTCTTCAGTGCTTAAGAAGAGGTTATATTTGTGTTTAGAGCCACTTGGCGATTTTTTCTAGAACTTTACAGGTTTTTGATTACATCGTTCTAGTTTCAAAGGTCCAAAGAAGTAACTACATTGGCGATATTTTGTTTTTAGACAGCTTCTTCTGCGCATTCCTGCTGTATCGTTTAGAGACTCTAATACATTCTTGTGCCTTCAAAAGGACTCCTCGCAACTTTATGTCTCAAAAATTATTCCTGAATTTCACGTTTTTCTCTTAGGAGTGTACAAAAGTACATTCTGTCGAATATTTGTTGAATATTTTCGGTAAATGCTTCCGAGTTTAAAAATTTTGGCTTTTTGAGATACTAATTTTTTTACTACTCCGCTACTAGGACTTTGTTTTCTAATGAAAGGCAGACAATTGTCTTTTTCCAGAAGTCATACATTGTTCAGTGTGTTTTGGTTCCTAGAAGCTTCAATGAACTGAAAATCTCAGATTTTAAGAACTTTACAGTGAGTATAAAAAGATCCTAGTTTAAAGAGAACTTATTTTGCCATAGATTGCCACTTGACGTTTTGTTCTGGAGCTTTACGTTATTGCTATATCAACTGGAAAGAAATTTTGGCTTTTTGAGATGTTGATTTTTTTACTACTCCGCTACTGGGACTTTTCTTTCTAATGAAAGACAGACTCTTTCTTTTTCCAGAAGTCATACATTGCTGTGTGTTTTGGTTCCTAAAAGCTTCTCTGAATTAAAATTTTTATATTTTAACAACTTTTCAGGGAGTAGAAAAAGACCCTAGTTTAAAACGAACTTATTTTGCCATATATTGCCACTTGTTCTGGAGCTTTACATTACTGCTGTGTCAACACACTGCCGAAAGGGCACTTTTGGAAGTCTCTAGCTAAAACGCTTTGAATTTCTGGATGCTTCAAAAGAGGCTTTTAAATGATTTCACTCGACATTACTAACTTAGAATGACTCAATAATGCATTCCAATCAGTGATTATTAAGCACCGGTTAGCTGACGAATCGACCAGTGTAGTGAAGTATCATTTTTCTTTTATGATCTATGACCGACATTCATTCAACTTCCCCAGACACCTGTTAAGCAGGTATGATATGAAAACAAAATCGTGTGCCTATAAAAGCGGCAAGAATCAAATTTCTCTACTACTAAATAGCGGCTAAACATCCCCCAATACACACGCACACACATATGAAAGATGTTTTTCTGACTAAGGGATAGTGGTTTTGATTGTGTCGGTTGGGGGATGATCTAACATACGGCCACATCTAGTGACTTATGGCCGTTAAGGGAATTACAACATTTATTACATATAACTAGAGGCTGTTGTTGTTATTGGTGGTGGTGGTGGTAATATTGGTGTTTGGTGGTTGTTGTAGTGGTGGTAATACCATGAAAATGGAAAATAAAATTATACTCCGTTGTGGTGTATAAACGATTAAATTTGTTAGGAAATTGGGAATTTTTCGTATCATTATTATGATTGTTATTATTATTGTTATGATCGACCAATCATTATGAAAAGATGTAGAATGATTCAACAGATTTATTATTATAACAATTCTGTATAGATATAAAATAATAATTTAATCAAGTAATCAGATTTAACAATAGTGTTAGAAGGGTAGATTACAATAGCGACTATAACAACACATCATATACATCGATAATATATAATTGACTCTATCATAGATTATATAACAAAACAACAACAACAAGAACACCAACAACAGACAGACAACAACAACAAATAGTTTAATAGAGACATCATCAGATATTGCCATTATTATTATTATTTGTCGGTACATTTTAAAACGTTAAACGATAAAAGAGGTGTTGGGATGATTAACGTCGGTATGTGAATATATTAAATAATCTTGAAAACAGGACAAGGAGGGGGCGGCAGATGTTTGGGGGCCCCCTACTGATAACTACGGGAGGTCTACACGATCTTCTCACAAGCGGCTCACCTTTTAACAAAAATCCCTATGATGTTGCTAATAATAATAATAATGACAATAATATCCACCCTTGTATACCACAGGCATCTACAGATTAACTTGAAATTAATTGTAATCATAATTGATTGAAATCTGAACAGTTTCAGGTTGGAAATCGAGCGATAGAGGGGGCCCCCGATTCTCTGACAAGGGTAGGTGTTAGCTCTGACATTTCGAACATATTACAACAATATTAATGGTGGCCGACAATTGGGACAATTCGTATCTGATTATTTTGACGCGATAGTGTCGCTTGTCTGTTCGCAAAGTTGACCGGTTAGTGTTACAGAAATTCGTCCGGTTTTTGATCTATTACGGAAAGTACTAAGCACTTTGTTAAAACAGCGTTCAACATTGTGCGCGTTGCAGCCTCTAAAAAGTATTAAAAAAGTGATTTTGCCAGTATCGAACGCACAGTAATAAAGAACAATCAAAAGCTGCAAAAATTGTTCTAAATAATACCTGGGGTGGGAGTTGTGCTGTGTCTATTTTTCTGTGCTCTTTAGTTATTCCGCCAAAGAAAGAGCGCATCCAAAGCCTGTTTCTTCAAAATAGATGGTTCTAGGAAGATCGTCATAGAAAGTGTTTTTTTTGCATCAGGAAACACCAAAAATGTATATAGACCAACATATGTAGGCGTAAAAGATATTTGAGCAAAACGCTCTTTTCGGACCGATGACTTGCTGAGCAATAAGGCGACTTACAGATGCACGTTTGGTGCAGTCGGTAAACAGAGGATTTTAATGCTTTCGCTAGTTCATGTACAATTTAATCAGAATTAGGCAGAAGAGTATCAAAAAGATATTCCTCAAGCGAAAATTGTCTTTCATTGCCCAAAGAGCATGTACGACTAAGTGTTTTTCTTCAAAGAAGATTGTTCTAGAAAGACGGTTCTTTTTGCATTATGAAGGAGCAAAAAATTCATATAAACTACCATAATATGCTACATATTCTGTAGGCGTAAAATGCTGAGCAAAAGTGCTACGAAAGTTAGGCCGAAAAGAACTCAAATCTTACGGATGCAACTTTGGCCAAGTCGGTAAAAATAGATAATTCATGTAGAATTTAATGAGAATTACCCGAGTCGCAATTTAAAGGCTTCATTGATTCCTCTAGTCCAAACCCATTTAGAGCCCAGTAACCCGACTAGCTCCTACATTGAACCCTGAGATCCTACCATTTGCTGAGAGGTACTAATTTGAACCTCTAAGTCCGACAATATTAAAAATGAAGTCCTGTATATTGTCCTCTTGAACCCCTTATTGAATTTTCGCCTTTCCCCACTCCTAGAAACATCCGCTAGATGGCAACACCGGGTATAGTTCGCAGACACCTCGCTAATAGAAGGAGTATATAGACCCCAACCTGCCAGAACATCGTCATCCTTCTACAGATTGGATCTTGTAAGCCTAACAGGAGGGGTCTGTCAGCATACATCCTTCGACATTGGCTCAGAAAGCCTGACAGCCAGCACCAAAGCCTGAAGTGAACCTTCAGCACCTCTCCGTCGACTTAAGACGAACCATGTATTATAAAAACTGTTCTTCTTAGAACTAAAATTAGGGTGGTCATCGTCAACCAAGACTATAATCGTTATCAATTTAGTTATTATAGTCGAGTATAGGGGTCCAAAATAGGTGCTAATTTTTATTTTCTCCAGATCCGACTTTAGACCTCAAAGAGGCAAAAAAGTAAATTTGTACCGTTTCGGGGTCCAAAGCCGGACTCAATTTAACACGCCAATAGGTCCTACTTTGAGCTCTCAAATTCGGCATTGAAACTACAGTAAGAGGCTCAATGTAGGATTTAAATTTCGACTCGGGTAAGCAGAAGAGCAACAAAGCCTTAAGCGAAATTTTTTTCACTACTTATCAGGGAAGCGCACCTTAATTATCACACCAAAAGTGCAGAAAGGGCGTGTACGACTATGCGTTTTTCTTCAGAGCAGATTCTTCTACGAAGTGGTTCTTTTTGCATCAGGAAGGACCAAAATATTTGGGCGTAGAATGCTGAGCAAAAGTGCGAAAAGAGTTTAAATCTTACGTTTGGTGCAGTCGCTAAAAACAGAGTACAATTTAAACAGAATTAGACAAGAAAGCAACTGAGCCTCAAGTGAATTTTTTTTCATTACCTATCAGGCAGGAAACGCTCTTTAATTATTTTGCTAAAAGAGCATAAAGAGCAGTTTCACCTGAATGATAAAAGGACCATCAGGTCACGAAGCAGTTTCCTGCATCGGAAAGGGCCAAAAAGTTCAACCGGCTGCTAAATATGTAGGCCTCAAGATATTTGTTATCAAGTGGGCAAAATGCCATCTTGAAGTGGTCAAAAAGGCGCTGAAAGTTAAATCTCACACATGCGCGTTTGGCGTAGTCGGTAAAAACGGAACTAAACAACCAATCTTGATGCCATTAAGTTGGTAGGTGAATTGACGTCATGTTTACAAATCCTTCATAAATATTTTTTTCGTCTCTCCAGCCCAGTCCGCAGTGTTGACAATGAGTAATGATCCTCTCCATCTATATATAGCATAGTTTTATATTAATCGTAGTAGGTTGGTTCGGTAACAACGGCGCTCCAATTTCCTGCTAATTCAATGTCTTTCAATCCGAAGATACGGCGGTGATTGATTATCCGGCTAAGGGTAGACATTTCAGGAATAAAATCAGATTTCGTTTGTTTTTTTGCGTTAGTTCTTTTGCTAGCCCCGAATTGTCGTCCACTATAGAGAGTATCCTGCAGGATTCCGGGGCGCAATGACAGGATTTTATATTATAACCATTTAGTTTACTGTGAATTTATGTTAACTATGTTGATAATTTAGGGTGATGGTTTTTCGTTTTTTGTTTTTTTTTTTGTTATACTACCATCACCACTACAGCAGTATAAATTGATGTATTGATAAATGTAAAAATCTGAAAACCGTGTATGAACCAAAAATGCTTTTAAACTGTCACCATTTTGTACACGAATAATTAATAGAATTTATGGTTTTGTTACGATTTGGAAATGGATGTTGTTTGTATTTTTCCATAATATTGATGTTGTCTCTATTAATATTGACAATTTTTCGAAATTATAATGATTTAGTTTCTGTGGTGAATGTTGACGGTATGAGAGTAGGTGGTAATATTTATCTATCTTTGTCATACTTGTTATAAATTGTAATTTATTCGTTAAGCTTTTATTTCATAAATGTAAAATTAAGTGGAACTCGTTTTACATAAAAATACGTTCCGTGTAAGCTATTTATTATTGTTATGTATATACGTTTTCGAGTCTACATTTATTTCTCTTGTTCGTTGTTATTTTGTTGGAGGAATTTTTTTGAAAAATCGTCAATATTTGAAGACTACTTAACCTGTAATAATCGTTATTTGGGGGGTTAACCGCCGGCAATTGTCTCCTTTAAAAATAATTCGAATGTATTTGTGGTTAGTATTTTGAGAGACTTTAGGGTAGTAGTGTATTATAATTGATCATTTGTTGTTGATATTATTAGGATTATTATTGTTATTATGATTGTGGCCGCACTTCTCACACAGCATGGAATATTTATAATGGGGGGCTTTATTAAGTTATTAACCTATGCCAACTGTGATGATCGTTGATGTTAAATTATATAGTAACGAAATTACTGGCTGAAAGTTATAGGCATGTCTATAACATGATTGTTATGGTGTTTTGTACTTAAAGGAAAAAATACTAATATAAAAAATGATGATGATGATGATGATAATAATAACAAATATTACTTAACATTCAAATTATACATATTTTCTGTACAGGGGGATTCACTCGAGTAGATCTAACAAGGCTCTTCCATTTGTCAATGAAACAGTTTCAAAATTCCTGCAAATTAATCTCCACTTTTGGATACGGCTCAATAGACGCAAAAGTGGCCGAACTTTCCAAACGATTAGCTTAATTGCCGAAATTCTCTTGACGAGCAGATAAAGTTATTTGCCACACTCAGAATTTTTGAGTCAAACGTAGACTTAACTCCGGCTTTGAATAAAACTGTTTTTCTTCTTTAATATACAATTTCTTGGGTTTTTTTGCGGAAATTGCAGTCTAGCATCCTTGAATTTCAAAAGAACTCAGTGACGTCTGAGCGCGATAATGTAAAATCTTCAAATTCCCAAAAATGTACGTCTCTGGCTCGTGTAAAGCCTGCGCAATAGTGTTGCTAAACTTTTGAAAATGATTGGCTCAATGGTGGGATAGTGTTTTGTGAATGCAAAAAGTTCTTAAACAATAAATTCTCACGATTATCACTTACAAAACTCCATTGGCGGTACATCTTTGAACAAAGGCTCAGTTTCCAAAAATTGTGCGTCACTGCCAAACAACTTTTCCTGAATCCAAGGTTTTCTTGATGAGTGGATAAAAGTCTTTTGGCACACCCAAAACTTTTGAGTCAATTCTGCACCGACCAAAACTCTTTATCTTCTCAAAGGCACTTGACTTTGAAAATCTAGAATTAGAATCCTTGAGAATGACGTCGAACGCCTTTTGTGCGCTCTTTCTGTACGCTTACCGAGACTCTCTGAGCACAATAGAAGGATTTTCAGATCTACAGGTTCCCAAAAATGTACGTCCCTGACTCGTGGATTGTTGCCGAATATTCTGCATGCCTCCAAAGTGTAAAGCGGAATAGTTTTGTTAAACTTTGGCTCAATTGTGAGACAGTGTTTTGTGAATCCAAAACGTTCTTAAACAGTAAATTAAAGTTCTCACGTTTATCACTCGCCAAACTCCATTGTCGGTCCATATTTGAAACAGCCTCAGTTTCGAAAAAAAGTGCCTAATTGCCAGACAACTTTTTATGAATCCAAGATTGTCTTGATCAGTGGATAAAAGTCTTTTGGCACACTCAAAGGTACAAGTTTTTGGCGTTTCTCTTTGAAAATCGGGAACTAGAATCCTTCGAGCTCGTCGAGCTCCTTTGTGCACTCTTTCTGCACGCTTACAGTGAGTCTATGAGCACGATAGTGTAGGAGGCTTTCTAGATTCTAGAATTGTACGTTTCTGACTCGCTAAACTTTTCCAAATGATTTGCTCAATTAATCAATAATTGAAGTGCTCTACCTCGTTTGGCACTCCGTTGACAATTTACTTTTGAAAAGCTACAAATTGATACAAGTCCATGGCTTTTGTCTAAATACTAAGAATCTCTTTGAAGATTTCCAGCTTTTTATCGAGACTCCAGAAGTATCAAATAGCATGGGAGTTGAATGATGGCCTCGTGAACACTTTGGAATGATCGATTCTGCCACAAGTCGTACTTCATCTTCTTGCCTTTCCTGATTTCCGCCGAACGGTGATGACGCCGCTCGCCAAAGTGTGAAGCTTATGAAGACGTTTTGCATTCATGCTTGCTACTGCTTTTATTAGTTTTCACAGATCTTTAAGATTGAAACTTTCTTCTTCCAGAGCTTGCCCAAAAAAACTGGAATTTTCCAAAATCTTTATTGTAGACAGCTCAGCTTTATAAATATAAAGCTGAGCTGCCTACAATAAAGATTTTAAACTTTTCGTTTCGCTATGACATCCATCTTTCCTCGCAACGTGCAAGCGTGTAAAAATACACTTGGATGTGAACGTGTCAATAGCTACAGCAACTGCAAATGTACTGATTCTTACAGATTAGCCTGAATTTTCGATAATTCGAGTTTTATGTTACAATAAAGTGAAACAAAGAGTGAACAACACATTTGTAGAATAGAAAATTTTCAGGTTTAGAAAAAAATGCAAAGGACCCTCTTCCATATGCTGGGCTCTCATTATAATACCACAAAATTGAGCAAATAGCTGTAATGATCTTGAACCATTCAACCGTCTTGGAACAATTGCCCGCTATTAAACTGATAAAAACCGAAAATTAAACGCAACCACAATTTTCGAAAAACCACATCTTTTTGTGGCAGTAATCCTATACAAAAAATAAGTTATTGAGTGAAAAATGAAAAGCGGCGGTTCCACAAATGAATTGTCTGTCAAAGCGTTTTTGCGTTCGAGAGAGTTGCTGCTGCTAAGAATCTCTGTGGTTTCTGTTGACGTATAATTATAATTATTGACACGTTCGGGACCCGTATGTTTACACATACAACGCGTAATGGCAACTCGATGAACAATTAACACATTATTTTCGATTGATAATAACAAAGCGTTCATCTAAAGCAGTTAGTTCAAGTTGAATAAGCCTTGTTAAAAATGTCGAAACCGACAACTACAAAGAGGGTGGTTGTACACACCATTATTACACAACTATAGAAAATTACATATTTGTTGTTCATCATAAAACGTTTGAGGGCTCGATCATTAAAATTATTTAAGTATATTAAAAAAAAATAAACATTAACCACTACTATAACAACTGTTGCATGAAATTGGAATTCCAACAACAAATTTAATCAAATTTCGTCAATTTTTAATCGGCCAAAAACAAACCGAAAATATATTTGAGACAATGATCAACAACGTGCGATAAAGTTGATTGATGGCTCGGTTTTTTTTTTGTGCAACAACAAATTGGTATTAGCGGTGATACGTGTGAAAAAAAATGGTTGTTTTGCAATTCAACCTCGACTTGTTTCCTGGCGTTTTAATTTAATTACAGTGCAATTTATTTAATAATACTTTTATTTAATTATATATTATAGTAAATTGTTTTAGTTATAGATGTATGTTGGTTGAAAAATACACACAGGATTGGAAACTATTAATTAAGCAATTAGATTGTTTTAAGAAAATATCAATTTTCGTATATATCAACGCAGAATTGGCAATCGAATGTTGAAATAAGGACCGAAGTTTACAAGTTCTTATCTTGAACGATGATATTTCTTCCGGGTTCTTTTCTGTTAAGACAATCGATAAGGTGGTTTTTGTGTATTAAGTTTCTTTAAGAGAGCGAAGTGTATGTACCTACTTTAAAAGTGTTAATTTTCTGTTGCTTGATCATTGCTATTAGACGTCTGTGAACGGGTACTTTGACTTATCGAACACCTCTAAATGATAGACAATTTTTGCACGTCTCAACAATTGCTGTATTTGTGATCAAAAGCAGGATAAACAGCAAATTGGTTGAAAAATCTGATCACTTTCATGACTTTTCAGGGATAATCGACGTGACCAAACCAAGACTGGCTCCGTTGATGTTTCTGTGGAGCGTTTCAAATAATTCAGCCAGCAGTGCAAGTGTCCCTTTGGTTGTGTAGCAATTAGAAAAAAACAAGTCCGATGATCCGAGAAAAAGTCAAGGTAGGTGCACGAATAAGGTTTCACCTACAAATATCTACTCGGTTCTGCTCAGTTACAATTTAAGAGTTGGCCCAACTCAAGGTTCATCTCAAAAAGATCAGCAATTAGATACTAATTTAGGCTTCTTGCTTCCCCCATGTTTGAGGCTCAGGAATTTCAAAAATGAAGGAACATTGCAGAATTTATCATAGCTTTAAGTTCTAGACCAAGATCTTCAAGCGTAAGCCACTTTTTATCGATTTTATCAACTACTAAAACCATATTTGGACAATTTGTGAAATGAGAAGCACTGCAGCGACTAGAGTTTACCGGTGCCCGACTTTTCTGTTTTCTCTAAGCCAAAACTTTCGAGAAAATTTTGGTTTTTCGTTGAGCATCGAACTCTTGCAAATCTGCCAAATTTCCAATCTCTTTCTCCAAAGATTGTTATCAAGTTTTCGCTTAAACACGCCAGATAAAGTCATGGCAAATTTTGGTTAAAAAGTGTCTTTAAGCAGAAGAACGATTAAGAAAAGTCTAAGGCTTGACTTGGGGCAGTCCCATTCCTTTTTTTTTTAACTGAAGGGATGCTTGAATAGTTTCTACTTCTACACTCGTTTCGATCTAAGGCAGCTAGGAAAAATTTTGCCTAAAAATATTATAATTTTGGCACTTTAGACACAATTTCTGTGGGCAAAATTGACACCTCTGTTTGTGGTAAAGAGAGTCGCCATCTTGCGTGTAGACATTACAACACTCACTAACTATTTTGCATAGTAAGCAAGCCTGCAGTCTGCGAGCCCTTGCAGATCAGGCGCATTCGGAACTTATCCAAAATTAAAATACGAGTTTACGCTACTTGCACTTGCTTACGCCCAAAAGACTCTTTTTGTTTCTCGGCCTACTAAATGAATTTTAGGGGGCTACAAAATTTAACTGTTGCCCTGATCCCTCAGCATCTTAACTTCAACACTTACTGCTTAGACAAAACAATAATTCTAGCACTTAGTGGAGATTTTGGATGAGCAAACATTACTCACCAAAAAGTGAGCCAGTTTTCCCAATACTAAGTCGCCAGCTTTGTGAACATGCATGTTTGCAGAGTGAGACTTTATCTTCATTTTTCGTCTCACCTAATCATTCGAAAATGCAGGCTAATTTAAGATAAAACAATGAAATAAATCAATGAATGATTCTTGTATTGTTTCAAAAACACAGCGCACTTGGATGCTTAATTGAATAATCGTGCACTCGCCGAAAAAAAATTGATAACACAAATGATAACAACAAGGCAAATGATGTTGAAACAAAAAGTCATATGGTTATTAATTAGAGTTGATTAGATTAGATGGGCGCATACGGTGGCGGCAATTGTATAACATTGGCGGCTCACAACCACTTGAATCCAAAACACTGATTGTGCATTTAACCACCACCACTACCACCACCACCACTAAGTGATAACTTAATAACCCTCCTGACGGGGCGGCGGTATACCTCACATCTTCCACCATCGATTCTCTCTTTCTACACAACACACACACACACATTATACAAGTTTGGGGGGAAATCGATGATAAATATATAGAGAGATGGTAACTTAATACAGTTTGGCAGAGCGAGATGGAGGAAGGAAATTGGGGGCGGGCATCGGAGGCGGTCACCAACAACGCCTACTTGTATCTTAGCAACGCTGGCCACGTTTTGTCACTTGACAATGCCGAAACGTATACAGTTTACGTTAAACTCTATCTGTATTGTAGATATAGAATATAAACGGAAAAATTTACACTTTCCCCTAACTTGTAAAGGTGGTGGTAATTCGTGTGGTATGTTGGCTATATTCTAATAGTTGGCAGTAGTGGTGGAGATTATGGACAGAGAAAGTAGATAGTAGGGAGCTATTAAGTTTATAGTAATTTCGTTAAATGGATGTGTGGCTTTATGGTGGTTTTATTAAATTTTCGGTTCCTTGGAGATTGTTGGCTTCGGGGCGGGGTAGAATCGTCCAATTTCTGCACCAACTATTTGATAATAATTTTTGGAATAATCGATGATTTTTAATCAGAAATCCAACAAATTTCGAATTGAAAGATGAATAACGGCACACCACTTTTTCTCTGAATTCGTTTTCGGTGTGTTGGTAAAGAAAACAAACGATTAGTGATCGTGTCACGTAAGGGCTGTTATTTCTCGTTTAACACAGCAAAACCGACCGGTTCCCTCTTGATAACATTGATTTACTCGTCTCTTATACATAGATAATGTAATGAAAAAATATTGTTATCACGTGACATTTAAAATTATCGGTGGATTGTTGAATCAGTTTTTCTATCAAAACACACCGCCCCCTTACCGCAACAATCTTATATCTTTATCAACTATTACTATACATATCCGAGTTTGCCATCTTGTGAAACTTTTGAATAATAATGGCATTATTCATTTTAATCGAGTTTTACCAGGGATGGCCGGGATTCCATAAGGAATTCAGGAGTACAGGTCGTAAAACAACTTGGCGCAACTCTTTTGAATTGCATCTATTTTGCATAAAATCAATGATTTGCGTACCAGTGAAAATTGTCGAAAATTATGGCAAATTATTTACGTAATTCACTAAACTAAATTACTTTTCCAATAATCGGTACGACCATCTCTGTCGTACGGTTAGAAGCTTTAAAACAGACTTAAATCCCCCAGGATCCGCCAACATATCGAACATACACCGTAACAATTCTAATGTTACCGCGACCCCGCCGCGAAAACTAATTTAAATTAAATCCTAGTGAATTACCACACCAATCTGGTACAATATCTTTATCGAGCGGCATTTAATTCTAGTTGTTACGGTAAGAGATGGTCGTACAATAGAATTATGTGCCGCTTGTCTACAATAGAGAACTTAAAACATTCCAGGAGCGTTGTGTGTGACAATTTAAATGAAATCCTCGTGAATTGCCATGGTAACCGCTTCCATAAGCGCCACTTTCATGTACAGAATGTGTCTGGGTGATGTGTGGCAGTTGAAAGAGCTGAATTCAAAAAGGCTGCTCTCTGACAACTAATTCGATTGTTTCTGGCGGTATTGACGGATTTCAATTTATTTAACGAAAAGTTTGATAATAAATAAAATCAAATCAAAATTGAATGTCAATCGGCAACAAATCTCCGAATTTACTCAACAAAACTCAATTCAAACAATAGACAAACAACAATCGTATGTTCGTGGAAATTTCTCTTTGTTTTTCTATAAAGTTGTTATGTTGATTGATCCTATTTTTATTATTTTGTCTTTAAATCGAATTCTTTTTATATAAATTTTTCGGTTCGATTATTAGACGTTATTCCATTTTATCATGCAATAGAAAAATTAAGATTCAACTGGAACGATAGAGAAGAATGATTGATGGTTTTCGATTGATTAAAACGAATCTAAATAGAAATAATTTGATTTTTCCTATCAGAATAGCGTTTGAGGTGCACAAAACGGATTACAAATTGTATCGCAAAAGGAGTGCCATCTGTCACACAAGTGCCAAAAATGAAACTACAACAGTTTCAGGACCGGCTCCAGGTTGTTTATCTTAGAAATTCTCCTATGAAAAGTAGAAGTCTTCGAATAATTAGCAGGAGTGAATGTTTCCTGCTGTATGGATTTGATTTAGTTGGACAGAAAACAGCAGCGTCCTCTTACGAAAGTACCACGCAACTAAGGGTCTGTTGCAGGAATTGATCGGGCAGGATTCTATAGGGAATTTGAAAATACGTCTAAAGCCCGATTCGCTTTCAATTTTTCTACGCCAGCTTAGTCTTTGAAAACATTATTATATCTATTAAAAGGTTCATTTCAAAAAAGGGAGGCTTAAATCTGTGGCAAAGTAAAATGAGGCTGTTTTAATACAGTGCAAATTTTGAGTCCAGATTTTGCCATTAAGAAGCTCAATTGTTGGCCAAGTACCGTTGAGTTTTGCCCTCATTTAGGCTATAATTTTTCAAGATTGTTGCAATTCTAGAACAATCTATTGATACTATACTCTGTCCCAAAATTAAGTGTAAAAGTACCTAATTTTTACATGTTTACTGAAAAGAAAATGAATATTATGTTGTGGCACTCCTGTTTGAATAAAACCCTACGCATTTGTTTACATAAATTGCCAGTGATTTTTTTTAATATTAACCCTAAGGTTCGATATTTTATATTTCTTTGGAGATTTTAAAATCTTTTTCGAATCGATTTCCAATTTAATACAATAAATAATTTAAATTTTGGGGTCTTAATAAAGGGACTGTTTTTCATTGCGTAGGTTAGCTCCATTTCTGTCATTTGAAATTTTATACATAATTTTTGGACGGAGTATACTAATCTTCCGTTACGAAGGTTACCTACTTCAATTAGTATCTCTTTTATTGAAGATACCCAAAAATTAAGAAAAGATTAAGAAATGTTCGTATTTTAATGCGCCCTCCGAAGATTTAGCGTTATTTTATATTTTATGCATTCTAACCCGTGTTATTTGTTAAAAAAATGGCCCTTAAAAAGACAGAAACGCTTAATTTTTAAATTATTCATTTATTTATTTATAAAATTTATTATTAAACATTGGTGAAATATAGATTTCTTCTTGGAACTTCTGCCTTGTGCTGTGGACAGACCCAGAGTATTGCCGGAAATGTATCATGAAACAAACTATATCTGTTGAATACTCCAGATTTGTGTATTTTGTGTTGCCTACCCACCAATCTCACCAACAACACCATTAACCTTCAAATCTTCGTGCGCTCATTGGTCAAAATTATTATGGCAATGCTTAGAATTAATTATAGAGATTCAAGTATACCCACTAAAATCTAATCATTATTTGTATTTATTATACAAAATTGTACTGTGTGGAGTACTTTCAAAAATGAAATGTGGCAACAGCGCTTTGGTGACAATTCGTATTTTAATGTTGGCAACAACCACAGCTGTCACCTTGGCTCTATCCAGGGGGGGGACTCTGTTATGGAAGGGATAATGCCTAACTCTTAACCGCTCGTAGGTAGCGCAGCTATCGCAAATTATCCTGGACATAAACTAATTCGTCTATTATCCGGTCAAGAGATGTCGTTTACGCAAATTGTCTATGCTGTGTTTTGGTTGCCTTGATAACAAATATAAAAAATAGTTATTTATCAAAGTCGTTGTAATCAGTATTTTTGGTCTTTATATTTTCTTGTTAATTGTTTATTTAGTTAATTAAAAATTGTTAATTGAAAGCCTAGAGTTTTTAAGAGTTTATTAAGTAAGTTGAGTTTTAAATTTAGTTATAATGCAATTTATAAATTTGTTTTCATTTTTAAGGGAAGTATGATTTGCAATTCAGATGATCCTCCATTTGAACGTTTTCCAAAATTTTATTAGTTTGTGGCACATTTTCAATGGTTTTGCAGTTTATCTACTATAAGGAAAGCTCCTTCATACAAAAGAACAGATGGCACATTCCTCGTCGAGTGTTTCTAATTCGAAATATACACAAAAATGTTAGAGCTATTTTGAAAAATTCGATTTCTAAGGAAAAAATTCAAAGTTGGAACATTAAATTAATGAAGGTACACCATGTTATTGGGCCAAACTTATGTTATACTTGAAACAACTTCGATTGTGAATTTTATTTGTCAACAGTACGCTGTATTTTATTGGAGAAGACAATTTAGTAATGCAATTTCTATTTACTTAAAATCAAATACTGTTGACAAATAATTTTTAAATTATATATTTGTATTATGTATATCTTGTTTTCTTTTTTAATAAATCGAATTCAACGTTTTTTGTTCTTTTCTTTTAACATCAAAATAAATTATAAAAAAAAACCATTGAAAATATATTTTAAATTTACCGCCTTTTTGCATCAGGGACGCAAACCTTTCATATATGACGTACAGAGCTCTGTAATCGTAACCTTCTCTAGCGCCATCCCAGCACCGGTTAAAACAAAATGGCGGAAAATTTATCATGGAGTGTCCGATCTATACTTATCTATGACTCTATCACCATAGATAAGAAAAGATTGAGAAATGCGCCCTCCGAAGATTTAGCGTTCTTTCATATTTTATGCATTTTAACTCGTTTAAAAAAAATTGGAAGACAGAAAAGCTTTATTTTTAAATTATTCATTTATTTATTTATAAAATTTATTACTAAAAATTGGTGAAATATAGATCTTTTCTTGGAACTCCCGCCGTGTGTTGTGGAGAGACCCAGAGGCTATGAGTGCTGCCGGAAATGTATCATGAAACGAACTATATTTGTTGAACACTCCAGATATATGTATTTTGTGTTGCCTATCCACCAGTCTCATCAGTAACACTATTAACCTTCAAATCTGCGTGCGCTCATTGGTCAAAATTAATTATAAAGACTCAAGTGTACCAACTAAAATCTAGTAATTATTTGTTTTTACTGTATACAAAATTGAATCGTGTGGAGTATACTTTCAAATGTGCAATGTGGCAACAGCGCTTTAGTGACAATTCGTATTCTAACGTTGGCAACAACCACAGCTGTCACCTTGGCACTCTATCACCAGCAAATGGCGTCAGTTACTGTTTAGATTTCGTTACAATTGTTTGGAAACGTTTTTCGACATTTTAAAAAGGTGGTAAGTGCACATAATTGCATCCAAAAAAAATCATTTTTTATTGTGTGCATTTCTTTGATTCAATTTAACATAAAACACCATCACAACAATGAACGATGAATTGCAAAATTATCGTTTACAATTGCAACAAGTAGAAGCTGCACTATTAACTGATCCGGACAATAAAGAATTACAAAAACTAAAAGTCGACCTAGAGGAGGTGATCGAATTAACATTAGATTTAAAGAATAAAGCAGAAGAGGCGGCTAATCAACCCGAATACACTGAACCGGTGGGTGTACCCGAAGATGATGAGATCACCAAATCGCTGTTGGCCGTTGAGAAATTCGTTGCCAAAGCGAAAACAAAGAAAATCTGGCGTGTCGGTGATGTGTGTCTGGCGAAATGGTCGGATAATGGACAATACTATGAGGCGAAAATCGATCTAATCCATCCGGATGGTACAGTTAATGTAACATTTGAAACATATAAAAATCGCGGTACAACCATATTAGATGAATTAAAAGAATTTACAGGTCAAACGAAACGTGTACTAACTGAAGCTGAAAAAGTCAAACGTATGAAAATGATTAATAATCGGGAATATTTGAAGAAGAAGAAATTGAAGAAACAACAACGTTTCAAGGAATTGGAGGAGGAACGTGAAACTGAAAAGAATAAATGGTTGGCATTTGCTACAAAAGCAACGAAAACTAAAAAGAGTGGTTTAAGTGGTGTTATGAAACAGAAGAGTATATTTGCATCACCCGATTCGGTTAATGGACGGGTTGGTATTGGTACGTGTGGTATTAGTGGTAAGCCGATGACCGAATTTACAACAGCTGAAAAATGGAGGAAAGGCATGTAATTTTGTGGGTGCCCTTTTCTTGGTTTTAAAATAATTTAAATTTCGATTTAATTTAAGAGACTTTTCTATGTTAGTCCGAATCATTGGAGATTATCTTTACTGTTAAATTAATCTTTTGTTTGTATTGTAAATAAATTAATGAAGAAAAATAAATCAATTAGTCTTAAAATTTTCTGCATTAGCTGCAATTTTCTTCATAAATTGCAGGTCCAAAACGCATCAGAACGTGTTGACTTATAGTAGACCAAATTCTTTATTGATTTTATCGTTGATGACTTATGACATTGTTTCCACATTATTTGTTGGTAGTAATTTTGAGGAACATAAAGTCATTCTACCACAGAATCGATACAAAATTCGTTCTACTATAGCTGATGTATATACTTAGGGTAACTATAGTCGTTGCAGTGACTTTCAAAATTAAAGTCAAAAGAGACTAATGAAGGTGGTGACAGGAGGCCTAATGAAGGTGGTGACAGGAGGCCTAATGAAGGTGGTGACAGGAGGCCTAATGAAGGTGGTGACAGGAGGCCTAATGAAGGTGGTGACAGGAGGCCTAATGAAGGTGGTGACAGGAGGCCTAATGAAGGTGGTGACAGGAGGCCTAATGAAGGTGGTGACTCGTTAACCTAATATCTTCTGGTTATATGCAAATCAGAGGTTTTTGGTGGATTGTTAAAAAAAGGCACGTTTCTTTATTATCTGCTTTCATTAATTTGACTTCAATCGTTTATGTCAAATCTTCGACTATATTTATGAATATTCAAGTTAGAGCAATGTATTCAAGAATTTTCAGGATTTTTTATTGAAATTGTCGATATTAAAAACTCAGAAAGAGAATTCGTGCAAAACAATTGATCACACAATCACGTGCTACCTTTTGATGCCCAATCATATAGGTATGTAGTATAATTTATTCCCCATTCTTCATTTTTTGCGTCATCAGTCGTGAGTAGGCAACCAAATATACAAACAAGGAGAACGCATCTCTAAAGTACTAAAATCGATGACGTCATTAATTTTGACATCTGTTGAACTACTTACGTCATCAATCCATCTACTCGCACGCTCATTGGTCCAACTTAATACCCCTTGCTAAGTGTTGTAAAGTGTAAATATCAAAGAGTCCACCAATTTTATGTGTTCTTAGAGGTAATTTACAGCGACTTACAAAATTTCACCTCTGTTAGTCCAGTAATAAGAAAAATAATTACCTTACGAAGGAACGCCACTGCTCAAATCACCAACTGAGCTTCCCCATATTTAGTGTTTTTTTTGTATTTTTATTGTAACGAAAAAATTGATTGTCCCAAAATTAAGTATAAAATTTGAAATGACAGAAATGCCCCTAACCTACGCAATGAAAAGTAGTCCCTCCATTAAGACCTTAAAATTTAAATTCTTTATTGTATTAAACTGAAAATTGATTCGAAAAGGATTTTTCAATCCCCAAAAAATTATAAAATATCGAACTTCAGGCTTAATATAAAAAAAATTACCACCAAAGTATGTAAACGAAGGGGTAGGGTTTTATTCAAACAGGAGTGCCACAACATTCTTTTTCTTTCATGTCAACATGTAAAAGTTAGGAACTTTTCAAACATTAAGTTGCCTATAACCTATCATCTGTAAAATTTTATATTTAATTTTTGGATAGAGTATATTTGTATTTTTCTCTTTATATCTCAAAAATCCCTACAGGAATTCTCAGGAATTGGGATAAATTCCACAATCTGGCAACACCCCAAACATGATACAGTTTTCCTACGCAAGCGCATGCGCGTCAAAACAATCAATTGTTAACATTTTGACATCTGACAATTGCGTAAAGCTTATATTTGTTGTTTTTGTGTTCAGCTATTAATAATTAATAACATTGAATCAATAAAATCAATCGAGCCGCACAATGCCGCCAAATTTCGACAAAAGAACTCCAATTACTGAAAATAACGTAAACAAGTTGAAAGTATATTTATATCCATTGTAATTATTTTAATTGGTTTGTACACAGGAGGACGTTTTAATGGTTGACGATGACAGCACTCAGGATGAAGCGTCTCAGACCAGTTTCACATCTGATCTAGACGATGAACTGATGAAAGCAGCCACTACTGTTTTCAGATGCATTGCCAATTCGGTAGGGTCGCGCCGTAATCGGCTCACCAAACAAGTGGATGGGGATGTTGCTTTTGCCAATTTTGTTGTGTCAAGATTGCAACAAATCCCCGATAGAAATATACGATTAGAAGTTGAAAAGGTTATTATTGAATGTTTATATGACGCCATCAGGAAATGTAATAAATAACTTTCATATAGAGTGCGTTTCAATATTTACAGCACAAAACAAACGCGGCTTTCGAGTCGATAAATAAATAGAGATTACGCGATAATCTGTAATTCTTATCTTTTTTCTGTTGAGATAGGGCTCAATAACTTGGGAATTGCGTCGTCTGCAATCATTGCAGTAGGCGTGGTTAGTCCACGATCGAATAGTTACTAGAATTCAGTTGGTACACCTGACTCTGGCAACCATTTAGTTACTGAATACGCTATATACACAATACCCGTCAGAGAGGAGGCAACGGAGGCATCTGCCCCTAGTGCCGTGTCCAGTGGGGCGCAACACCCTTTAAATATGAAGAATATTATTGCGGAAAGAGTGCATGGAACTCTTGTTTGTCGTGAACGTATTTAAGCCTCGGTTCGGGTCTGTAACACGTGACGTAATAAAGGACGCCTCACTTTTCCGTCTAGTAACTGGGTGTCCCTTTAAAATAATTGAACAATAGTGTATTTACAATCAAATACCCTAAACTTTTTGTGTTGGCAATATTGTTTTCTTGCTTATCTGTCATCTGTCATTTCTAGTTGTGGTTAGGAATAAATAAACAATAAACTGATAAAAACATTAAAAATAGTTTATTTATTATTGTAAAATCGATAATACTCGAAATAATGACGGATATGTTGAAGGAATTACGTGAGAAATCACGTAAACGCAAACAATTATTAGCACAAACAGTAAGTCGGCACAATAGTGAGGTTATGTTTCTACAATACCATAATAAAGTTGGGTCTTTCAGGTGCTGAAGAACTGCGACAAGTCTTGGGTACAGCCAATGAGATACCACGAAAGAAACGCGACCATAAAGATAATTTAAGTAAAGAGAACAGCGATCAGTACGACTACAAAAAAGATACACCCGACGAGTTGGTGTATCGGGATTCGTCCACTTTTCTTAAAGTATTTCCGTATTGTTTCTACCCGAACAATTGTTGATTTTGTTTTGTGTGATTAGGGTACACAGTCATCGAATCCACACAATGATTATTGTCAGCATTTCGTCGATACCGGCCAACGACCGCAGAATTTCATTCGTGACGTCGGTCTGGCGGATCGTTTCGAGGAATACCCGAAATTGCGTGAATTAATCAAATTGAAGGATGAATTAATTGCGAAAACCGCCAATCCACCGATGTATCTAAAATGCGATTTGTCCACGTACGATTTGAAGAGTTTGAATTGTAAGTTTGATGTTATCTTGATCGAGCCACCATTAGAGGAGTACCAACGGACGATGGGCGTGACGAATATACAGTTCTGGTCGTGGGAACAAATAATGAATTTGGATATTGGTGAAGTGGCGGCACAGCGCAGTTTCGTGTTTCTATGGTGCGGTAGCAGTGACGGTTTGGATATGGGTCGGGTGTGTTTACGGAAATGGGGTTTTCGACGGTGCGAGGACATCTGTTGGATACGTACGAACATCAAGAATCCAGGTCATTCGAAGAATCTCGATCCGAAAGCCGTCTTCCAACGGACCAAAGAGCATTGTTTGATGGGGATTAAGGGTACGGTGCGTCGGTCCACTGATGGTGATTTCATACATGCCAACGTTGATATTGATTTGATTATATCGGAGGAGAATGAGTACGGCAGTTTAGAGAAGCCGGTGGAGATCTTCCATATTATCGAGCATTTCTGTTTGGGCCGTAGACGTTTACATATTTTCGGTAGAGATAGTACGATCCGACCTGGTTGGTTGACGATCGGGCCGGAATTGACCAATTCCAATTTTAATGCTGATTTGTATGCTAGTTATTTCTTGAATAATAATATAACGACCGGTTGTACGGAACGGATTGAGGCGTTACGACCGAAAAGTCCACCGCCGAAAGGTAAGGGAAGCACAGGTGGACGGGGGCGGGGTGCCTTCCAACGCGGACGTGGACGTGGCCGATAAACCATATTTGTACCAGAAAAAATAATAAAGAATTTCAGTAATTTAAATTTATTACCAACTGTAAAAAAATAAATATTCCTACTGTACGACTAATAGGAATGCGTCCAGCAGATGGCGCTAGTAATCTAGGCGTAATTTTCAAAAATACCAGCATTTACCCTAAAGTAGGTAATTATTTAAGTTTTTTTTTAATTTGCTTCATTTTTTAAGAATTATTTTGCAATTACAACTCATAGTAAGCAGGCTGTGACTTAGCGTTTTTGTTTTGTTTTTTATAACAAACGACGCCTGTGATTGTTTTTTCGCGTGATAGTCTTTTGTTAAAGTCGCCATGTTTTTTACAGAAATCGTGCGTGGTGCGTGTAAATGTGTTCAATTTTTAAGAATTTCGCAAAGTTTTGAAATAATTACTTCCAAATATGGGATTTTCTATTAATTACAAGGTATTTAATAGCAATTTAGTATACAATTTGTATTACCGTTTGATTATTTCAAAAGTATAAACGTAAGTGGCGTAATAAGAAGACATCTTATCTCTCCGTCTAACTCATCAACCCGGATACACTAAACAAAGATGCTAGATGTCTTCTTATCACATTATTTATGTAGACTTTTAAAATAATCGGTCGAGGTTCTAGAATTTTCTAGTAATTTTTAAGTTTATCTTGGCACTGTTTCAAATTCAGTAAATTTCAATCAAAATTGAGAGATTTCATTTGTTCAAAATTAATGAGAAATTAAACAAAATCACATTAAGTCGACTAATTCACAACTTATATAACGCTATGAGTGCCATGACTTCGTCAAGTGTTCATTTTTTTATTACAGAAATCGTTTATTGCGAGTTTCAAAATACAGTGTGATTTGAAATTGCTGCCAACTGTGAAACAGTAAGTACCCTGCGTTATTAACAATATACCTAATTAGTTGCTTAAGCGTAAATGGCGTTGTCAAGATTGTGATTGTGCGTTGTTTAGTCCGCTATGTAGAGATCTCCGTTAAAGAGAATTTTAAGTCCTATAACCCATCGACGCGATAAGCCACTCGAGACGTGTTGTGCGCGGTTATATTATAGTGAATTCATCGAGCAAAGGATTACTAGATTTGACAGATTTCTCGGTCAACAAAGTACGTAGTCGCAGAATATGGACACATTCAAATAATCCCCTAAAAATTTCACTAAATTCAAGGGTACCAACTTAAATCTAGGAACCCTTTGTTTGATGAATTTAATATACCTGCATCGATTAACATGCGACATGTTCAAAGTGGCAGTGGACCAATATTATTCTCAGCCACTCGCGACAACCCTGTTGCGTGAGTGTCGCGCCTGAAATTCTAGCCGCATGCGGCTGAGCCGACGCGCCGCTTCAGTGGATTATGTTTCATTAAAATATATAGAAAATAAAGGCGCGATTGATTATAGCAGCATCTATGGTGTACTACTTTTATGTTTTTGATCCAATTCCTTAGGAAAACGATTTTTGACTATAGTTTTGTACCTAGCGTGGACTGGACAGTTCTCTAAATTTATAAATCGTTATTTTCGAGTTTAATCCTTTTACGCAACCAAAAATGTAAATAGGGAAAAATTTGGATACGCAAGGAATGAACAGTTTTACTTTATGTTAATCTATGATTTCTATTTTCTACCAAAATGTGGCCGTTTTGATATATTTTTTCTATTAATTATAAAAATTTATGAAAAATCACCTTTAAGAATTGAGTTTTTTCAATCATTTTTAAAATAGTACTCCTAATTTATACCAAGCAGTCTGTGATTTCAGACGGTCATCTTTTGTTAAAACCCTTGCTTTGTATAGTGAGAGGTTCTGGTAGCCTAAAGCAAATTCTACAATTATCAAACTGAATCTTTGAACAAGCGTCTGAAGCTGAAACTCCATTAGATTCATAGTCAAATCGCCCCTGGATCCACTTTACAAATTTTAAATTGCTACCAACGGTGAAACAATAAATACCACCCACTTTATAGAGTAAACCAAATTTTACATCGATTTCATGACCTGACGACTCTGTTTTTTCAGAATTACTGCTGCACACGTAATATGGATACGTTCCCTTACAGCTACTTGTATATTGACTGCTAGTTAAGATTCTTTTTTTTAAATGATAACAATTTTAGGTGTCATAAAGTCATTGAACCATAGAATCGATTCGGAATTTGGTCTACTATAGCAATATAATTTTCTGATTACTTATAATTCGACACGTAGAGGGCGCAATCAATACAACCGCGCTATTTAAAATATCTATTTTATTTTGAATAATTTTTGCGTACAGTCACCGTTTTTTCAACAATAACGTAATAGCACTGTCCGGTTTATTAATTAATAACGATTTCGTATCCAAAAAGCCACCATTCCAACTGATTTCAAAGTTACGTACCAACTAATAACAAAAGAAAATCAAATAAATTAACATTACAACAATAATCAGAAATACTTACTTTCAATATTAGAATTATCATGTTTTGTTGGGCAAATCGTCGTGCAATACATGTACGTGTCCCATAACCGAACGGTAATAACAAGTAGGGGTGATACTTTTGTTTTGGATCTAACCAACGTTCCGGTTGGAATTTGTAAGGATTTTTAAAATATTTCTCTAAACGGCAAATCACTTGATTCTGGGTTACGACAATCGTCTACAAATAGAATAGAACAATTATAGGTAATCGTTATCAGGGGCGGACTGGCCATTCAAAAGTAGACAAATCTTTAAGACCACTCCGGCCCGAATCATTATAATAATAATAATTACATTCGGTGGTATTCGATAGCCGGATACGGTGATTTCTTTGTTCGTTAAACGGCCAATACCTACAGAAATCGGCCGTAAACGTAGTGTCTCTTTGAGGCAAGCTTTAGCATACGTAGCATTTGCATATTTCTCTACTGTTATCGTATCATTGGGTGTTTTTAATAAATTTACGGATTCACGGTATAATTCGTGTTGTTTATCTGGATTTTTTGCTAAATAATACAACAGAAAACTGGTAGTGTATGAAGTCTGAAATTTGGGAAATTAATAATTATTAAAAAAACGACAAATCGACGTATTACCGTATCCATTCCGGCTAAAAAGAAATCGCAAGCCATTCCGATAATATCTTTGAAGTCAATCGTACTATTCGCCAAATATTTCTCTAATAATGTCGAATTATTTGTGGTTCGCTCTTTGAAAGTGCACATTTTAAACGATAATAAATCAATAGCTACACTGCAATAAAATTGTGAATTAATAGAAAATTAACGTTTTCTTCCTCAAACCTTTCCATGAATTCTTGGGCTTTGCGTAATTTCTTGTATAATGGCGTTTCGAATTTACGCCACAATTGCGGACCATTATCAGTTTTCAATATACAACTATTCGTTATCAGTGCTGATTGTAGTAATTGTGATGATCTGGAATCATCCGCCAATTCCATCGGTGATGTAAAACTATCTAATCGTATATCGAGAGCCACAAATGCAAGTACTACAAAAAAAAAATACGATAAGTTTAGATTTTTCGACAGTTGGTACTTCTTGCCAACAGTTCTACCAACTTACATTCAAGATATAATCGCGAAATTTCTGGTAAATAATCCAAATTTGGTTGATTGATGATTTGTGGTAGCCGTATATCGATCCATTCTTGTACAATTGTATTGGTGGATGGTAGGAATTTCTCTACATCACTGGGACTGCTTAAGCCTTTCTGGAAAGCGCTACGGATACGTTTCCATTCTGGACCGTTCGTTGGTAGTAAACCGCCTGTATTGTAAACGTTCGGACGGTCTAAACGGTATTTTTCTAACGCCAAATGACTTGTTCGTCTTGGATAATCGTTTAGGTCACTTTTTAACACTTTCTCGATATCGTTCGGATTGAATAACCATAAAATATTCGTACCGGGGACGATTTCTTCACGTACAATTTCCCCGTATTTCTTCAACTTTTTGAAACCGTTTATTTCCAATTTATCGAATTGGTAAGAACCTGAAATTCCAATAATTAAAAATTAGTAATTAATTTGTTAGAATTTGTATTAATATCAACCTATAATCGGTAAATATTGGTATAGTGTACCGATAATCGGTGCGGAGTACGGTCCTGGGATTTCCTTGAAACTTTTCATAGAATTGTAAGATTTTGTGAAAATTTTCATTATTGTTAACAATGAATCAGTAGAAAATAATACAGACTATTGGATTCTTATGGTTTTATTTATAATAAATTGAATTGGAAATTTTGAGGTTAGGAAGTGGGGATGGCTGAAACATGGTCTTCTACACAATTCTACAATGATTCTGGTTTTTTCTACCAACAAATTTCTATCAAATGTTATATTAAAAGTGGATTTAAATTGGAAATATTTTTATTTACATCTTTATTATGTGCATATTGTAATATGAATTTGTTTACATAAATTTATGGGAATTGTTGTACAAATTCGGAAACTATCGAGTTTTATTTGTTTTTGTTTTAAATAATTTATGGAGATAAAATCAGAAAAAATCCGGATTTTTTGGAGTTTTACTAAAATTTTCAAAAATCGTGTCCGATTGTGTCTAAAGTTACAACCAGTGTTGCCAGATTCAAAACGATGTCGGCGGGCGACCTCTAGCGGCGACATTTCAAACCAATCACCCAGGGATAATTCTTAGCGGGATTTTCAAATTCATTAATCAGTACTCTTCAAAATATTGGAGAAAATGAAGAACCCTTCAAAGTCCTATTGAGCAAAAACAATATCTAATTGTCAATCTTATTTACGTTTAAATAAATTGAGGATTTTTATAAAATCCTCAACTTAATGATACGGTGATACGGTTGATTTTCCTATAGATGTATTTTCATTATTTTTTTCTAATCCTTAGCAAAGCTAATGTAATGCATTCATGTACTATTCTTCAATAGGGTGTGATAACAGTAAATTTTGGAGGAAAAACACATTTACTGCATTTACTGTACAACTTTTAGGAGTAAGCACTAGTTTAGAAAAAGTGAAGAGCAATTGGGGCGGTCAGGGCGGGACAAACTGATAACACCGCAACGATGAAGACAAAAACAGATAATATGTTCTGTCTTATTTGTATTTATAGTGTTTTTCAAGGAAAGTAATTTGGGCTAACGGACATTTCTCTCTCTCTGTCTCTCATCCTTAATACATTTATTCCACACGCACGTAATTGAGTTACAATTTTGTAACTGACGACACAACTGCTCGAAACCAAATCTTTGGTTTGCGTATAAAAATTCTTGGAACCATCGTCCAGTGCCGCCACTGAACAACAACTTTAACAGTTTAGCAGTGTTGCCGCTCGTTTTCGTTTCAAATTTATTACGGTGATGGCGCTGTTAATTTTTGCGGGATATTTAAAATTAATTTTTGTCTAACCACGTAATTTATTTTTTTTGTTATTTGTTTTTTTTATAATAATAATAATTATTATTAATATTACTATTAAAAAGATGTTTGAATATCAATATTTTATCTCTATCTTATTTTTCGGTTACCTTGAAAATATTGCCGCCAAGGGGTGAATTGTAATTGAATTTTTTCTCCCTTTTTATAACAAATAATTTAAGCTATTCAGAATACAAAATGAATATGTGAAGAATATATGAGGGAATGTACGAGAAATAGAGATAAAGAATGAGATCGATATTATCCACCTTCCCTTCTACAGTCTCTTTGGTATAATATAATCCGTCCTGTATAGCCTTTTGCTATATTACTTACACGTGTATAATACAAATCTCGTTGAATATTCTTTTATATATGTATATGTACATATACTATGTACCTATATATTTTTTTATCAATTTTAAAAATCCATTTCCGTTTATATACGTAGGTAAAATGGACAAAAAGATTCTAAAATTTAAAGATAAATTTAATAGAGTTTTCGATTGGTAAAACTAGTGCTGCACTGGTACAACTAGAAATGTACCAGTAAAAGAGATTTATGTCTTAACATCGTTATTTCAAAAATATTGATATTGCAGGCACATCTCCAGTTGCACCAGTGAAGCACTAGTTTTACCAACCCAAAAGGCTATAAATAGTGAAATTGACAGTATCAAAAGCTAGTTGCACGTAGGCAATAATCATTTGTCTAGGTCATTGTACGTAGGTAGTAGAAGTTAAATTCTATACAATCCACACTAAATGCTAGGAGTGAAGGTTGCAGGCTAGTCTACATAGAAACAAGAATAGAGACGATCAATTATACTGGATTTCATGACAAATCATAGGGTGTTGCAGTAGAAGGAAGGATTACCTACTCTCCTCTTTTTCTCCAACGCTACCATTCGCAAGCCACGCTTTCAGACTGTTGAAGTCACACATCTTTCGGAATGATGGTGAGTAATATTATCAGAGACGCGACAAGTGCTTAAACGAATCCTACACAGCCGGAACGCAACATTTTGTAGGTAAGACGGCAAGTCTAGCAGAACTTTTGCGTTTTGTGAGAAATTACGTTAGTCTCAAGAATGTATGTCGCTACTCACACAACGACCCTTAGTAGTAACTAGATTGTTTGTGCTGGCGACAGTGATTCCAATTTCCTCGTCCATAGTTTTAGAGAGAAATGTTGAAGTGGAAAAATATGCTTTTCGACTATTGGAAGACTTTAAGAAACACTACCAGTTCTACAAATTTTGCTAGATCTTTACTCTGTTTCTTCTGTTTTACACCCTATTATGAATAACTTGTGGATTGTATACTGTCCTGATAATGATAGAGACGCAAGAGGAGAAATCACTTGCGGATTCTGGAAATTTATCATGAAATGTACTATAACAATACTGTGATTACTGTGGCTTTAACTACGAACCAAAACATAAATCTTTACGTGTGCTGCTTATTGTACGAACTTTTTCAATAATTCACGTCTGTTTTTTTTTATAGTAAACATCTATATGTCTTTTATTGAGAGAGATTCTAAAACTACCAAATAACGTATAGAATTAACAAAAATCCAACCGTAAATAGTAAACACATAAATTATCCTACTTATATAGAGAGAAAAGCTGAACTTCTTTGTAAACTGATCGTTACATGTTCGACAAACTTTAATCATATAACTTTGTTATCGTATCCTTTCTTATCGTTTGTAGTTGAAACATTTGACATTGTCAAAACGAGAAAAACGACAAAATACAATTATTTCAAAACGAAGTCCAAGCTGTAAATCAACTGAACTGTACATGAGTACACAAGAAAGTTTGTTCAAAATATTTTTTTTCGATTTTTATTGAACAGAATTATTGGAAACGTTTCAATAATGTTCATCATATCTCAAACGATTTGAAGTCCGAGTAATTGGTGCTATAAACTCAATTAAATATCATCTCAAACTTGTTTTCTATCTTTACTTGATTTTATTGTTGATATAAAATTCGTAACAAAAAGATTGGGAAAACTAGAAGAGAATTTTGCAGATGTGGCTGAAATCATCGATGAAATTTCTCAGTAAATAATAGTGACGCTGCAATAAAGTTCAATCGTTTTCAATAAATCACGGTATTCACACAATTTTCATTTGTTTTTAATGTTTAAACATCAATATAGATATTAATGAAGCGAGGCGGAATAGGATAGTCAGCGTGCGTCAAAAATTGACCATTTGTATTACGTTAAAAAATAGAATTTAAGTAGTACTACGGAACAGCAGGAAATGAGTTGTATGAAATAACAACATTTTCCCATTCTGACCATTCTGCCCCAGTTTCAACTTATCAATGTTATTAGTGCATGATTGACCCGCAATCGCTACGTTATCGTCTGATAAAAGTGGGTTCCGTGTTTTTGCAATTTTTTTAATGAATCTTTTGTTTACAATCATCAAATTGGGATTTCCTACAATAATAAAATTTGTAAAATCGTAATGAAAAAACCCGTTCAAATCGTGATACGTTTGGGGTTTTCCCTAATTTTACGCTCACTTTGGCATTTATAATAAAACCATCATTTAATGAAAACGATCGTTTATTCAATTGTAAAAAATTAATTACTTAATTAACCGAAACGACGAAAAAAAAATGGAAAATTTCCGTGTTATTGTGTTAATTGTTACGGTGTGTATTGTGACGACGAGAACTGCAACAATTGCGAAACCACCATGTATTTGTATACGTTTTTATGCTCCAGTTTGTGCCAGTGATGGTAGGACTTATGGTAATCGTTGTGAATTCAATTGTTTTTATCAAAAAAAATCAATAGAAGAACAGAAAAATTTAACGATTCTTAAGAGTGATAAATGTAACGATACGGATGAAATCTACGAAATTGACAATATTATATAACTCCAAAATCGAATAAATTATCGTTTTTTATATAAAAAAGTGTAGATATTTGTTTTTTGTTGACCGTACTCTTATGAAATGAAAATGTAATGAAATTGAAACGTTTCCGTGCCATGTTCCCCGGTATTAAACAAACACACCCACATCTATAAAATTACTCCTCGAAGATACAAGGAATTTTCCTTCGATTTACTGAGTTGTTTTGTCTTATATGTACGCTCTAATCGGTAGTGAAATTAACCAGAAAAGAGAAAAACACAAATTGTTGGTGTTGTTATCAATCGTAAGACGTTTTAGGGAGGAAATGTTGTGTTGTGTGATCTATAAAAGTTTTCCATGCAATCTACACGATTTTCTAATCTAAAATAACGATCTCTTTTAATTCGTTGATCTAGAAAACTAGCGGAATTTCTAAAAATAACCACAATATCGACTTTTCAATTACAACAATTTTATGTGTTTTCCTGTTAAACTACTTTTTTTGTTGCACTAGAAAACCGTCTAAATCTCCATGTTTTTTTTTGGAGTCACAATGAATGGATTTAAACATTTAGAGAGACGTTTAATTTCATGGGTTGATGGGTGGTCGTTTCGGTGATAGGACATTGGGTACCCTTTTAAGTAGGATTATACGGCTGATAATGACAATAAAGACGATAAAGTTGGCCGTTTTTTCTGGATATGTCGTTTTCAAGAGATCCAGACAAAGTGGGAGGTATAGAAGAAGTTTTATGATGACCTAAAGCGGTGGTCTGGGTCGAGACACTGACGGTCGCGTCTGGACGGAAAGCACTACTCGTCAAATTTGATTAGCGTTGATTTTAATAGAAAATCTGTACGTAAAGATAGTGTTCAACGGCATAAATTAGTTTTTAAACCTACTCTAAAAGACATGTTCAGATAGTTAGCGAGTCAACTTTTGTTTTTCTTTTTAGTAAACTTTAATATGTTCGAGATTACTTAAGTACAATCTTAACTAGATGCCGAAACTATTTTACAATCTTTCCATTTTTGATCATTTATTTCAAAGTTTCTGTTTTCCATTTTACGTAAAAGCGAGTAGCTACAAAAGCTGAGGTAATTACAGAAGCAATAAGTTTTATGAGTTTGCGGTTGTCCTCTTCACATTCTGTCCCAGAACTCATAATTGAACGTAGTTATGTCAAAAGCAATTAAGCGACAAAAAATGGAAAATAAACTTAATAGTTAGTGCTTTAAATTCATTATTATTTCAAAACAAATGCCGATTTTTATTTAATTAACGGCAAATTATTCTACAATTTACCGGTTAATCGTCATATATTTATTCTGAGTGGCATTCTCCATTTTATTCCAAACTCAGTTCTACGACTTTAATCATCACGGAAAAGAATCATTAGGGATTTTAGGAAAAGACACTTAAATTGTTCGTTTCTAGTCTAAAACTAGCGAATCTATCGGCCTAATTAAAGGCGGATTCTATGACTTGAATGTATGGAATTGTTAGTTTTAGCATTGGTCTCAAAATTAAGCGTTAATTAACTTGATAAGGTCTTAACAAATTGGTGGGTTTTATGTTAATTAATTTCTAATAAGCCTTTCAAAATAAGTATAAAAAAAACCGATTTTAATAGTATTCACAATTTCACTTCTGGGACTTTTATTAGTTATAAAGCGTTTTTGGGAGCCGGTTTAACGAATTGACACAAAAGTAGAACTTAACTATATTGTAAAATTCAAAACGAAAAGAGTAGTTTGCTGTAAAATAGCAAAAAAGCATCCAAAAAGAATTGTTGGTTGCATAAAATGTACTCACTAGTGTTTGTACCCTTAAGCTCCGAGGGGGGCTAGAGAACTATATTTTCGAAGTTTTTCTTCAGGATTTCACTGTCAAGGACACCTTATGCCTTTTAGTCTTTAATACGTTTTTCCTATTTTGTCCACGGCTGTTTAATTTTCCGTGAAACACCCCATAATACGCTCAACAATCACTAGCAATAAGTTGCAACTACATTGTTAGTTCGATTCGTGGGATTTACATTCAAGTGAAACACCCTGTAATCCACAACTAATTCCAAAGAGCCGTTAAATTCATTGTGTGTTGATAGCGTTAATCAAACATCTTGACCTTCATCTCCGACATTAATTTAACCGATTAGATCAGTGTTGGGTAGAGAAAGCAACAAAAAAAGAAGACTTGTGCGACAACAGTTTCATTGTTTGTATTACAACTCATAAACGTTTCAAAGTCTCTAAATATAATCAATTTAGAAATAAATCTTTTTTTGTCAAGTCAATTTAATCCGTTCCGAAATTCAAACAAAGATAGATTAATAATACAATATCTTCGTTGAACGGTAATTAAATAATAGTTTCAGGAAAAGGGTCCCCTTTTGATGTCATAAGATTAAAGCAATTTCAACCGCACACAATTAGGTAACACTTGACTGGTAAATTATTGTATTGTTTAAGAATCTCGGTTTTTCATTAATTAAACTTAACAGAGGTAATTGAATTATTCACAAGTAATTTAGTTAAAAGCATTAAATATCTCAGTGTTCAGTTATTTAATCATAATTCTCGTCAACATTTTTGTTTTGTTTTTTATTTGGTGAATATTCTATGTGAACTTTAACCTTTTATCAATTTTGTATTAGATAAATGTCGGCGAATTAAGATAGATATTGGTGAATATTTGAAGATACCCTAGCTCTTCTACATTATTAGCAGGTGAAGTGAACGTTTTATAAAAAGATCATCTCCACCCAAAATTTTTACATTTCTAAATTGAGTCAACATTAATTAACACCATTAAAGTAACTTTAAGTATACAAATGTTACTTTTCCAATATTTTATTTGTTGATTCTATTATCCATTCATTCAGAGTCAATTCGCATCGAGAGATAACAGCTGGTTGTGACGACAGCACTCGGTTTGGCCAACACTTCTCTAATTTCATTATATTTTCATTATCAGTTGTGCTGGTAAATTTTCGTCCACTACTATCATTGATTTTCAGTTCTAATTAGTCGACTTTTCTGTGCTAGAATGGGAACGGATCAATAACCAACAAATTATAAATTTTAGAAATAATTCAGAAAATAGAATGTCGTCCAAATAGAGCAAATTCAAATCTAAGACACTGTTAAATCAGATTGGTTGTCAAGTCATACGATTTTACTCGTTTTGGATGTAGCTGAAAAAAGTCCATTTCGTGCTCGATGGCGTGTTTATCAATCATTTGGTTTATCCATTTTACATTTAAATTAGCGGTTTTCCGTATTGGTTACAAGTGGTGAGCTTTCGTAGTGCATAAAAGTTCAGAACGGATTTGGTCTTGCATTTGTGCTAGTTTACCCGTTATCGTCCAACAATATCCTCAAAAAATAACGATCTGACAAGACGGATGAGATGAAGGGTTGCAAAATGAAAAAACATGTATTGTGGATAATTCTAATCCCTAGCGGCGAGAGTTCGTCTCGATCACGTAATAGTGTAGAAGCGTCTATTATTCAGCTCTTAACCCGATAAAATTTTTATGCCGTATATATTTAGGATACCTAATTTGGGGTGAACTTCAGCTCTTTAAAAACAGATTTAATATAGTCCTAGTTTGATTGTTATTAAAAAAAAAAAAACAAATAAAATTGGCGGATGCACCGGGTGATGCAACTCGTTAAATATTTAAAATCTTCAACAATTTCCCCATCTCCCTGATAACTCACTAATGATATCTAAAAGTTAAACTAGCGTCACAGCTGCGAATAAATCAGTACTATTTGTCTGTTATCTTGAATTAATAAGAAACTTAATTTGTATATGTCGCACTAGTTATCGGTAACTAAATTTTCATGAAAATTCAGGTGGGTGCTCTCTTCAAATTTTCTATTCTCGTATATAGTTGAATGGAAATCTACACAGTTCTGAGCGCATGTTATTTTCCCCTTGATTAAAACAGGATAACATTATAGCGGATTTGTGTGCGTTGAATAAGGATAGTTGCTCTGGCTCTATCTATCTACCCCTGTTAAGTTTAGTTTGTTTGTGAACGTTGAACAGTGGAGGTATCTTTTGTGGTTAAAATAATAATAATATTAATAATAATAAAGAAAATTCTAATTAATATTAAAAAAAAATTGTATAAATCTAATTAAAAATCTTTAAAATTAGTTGTTGTTTAAAATAAATATATTAAAAACAAAAAATGGGTGTGTATTTGTTAAAAGTGAATATATAATTAATTTTAATTAATTAAAATTGTTGGAAATAATTGTGTCTAAATTAGCTTAATAATAGGAATTGTAAGTGAGTTTTGTTCAATTGATAAGAATTTATTCAATCCTGTTTTTTTGCGTTCAAGTGCTTTTAAATTCAACAAGTAGTGGAGAAAGCAACAGGAATTTCATATATTTCATTAATTATGAATTCATTAGAAAAATCTATATTAAAAAAACAACTACACTATCCATTCTAATTATAATTCAACAATAATTAATCTGGTTTTATCTTGGATTTCTCAATTATCATCAATGGAAGTTTTCAATTAATAAGACGCAAAAAAAGAGGATTGCTTGACTTGCAGCATAATTGAGTTTCTATGCACACAAAATAGGAGCTTTAATTTTCTTCTGTTGGGAATCGGTGGGTGGAGTTTTTTTTTATCATGGGCGGTCTTTATTGAAAAACTGTACAACTTTTTATTGCTCGTTCTCTAACTTAAAAAAAAATAGGAATCGACAAAGCAATAAAGAAGTAATTGTTGTGGTTTTAGTCGAATGAATAAAGTTCCAAAAAGTGTTGCGTTATAAACACGAATGCGGTTTTATTTTCTATTTAATTAACTGATGCGTGTCCCAACGAAAACAACCATTTTTATATAGATGACTAATTATCCTGTTTTGTTCTAGGTGAACTTTAGGAAGAATGCGTGATTTATCGATTTTTTTGTTATATTTGTCAGGTGAGTTTTTGAATTTATCTTTTCTAATTTAAGAATTATAATATATTAATAATTAATATGAATATAATGTATATTATCGGAGTTTTTATCTGAAAACGAAATTTTGTAGTTGGAAACATTTAAGAATATACAGGATGTCCCAGCTAAGTGCTCCACCTCAAATATCTCGTTTTTTTTTTGTGAATTGAAACGACGCGATTTTCTTTCTGGCTATTTTGGAAATGCTAAAACGTTCTATAAGGTCCTGAAAATTACTCAATATTAGGAAACCAATTACCAACGATGAATACTGCGAATGGTTTTTTGATATGAAAATAATATTTTACTTTTAAAAACTTCTTATTTGCTGTTTAAAAATAAATTAGAGCTTCTCTGGGATTAATAACTTATCCATTGATGAAAAAAACCTTCGTCAAAATTAAATTAGGAAACCAATCACCTGCAATGAATGTCGTTAATGAACAAAATTTCGAGTTACAGATTGTATTTCAGATAAAAGACGTAATAATTCATCATGCAGAATGGTGGAGGCGCCGGGTTTATAGCCGGGTTCATTTGCAATATTGATTTCAGGTGATTGTTTTCCTCAAATTGAGTCATTTTCGAGACCTTATAGGTATGATGGCGTTTCCAAAACAGCTAGAAAGAAAATCATATCGGTCAATTGAAGTATAGACATTGTAGTCTTACTTCTTTAGTTACTTTTCCATTTCAGAAACAAACGAGATGTTTGAGGTGGCACACTTAGCTGGGACACCCTGTATAGTATACGTACCCGATCCGGATTTTCAAAACATCCGAATTACATATTGTTTAATAAATTGGTCGCCTCCTAAACTAAAATACTTAAATGTAAGTTTTCAAGTTTTTCACGATTCTTTCGATTTTCGATTCTATTCTGTGTGCGGTGGTGCTTCGAGTGGTCTCTAAAATGATACTGGAGCTGTACATTTTAAGGCCGTTTTTTATGTCTTGGGATTCTCGTAATCTCCCCGTAACACAAGTTGTGGAATAAATTACTAAATACATGAGCGTAATTTTCGAAGATTTTTCTTTTTGAAATCTATCAAACATTTCCAGTAGTATTTTAAATTTTAAAACTAGAAGGGAATTTATGGGATCGGAATTATTAGGTCGTCTGATTTTGTGCGATTCGTATTAGCTCTTTTCTATAAGTTAAGTTGAGCAATGGTTATAAAGTTAATAATTTTCGAATATCTATATGATTATTCCGTTTTATAAGCAGTGTCGTTGCCTTTGCTAACGAGTATTTAACGTAAAAGTGACAAAAAGACTCACGAACGGTAATTTTTTGCGACTAATAAAGTGTCTCATAGACTCACAGCGAAATAGACTCAGGTATCTCGCCAAGATCCGTTGAATAATCACCGCCTGTGGGAATACAAAAAAAAAACGAACAACAAAAACACTTTGATATCAATATTGACAAAGGCATAATGAAAGTTTGAAAATGAAGAGATTAAATTTAAAGGATACAAACACTCAAATATCTAGGGACTACAGAAGACGGTAAAAGAGATGATGAATTAATAAATAGGGCAAGTAAATCAACAATCTCTTAAACAAAACACCATCAATCCCCTAAAGAGATCAAAATGGAAATCAAAAAGAAAATCCACAATTTAATAGTTATTTTGTATTCACAAATAATACAAATCTAAGATTAATGCAATGAAAATGAAACATGAACAGGATTAAATGGGATTAGGATTGATGGAAAAACGTATCAAGTATCAATAATGCAAATACTTCAGGAATAGGCATTTTGTCGAAAGAAAATGGGATATTAAATAAGAAATAAGGAACAGGAGCGAGAGGGCTTGAAAGTGTTGCGTCAAAGAACAATTAGCATCTCAGATCAGTACTCGAAGAAGGATATTTAAGGAATAAAAAAACATTGTCGCCTTGCTAAAAATGCCCAAGAATTTTATAATACTTGCTGTAGATGAGAAGAGGGAGCCGATCATGAAAATAAAAGAGACGTCTACAAATCCCCTTCTTCCGCCATCCTCGGAGATTTATCATGAAAAAACGTAGAGGAAACTTTTCTTTGTTTCTCTCATTTTTCATCTTCTTCTCTATTATGATAATTTCAATTAGTAACTTTGCTCTATATTATTAAAAGGTTAATTTCATAGAACGATTAGTAATGGGAAAATGTAACAACACTCGTTTTAATGAAATTCAATTGTAAAAGCATTATTAAATATTAAAAGCAAATATCGTGTGATATCAGTATTATAAATTTGGATCTTTATGCGTGTGTTCATCTGGTTTTTAATAAAACAGAACTCCTTACTTTAATATTCGTATTTCTCAACAAAAACCGGAAAGATAATTTATGGTTATATGCACTTTAAAAGAGCAGAAACAATAACATCCCTAAAGAATTACTATCTCCCCTGTTCTATCCCTTAATAGATGAAATATTA
The DNA here is from genome assembly GCA_021725515.1 of Epicauta chinensis. Lineage (NCBI taxonomy): Eukaryota > Metazoa > Arthropoda > Insecta > Coleoptera > Meloidae > Epicauta > Epicauta chinensis. Next base: position 253,709 of record JAEDXX010000061.1, read on the forward strand.
TACCTGAAATTATTGCGCACAGGGCTGAAATAATGAAGGCGGAAACTAAAAGAAAGATGATGCTGTATGAATACGTCAGTCACGTGGTATACCAGTAAATTCACACGTTATATCATGTGATTTACGAGTCGAATTCGTACCAATTGTTTACCAAAATGTCGGTGGGCTCGTGTTAGCGGCGTCATTCGAATATAAATAATATCGATAATGTATATAGAAAATGATATTATTGAAATCAGAGACAAGTATTTTTTATAGCGATTTCTCATGTATTATTTCGCAGAAAAAGATGACATAGAAATAATGGGGGAGTAACATGTGTCGCTACTGTGTTATTTATCAAAATTTCTTTTAACCAATGCCATCCAAAGAAGGCGAAATCCATTAAATTTAATCCAAAAGTTCGCAGCGATAACCTAGTTTAGTCTTTAAAAATTCAATTCGAGATAATCTTCTTTATAGACACACCACCCATACATCAGTACAGTTTTTGTAATTTCCGTATTCTTTAACATTCCATACAGAAAATAAATGAAATTGTTAAATCGTGAAAAAGCAACACAAATTCGATAGAAAAATAAATTGAAACGGAATGTTATTGAAATTTGTAAAGCTTATCAGATCGATACATCAATCAATTGTATATTTGTGTCAAATGTTAATGCAGATTTGATTTTGAGAACAAACACATCACTATTCCACATACATATAAAATGAAGGTATTTTTATTGTTTTAGTTAATAAAAGCAGACCTTTTTGTTAGTTCTCTACGCACTTGGAAATGTAATTTTCTAAAACTTGAGCTGTAACGGAAGATAAATAGTAACACTTTAGAAAATTCTTCTGAAGCGCCCGTTAGAATTTATTCGGTTTTGAATAACTCTGAAAAAGGGTTGGATCACTTGAAATATTTTAATGAAATTGAGAATTCCATTAAAAATTTAACTATTAAATAAGATTCCGAAAATAATCTGATTCTTTCGGATTACCCCAAGAGTTTCTTGCTATAGCATACTTTTATTGTTTTTGATACGATTTGAAATTTGTAAGTGAAATATTGTTAGCAATCACTCTTTTAAATTAGTTAAAAGAAAAAGAAGTCAAATAAATAAATAAATTCAATTGTCGTTTGTTTTCGATAGGACTTGTTTCATATTGTGTAGCTTTATTTATTGAAAGACGTTTGTATTGCTTCAATGATGTATTAGAAAAAGGCAAAAATACATTCAATACAATAAAGACCATTATAAATGTAATATAAAGCGTTTAAACGGTATGTTATTGACAGGATTGTGTTCAAACCGATACGGATTTTCTTCTATTATCCATCGATTCTTGTCGTAGAAAATAGTTTGTGAGTTTCTTCAAAATTAAGGAAGTAAAAAATTAAAACAAACGAATTTTGTGCATCGAGAATACATACAGTATGTACCATTGCTAGCCTCACACTTGTATCTGATTGGGCGGCGTGTACTATCGAAAACTTTGAACTCTTTTTTGGGCCTTACAAAGTTAATATCAATTTGTGTTATTGGAAGGAATTTATATTCCCTTCCGTGTTCTAAGTGCTGCAAGTTTCTCATCCTTATATCATGCTCTCTCCTTATTTTGTCTTTTGAGCACCCCATTTTTTACTAACAGGTTCTTTTGTAATTACAGTGTTACAATTTTAAGTGTATGCTGTTGGTAGAGCGATAAAAATTATTGAATTGGATAATTACTGACATTTGACGATAAAAATATGGAAACACTGTGCTCCATCTGTTTATATTACATTTTATGGCTTAATTTCCACACACAAAAATGAACTTTAAAAGGATTCCTTCGAGGATTCTCTGCTTTCACTACAGTAAAATTCAAACTGTGATACAAACTGACCTATTTTTCTAACGCTTTAACACGCTCTTATGCTATGTCACCCCTTTTTAAAAGAAGAGTTGTATTGTTGGGATTATAAAGGCGACGATATCATTATACGTTTCAGCCTGCAAGGCCTTTAACATTTTATTTTATATGGGATGGAATAAATTTACTATATTGCCTGAAAAACTCTAATGTCTACTTTTCGAAAATCTTCAACCCCAACTCCTATTCTATAAAGCAATAAAATTTGATAGAAACATCAACAACACTATAAATAATAGAAATGAACAGAAAAATTGAAAGAGAAACAAGGAAAACACAATGTAACAGGATGGAGGGTTGTAATCCTGCCGCTTCTTCCAGGTCACTGGTGTATGTTCCTATTTCATTTCCTTTCCTTTCGATTGTGTTTTGTGTACTTCTTTGATATTCTACCAGTTTTTTTTTCAAAAACATCGCTTCTGCTGTTGTTTTTCTTCAATATACGTTTGTAATTGAATTTCTTACAAAAATTAAAATCGACAGTACAAGTTTGTTTGAAACATATTTCCAATAGAGGAAAAAATATCCAATAATTTAGTTATTTACATTTTTATAGAACAACTGACAAGAACAACAACAAAAACGAACGATACAAATGAAAGGGGGAGTTGTTTAAAAGAAATACAAACAGCGTTTTTGTTTCTTTCATTTTTTTCTATCGCAAAAAGAAAGAAAATTGTGAAAGTTGTTTTTATTCAATTTCCCCCAAGAGGTTATGGTGAAATTGATTTTTCCCATTTTCCAATCAATTAAAAAGACGACAACTATTTCAGTTAAATTGATACAATTATCAGAGATAGAATGAGAGAAAAAGGCAAAGAGAAAAAACAGTACGGATTAACGATACGATTCAGTTTTTTCTCTATTTTCCGACTCTCAATCTGTTGATATAATTGATTGATTTCCAATCATCAATAAGAAACCGTTACGGTGATTAATTTATCGTTATTGTTTGTACCTTTTTTGAAGGTTTTTGTGTCTACGTTTCAAAAATTGCATTGCGTAATCTTTACCAAATTCTTCCATTTTTCGTCCAGTCTGCAGGACCAGTGCATTTCCCGAACCCATAATTTACGCATAACGAGCTTGTTTCGGTGAAGACTTGTTGATAAGTGGCTTCGATTTAGCCTGCTTATATAGGGTACGTTCATGGCGCAGGTAGCTTGCGCTTTCAGCATTATTAGGAACACGGCAGTTTCACGTGACAGATTTTTAATGAATGCACCTTCATTGGGAACTAAAAAAAACTGAAGTAGCAAAATTCAGTCCTTCAGTTTGAGGCTATGCTTCATTATCATTGGAAACGAATATGAACGAAATTTTTCTTAAAATGTTCAATTTTTTGTAAAAAAAAATACAAGGCAACGGTGTGCGCTATTTAGCAATAATTGAGCCTTAAGCCGGAAGAACTGATAAACGGATATTTAATTGTACTCGCTTTAGTAATGCTAATAATTGAGATAATAACTAGGAAATTATTGGAGATCGAAACAAGAAATTATGTTTAGCAGGAAATCGGGATGGTTTTGTGCATAATTTATGGACTTTTGTCCTAAATTTTCCAATAGACATAATATTGATTTTGTCTAATTCTATTCTTTTATAGTTGAGAAAATCAATAATTAAAGAAACGATAAAGAATACGTTTATTATACTGTGAACTTATAAGAAATGCTATAAATTCTTATCAAAACACGTCGTTTTCGTTGGCTTGTAAACGACGTTGTAATCAACAGAATACTAAAAAGTGACTAGTATAAAGTGTATTGTCAAGATTGAAACGGAAATCTTCACAAGATGTGCAAAGATGCGCGATATAAGATAATAGTAGCAGCAAACGACTAGAATGTTGTTTAAAAATAAAATCTGAGAAATTCTCGTCGAGATTGTTAAACAGTCAGTGAAGAATAACAAAAGTTTTTTCATAATTTCCTACGGAAAAACTAGCTTTTTTTTTGAACGTTGGGAAACTTTAAATGAAAATTGTTATTAAAATAGTGGAGTTGTGCAACATGTTAAAAACAGAAAGTTTTCAAACATAGTTTGATGTAGAGAATAGATTATTGAATTAAAAACGGAATTGTAGGAATTTTTTTATTCGTTTCCACTTGGCACAGAATTAATTTTAAGCAAAATTGGATAAAGTTTAGACGTGTCGAATGGAATTTCCAATAACATTACATAAAAAATAATTAAAATAAAACCACAAAGTTCTCTTAACAAAATATTTGGATATGGGTTTGCATTGCATGTGATCCTTTATCTTTGCATCTACTATCACTATTTTCTTAAGGTACCATTAATTAAGTGATTCTAAAGTATGTGTAATTAGCAGGTGAAAATTATTGGTAAAGACTAGAACCCTAGTGCGGTTACCTGACAACATCGTTTTATTTGCAGTATAATTTAAACGTGGGAAATATTTAATTCTACGACAATCTTCGTATGACTTACATGTAAATTTGATTATGTAATTGCCACGAAAGGAGTCTACGAGCTTAGTTGTATTTACAAATGCCGTTTGCATAAGGTGGAGATGTATTCGTAAGAGACGTTCTATTCACTGCTAGCTTTGGAGTATTGTTAATTAATTTCGTAATACATTCTTCAACTAACAATAGATGCACAGGAAAAGAATCAAAACGGGATCTGTACCATGTGCTCTTGTCTTTTTCTAGTTATAAGGTGTGGGGCTCATGTAGAACATAACTCACAGAGCAGTGATGTGATGCGTCAAATATGCTTAGAACAGCTGCCGTTCCTGTATATTCTCAAAGCAATGTTGTTGAATGTTTAAACCAAAAGATGCTGAACATTTCTGTTCTTTGAAAACGTTTTTATCGATTCATTGCGTTTTTTATCGCTGGATCAAGCAACCTAAAAATTGTAAATGTAGATGGAGACGAAGCACTTTTTCAAGCGGATTGTCAATAATAAATCGATCACGTTATTACAATCTTATAATAAGTTTTGTCTTTTTATTCGATCGGTTTCTGGATATTTTCTAATTATTTCCATTTATAATTGAAACGCTATAATTATTGTCATAATAATGGAAATCAAGAGCGTGGCGTAGTAATTATTTGCGACAAATCAAATTTAAAAATTTTACCTTCATTATTCGCAACAGTATTTTTATTCTTTTTATCTTGCTCGTTTTCATCGTCTTTAAATTAAAGATCCAACTTTGCTCCCACTGGAATTATAGAGAAAAATAGTAAGAAACGGCGAAATTAATGGTGCAGAAGTTTATCTTTTTTTTTCTTCTTCTTCTTTTCTGTATCACTATTATTATTACGATCATGATGTCATCTTTTTTTTACCGTCAGTATTTATCTACCGGTTATATTTTTTAGTTATCTACGCTTTATTATCAACACACACACACATACATTATTCAGAGATATGTAAGGAAGGTAAGAATAATGGAGCTATTTATTTGAATTTAAGCTTAATGATGATGTCTAGGGGGCAAATTCTGCACAATTCTCAAGATGATTATAAAAAAATAATAATAAATATTAGAATATTTATTACAACCTCTTGATCTCTTTTTAGACGGCTAATTTCTTTTTTCTTTACTGTTGTATTATTAGTTAATGTAGAGGTATGCGACTTAAAAAGGAAAAAGCAATAAGGAAGAAAAAAGAATATTTTTGCACAACGGATAATTCATGTGTAAAACGAAAAAACCTGTGATCCATCCCCATTATGCAATTTAACTTTATTTTTGGATTTCTAAATTTTTTCTTTGACATCTGAAAAATTGAGGTTATGATTACATTTTTAATGACTGCAAAAAAGATTGTTTATCATAGCAACCGGCCTTAACAGCGGGCTGTTATTTTTCATAACGCCATAGCAACGTCATAATAGTCCGTCGTCGAGTAAACAATTATTATATGCTTATTAATGCGATCGTTTTGATATCTATTAATGGTTCAATAATATATACGTATAACATAAATTTTTTAATATATCTACTCTTTTCAAATTTTGATCTCCAGTTAGAGATAATATAAAGCATATAACATAGTGGAACAACAACAACATCACTGGAATCATCAAATATTTTGCCAAACTTTACGTGCATGCCCGTTAATATTTCACATGGCCAAGCCAAACTTTCACTAATTGCATGTTTCGTTATGCGGAACTAATCTCAAACAGAATATAAAATTCTCCATCGAGAAGTGTTTTAAATCGTAAAAGTTGATGACTTTCTCTCAAACTTTTTTCCAACATGGAGATAGATTTCGACAAGCACTTAACTCTTTGATTCGTTCTGTGGTTACTTTATCAAATATGATAAAGTCTAGAAAATTCATTGCCAAAATCAGTTTGTTGAATAGCATCATAACTTGTGGATCCATATCGACACATTATTGTATTTTGAACAAAATCAGCTTGTAACTCAGTTCCAGCCTCTATTTCTATTATCATTTAGCAATACACTGTCATTTTGACAGAATGATAAACGATAATAGCAACCTAATTGCAGTGGAGAGAGTCTTCTTATTTGTTTGATCGAAATTGTGGAGCTTTCGCACGCTAGAGAAACGATGAGTCATTATTATCCATATGTAATCGGTTTCGAATATCCAATGATAATCAGTTACAAAGACTGCAAAGGAGTATTTAGAGAAAATAATAGGAACTGTATAAACAGGATTTTACAACTGGGGTCAAATTCATCAAGCAATATAACTAAAATAGTAAAAGATATACAGTTGTGGCCTATCTCTTACATGAGACGAGTTATTGCTAAGTAAAATTACTTAAGTCATATAGGTATTTAACAAAACATGCATCCACAATATGGTGGAGCCTAAGGTAAAGGCGGTTTTGATTCTAGAATTGCATTGCTAAGAATTTATTCTTACACACAATATTTTAACAAGTAATTCTGAAAGTTTTACAACTTTCTACGTTTACGATCGGTACAAAAAAGGGACAAACTCCAATGAAAAACTCCTAAAAAACCAAATTTATTAGTGCATGATTTATTAATGTGATCTTCTCCAACACACTTTTTGGTTCACGTACAATTCCATAAATTTGAATTTTATAACCGGAAGTATGAATGTGAAATATTTAAATTTATCATTCTTGGGATAATGCCGTGCTAGAAATTTATAACATCATTTAATATTTATAGATAATAGATTGTTCGCTATTTTGAGCAATATTTGGTACTTATTAGGTAAACAAATTAAAAAAGTTGTGGTAATTTCATATGAATAACCCGGCGCATTCATCATTTTGTACATAAAATGTAGGGAAATCATATTTTGTATATACGTTCGTAAAATTTTGCTGTCGGCTAAAGTGTACAACATTTCAATGCGACTAAAATGTAAAGAACTTTAAAAATACTTACAACAGAATTTGTAAAGTAAGTAAAAGTTGGAATGTTTGCATTTAGGGTGATATCTTTATTTAATTACTTGTTCAGTCGACCGACTACAATTACACGTTAAACTTTGTTTGTAATAATTTAAATTTGTGACAATGTTACGTAAATAAACCGACAGGATTTGTATGCTATTTAGACGTGACGTATTTTCCTATTACTAGACAATTGCGGGAAACTTGTTCCATTTCATTAATAGAGAAGGCGAGATAAGTGTATAATTAGAAATGCAATTCAAACTATTAATTGCAAAAGTAATACCTACAATCGTTCTCTCCATAACGGGCAAAACTGTACCGAACACGGTAATCTTCAGTTTAGAAAAAAAAACATCATTTTCTTTATTAATTATTGATCGCACCCGGAGAGGAAGATAATAGAATAAAAACACAAAAGGATAAGGAAAGATGTAGAAGAATTACTGCAGACAGAGCACCGGACATATGCATTCGGTATCACTGAAAAATGACCAGAACGATAAATTGCGCTTCCATAAATGCTACGCGATCTACTATTACATAATTGTGGTTATCATGTAAAGTTACTGAATTTCTAATGTTATCAAATGCTAGTTATGCCGCATTTCTAGAGGCGTGTAATAGTATCGCAGATCCATTTATGTGTCTCAACGAGGCGGCTGTAATTAGAATAAATCAAATGAAGGTATTTCAAAAATGTTGCATTTTATTCGCCAAAGATACTCCTTATAAATACTAGTTCGAGAGTCGTTTGTTTTAATTACTTATGTATTTCATTGTCTTTTATTTTTCCGTGGCCGTACCTATTCAGAACTGTGGTGTTGCAATTTTGTCCGCAAGACAGCGAAACGCTCTTAAGCAACAGAATGTCGGAATTGTTTTTTTTTAGTTTCAAAGGTGCGAAATTTATAATCCTTCAACTTGATGCTTCTTGCTCCTAACTTATCAGTTTTTATTGGATTATTGCTCTATTACCTAGGGAGTAGTCTATTGTTGCCATTTAAGTAGACCGAATAATAAATTTCATGGATTGATCGTCATAAAAAGGAAAACAATTAAAGTGTTGAAAATGCCATCCATTTATTTGCCAACACTTAATTCGTTTTTTGTGTTTTAAAGTGTTAAATGGCAGCGTGCGGAAATTGATTAAAACAAATTTCTTTGAATATTTCTCTTAGTCTATTCTGTAATTTATTTTCTCTACTGAAAAGCCTTTAGAGAATAGCTTTGATAAAAAAAAGCTGGAAATTAATAGGCGTTCGTAATCTTTTAGAAATGGTCAAAAAGACTTATTTACGAGAAATTTTGTACTCTTACAGATTTCAATAGTTAATATTGTTAAAAGGGTAGTGTTCAAGCGGTTTTATACTTCAAAAGGTTTTGGATTTAACTAAAAGCAAGATTATATCGGTCCGAAAAGCTGTAGAGAGGCGTTCAAACTTTGGTAGAGCATCAGATTGCTTTATCGTCGGTTTTCTGCTTCCGTGTTGCATTTATATTTCCTATTGGGTACTGCTTCCTCTTTTTTCCACTTTTCTTTTACTGTGTCGTTTCTCTTATTGCTTGCCTTAATTTCTGAAAATTTGTATGATTCCGAGCTCTCTACTCTTCTCTACTCTTCCATTGCTTTTTTCCGTTAACCTAATCTTGCCACTTTAAAAATTAAAAACTGGTGCACTCGATAATTTTCTGATTTTAAAAAATTTCTTCTTCTACAGCCCCATGAGAAGATTACTATCATACCATACTTTTGGTCATTCGAGACCTTTCTCAAGTATCGCGTGTTAACTAACTAATTAATTAATTAATTGCAGATTATAAAGGACACTGAGCTTTTTGTCTCCATGAATCCCATTTTCCTAAATTTCCAGTCGTTATCATTAAAATTCTCGTACAATTTTATTAACATAATACACTTAGACAAAATTTTCGAGAAAACTAAACGAGTTTTTGCAAATTATTATTATAATTTTAAGCCCTACGTTATTAACATTACAATCGTACACAATAATACTCTGTACAAGTTTAAAGAAAAACAACTTTCATCTTCTAACAGATCATCAAAGACGGAACCTTATATAAAACCGTATTGATTATGTTGAGACTGTGACAGTTCTATTGTGTTTCACTATCTTATTCTGTCTGATAAAAAACGCAGGTAAAGCATATTTTATTTCAACTCTTTACAAAGAATTTATGAGAACATTTTTAATTTAAATAGAAATTACAACCACAATCTTGTACATTGATACGTCTTTATTTCTTCATTTTCTTTGTTCTACTTCAACTCGGTTGTTCCGTCTTTGTAACTTTTTGTTTCATTTTTATTTGATTCTATCCTAAGGGACTCAACCCACCAAAGAGACAACATCTTCAACGTATTCTGGTTGAACGAACAAATAAACTTTTTTTCCGGTCATGTCTTGTTAATAATTAAATAGAACTAAACATTACTGTATTCTAGTAGTAATTCGATAATAATAAAGCCACTAAAAATGGGCAATAATAAATCGATCTTTCTCTGTAAACGTTGTTTAGTATTAATTTAGTACTTGTCTGGGAAATTATTGATTGAATTCGTATTGCTATTCAAAATAACTAAACTAACAATAATCATTAAAATATTATTACGTGTAATTTTGGAAGTTTCCTTCTATAAACTTTCCAAATTGTTCTAAAATATTGTAACAACGATCTAATTTTAAATTTAAAAGTCAGATATTTCATCCCCTCGTGTTTGTTTCATGGTTATAAAGGATCCTTTACGTGTGCAATTACAATTTTATCCTTTAGCTTCTCTTTGTTGTTGGTTTTGTTTTAGTATTCCTCGTTTTTATTCGCTTTTTGTTTTTGGAAACCTAATAGAATAATGTATGAGTGTGTATACATATAAAATCCGGATGTAAGCGTTTGCTATGAAATTAACACGATTATCCCGGTGGTAGTTTTATCCACCTTTAATAATAAAACAAAGCAGGAAAAAACTGTGCAAAAGAGAACTTGTTCCACTTCATAAATTTGTTAAGATTCATTACTACTAATTCAAAAATCACTAAATAATATGTACCATTTTTCATCTATAACAAGTCCGATTGTTAGTGAAAATCGGTAAACAAAAACATTTATCGTGTTCGTTTACGCTCGGACTCATTACATAATTCTGCTTTGTTTCCAGTTCTTGCATATCAACTCTCATTGTACTGGTAGTCATTGTTATTCCAGCCAGAGCCGGAATAAAAGCGGCTTCCCTCCGCTATTCGACATGTATGCGTTATTCTAGTCGCCAAAATGTTAGAATAATTAAGAATTGCGAAACACGCTACAGGCATTTAAATTAGAACCTCACTATTTTTTTCTTTCATTCTGGGAGGTGTCGTCTGGTGAATTTTTTCTGGCTCTATTGCGGTTCAGAAAGCCTAAATAATTCTGAAGAATAAAATAAGAGGCTAGTCAAAAAGTCATCTCTAGGCTTTAAACGAGGGCACCAGAAAAGCGATTCGTTGTTTGATTTCCTGAATTAAGCTTAGAACGCTCTATTGGAAGTAGAATACAGTTGATTTGTCTTTAATAGTCCACTAATAGCTGTCCAATGCTTTTCTAGGCAAGACCAAATATACAAGAAACACACGACGAATACAAAATGATTCTAAGATCTTTTACAAGCTTTTTCAAAGACAATTTATGGTTGTATTTGCATAAAAGTACGACTTTATTTATTAGAATAGGATTCGGCTACATTACTAAATTTATGTTGACTTTTATTTTGGGGCGGAAAAAACAGCTTTATCCAAAATCAATAAAGTTGCCAATTCAATAAGGCATGCAATCTCTAAAATCCTAGAATTTTTGTATGAAAATGACAAACAATTCAGCTACAATAAGTTACAAAAGAGCTCCTATTAAGAAATTGTTTTCTAGAATAATTTGCTGTTATCGCAATTGGCTTTATATAAAAAATTTATAGGGTTTAAATTGAACGTTTAATTAGCGATGAAACCAATTCATTGCTCGACTTTGTTTAATTTAATTGACTGTAAAACCATTCACTTTTCACGATTCAATCAACCGATTATAAAACGATTTTGATTTAATGCTTAACCAATAACGTGACAAATAACTGAATACATTTAACAGAATACAAACAATTAATTTAAATTATTATTTTTGAGATTTGGAAACTATAGGAAAGTACAGGTTTTAGTTAATGTAAATCTAAACTAGCCGCTTAATCTGATTCTATCACACTTTATTCCTAAAAAAAAACTAGTTAGTAGTCGTAGAGTCGTTTCAAATGCGGGACGAATTACAGATGAAGCTCTATGTAAGTTTTATCAGTGAATTCTAACCAAAACCCCACTGTTGTGTGTAATCGGACAAGAGGCTTAACTCTGACACTCCAACTATTCCAGTATATTACACAAAACACAATAAATTATTTTATTAATCATAAACAAACACGAATTATTGCCAGTCGTTCGTGTGTTTGAACTCTGATTCTAAACATTGCTTTTTGGTTACACCCACAAACACCCCCTAGGCATAATAATGGTAATGGTCGTAATACACCCCTAACTCGACACAGATCATCTTGAACAATTCCAGACTAGTTGGATCAGATATTAATTCCCAACATATATAACCTTTGAATTATCTATATGTTTCTATTATCGTTCGATTAATTCCCGAATAAAGTTGGTAATTTTATTATTTAAGCAATTTGGATAGATTTCGGTAAGATATATGGTAAACCAGATGATTAAATCCGAGCTCAATAACATTCACAGTATCATTGCTGTAAAAGTGGGGATGATTCTTTCTTTAATATTCAATAGGGGTTGGCTTTAACAAACATGTACACAATCGATTGAGATGGGAACGTGATTCGGATTACAACAGATTTGTGTGGATGACAAGGCAAGTAGCAGACAATCATGAATGCGTACATAAAGTGGAAGAGAAAATTTAAAAAAAAAAACTTCATAGCTCTACTTTCAAGTAGGTGCATTTTCATTTTTTCGTAAGAATTCGTGATTGCATAAATTGGGTTGAATTAAATTTTGGATAACAATTCAACTATTTTACAATTCAAATTGTTGTTGAAATCCAAAATGTTTTGTAAATTTATTTAATTTCCAACACTTTGTGAATTTCTCGATTGTTAAGAACGAAACGAAATAAGGTAAAAAAAAACGTCGCGTTTGTCATGTGAAAAACTTGTACAGAAGTAAACTAACAACATATAGAAAATATGTAAATGATTCTTATCACTGATAAGCATTGTTATATAGAAATTTCGAAAACCATACAAAGCGATCTGTACTATGTGTGTATATGTGTGTAATAATTATCGAAAAATCTCAATGTGGCTCTAACATGCAATTCAGTACAATTCAGGTTGTAAATTTCATCCCTTATCTTTTATAATTATTACCGTTTTCCCTTTTGTACAACATTTTTTTACTCTCTTTGCATTTTTTCGTTTGTTTAACGTGTATAATGTATTTTTCCATTATTACTATCACAATCAAAATAAAAATAGACTTGTCAAGGAGAGAAAAAGGGGACGAAAACAATAGTTTTGGATCAATATTTTACGGTCAGTTCCTCTTATTCTTTTATTTCGATAGACACTCGGCTAAAGTTATTAGACACTAAGCTGTAATTACAGCCTGATTTAATAGAGAATATTTGAAATAAGCACAAAAAAATAAGGCTAAATGTTACTTTAATGTTGACATTATCTTAATGGATAAAGTAATACGAGTAGAAGGTAGCAGACTAACACAAAACGTAATTAGTGAAATTTTGTGAAGTGAAATATTCAATTAACACACAAGAACAACTAAATAATTGACACTTTAATTCAGTTAGAGAAATTTAAGTTAATGCTACTTTTTGTTCGATAGTTTCAGTATTAATAACTGAATAAATAAAGTTGCAATATTGTGGATGTGTTTGAATCTGACGTAGTCACTTGACCTGGCGGGTGGTGCACATAATCCATTTCTTTAAATTAGATTCCTTGTAAAAGAAGACACCGAGGGGTTGTCATACGTTTTCCCCACACCCTCATGAGCTGTGACCTCCAGTATTTGTTCGATTCTCGTGAAAGTTTTATACTTGAGGCTCGAAAGTCTTCTATCAAGTTCTGAAACGTTGTTAGAAGGTAGTCACGCCAACAACCATAAGTAGTCACACGGAAACAGATCAAGCTGGTGGAGCAGATAATTCAGCTATTTACGATTTATTGGTTGTGAAGGGAATAGCTGATTTGACGTCCTTATTTTTCAGTAGCTTACCTAGCTTTAAGCTCACCTATGAACATACATATCGGGTATCGGGTGTAGTTTATCGTCTCAAATTACAAAAATTAAGGAACACTTTTCTTTAATAAAACCCCTTTCCGTTTTTTTTTTGATAGTCAGTCCCATTCGCCAGGTGGTTAAAGTTTATGGATTACTAAAATTTAAATTTTACTAATGCATAAACTTTAAAATATACGATGACTACTCAATGGACCAATTTTGACTAAATCTGCAGATTTACAAGGTAATTATCGAAGAGTTTTGCTTATTTTTCAAAGAATTAACTTTGTAGTAAAGTAAATCCAATATTTATTACCAGAAGTTATTAACAATTTCTCATATTTCTTCCAATTAGTTACATGAGGACTTTGACCGGCCAAAGAAGCCTCAATATTTCGCTTTAAGTTTTTAAAGTTCACAGTGTATATTTTCTGGTATCATAAAAAGTGCGGAGTATCAGGCTGTGATTAGGGCGTTATTTAACACAATCAGTTTTCCCATTCTTTAAAGCACCTCCTAAGCTGTTGAGATTGTTAAATTTCCTTTGTGCAATGCATCTCATCTCCGCTGCTTTGGTAAAACTTTTCCTTCTTACCGGTTATTATAAAAATATTACGAAGCTACTCGTTCAATTGTAATTTGTTCAACTTCCGAAATGATTACAGGAACTTTTAATAAGAGTCACAAAAGTGGAAATATTAGCAATTAATTAAAATCTGTAAAAATTAATTAATTGAAAAAATGAAAAGACTATTGAACTATTGTTGTTATCAAAAACAAGCTGCGCTTTCACATTTCATGTAATACAATTCGGTATTATGTTACTTGAAATCTATGTCACGGCTGAAATTACCTTTACAAGAACTCTATTTCACAACAGATGAAACGACCCGTTTCCTGTATTTCTACCGCACAGAACGTGTAACTAATTTCCAAACCATCAACGAACCGTTTCTTAATTCAACAATAGCATTCGAATTCTATAAACTTCCACCGTAAATGGAATTCTTTCAATCATTGCCACGTCAATTGTTATCTGTTGAACTTCTTCGAACAGCTATTGGAATTTTTAATCAGTGTGACAGAGATAGAAATATTCATATTAAATCAAATCTTCTAATACTCTTTCGATTTTACGTGATTTAGATTTGTTTGAGAGTAGTGTTATTACGTGCTTCATTGTCTTAATTGAAAAACCGCACATAAATTCTATTAAATGATAAAAATCTATCAGTTCAGAGGTGAATTCGCTATATTTCATAATGTACTGCATGACAACTAATTGGTAATACAGTAATTATGCGGGGCATCAAGTGATAAAACGCGTCATGTCTGAATATTCAAAAATATTACATTAATTGCATATCAAATCACTTTTTCGTCCACAATTTTGTGATTTCATTATTAATTTTCTGAACCTAGTACGTTTCCGCAATACGATTCGAATTGTATAGATTTCGGATAGATTATTTATTGAACTTCCGCCGGAAATGTATAGAAATTTTCATCGAAATATGATAAAGTTACAATCATTTTGATTTATATGGAAAATTTGTAGGCAAACAGTGTAAAACTTGAGAATAGATTAGGTCATTCGTTCAAATGATTTCGTTTTGTTTTCTTTGCAACGTACCGCAACGGATGAGGGAATTTATGGTAGTATTCCCTGATGAGGCTTGCAACGCTAGGTCATTTAAAATCAATTTTACCAGGCGTATTACCTGCACTAAGACTCTGTCTTAGAGAATTTCTAATACTTATTTTTTCCATTTCGTCATCGTGCCAACGTTATTATTTTACAGCAACAGTACACATATATTGTAGCTAATTTTATAACCGACAATCGCTCTATGTGCCGCAATAGATTTGGGAATTTTATAAACTTCCATTCGATCGATTTTGTCACGAGCTTCTATTTGTTAAAGTTCCAGAATAATGTGGAGGAATTTTCAATAAATGTGAGAACCGTTGCTATTAAAAAAAAATCTTTTGGTATTCCAAACAGATATCTATTTCATTTGTGGTAAACTAATAAAATCACTAGAACTGCTACAAATGCTTACAATAACATCGACGTAAATTAATGAACCCTTTATAGTTTGAATTGTACGCATTTAAATTGAATTAACTGGAAAACTGTAAATGCGGAACTCTTCCCCAAATTGGGTTTATATTAAAAATAAACATAATTACCGAAATCTACCCCAGTACGGCATGAGAATATATCAGGAATAATATTCTCATATCGTTAGTCGAGAGACAGGACCGGATTTCCCAGACGGCCAACGCAAGTTATGGCCAAGAGCGTAGCGCCCGTAAGCTTTTATTTTAATCAGGCTACATGGAATGCTGTTTTATGCTCTCAAATTCACATCCATCCTCAAGCCGGTGTTTTTCTTTGGTGCGATATTGTAATCCAAGTACGTCTTGGATAATTCAGCAAGAAATAATGGAAAAGGAATCTGAGTTTGGAGAGAGAACAGCATTTTTTGATTGGCTTAAGCCACGAGGACTATGGTGGTAACAAATATCATCGTCACTTTTTCTTTTTCCTGATCACTTATAAAGCGCCTGGTGGCTCCAATAAGATACGAATTTCCTGAGATGGATGCGCCAACAACAATCTCTTCTAATATTTACAATAAAATTATTACTAATTGCTCAATTCTCAAGCGTATTATGCCCTATGAATTGAACTTTTCTATTGTTCAGACGTTTATATTGATTTTGTCTGAATTCGATTTGTACGAAAACCCACACAGATAATTGTTTAAAGAACCATAAAGTAAACAGAGGCAACGTTAGATATTCAAATTTCAAATTTCAATAATAGCAAACTTGGAAAAATTGTTCATCAGTCTATAAATGGTCTGAAATAATAGGTGAAAAATTTATGAACTAAGCCAGTGTAACCTTTATAGGGCGACTATATAGCGAACATACACGTGTATATATTCGTGTTGTCTATGTATTTATGCTTCATATACGTATGTGTTTGTGTAAACGTGTGCAAGTTAACCAGATCAATACTGTAGAAAGCAGGATAGAGAAAATGAGACAAGAAAGATAGAGTGATGGTATAACTTGGATAAAGTAGTAGAGAGACCAACAGGTAGCGTGACATCCACCCACCACGTCACTGAACCCCTTTATCAACCCTCTCTTAATATATCTATATCTATATGTATAGGTATTTATACAATATTCATTTGACTTTAAGCAACTTGTTGGTGGTAAAAACAACGCCAATGGTATTACTATTATTAGATCGTTTTTTTTTTTGGTTCTACCACACAAAAGCAGTAAAATTAAAAAACTTATAAATCTAAATGAAAGTTAAACTTTCCCCTTTGGAGCACAATTAAAACGATTTAAATTTGTCTTGACATATAGCTAGCTATATAATTATAAATAGGGGATGATTTATAACAACTGCCCTTCCTGTTTAATAATTGTTTATGGTTTTTACTGTTTAATCGTTTGTTATAGTCGGACAAATTGGATACGCTCAACTGAACTTAATTTAGATTAGACACACTGAGATTGTGATTTCCTGGGAATATTTAAACTAAATCCCAACTGTTATAAAACTAAACGACTGATCGGTTCGACTGAGCTTGAATTGTGATGAAACTGCGTTGGTAATCGTTATGGATATTCAACAAAATGATCGTCTTGAGATTATCACAATAGTCCCGTTTCTAATCTGCAATTGTCGCAACAGTAGTTTAGAGTTGCTAACTACAGGGTGTACGTGTTTAAAGGAAACAATTTAGGGATTTTGTTGACAAGTTGGAAGGCATCTTTTTCTATAGACTTTTATTATGTATATAATAATAATATGTGTACAATATCCAGGCTTATCCAAGCGTTAAAAAAAGGTGATAGCGTCTGTGTTGATTATTTTTAGGCTGTTGACGTAGATACAATGTCATCTGCGAACTGATCATTAGGTAGCAAAAAAATCTATTGGCAAATGAACTTGTGAATCTAAACCTCTCTCTCGTTATGTGAAAGTAGTGATAA
Organism: Epicauta chinensis; assembly: GCA_021725515.1. Lineage (NCBI taxonomy): Eukaryota > Metazoa > Arthropoda > Insecta > Coleoptera > Meloidae > Epicauta > Epicauta chinensis. The sequence continues at coordinate 271,336 of JAEDXX010000061.1, forward strand.
TGACGATAACTTGATGCTCTACATTATTAACACTGAGCAGATACAAATTCAGTGCAAGCCTATGAAAAGCCCCGTTTCAAAGTAAACTCCCTTCTCTATAAAAATTGTTGTTAGTGTTTCAGTCGAGTGCGGTTGACAATTTCTGCGTGGCTTTGCTGTAAAATCACACTGCCACATATTTCACATTTATTTTGTCGGTTAAAATTTAATGAATCTCAGTTTCGTATCAAAATTACAAATCTGGTCATGGTTATAGGAGTTGAACACGCAAATTCAAGCTCATATCATGGTTTTGCCGTTCTACCTTTATGGTAATTATTACATTCGCCTATACACAGATTATACCTACACGTGTAACAAGAGAAATCGTAAAATTACGACTCTGTAAATATGGAAAAATTATAGTAATTATAAGCGTTTATTAAAGAAATAAATAAAAACAAATCATTATGAAAATTACGAAACAGACCAAATTCTAAAATAGAAATCAGCACATAAAAGACGAACAATTGTAATGTAATTGCAGCTGTTGTGTTTCCGTTGAATTTTTTCATCATTTTTTAAATTTGCATTCCAAATTATAATAATACAAAGTGGAAATTAACTGAAATTAAATGAACAACAAAAAGCAAATTCTAAAATAAAATATAATGCAGATCCCCGAGGGCCTTCAAATTATTCAATTAATTACGCATATTAAATAGTAATGAAATGTAATATTACCGCTCCTTTTGCTATAGTATTGATTAACTTCCCAGTTAGGGCTCAGTTCGAGCTATTTCTATCGTCTTGAAACGTAAAATGATCAACAAGGGATTGAAATTCGTTCACATCAATATAACAAATAAATAATGCAAAAATCTGTGGTAGGATTGGTGAATTTACATACGAATATTTCCTTTTCCCTGGATTGTTGGGCCGTTTTGTTTGCCTCCGTATAGAATGCCTTTTTGCCTTTCAGCTACACAATTCCCCAGATAGATCCCTCTGTCTATATACGCCATACTTGTCTTGATGGTCAATCCAATTTTCAAGCAATATCTTAAAAATGTGTAAAGTCAGCTTTTCCATCACTCATTCATCGTAGTTTACGACCACAAAAAAAGCAACAGAATAAAATAAGTTTGGAAACGAAATTGCCAACTATCATCAACGATTTTTACTACATCGTTGTATATTTTTGTGAATTGAGTAGCATACAAAACTCGCTTGTGGATGGCATCTTTTATCAATGGGTTTGTATTGTAATAGAAAGGAAAGTCGCCAAGTTATCTAGCGCTTACTGGGTGACAGTTGGTGGTATAGAAATGATGAATGTTGCACCTGTTCGTGGTTCGTTTTCTATGCGAAAATCTCCCTGAATTCTTCGCCTTCTTCTCCTTCTATTATGATTGTAATTAGTTTTGATAAAATAAAATAATTAAAAAATTCCCGAAAGTCACCCCCAACTAGTACGCGTCTGGTTATGATTTATGATTAGCGAACGTGCATTTGACAGTTTAAATGGAATTCATACACAGTCAAACTAATAAATTTGTCTTTAATGTAAAAAATTCGAAATTTTATTAAAGATAAATGAATATTTTTGACAATTTAATCAGTCCACCAATTCTTATTGAGAACAGTTTCTAGAGAGTATGGACGGAACGAACCTAATAATAAATACAATTACATGTGGTTTTTTTTCGTGGTTTATTTCAGTTCAACACAAAAAAATCTACGGTTGCTCGCTATATCAAATAACAGTAAAATACGACAGTTTGATAATAAATCATTCATTTCAAAAGTCAACATAATAATCATGATTTGTATCAATGCCAAATGTATCGATTACTTATTGAATAATTTATTTATTTTTACGATTGGAAAGATGTTGAATAAAACGTAAAAGATAACAGAATAAATAAAATGTTTAATCATTTTAAGTGGAGAAGTGATTTGATCGATTTAAAATCAATGAAATAATAATTAATGTATCAAGGGTGGTGTATTCATGAGTTTATGCCACAAGTAAAAGAAGCAATTTAACTTTATTTTTTTTTTTTTAAATTTTTTCATTGACATCTGAAAATCTGAGGTTATGATTACATTTTTAATGACAGCAAAAATGTTGTTTATCATAGCAACGCGTCTTAACAGCGGGCTGTTATTTTTCATAACGCCATCGCAACGCCATAATTGCCCGTTGTCAAGTAAACTTTCATTATTTGCTTATTAATACGATCGTTTTGATATCTATTAATTATTTATGTCAATTTTTTCAATACTTCCGCAACTCCTTATCTAATTGTAAGGTCTTATGCTATCTCTCTCATTATTTATTAATTAAAATTGTTAAATTCAATTATTATGGTTGATAAGAATTGACTGTTTTTTTTTTGTTGAGTAATTGAAAAGTGTCTCTTATAACGAACTGCAGCAATCACCGATTTATTTTATTGAAACTCTAAACATTTATCTTCACCTATTTGATTTTACAGTTACACGCGATCCTTTGCAATCAAGTTTATTGCACAAAACACCAAAATTGCTTTTACTAAAAATACATTTAATAACTATCGCACAGATTCACGATATTTGTCTATAAAATATCATCTTATTAAGTAACAATAACTACGGTTTATAACAAATTTGGAAGGTGGTAGGTATTACTGTAATGCAGCCCTTACGAACGATGACCGTATAGCGTTTTTGACCTAAGGGGGAAGTAGGTTTAGAACTACGTTTCATAATCGATTTTTTGGTAGAGGAAGGAATTGATATAATTTCTTGAAATTAATTCTTTTGAAGCATTTCTTCAATAAATATTGAAATTATCAGCAGTTTCCTATCAGAAGTAACCGTCAGGCAGTTTGTGTACATTCAAAGACGCATCATTTATCACTTTATATCTTTACTTTGAGAACATGTCTGCTTTCTATATGAACAAAAGAAAATTGCAAATTTTGGAGGTGATCAAAGATAAAGACATGAGTTGCGATTTTCTTATAATATTTTTGTTTGCAATGAAACAATATTTTAAAGAATTATATTTATTACTCCGAATTTAAGTTTAGGTTCATATAAAAGCGATTAGTGAGGCACTTTTTAGTCAGAACGTACACAAACTCGACAAATGTCGTTTCAAGAAAAAGGGTTTGAAAAAAGAATCACCAAAAGCAACTAATTCAAGGCCGTACATTTATTTGAACTATGTATTTGCTGATTAATAATGGGCGGATATCTGCTTCAAGGTGGAGCAAAGCAAATTCTAGTCTCCTGACAAATTCGTATAGAGCCACAGCCGTTGTACGTGCATAATCTTTTTTTGTGAAACGTTTTTCTTTACAAATAGAGTCCGGTCTACTCCAAACGTAGAGAAGTAGTGGACCAGCTGAACTGCTACCGTGACGTCGTGACATTAGTTGTACCGAATTTATATGAAATTCTAGTCTCTCTCTCTCACTCTTTAAAAAGCGGCTCGTCAGGGACAACAAACTGATTCTCTCATAGAAAATTTAAAAATAAATTTAAGAAAAACTTTAAAATTATGAACACATTTTTGTTAATTTGTTCTACGTGTCTTTTTTTATAAATTTATGTAAATACATGCATTAAAATTAAACTGCGTCAATGGTGCATTTCGAGCGTTGTAAATCTTGCCAAATGACCTTCAATCCGCCCTTTACTGATTAATCATCAAATCCTTATTCTTCTCCATATCCTTCGTTTTGACGTTTTGACTTTTCTTTTTGACTACCTCAGTGGCAGCTTTGTTTTACTCCGGCACTTAACCATCGATAGCATTGATAGCAGAACTAATTGATGTTTTTATTTCAAACGTTGGGGACATATTTTTGAATACTTTTACTAACGATCTGTGTGAAAAAACTGCAATAGTTTGAGTTGTTTAAACCTATTTTCCTCTTTAATGTGGCGTTACAGTGTCAAAAACCAAGAAAGTGCCTCAATACCTGATACTTATAGCATTTTGCGTTTCCATTCTAGCAGTTTTGATTCCTATAGAAATTGCTTTGGTTTCCATGGGTCGATTGCCAACGAAAGCCACCGTTCTACTATATTCATAAGTGCCAGACATATAAAATTGGTCGGTAATAATTTCTGCACAATTATTGATTACTCTTATATATACTTCAATTGATTAAATGTTGACCTACACGCTTTTAAGTCATTTAAAAGAAATGCAATTTATTACAACTTTTGCAAAAGTCAGTCTTTGTTAAAATTGCCGTCAAAAATAGAGTGTTTTATGGTTTTAAATATTACGTGAACGTTATGCTTAAAGAAAATTACGTATAACATAATCATTGCACATTAATCAGAAAGCAATCCTTCATCTACAATCGCACATGAAAGGCTATTATTAACACTTTAACATGGTAAAATTGTTCAATATTTAAATCGCGCTCTAGACGTATTTAGCCAGCCTGAAAGCATTTCTTCCGTAACGATCGACAACAACCATCTCCTATCATGTTCTCCCCTTCTATTTTTATCTCCACTAAATAAACATAAAACATGGAAGATCGTAACTTGGGCGAACATAGCAAAAAAAGCAACAAAAAAAATTGTACCTACTTCGTTAGAAATATCTATATGCCTTCTAGTTATACTGCTTACATTTCGCTACCGTTTTAGGCATTGTAGACGCGTGGTGTAGCATAACATTGACTATGTGTCTAGATATAAATTGTGTGTCTTTCTTTCATTCCACCACAATTCTTATCACCCAACAATTCTCTCGCCTATAAATACATTATGAACACTACTGCCAAGAATTCGTCCCCTATTTCTCATCCCCTACATCAACCACCTTTAACTTTATTGATAACAGTGAACGAGATATTGTTGACAACGACACAAAAGTGCTCGCCTCAAGGATTGCTGTTGATATACGACAACAACAGCTGGATAAAATTCATCATTTCCATCATCCAAGAGGCGATCGTTGAAAATTTCCATTTTGGTGTGTATATTTTTTTTGATTTAATTGAAAATCGCAAATAATATCATTGAAAATACCCAATTCTTTTGTGCCGTTTATGAAATATTAAACTGACAGCTAACAAAAAAAACAACAACCGAAAGAACATTGAGGATAAAATTTATTGAACTATGACCGTGAAACTTTTATTGGGTTTTTCTTCTCATTGGATTAAATACTTACTGAGTGGAAAATCGAGGGAAAATTTTTATATTATATGAACAAAGAACAATTTTCTACATTTTCACAGGCGAATAGATTAAGTTCTTAACGAAAAATCTACATACATACAATAATAAGTTTAGAAAGAACTATAAAAAAAAGAGCGGAACGTAACTTGAAGGAAGAGCTCATCTCATTTGTAGTCAGTAGAAAATCTAGTGGCATGTGAACGTTAACTGAATCTTTTATAAAGGCTAAAGGAAGCAACTTCCTATCCCTTTCTATCGTTCAATCGAAACTCTATGAACACGCAAAAAAAAATTACTAACTTTATTGGAACGATATTTCCATTTAAAGTGCTTAGAAGCATTCTTTATGAAAGGAAAACATACACTCACTTTAAATAGAACGAATTGCTTTATTTCAACGATAATGTCAAATAATGTGAGTTCCTCTTTTATTTTATTCGAATAAGTTCAATGGCTAGTCCTATCTAGATCAATAAATACTCCTTCTATTTCATTGGAAGTCACTTCGTCTTTGTCTGACAAGTTTCGATACATCGGAACGATCACAATATAGACGAAGACAACAAACGATATTGTATCCATTTGATTTAGTTCTATGATAATTTTGTAATAAAAGATGTTTCAAGTGGTTATAGCGTTTTGTATTCTCGTTTCCCCTTTTGTGTATTTCTGAGTAGATAGAATACTTAAACCACATAAGTTGAGATACTTTTTATGTTTTTAAGTTGACTCGCACATTATGTTTCTAGATCTTTTTTACAAAATGTGGATAGAATTAATGAAATTTAACGTTCGTGCAAAACTGAAATGTGTTTTTTATTATTATTATTGTAAATATCAGACAAACTGAGAGCTCGAAGATTATCTGCTGTGAATAATTTTTAGAGTTTCACCATCTTAAAATTTTGAGGGTTTGAAGTTGTTATACGAGAGGTATTACGCAGTAGAGAATGTTCCTGTGAGGAGCGTGTTTTGTCGAATCTCAAAAAAGCAGCCGCTCTTAAGCGAGATGTTCCGTTGGGGTAACCTTAAACGACTTTACAAAAATTTCGCCTCCTCTTCTCACTCTAAATAAATGACAACTTTTGGTGGTTGACTCGAGAACGACTTTACAATTTGGCCAACTCTGTACATGAAATGGTCTCGACTTTTTCCCACATCTTAAGACTCTTTGAAGCCTAACATTAAATATTAGACTTATTTACGACTGTGTGCTGACAAATGAGGTGTTTCTTAAAAGCTGACGGAAATATATGGATTTTTTTATTTTATGTAAATAAGCTGTCAAACGTTTGCTTTTTTTAACTTCTGTTATAAAACGACTTACACATTTTATTTTTATTTATAAAAATGTAAATACATAATCTAAAAACATTTGTTAGTATTCGAGAAAGACCGATAAAGAGAAAGAAATACAATAACTTTGTTTTCTATCAGCGATCTAGTTTTATGCAAATAAACCAAGCTCATTCATAAGTTCATCTAAATGCATCCAGTTCGATGTACAAACAATTCAATGGAAATAATTCGCTCTTTGTCTTACACATGACAAATCTTTTTTGTATACGAATAATAAAAAGAAAGACATTGAATGTTATTCTATTTATTGATCGGTATATTTTGGATATTACTACTCTAGAGTTGCAGAACCGAAAAACTTCTCTATATGCTAAGTTTTTTCTCCCGCAGGCATTAGTTTCCATTGAAAAAAAGATTTTCACACCGCCTGAAATACGTTATCAATCACGTTTCCGGTTGCAAAATCAAACATTTACACTATCATTGTGGACGATTCCCGCAAATTTACAAATGCGGTAAATAATTCCAATTCCTAGTAAGTTTCCGTCTGTATTCCCCGACCTCTTGAATAGATATTTGAGTTTATTCAGATTGATTAATTTTGCATAACAGTCAACGATTCTCTGATAAATTATCGAGATGAGAAGGTTTTATTTTATATAACCAAATATTATTTCATCTATTTTCCCCGTTGTAAGGTTGACACACATTTTCGTTAAACCTTAAGAGACACTATTAAACTTCCCAACAAATACAATTATATAAAGAAAACAATCTTGTCAAGGATTTCGTGTTGGAAATGTAAACAATTTCACCCTACATTTTAGAAACATCAACTTGCCACATTCTCGTAAAAATAGGCAACGAGCCGGTTCGTCTTCTTTAGTGGAAATGATTTTATGTTTTCCTTAGTTTACAGTGGCATCTTATGGGACTATAAACAACTGATAGAATAGTATTTTCAATGGAATAACTTGTATATTTCTTTTCAACTTTTGTTGTTGCTGAAAGTTTGTTTCTTTCAACTGAAATTTATTGACTAGTATTACAAAAACGATACGAATTTCATTAAATGATTTTCTCTCTCTATTTGTTACAATTTTCTTGCTTATACTACAAGAGAGACAATAGTAGAAAGAAAGGAAGAGAATTATAGCGTGAATTACAGTTTTCTCAATCGGAATCTTTAGTGAATCAATCTTCACAACTGTTGCATTACTGCTCGCAAAAAGGAATTAGATAAAAACTGTAAACAAGGTAGCATAGACGAAATATAAAAACAATATTCACGTCGAATTTTATATTGGAATAGTAAACAGGAAATGGCGTTTTTATCAAAAAATACCGATATCTTCCCAAGGCTCTGTAAAATTCGTCTTTTTTTCCACCCTTGAGTTCGTGAAACCTTGTTGACACGGAGCACCGTTTGTAGTATCCCAAACTTTTCTCAACATCACTAAAGAGAGTTCACAAAGTGCTCAAACAAATCGTAACACTACAGTTTATTAACTAGTGGATAAAAAATTTCATCCATGCAAATAATTGATCGAGCCACGACTGAACATAAACGAAATTCCAACATAACGAATGTTAAACGCTTCAATTATTCTACCATGACTTTTTATGGCAGATTTAGTTATTCTGGCGCGTCTGGGCGCTAACAGCGACTTTTAATATCATGAAACTAGCACACGGCTGTAAATTACTCATTTATTTGCCATAAACGTGATATATAATAGAAGTTAGTAGATCGCTTGTGCATCTAGCGTTTTACTCTAATTTCGTTCCCTTTTAAATTGATAGCTGTAATATTCAGAAACTGTAAATTCGACTTAATAAGACATCATTTCAGGCTGTGTAAAAGAAATCGAACTAGACTCCTTCAATTTCGATCCAATTCTTCCTAATTCATTCATTTTTAATTAGTTCGTTTCCTTAATAATTATTGCATCTGGTAAGGAATTAAAATAAATAAAATTGACTCACTTTCTAGTTGAATCGATAATACGGCTGGAAAATCGAGTATTAATTCTCCGTCCGGGAGATTTGTGGTTTAGTGGTCTGCAAGATCGGTGTTGGACTTGTGGTCTGTATACCACGGTCCTTTATTAGTGTAGCTTAGTAGTTGTAACAATGTTAATTTCTTCAATTTGTTGTTTGCTTAGTAATGGCAAAGCAAAACAAGCCTGAGGGCCAGTTGAAAGAAAGACTTGCAGAACCCGAACACCCCAAAGGTGAGTCTACAATAGGTCTAGATCCGCTACATCAGGCTAAGAATTATGAAAATCTTCACCATTTGGATCTAACAAAATATCAGTCTCTATCAACAAATTAGATTGTTAAATTGATCGAGCGTTTGTAAATGAATATTTGAATTATGCGTTTTAATAAGCGATTACCGAATCGCCCGGCGCATCCACCATTCTATTGCCACTTTTTTGCATCCTGTAAACGAGTTGCGACCTTTACTGTTACCAAAAAGCCACATAATAGTTTGGGCGTTTATGACTTGAAATTTAGTCAAATTATTATCAGAAAACATATTATAGTGGAAAATTAGTAATTTACTTGCCACCTAGAGCATCCACCATTTCGCACTTGAATTATACATGATATTTACCGGAGGTAAAAACTCGAAATTTCCTAGTGAAATATTCATAAATTCATTACGTTCAATATTCAACGTTTTCTACATGTTTATATTTTCATCATCAAACGTTTTTCGGTTTGTTTCGTTGTTTACAAATGTACGATTATTTTAGTGGCACGCGATCAACAGTTTATATTAAATGTGCGTTTGCTGACAGTGATTTACAATTTAAAATCAACGAAGAATAGAAAGAACCGTAATGTGTTTTCCTTGTACGGCAATTTACAATTACGGTTGCAAGAATGTAAAATACGGCAATATTATTAATATGGTGTCGTGATAAATTAATTTTCTTACATCCCTTTGAAGTCAAATAACGTTAAACTAACTTGATTGTAAGTTTATAACAACAATCTGGTCGTTAGTCTACAAAGTAAACAGCCTCGGTCTATCTCACTCATTATCTCTTAATCCACACATTTACGTAGATATATCTATCTCTATTCGTTGTTCGTTAATTCCTATTATTTCCCCTATCTATCCTCCTTTATTTATCTAGTTCGGATGTTGTGTCGTGTTGTTGAGAAAATTCGAAACTTGAAATTTAGTACAGGCTCCAGATTTCCTGGATGTAATTTTCCAGGACATTGGATCAAAATGGCGCTGATAGGATATATAGGACGCTATAACAACGAATAGAACAGAAAACAACGATTAAACAAACAACAACAACGAAAATCGAAAAACTTTTAGTGCGATTTTCAAGGATACATCAACATGCGATGTGCTGTATATAATTTTTTTTTGTTTGCCATTAGAAACCTGTTGTTAGTTTCTGATATTTATCACGAAAATGTTAAGGACGACAATTATCGAACTAACAATAATCGATTTAATAGGTACACTGCTACTAATCATAATTTATATTGCGAGCAGATAAAAATAAATCAAATTTGAGTAATGATGATGATGAGATGACAAGTGGTGGTTAAAGTTGAGATAAGTAAGTGGGAAGAGGGTATTATAAGGGTTGTGGGTGATTTGACAGTGAGATATTGCATGGAAAACTCGACCACGCTAGAAATTAACAAAAATCTGAACGATTTATTCAAGTAGAATGCAGTAAATTATATGAAAGTTTCTGGATTTGTAGCTAATTTGAGAATGAGTCGATCGAAACTGGTACTAACTTGTGGAAACTATGCACATCGAAAATTGTGTACGAAAATGTTTATAATACAATTTCCATAGTGCACTTAGAGCCTCAAAGAAGAGGACTTGTGAAAATGCTGTTATATTAGCGTTAGTTGAAATATTTTTAGAACACTCACTCGCATTAAAAGTTGCCGTTGAATGTCTCATGAAAAATTGTCCCAATCGGCCCCGGAGTCGACTGACAAGGAGACGTCGCGACCTCGGAAATGAAGTTCGGAACGAGCTTTTGCAGGCTTGTAGTATATCTTTAGGTTAACAACATACTAAAAAACTAAAGCACAATAGCCGGCCAATCTTGAGAAAAAAGCGTCCATTAAGTATTATCAAGTTATTCGGTTAATTGTGATTTGAATTAGCTCAAGTGGTTGCGTCGTTGTATCGCCTGCAAAAGCTCGTTCCGAACTTTATTTCCGAGGTCGTGAACTCTCTTTATGAAACAATACCAACACATGCCAAATAACTGCAATTAGTCTTTTATGTGTTTAATTCTTATTATTAAATCATCAGTAAAAGGGATCGCCAGCTTTTGTTAGTACCTATAATGAAGGCTTATCATTTCGGCTATTCTTCCGCAAAAGATTTGCAATCGGAACACTTCTAATTGCTTCATATTTGAGCCTCCCCTTAAAATGCAAAGTTACAAAAAATAATATTTTTTGATACTTCACTTTCGGTTCTAGTTCGTTTGATTCCGCATTTTAGTTCGCTTTTTGACTTTTTTTTGTGATTATTCTTCTATTCAGCGTTTAGTTTTTATTGAGGCTTAGCGAATCGAGGATTAGAGCATTAATTGCTTATGAAACAACTACACAAAAACTAGAGACGAGCACGCCCACAATGCCAAAATCCTCCACTTCACAACTATTTTTCTGCTGATGTTCCACTATAGATTTTTTTGTTCCTATAGCTTCTGTGAGACAATTAATCGTTTTGTATGGTGAGAAAAATAAGTACAATGAGGTAATTTTACTTGTAAGAAACCTAATTAGTGCTACTTTATCCAGGTATAATCCTAAACAATATTTTTTTTCCATTTACAAGTGTCCCCGGATGTTACCATCCTTGTTCTTGCACATTTAATCAGTCACCAATAAAATCAAACATTTTTTAGGAGGTATCTGAGCCTGAGGTATACATGTTTCTCACTTAAATATTCCTTCCCTGAAATCTAGATTTTTCTGCGGACTGATTTTGGAACTCCACTTTCGTACCATCTACCAAATTTGTCATGGATACTTTTCCACAGAACATGTTTTTTGGATATAGAATATTGTCAAAGAGACATCCTGCAGTCCTGCAGGTTCGAGTTTTCTCGTTCGCGAAGAAGAAGAGAGTTGTACTCGCTTGCCTGCCGACCAGCCTGTCTGGATGTCTGTTTGCCTGCTAGCAACAGTTTTATTGTATGTTGTTGTGTGAATGTTGCAGGATTTCGGCTTGCCAAAGTTGTCTGTTGTAAGCTCTCTTTCTCTCTCTCTCTTGTGTGTGTGTCGCCGGTAAGTTCCTAAATCTTCAACAAATCCAATTTCTGTGTCGATTATTGTTGGAAAAAGGTCAGAAATCACTATCAATTGATTCTATCTAGTTAATTTTATGCAAATTTCCCTCTATTTTTTTCGAACCACAATTGCTCACACTTTTTTGCAAGATGTTGACCACTGGGGTGAAGAGGATGGATCGCAGGCTTGTCTGAGATCGTTTCGATTTTTTTTTTCGACATTTCCATTTATTTATTCCATTTATGGGCTTTCCACAAATATGAAGTTGACTACTATGTCACCTTAAATGTAGGTTTCCATCTTTCAATTTAGAATATGAAATATATTCAGCGTAACAAAGAATCGAATCAAAAACAAGACTAAAAGCTTACTTTATCAAACTTATAACGATTGATCGATTGCGTATTTAATAAATGTCAACAAGTCAGAGTGTATTGATGATGCCATTATGGACGAAACTTTCAATGTTAAATTATTCAAATTACTCTCATTTCTCTTTATATATAGCATGCCAATAAACTGATATTGAGTCGATTTTACTATGTCGACAAATCCTTACGTTAGGCTAAAAGAAACAGAAAATTACAAAACGAATCATTTATGAACGAGGTTATTCAAACTATTAAGATTCTTATCTATTCCGGCTTTTTTCCACCGCTTCTCGACAAGTTGAAAACGTTTTCATGTTGAATCTATGCAGAACATTTCCTTTTGCATAATTAAAATCAACTTGAAATACACTGCATCAAGTTGTGGGTGGTTGTTAGAAAGCCAATATCTGACAGTGATTTATTACGTAGAAAATAAGAACACGGTAAAAGTGAGTCGCAATATTTTAGATTTTTTAGAAATTAATAGAAACGATCCAAATTGTAATTTGTGCAATTCAACTGTTATCACTTCCGATTGTGAGAAGAAGGCCATTTTATAAAATGGCTCGAAATTTGTGTTAATCAGTAGTCTAATCAATTATGTAAGTATATTTACACGTGCAAGGTGGTGTTAACTTTATTTTCATAAAGATTAGGGGAGCAACATTTACCTAATTATAATTTTTTTGACAGAAAATCAATATTTATTTCCATTTTTACCACAGAAATAACCGTTGTTATAACAATGCGACAAATAGGGAGAGAAAAAGAGAACAAATCGTTTAACCACACCAACCACCTGAGGTTCCGAAGCTTTCATAATAGAATCGTACAAAAAATAAAGTTATCAACTTTTTTTTTTGTTGCGATAAATTAATAAGTAAGCCACTGTCTCGTTCCTACTGATTGTATGTCTGATATTTTAGTCGAGTTTTGTTTGTTGAAATACTGGTTGGAATAATTTAATCCAAGATCTGTTGATGTTAATCCTGCTTCAAATACAACGCATTGTCTATGTTTGGTTGGCTTTAAAACCGCACTGACAGCTTATTTTCCATTATGTACGTTTAGAGATGATCTAAAAATACGTTGACATCACTCGACTACAATCTCCCATGTCTGTACTTTATTGTTGGGATTATATACGAAGATATTAGAATCAAAAAAAGTAAATACTTGCTTCTGTCACGAATTGAGTAGCATCCGTCAAAATTTAATAGAATTTTATGTGAAACAGGGATTTTTCTTTAGATTTATTATTTCACACATGAGCAATTGATTATTATTTATTTAATCTATTCTGTATGCGAATACGGAAAGTCTATATAAATTAGCAGAAATTTGCGTGTATTTAAATATAGTTACAGTAGAACCCCAACTATCCGGGAAAGTTATTCGGTCTAACAGTTTCAATTCCTCTGCGATTAACAGTATTTCAAATCGTGTTTGGTGCTTAACGAATAATGTTGGAATTTTCCTCGGATAAATAAATGTCACAGTTTTGTGTAAATCTCGCAAGTAAAATTCTAGAAAGGCGGTAATATTACTCGGACTTGAACCATGAAGAAGACAGCTACAAATAAACGAGTATTTCCAAAAAAATTCTCCCAGACCTAATGAGCCCGGATAATCGGGGCTCGTTTAGTATTAAGAAAATTTGGGAAAAATAAATCAAAAATGAAAACTGAAGTGTATTATTTGTATAAATACGGAAAGCGAAACCTGGGTGGAATGGTATTCCTATTGCTTTGCATTATTACCATTAACTATCAAGATTGATGTGTGTAATTACCGTTTAAGTATATCAAATCGATAGTAATAATATTGTCCTCCACAATTGCCTTTTCAGTATACAGGTTATTAGAGCTTTTATTCATGTGTGTTGATGAAAATGGAATTTTATAAGGAATGCACGTTCTAGGTCGGAGCAAAATAGTGATCTTCACGTATTGCTTTTAATTCTTTTATATATACCGGTAAACTAATTCAACTATCTACATAAGAAGAAGAGTGGGAGGAAGTCTCCTCCTATTCACGGCATACGATAGAACAATTGTGTTGTCAGAGTAGGTCGAATAGGAGGAGTTTTTTATGTTTATTAATTAGTTAGACGCCCACTGTTGTTAAGATAGCAATATCAGTAAACATGTGTTGTCTTTGTCATACTCATAATGAGACTTTTCAGAATCAAACTTTAATCAATATTTATTAAAAAAACAACTTATAGAATCACGAATTAAATCCGTACACAAGTAAATTATCTAAAAATTCATAAATACCAATTATGGAATTGTAAAAATTACAAAAGAAAACGATTCTTTACCAACCAGACAAAACTATCTAATAAATGAACATTGAAATGAAAAATCAGATGCCTAGTTACTTTATTTTCGAATTATCAGATAATAGTTCTAAGAAATTATACATTGTGTGCAAAATTTTTTTTCATTCCATACACGCCAGTTAAATGTTATGTCTATCTAGCAACGGAATATTAAATAGTTTGTAACTTTGAAAAGAAAAAGACACAGAAGAGTCTATCCTTGTTTAACTCATTACAGAATGAGATGTACTTAGCTGGCGGTGGACAATTTTCAAAACTCATTATGAGTACGACAAAGACAACACATGTTTGTTGATATTGTTTGCTCTATCAGTTGAATTCCCGTATTTATAACAACTTTTAACCTTGACTCCAGTGGGAAGTGTCTAGAGATTTTTATAATCGATTTTTATATTAATCGATTATTTTTCTTATTAAAAGTAAAAAAAAAATTAGATACACGACGTTGGTTTAAACCAATGCAGTGAAACTATCTACACATTTTAATCAATTTTAGCACTAATAAATTGTTAATATTAATCTGGTAATTTTATTATTATTTATGAAAAAATGCAATTTTTCGAGTAATTACAAAAAAATCGAATTTCTCGCAAAAATCGATTTTTTATAAATCGCTTTATTTTAAAGAGAGAAAACCCATTTCTTAGTAATCGAATTTTTTTCACTCCATGTCACATCCCTAGAAGTGTCTAAATAATAAACTTAAAAAAACTCCTCCTACTGTGACCACACAATGGTTCTATCGTATGCCGTAAATAGGAGGAGTCTTCCTCCCACTCTTTTTCTTGTGTACCTAGTAGAATTAGTTTATCGGTATATATTCTTTTATATCCACGGTCATATTGGTCCGAACAGAAAAAATAAAGACGAAATTAATAATGCACTAGTGATCTCGTACAATTAATTGCTTACCTGCCGTATTCTGTTACCGAATGCAACCAAATACTTGTTAAAAGTACAAAAACTACGAAGATTAACGTTGGGGTTATAACTAGATTTAGATTTTTTTTTGTTCATTTCTTTTTGCCTTATATTAAATGCATTTCTACCGCTTTCGATGTGTGTACATATCAATTTATTCAGCTATCAACACTATAAATTATTATTTAAATAGACGAAATGACTTGTTTTATTCTTTCTATTCGTTAGAAGTTTCATTCATTAATAAAAAGAAGCTTTGTTTCATTTTCAATTATCGAAATACAAATTTTGCATTGTAAATTGTACGTTTGGAAAATTTCATGATTAAAGGAATCGTTAAAAAAGTTTTTTTAAAAAATTCTATCGCAATTTATAAAATGCAATTACACAACTGAAACGTAATTAGCAATTCCAATTCTTGTTAATGTAGCCGACGATACACGAAAAAATTGAAAATAAAAGTCTAAAAAGTTTACTTTAGAGCAAAATATGTAAGAGGTAAAAAGACAGCATTCGATATAATACGGATCGGAGATGATGACTTAACACTTGAACGGTCATTATAAAGGTACTCGAATTTATGACTTGTATAATTACAAATTTCAAGACCGTTCCACTTTATTGGGTGATAAACTGTACAGAGGATTAACTATATTTTCCAATGACTCCATTCGAACAACTTTATGATCCTGCTCAATATACTAAGTTTCTATTGTTGACTTTATTTTATCAGATAAAGGGTTTGATACGGAAAATATTTCTTAAGCAACAAATACACTCAGAACTGACTTTAATAAACTTATAATGAAGCAGTGTTACGATTAATTGAAAATAGTGATGTTGGAGACTTCTAATGTTTCAATTCCGATCACATTTAATGAAACTCTTTCTGGCTTCGTTTGTATCTGCAATCGGACACGTAATCTATTACAACGTCACGAATTTCTTTATTATCAGTTGACAGTAACTGGATATAACTGTATCGGCACGCTAGCTACGTGACTCGTTAATCTGCAGTAAGTAGGCGATTTGTCAAATTTCACGTGTTCGAATGCATTTGACGCATTCGAAAACAATACGTGTTTAATGGTGGGACAAATTTGATTAACGATGTGTTTTGATTCAGCTTTTGTCAGGCCACAGCCTGAGAAAATACCGAATTGTAGTTTGATGAAAGCTTAGAAGCGCGAGTAGATGTTGTTTTTTTCTTCTAATTTCACGACCCAAAATTTCAGTATTAAAGACAAACAGTTCAGTTAACTTAGTTTCCAAACAACAAAGCGATCTCAAATGAATATTTGATGTATTGGGGGGCGAACAAAACTATCTAAAAATAGTGTTAATCGTTAAAAGTAGGGCGCTTAAAAGTATTTCCGACTCTTGTTTACTTTTTTCTTAACTCTATAGAAAAAAAACAAAAGTATTGTATTCATTTGATTATCGAATTCTTTAGCGAAATATTGGTGTTAGGTTTAGTTTGCTAAAACGAGCTAATTCTTTAAAAACTGCATAACTAATAAATTTGATATAATAAAACTTTACTGCATACTTAATAAGTTAATATTTCGAGCTCATTAGTACAGCTTACCCCCAACTAATTGATTATTGAAAAGACTATCAATTGCAGCAACAGTATTACAAATTTGGACATAATTTGATAAAACGTTGCCAAAGATGGCAAAAAAATGGTTAAGTTTTCGAAAGTGACCTTTAAGGTAAGCGTTCCCTGCAAAAGTCCGCGAAATTATCAATCCCTAAACGGCACTTGTCACTTGTAAACTTTCAAATTAATTGAAATAATTGATCGAATTCCGAAAGCACATCCAATTGTTTCTGACCGGAATATTACACATTGCATAAGTTACAATAAAGTGAAACACACTATAAATCAACTTGGGAATGTCAAGATGGCTGCATACATAACGATGATAGCGGTGGTGATTGTGGTAGGAACAATGACGGAATTTTAGATCATAAAGGGTGGTATGAGTACATATATACGTCACGTTACCCTTCCACATACATATATATTCAATACAGAATGGGGGAGTGTGTGAGAGATAGTTAAAAGAAAAGAGAGAGAGACCGAAGGAAAATTAAACGAAATTCCACTGCCGTCATTTTCAAATTTGAACACCCGAGAACTTAATTACGTTTATATTTGTAGACTTAATTTAATTTTATCCATTTGAAAAAAAAATGGAAAATTATCCAGTTTTTTCTCTGCTTATTCTGAAATATCATCGAATAATTTGGAATAATTATTGTCAAACGAATTCAGTTGGCGTTTTTTTTATCGCCTACAATTTTAAGTCATTTATAAGCGTTAGTATCACAGTATTTTATCATTGAAACTTGTTCGTGTTTTTTTTTCTCGGTTAGAAACGCTGGTCGATATTTTATTAATTTCAAATCGATAACGAAACCGATACGATTAAATATCCAACAATAAGGTATTCGAACATGATTAAATTTTCAAAATATTGGAAACACATTTGTATCGATCTTGAAAATTGTCGACCACAAATAAATAAAAAACAAACTATGTACAACAAAATTTGGAACAACTGTTGTCTATATTGGATTTAGCTAAGTATCAAGTAGATTTGTGTGTTTTGTACAAAATGAGCTACATTCAAGGCTTTAGAAAATCGCTTAATTCCCTACTACCATCGACTACTTTTCCTAATTCGTTCTCGGCGCATTTATATTAAGCTCTATCGTACAATACAAATAAAGGCATTGATAATAATAAAAAGAATAATCATGATCAAAGAACGGATTTTTCACCAAATCTGGTGCAGTGACGTCACCGATTCGAACTAACAAACAGTCAAGCGGAACACAGAAATACGGTGTAAACAGGTGTATTTCACTACGAATACGGCAAACAATTTTCAATGATTGTGGCAAAACTGATAGCCAAACATTCCGTCAAAATGACGTCGCTTTCTCACAACGGAAACTTAGGTAGCCACTTCATATGCGGAACATATAAGACAAGAAATATACTGATAAACTGAATAATTTTAATAATTATCTATAATATATTAGCAATTTCCCACTCACTGATTCACTGACTCACTCATTACGATATATTCCTTTCATGGTGTAGACGCTCACTAAGAAAGGATTTTTGAAAATTCACTTCCTAAGGGGGTTAAATCGGGCATTAAAATAAGAACATGTTGAAATCAAGTAGCCTTTGGAAATAAGTTTTGAGGGCGGGACAAAGTTTTTATTAATATTCTTGTTGTAAGAATTACGTATGCAAAACAAAAGATTTTGCTTAATAATATATGGAAAAATTAGGAGAAAATTTGTTAAATGTTTAAATATGGGTCATTTCTTTAATAATAATTAATATTTGAAATTTAATTGTCAAAAACACTGCAACTTGTAATTATATAAACTCATTTCTTGAAGCTACTTACATAGAAAATTTGGAAAATCTTAAAACCAGGGAATAAGGTTATAGGATTTTCCAAGATAATTATTCTACCACCAAATATTCCCCTAGACAATTGTCGACAAGCAAGTGTTGCTTTAGGTTATTGAAGTGAACGTTCTTTAGGCGCGCTAAGGTAGTAAATTTGTTCGGAAGCGTAACGAAAATGCGGGACCCCGTGAAAGGACGTCCTTCCCCTCTAACAGACAGCTGATAGGGAAGAGTGGGGGCGTTGCCATAGCGTCGCACTTAAAGTTGGTACCATTGATCGATGTACAGCGCTCTCTAAAACGAAACTAAAATTTCCTGGCCTACCGCGATTTATGATTTTTGTATTTATAAATTAATTAATGCCGTTAAATTATATATGAATATTGTTTTGAACTAAGTGAAATGTAGAAAGACAACTGCAGCAAAAAATCGAGCTTTCAGGCAATAGCAGTAAAATTGAACTTCATCTCTGATCTAAGAAGTTTCACTTATAACGCGCGCGTTCCACGCACTTTCAATTTAATTTTCCTAAATAATTATATTTATTTTTCTTTATAATTATATTAATTACTTAATTTTAATCTAATCTTTTACAATAAAGAATTATGAGAAAATCCGAATTCAATTGAACATTATAGATAGAATATTTTTTATCAGTATGATTTGTGACTAGAGAACGACAAACGTGCGACAATCTAAGAGCGCTTCCCACCCAAAGCGTATCCGTTCTCTGATATCATGATAAATCATATAAAAGAATCGACCCGCATGAATTTATCACCAAATTCTATCTCTTTATATTTTACCTGTTTCTGACAAAGTTTCTTCCCCACCACCCGCCAACTCTTCGAATTTCAATTGTTCGAGTTTCGGTTTTAATCATATTAAAATAGGGGTGGTGTCGTTCTTTTTTCGCCATTAATGAAATTGATTTTTTCAAGTGATATTAATCGTTATTTAGTAGAGAACGAAAAATAATGTAGCGTTGGCTTTTCAAAGAAAAACTAATTAATAATCTTAGCATTCTTTTGGAAAGTAAATATTTGAAAGATGCTTTACATTCGCAAAATCAAATATTTGTATAGGCAATTTCTCGAGAAGTTACAGCAACAATTCGAGAACGATATTTAATCGAACATCTGAGTTGTTGGCGCTTCCCTAATTTCTTGCCTTTTTTTCCTTTATTTTCTCATTTTTATAGTGTGTTTATTGAATTCGGACCTGCCACTGCCTCACTAGCTTAATATTTCCACATTGACGTGTAAAAAAAACTCTATTATTTTCCGTACTAATTGTGTTTATTGACTAATAAGTAATAATTTAGCCACTATATTTTCACAATTTGAAAAAATTAATTCCTTTGTTCCAAAATCAGGCTGTCGAAGATGACGCAATTTTATCGTTTGTATTCTCTAACACATGCAGTGTTTACCGAAAAGACCCTAAAATCCACGATAAAAATGCGTAGTTCGAATATAGGACCTGGATAATTGCGCACAATATACCGAGCGAAACGGCCCGGCGCATCCACCATTTTTATCTGTAATCAAAAGAAGAATTGTATTTTGTACAAACTTCCGAAACTTTTCTAATTAATTGAGCTCCTTATATTTCAACAGTTTCACAGATTCTCTCATGTCTTTGTTTCAGTTTTTTCCTTATATAACAAAAAATAATATAAAAAAAAATGCAAACAAAAGCGACTCGAAGTTATTGTGCTAATTACTCGGAATTTAGATCGTTTGGAAAGACGATCGTTAATGAAAATCTAAGTGAAAGCTTTTATTAATAATGTTGCAAAAAATCGACAATATCAAGAAAAAAAATTGCAAAATATTCGGTTTTATTTTGATAATTGTAAGCTAAGAAAGTGAGAGACAATGTAGTCTTTTTTTTCTAAGCGAATTTTGCGTTTTTCAATGTAAATGTTACGGTAAAAGTGGATAGTCTGGGGAATGTGCACGTTTCCCACCAGATGTGTACGTTTATCATTACATTTGGCAGACATGCATTGCGTGGATAATCAGTCCACATTTGCCGGTAAAAGTAATTTCATATTGCCCAAATCAGTGTGGTAGAAGCGTACGGTTCCCGGATAATGTAGATGAATTTAGTCGGGTCGACCTATAAAGAAGATCCGATCTACAAGAGTTATTGGAAAAGTTCGTAGAATGAAGCAGACTAAGATCTCTACCGTCGATTGAATACTCTTTTATTTGTTATCCGACTAAGGCCTCTCGAATCTCGATAGTGGTATAACTTGATTGCACAGAATGATGTAAAAAAAACCGAATCCGGCTAAAATTCCAGATAATTAAGAGATCGGAGGGCAAATCGAGGAAATTTATAATTTCTTCTATGAGCATTTACATCAAGACAAAATCATTTTACTTTGGAATAGATAAAACTATTCTCATTTCAAAAGTAATCCGGCTCGACTGCATTACTTATTTGCAACTATTCAAAACAACAAAAGTTTAATGTAGAACACTTTCACTATCGAGAAAACTTTAGATATTATCTGGTGAATTCATAGTATACCCTTCTGGTTTGTCTGACAGATAAAAGAAACATTGAAAGTCAACCGGTTACGTGAAACACTCTACATTCAGAACACTTTTCAAATAATCCCTGTAGGAAATGGTCAATAAATTTATAATCATTTTATCTAAAATCAACAGGTGGATCTGTAAGGATTTATTGTAAATTAATCGAGACTATGCAAAAAAAAAACACGACCCAACATCAGCAATACGACGAATGATTGAACATGAAACTTTCTGCCATCAATTATCCAACGTTAATGGAATGTTTTTCCAACCAATTTCCACTCCCATATTGAAACCTTTTTAATCAAAATTATACAACAAATTTAATATACAAGAGCTGTTCTATTTTTTGGTTATTGTTGTTTGTTGTAAATTAATATTAAAGGCTTTCATTATATAGCTAAGAGGCTCACAAGTATTACAATAATATAACAGAAGCAACATCAACATCAACAATAATAATAATAATAATGTAAAGCACTACAGTCAGAGAGCGTAGCACTCGCTATTTATTATTCTACTTGCAGTGTATGGTTATCTGAAACTTGTCTGAATTTTAAAGCTGATACTGGTGCTGTCATGTGCATACATAGTTAGTTTGCATCACAAAAGGCCGCCGTTTAAAACGATCATATAATAACGTTGTAATACTACAAGTAATATCTATCATTTAGCGTTTTAAAATACTGTCAACTCTAGTGAAGTAAAGGTCGATAATTTATTGATGTAATGACTAAAGAATTCTACAAACTAACGCAAAGAAGTGGCGTCGAAAATTTCGCCTATGCTACGGCAGCGTATTTATAACCGTTTAAGTTTATTTTCGTCTAACTTTGTCACAAATTCCATTTTTTTTAAGTGAAACTTCTTTACGTGCGGTACGGTAGTAAATTTTTTCAGTATGTAACGAAAATGCGAGACCCCGTGAGGGGAAACACTACTTCTAACAGTCAGCTGAGAGGGAAGAGTGGGAGCGTTGCCATAGCGTCGCTCATATTCTGCCAGTTCTGCCAACTGTGTAAAATAAACACTAGGGTCTACAGCGCCCTCTGGAACGAAACTAAAATTTTCTTGCCTACGGCGATTTATGATTTTTGTATTTATAAATTTATTAATGGCGTTAAATTATAAATGAATGTTGTTTTGAGATAAGTGAAATCTAGAAAAAGACAACTGCAGAAAAAATTGAGCCTTCAGGCCACGGCAATAAACCAATAAAAAGAATGTACTTCATCTCTAACCTAAGAAGATTAACTTCTAACGCGCGGCGTTCCACGCACTTTCAATTTTATTTTGCTAAAAAATTATATAATTATAATATTTAATTAATTTTAATCTAATCTTTTACAATAAAGAATTATGAGAAAATCCGAACAGTAGTATAATTTCTTTATGCGGTGCGGCGGTGATAAAAACGGTAAACGCGCTAAAAAACGCTGTCTATCATTCCTTAATATTGAAGATGTTAAGTAAATGAGAAACAGGCTGTATAACTGAGACGTGTTTGCCTGAAATAATTATAACATGGTTAATTATAATCTCGTTTTCCTTCACCTTCCATTTCACCTTCTATTTTACATTCAAGCGATGGTTAAAATGAAGTCCACATTTTTTCAATAATTACACGGTTTCTAGGGTATGTTATGTAAATAATTCTCATTTGTTAACGGAACCAGGAAATTCGCTCAACAATTGAGATGATATTGAAAATAACGTTTCTATATTTAAGTCTAGATTAATCCGCTGTCTGATGAGAGAAAAAGCCTACGAAGCCTCAGAGTAAGTTGCAGTGGTCAGATCTCTGATACCTTTGAACTTTACCCTAGAAATTGTGAAAATTCCGATAATATTTACAAATATAAATAAAAGTATTAATGTTACTTTGCAATATTGTTCTTTCGTAAAACGTCTTTCCTGTCTCTTCAATAAAGTAAGAAGAAGAGAAATAGAATATGATAAATTACAGATCATTTGAGATTACTTTTACATTTGTCATTTGGTTTGTTTTATACTCACAATCAATTCTATTTCTTTCTTGAATAAAAGATAACACCACAAGAGTTCACATCTGGGCTTATAGACTGCATGAAGAAAATATGTTGTTAATTTTTTCCATTTGAGATGATTTAAAATGAACCACCAATTGTTTGAGACGTTCTGATTGGAAATACATAAATTCTATTGATGATTAAGAAAAAATTAGAAATACACGGTACAAAGTTTGTCTAATTTCCATTTTAAAGGTGTTATCTTAAGACATAATAAACTTCACCTGACTAGAGAATAAGGTCGATTTAGAGTGTCAAATTATACAAGAAAATACATAGCTAGTAGGCATGGAAACAGATGGAGAATTTCGCCTCCTGAACATCTCATACTAAGAAGATCTGAACGTTTGTATTACACGAAGTTTTAGGAGAATCAACCGAAAATGTTGGAAATGTTGAAATTATCAAAGAGACGAGAATATAAAGAGGATTGAAATTTCAATTCAGTTATAATGCAGTACAGAATAAACACATTAACTAATTAATCTGTTTATATTTGATCCAGAAACAGTTTATGTTTTGTTATTTGTTCGTTGGCTTATTTGTTGCATCTATGAAAGAGTCGAAATTTACTCATATAAAAGGTGAAACAATTAAAATCTCCAGCAAATAATCTAAATCATTGATTTTTATATCAGATTAGAGCAGAGATTTATGAAGTTATAGAAATGAGAAAATAACAGAAACAATAAACATAGAATGACGCAGAGTAGGAAAAATGGAGGAAGAGCTTTTTCAAGAAAAAGTCTAGGGAAATTTACGGTCAAAGCGAACAGTTGTGAAACGCAGGAATGCAACAATACATTGAAAACGGAAAAAGAACGACAATAAATCGAAAGAATGCGAATAAATAAAGAGAGGAGACATTAAAGATGCTTACACACCGAATGCAACCGTATCTAAGAATTCCACCAAAAAAGAGGTGGCAACAGTGGGACAGCATAGTTGTGAATTATTAGAAGATTTGTAGATCATAAAGGATCCCACACACCATTGCGAAAAATTCGCAGCGACAACAAATCGACAGCGTTTTTTTCGCGCAGATTTAATTCGCTGTTGACAGCTGCAGCGCCGTCCGAAAATATCAAAAACAGAAATTTGTGACAAACTTAGACGATTTCTACTGATGATGTTAAAAATGTTTTTTTTACTTGTATAATTTAAGCAATTAAAATAATTAACAATTTTTTGCATTTTATGAATTTTTCGCGTGTGTTAGAAGCGAATCATATTGTTGCATGCGAAACACAAAATTCGTTGTTGCTGTCGACGCGTTGACATGAGTACGCCTGGGAATTTCGTTCCTGCAGCATAGGCGAAATTTTCGTCGTCGTTGCAGGATTTTCGTGTTGGTGTGTGGGATCCCTAAATTGAAAAAGTGATTCAAAGACACGAGTTGACTTTATCTAGTTTTACACGCAAGCACAATCCGTTATTGAAAATTTTTGTATATTAAGCGTTCAATTATTGATACGCTCGTCTGTGGTAATTCACATTCAAATGAAAGGTCCTCTATACACAACATAATTCTATTATCATTATTATCGTCGTTATTAGCAGTGCAAGGCAAAATTTGCATATGTTTGCTTTATTAAAATAGCAGATACAAATTATTATTGTTATTATTATTATCATTATTAAAGCTGGTATTTTCATAATGTTGTTTATGGTAGTCGTTGTTGTAATAGTTGTGTTAGTAGTTTCTCTACCTACCACCATTATTATTACAATTACAACTTTACAACAATTTAACCTTAAATACATTATAATTTCAGTGTTTATTAAACGTTTATTGTAACAAAATTCCATTGTCTCTTATTTATAAGTTTTCAACAATAAAGTCTGCCAACTTGAATAAAATCCTATTTTATCTATTCATAATTTTCCAAATCCAATTCTTGAAACTAAACGTAACGATAGAGAGAGAGAGATGTATAAAATTTAACAAACAATGGACTCTCCGAGAACTTGTTGAATAAATTTGGTTGTTCAAGTTTTGATTAAATCTTCACCATTATCGGCACAAAACAAACGACATAAATAAAACAATAATATCGACAATAAGGGCACGTAACTCACATGATTCACGAACGACATTGTTGTAAATCGATTATGAAGACAAAAAAATCGATTTGACTTTTAATAGCGTCGACGTCATAAAATACATCCCGACATGAGCTTTTAGAAAGGAAACATTGCCGACTTGGCTATAATAACAAATTTATTATAAGCGATTTCCGATGAAACCTTCCAATATTTCGAATGCATATAGCAAAATCCCCGTATTACTTATAAGAATTGATTTCAGTCTCTACCTTAATCACAAAAAATACCAAGAATCTTATCCTTTGTAGGGGTAGATCTAATATAAACGTTCGTTTTTTTTACACAAATTACATATTGTTATCCTTTATACTCCAAAAGTCGCAATTTCCCATATTCCTACGTGTTTTCATGTTGTATCCACATATTAGAATCGATACGTGTGTTTTTTTTTTGTGTCTATTTATTTATTTTTCGTTACAGGTGTCCTTTGTAATATCGATCATCTGGAATTGGTGATGCCCCGATACGCTATAAAAGGTGGTGATGTTTTATTAAAATGCGAACATAGCGTACCGCCCGAACAACTATATAAAGTTGAATGGCGCAAAGGTGGCCAGAAAATATTTCAATATATTAAAGGTAGAAAACCACCATTTCGATATTTCCCAACATCAGGTGCTGATTTGAATGTGAGTTAATCGAAATTTGTACGAATTTTACGCTGTGCTTGTTTCAATCAAGAAACACATTAATACACTTATAATATTAAATTGATTTTGAACACTACTCCATCATATGTAATCACATTTTATTGTATTAGATTCACATATTAATTAAAGCTGCTTATAATTAATCGTATGGATTCGCTTGTGTTAATAATAGAAGGGGTGTGTCTGTTTGTATGTTGGTGTCGAATATGACAATATTAGATCCACTATTCTTATCTATAACAAGAATTCGGTTTATGTTTACACAGAGACGCACCCATGCATTATATCAACGTTTTCAGGCGCCGTTATTATCGTCAAGCATGTTATTATTTTCAGGACGGACACTTCGATCTTTGTCTAATATTTTGCAGTAAATCCTTACAATAAAAATATTATGCTTACCGATAAGTTTTAATTTAACAATAATTGTAGAGTTTTATTTTGGTTGTATTCGTTTCTAATTTTAGTGTTCGAACAGGGCCGGCGCGAGCTTCTCTGACGCTCTAAGCAAGCTTATTTTCGGCGCCCCTCTTCGGAAATTGATAATGATCGAGTGCACTAATTTGTTAATTACTTTTCTACCCATTTTAAAAATAATCCATCATAAATTAAGAAATTTTGAAAAAATGAGCCCGAACTAAACTTAATCGGATCGAAAATGGTTTTTCTTTTGATAACAGGAACAAAAGAAGTATCGTTTGTGTTCCAAAAAAACATTGGCGGTTTGGTTTCAGTCGATAACTGCACCACTTTAACAAAAAAAAAGAAAAATATACTGTCCATTTGGCATGGACACTTACACTAACACTAGCACTAGATACAATTAATTATTAATTAACAATTTTTCGAAGCAACATTAACACTACAAAGACTAGAATACAAATGAAGGGTGTTAAGTAAGTGTCACTGGTTCTGTTCTCATAAAGAACGAATATACGCGATTAATTCAAGCTTCTCAGTAACAAAAAAATGTGCCTTGTAAATGAGAATAAGGCTACTTAAATAAAGGGCACAATACTGTTAAAGGGATTGGGGTTAAGGAGACCATTGGAACCTTCAAAATTACTTGATTGGTGGATTTGGTAAATTTCAGGTCCGAGGGAAAATGCAATTGTAGGGTTGCCAATTTTTGTACTTTCAAAAAAAAAACTGAACCTCTTTTACGATCTACGAGGTCGAAAGACCTGATATAGGACCGATCAACTGTTTATCACTGAATTTGAACCGTTTTCACCGTCAATATTTTTCAAATTGAATCAAATCTTTCGTATTTAGCAGCAGTTTCCAAGAGTTCTAAGGTAACGCCCCAATTGAGCAAATTCATCAGACTTAAGACTGTTCTACCGTGTTTTGTCTTTAATTAATAATAATAGAGGTCTTTTAACTGAAAAGTGCCACCTGTCAAAATTATGCCGCTCCAGGCAGCTGCCTGTTTTGCTGTCTTCTCGAGCCGACCCTGTGTTTGATAATATCAAAGGAATTGGGACTCCTTTTGTAAACATTTTCGAATGAAACCCACAATCAATCAAAAACAAAGTTTTTAACTTAATTCAGACGACACTTGACCTGTGCTAGGCGCTTGGTTGCAATCACCAAATATTAAGAAACCAGAAGATTGATGGCAAAGGCAAAAATGTTGACTACTAAAATATGCGTAAGCCTCGACGGGAATGATGTCTCCCAATGCCAATCATTCTAGAAAATGAAAGTGTTGATGGTGGAACGTTGAGAGGTGGATTTCACAATAAACAACGTCATTTGATCGTAAAAATTAAGTGCTTGTGCTCACTTTACCTGACTTTCTAGCTAATATTATGAAAGTTTTGAGTGCAGGCGAATCTAGAAGAGTAAAACAGACTCTTTAATATCGACTGTTTTATATAAATACTGTCAAACGTGCACGTATTTGAGTTTATATTCATTTATCAGAATGTTTGGGACTTTATTAAGTTTTCATAACATTCTTCACAGCCGCGATAACGTTAAAAATTCTTCTATTTTAACACTGAACTGTCCGCGAGTTCAAACCAAATATGCACGTCATCTCTAAACATGCTTCCAAGACCAAGCTCTTGTTTTTAGATTAGATTAGATTAGAAATTGTTGGTGAAATATTAGATGTTCTCTCACTTGCTTAATAATTACGGGAAACCATCTCGATCTACCTCTGTAGACACAAATTGCCAAGAAATGCCACAAAGCTATTTAATTTACTCGCAGAAACAACGTTAGTCGTTTAATGGAAAAATTACAGGCTTGTACCTTGATACAATTGTGTCTGTATTCAGTATAAATTGTTATCATGTCCAAAATGAGATTGATTTAAGAATCGGTAGGAGAAATGACGTGAAGATGTTAAAGAGAACGCGCAATTTTTTCTTATTTTTTTATACTCCTACTAAATACTGCCTCACAAAAAGCTATCGTTTTTGACCTGCTTTTTCAGTTTATTTCAAACCGGCGACGCTCGAAAAACCAATATTTCGACCAGACAAAATTATTAAATCAGAATTTAAACAAGCTGAAAGTCTATTAACTGTTTTACAGGCGAAGTCACGTAAACGTGATTGCATTGCACAATGTCTATCGACCAGCGACGTGTTGATATGAGTGCACTTGTTACGCCCAATTACGGTTTAAATTTTTATTCTACCACCAATCGAATTTATACTCTAAAAAACTCCAGTGTTTAAAAACAAAAAAGAAATCAAACACTCGAAAAAGCAACTTCAACAGTCTCGAGTGCAATTTGCAAATTTTTAATAATGCGGGCATAGAATCGACACACTAGACAATTCACAAGAGAAAAGTAAATTTAGGGCATTTCTAGATTATTGCCTGCATCCCTTTTAACCCAAACGGTTGCGTGGGTGTTCTGTAAACACTCCCGGATTCTCTATTTATAATTCAAATAAACAACGTATAAATTACTGAGTAGACACGCTGTCAATCAATTTACTAGTACGATAACGAACATTCTTGAAGGTGGCATACAAAAAAACCTACCTTAGAGTTTATAATTGCGTTTATAATTGAGATAAAAATACTTCATATTGTTGTTTAAGACTATAATCAACTTGTCTGTCACAATCACGTTCTTCAACGACATATTTATTCGTACTTTTGAAGACAATAAGAAAACGCCTTCTCTCTACTGTTTTTGCAGTTGTCGTTAGTTAAATGAAAAGCAACAAAGGTGAGAAAACGGAAACAAATATTTAATAAGTGTGTAGTAGAATAATAAAACAAGAGCTTACTATTCAGAATAAGTATCGGCAAGGGGCTATTGAAACTCTTGGATAACAAAACAAATATAAAATTGGGTTGAAATAGAAGTCGTGATGAGTGGATGGGAAGAGCAAATAAATGATTAATCCACCAACTTTCCGTACATATCTATTCTTATCGTTATCTATCTATCCCATAATTAATCAGATAGATCAATGATATCCATCTCTGTCGAACACATTCACAACATTAGTGAGGACAAATTACAAAACAGTTCACTAATAGTTGGTAAAGTTGAATAGGTGTTTTCAAAGCATCTATCTTCATTCGAGGATCACTTAAGATAATATATGAGTCTCGGTAAAATCAACAACTTCTATTTCTGCTGCACTATATCTGTTTCTTTTTAATTTGTTGGATACTGCAGATTAGAAAAAGATAGAGATTCTTTGTGGGACTGTTGTAATTATGATAAGAGATAATGAGTGCCAATAAGTTGATTGTGGTGTGTAAAAAAATTATAGAAATGGGGAAATACGTTTGAATGGCAACGAACAAGGGGAGAGAAAAAAGCAGTGACCTGGAAAGAACCTCGGGAATAAAGTTCTTCATAGTTTAATTTTTTCTCTTCAGTCCTATTATCGTTGGTGTTGTTGATATTTCTATTAGTTTTATTGAAATCGGTGGGAAACCTCTATAGACCAGAGAAATCTCTGTGACCAATCCTATAATTGTTCATCACAATTGACGTTTACTCTTTTCAGTGTAACAAAAAATCTATAGTGCACATTATTGTGGCCGTTTACTTATGTAAGGTTTACATATTATGTCACGTGTATAGACCTAAAAATGACTATATTCTTTGGCCAATTATTTGGTATTGATTTCACAAGATTGTTAAGGAACCTACTGGGTTAGTATTCGAAAAATTAGCACATTATATATTATTTACACTCAAGTATTAACGAAGTAAACAAGATTTATTTGGCATCTCCCCCCTCTGATAGATCTAATCAGTTTCGATGTGTTTACTTCGCATGCCGCCCCTGTATAAACATGAACTTTACTGTTATATATTACGAACGATAGAGATATTACATCCAGTGACTCTTTTAGTGTGCTAAATTGATGTTAAGTACAAGTTGCTGTTAAATGGACTTTTAACAATTAATGAGTCTATCTAAAACAGAATTCGGTTGAAATATTACGATACTGTATAAATTTACTACCAGGATTGGTTCCTGACCTCATAATGTTACAATATTCATATACGTAATTTGCCAACACATGTGTGATGATAAAATGAGTGCAGACATGAAAAACTTCATCTTCTTTTTGACATACAATCATGAATGTCATATTATTTCCAGTCGAGTTATTACTAGTCTTTCAACAGTAAATCGAACAGACAGGCAGAATATCAAGGGAAAGTAGTCGGATTTTTTTCTCTTCTTTACAGTCTCTAAAAAGATTCTAAAGAAATCCCTAATGTCTCAAATTTAAGTCTGACTAAGTTACTGGAATCAAAGACTTTTTAAAGTAACGAGCACAGAAGCAAAACGAACATTCTTTCTCTTACTGCTTTATTATAATCAGGAAATGATGGTATTGAGAAAGAGAAAATATGTTCGTTTTTTCTTCTCGTTTAAGAGTATGTGAATCTAGTAATAAATTTTTAAATAATCTGTTGTAAAATATAGGCTTTTTTGTGTTACTGTAATGCTTCGATTCAGAGTCGTAAATTTGTATCTTACTTAAAGTATGAGGCTTAGTAATTTTGGCAAAAAATAAGATACAAAAAACACATAGGAATATTGTGCGTTATTTCAATAATGCAATAAGCGCAATAGTGCAATAAATCTAATTTGTTATTTTCTTTGTTTTTTTTTGTGACTGTTATTTAACAGAAAGCCAACAGCAGTGAAAAGCAAATACAACTTTCGAAATTGGATTTCTCAGCATCCGACTCGTATTCTTGTATTGTATCGATGGAAACGCCGATATTCAGCAAAGATTCGGAAAGTAAAGATCTCACAATTATCGGTAAGTTTCAAACACATAACTTTTCCATACCACCTTATTATTACGTCCATTTTATACAGAACTTTACCATAACTAAAGCGCGGATGTACAGTTAGATTTTTTTTAAGCACTAAACTATCAAATTACTGTCGTTAGGCTGATTACATTATTATTATGAAATGTAAAGAACGTTATTTATAAATATTAACAGGCGAGACAGAATGCACGATTACAGCGCAGCAACCTTTCAGGTGTAGACTAAATAATTGAACAGGAATAATGACTACAAGTCAATAAAGATGCATTTTATCCATGAGTGCATAATTAGAACTAATGTACATTCATGAATAAAATATTCCTTTATTCACATGTAATGTAAGGTTTTCTCCGATATTTAGATTTCAGTCCTATTTTAATATGTAAATTTCATTTAAATTTTAGTGTCATAAGTGATTTTATATTTGTGTGCTAGATTCTCTATACATTTCAGCAATGATCCATTAGGATATGCATATTTTATTCATTACTAACTTTAACGATTCTCATCTACTACTAAATGCAGGTTGTTGTCATATTTGCACTTATACCGGTAAACTAATTCAACTAGGTACATCATTCTTCTATCGGCAGAAGAACAATTGTGTAGTCAGAGTAGGTCGAATAGGAGGAGTTTTTTATGTTTATTATTTAGTTAGACGCCCACTGTTGTTAAGACAGCAATATCAACAAACATGTGTTGTCTTTGTCGTACTCATAATGAGACTTTTCAGAATCAAATTTCAATCAATATTTATTAAAAAAAAACTAACTTATAGAATCACGAATTAAATCCGTACACAAGTAAATTATCTAAAAATTCATAAATACCAATTATGGAATTGTAAAAATTACAAAAGAAAACGATTCTTTACCAACCAGACAAAACTATCTAATAAATGAACATTGAAATGAAAAATCAGATGCCTAGTTACTTTATTTTCGAATTATCACATAATAGTTCTAAGAAGTTATATAATGTGTGCAAATTTTTTTTTCATTCCATTCACACCAGTTAAATGTTATGTCTATCTAGTAACGGACTATTAAATTGTCTGTATCTTTGAAAAGAATAAGACACAGTACAGTCTGACCTTGTCGAACTCATTACAGCATGAGATGTACCTAGCTGGCTGTGGACAATTTTCAAAACCCATAATGAGGACAAACACAACACATGTTTGTTGATATACCTTGCTTTGTCAGTTATATTAAATTCAACACGTATTTGTAGCAACTACTGACCTTGACTCCAGTGAGAAGTGTCAAGGGATGTGAAAATCGATTATGTATTTTTTTTTATAACTGATTTTTTACTCATTTCTCTAGATATTAAAGATAGATTTTTAATAAATCGATTATATTAATTACACTGTATTTTTTTTATTAAAAGTAAAAAAATTAGAGACGCAACGTTGGTTTAAACCAATATAGCCAAACTATCTACACATTTTAATCAATTTTAGCACTAATGAATTGTTAATATTAATCTGGTAATTTTATTATTATGTACAAAAAAATGCAATTTTTCGAATAATTAAAAAAATCGAATTTCTCGCAAAAATCGATTTTTTCTTAATAAATCGATTTTTTTCACTCCATGTCACATCCCTAGAAGTGTCTAAATAATAAACATAAAAAACTCCTCCTACTGTGACCACACAATTGTTCTATCGTATGCCGTGAATAGGAGGAGACTTCCTCCCACTCTTCTTCTAATGTACCTAGTTGCATTAGTTTATCGGTATAATTTTATTCACTACTGACTTTAACGATTCTCATCTACTATTAAATGCAGGTTGTTGTCATATTTGCACTTATATATATAAATAATTGTGAAAGAAAAGTAATACAAATTTTTAATGAATAAATTTGCATTTCAAAGACACTTTCGTACGACAGATTCAGCATTAACCAGTGTAATTAATTGATGCATATTTAGTCATTCAAATCCATCTGTAAATTTAAAAAGAAAAAAAAAGAGAGTTGTTTAAAAAGCAGATTAATAATATATCAGTATATAGTCCGTTTTAAGCTGTAACAACCCAGATAAGGCGTGTCTCAGGTAGTTTCGAACGAATTGAAGCACAGGAGACAACACGAAGATACCGAAAAAGATAGGACATGACTGCCGGATGAACAATTATATGCCTCTAATTAGTGAAAAAAAAGTTCGATGAAAGTTGCATAAAGTTACGATGATATTTCAATGTCAAAGCATATCACGACGGACAATATTTGGTTATTTAACAAAAAGTAATAATAAATAAAAATAAAAAGAAAAAAAACGGTATCAAAGCCCTTCTTAATTCATTTGTTGGATTTATACACCTTGCTTTTCTGAATAGTTCGTTTTAAGCTGTAATAACCCAGATAAGGCGTGTCTCAGATAGTTTGGAACGAATTGAAGCACAGGACACAACACGAAAGTACCAAAAAAGATAGGACATGACTGCCGGTTGAACTAACAAAGAGAAAGTGTGAAAATTATCTTTGTTGATTATTTTCAGCGGTTTCCCAACGAAAAGCTTTGATTTCTCCGAGACTTTTTTGAAAAATGACAGAAAAGTCCATTTTTCAAATATAATAAGGAAACTGAAAAATATCTTCTTAAAACATTCATCGATACACCAGAGATCATCGAATTTTGTATAACGAAGGTCCCGTGAAGCTAACAATTACGAAAAATGAAAAAAAATACCAATTGTTGAACATTTGATGATACAACTGTGCTTTACTTTGTGTAAAGTTTTTAGACATTATTGGTTGATTAAACAGTTTTTATGAGCTATCAATGCCTTTATTTTTCAGTCGCATCAAAATATGAATAAAAAATAAAAGCATTGTCAGTCCAAAAAAACAGTGCGCTTTACTTATTAAATTTTCATCACCTGAAAATATTGTTGAAATTTCCAATGCAATCCAGAATTACAACTGACAATCTATATTGTAATTTTCGATAGATTAAATTATCTCTACAGCAATTTATACGTTTTAAATAACTTCAACAAACAAAATTGAAACTTCTCCATTATCAAACAAACAACCCTAAAACCACCATCATCTACCTACACATAGAAAATTTTCATGTAAATATTTTAGAAATTCAACATTCATTATTCGTCTTCTTCAATTACACTGTTCGCCTGTTTAACCGTCCACATAGTTAATTCCCAGTATAATTATAATCAAGATTTTGGGGAAAATATAACAAAAAAAAAAACAAACCCAATTGTGTTTTTGTGTTCTGTTACAGAACCACAAACAGACGATCCTGTAATAACATTCAACAAAGAAACGTACGAAATTGGTGAGGTTCTACAAGCGAATTGTACAACATCCCCGGCACGGCCACCACCCTACATTACCTGGCTAATTAATGGTGAAAAAGTTAGTAGCCTATTTTCGTTTCTCTTTTTTTTTTGTTTAGTTAATTGTCCATTAAAATATTGGACAGTTAGTATAATTAGTGATCTTATCAGTTATATACCTAATCGATAAAAATACCTAAACTAAAATTATACGTTATTATCGATTTGGTTGGCATGAATAAGTAAATATTTTGATGGTTTCAATCTATATTTAGGTGGATGATACATTAACGAAAACCTTCCTGAATGGTATTGTACATGGACATGGCTATTTCGATCAGAAATCATCGTCGGTTAAACAACTTGAAATTGAAGTTTCCGATTTACATGTGGGCGATGATGGGGAATTACGATTAACCTGTATGTCGACAATACCTGGTTATGTTAATCAAAACGAGAACTACGCCGATCTGCGCACCACATCCGTACGAAGTAAATATATCATGTATTCTCTACATGGGGGGTGTTTTTTACAATTAACAAAAAAAACATAAAATCGTTTGTTTATACTGTTCCCGCGCCAGATCGTGGTGAGACAGACGGACGCGTAATAGAATTGTTGCCGTTAAAGAACCACCCTCGGCCCAGAGGCGTACAAATGGTTTCGTGTAGATGGCATTTTATAAAACCAAGAAATCTCCCGATGAACAGTAAAAATTAATTATCACAAGACTTGTTATAATTTTTTTTTAAATAATTTGTCAATCAAAAGATGCAACGGCGCTTTTTCTGTAGGGCCCTTATTGTTAACTAATATCTCTTACGGACGCCTATAGATTGAAGGTCAGTTACAACGCTTCTTTTTTGATAAATATCAAAAAAAGGATCCACCCACTCTCTTATTAATATCCACTAATCTGCGTCAACTCTCGCCTCGGGCTGGTGCGGGAACAATACAATTTTTTTCCTGTCCTACAACGGCTGATCTGAAAGTGCTCCACATTGACAAACAAAAAACGGATAATAAAAAGGGAAGAGATAAGATTAGATACAATTAACTAAAAAACCTCTCTCTAATCGCACTTATCAGCTAACCCAATTATCCAAAAAAATGCAAATAAGCCACTTGGGTGTATTTAAGATGTTGACAATTTGACTAATTTTCTGAACCCTCTGCTTTCAGTTGAAATTGTAATGACAGAAGGTCCGGTTGAACAATCGATTTCAGAGAATAGTATTTCATCGGGATTGCCACCAATCCATCTAAATCGAATTACAGCAACAATAACGACAATTCTATTTGTAATAAATAGAATAAACAGGCTCTAATTGTTTTATTTGTTTAGAAATAATTATAATCAACGAGTGGAAATAGTTGAAATTTAAACAAAACCGAACAAAAAAACAAAGCAAACATAAATGTATAGATGTTGTGCTATTTATTTTTTAAAGAGAAATAATTGGGGAGAAAAAGGTGCTTCATCCTCTTATAATTTCGATTAGTAAGCGATACAATTAAAAATTTAGATAATTCTCAAAGTATTTTTTGCTAATTATGAAATCTTAGGATAGAATTGTAAAGAAGCAAATATAAAACAAAAAAAAAAAGTCGAAATTTATAGAGATATTTTTAGGGAGATTTCATCTCTTCCCAAAGAAGCCTCAATTTTTTGTAGCAGGGTAGAAATCTGTTTTCAATTACGATTTAATTTAGTCGATTAATTGGAATAGATAGTAAAAAAAAAAAAAAATAAATAAAACAGAGACGGATTTAATTAATTTCTATTGATATTTTCGTTACGATTTTAATTAAGAATTATTTAAATATTATAAAACTCAATTAAGAAAAGCGAATAAAGAAAAACAAACACGCAACACGAACGTATCTAACAACAAATCTAATTCTAACATTAATTAACATTTTTTCCATAATAACGAAAAGTAGAAATCCGTTCCTGTTTATTAATTAATAAGCTACGGAGTTTATTGTGTAAATATATGGAAACATATTGGTATAAATGCGCGTGATTTTCATACAAAATTAAACAGCTTTTTGAATAATTTGAGTTTATCGAATTTGAGGCGTAAATATCACAATTTCCTCTTCTAATTGTCAATTAAGAGAAAACAATCATTTTTTATTTTTAGTTTGATAAGTAAATAATGCACTCCTATTCACAGCTATGTTGTGGAATAAATGTTGAAAATTTCGATAATTTTTATGTAAAATTTTATGTAATTCTATGTATGATGTATACGCAGTCTATTTTAATTCAAACAACTTGACCTAACTGTTTTCTACAGACATCAAGCGTGCCATCTCTCTCCGATACAATAAAATTGGCTTTAGTTAGTGTCTTCATTGTTCTAGTCAACAATCAAAGATTGGCGTGCAAATTCTTCATGATTAATGCTAAAGAGATTAATTATAGAACATGTGACTAGATTGAAGATATAAACTTATCGGAACGACTTGATAAATCTTTGATTAATACACTGTCAATCCGTGTAGATTCATTTACTTTGTGCATAAAGAAATAAACAGTGATTGCTCAAGGGATAAGGTTGTGACTAATGCGATGCACACATATAGTTGATGCGGTAATATTTTTTGATAATATTAATGATTCAGGATATCAAGTAACAATAAAAACAGAAAACGGAAGCAAATGCTGATCCAGTTGCTTTAGAGTATATTTGAACCGTACGTTTACCTCTTTAAAGTTTCGAATGTACCTTTGAGTGCAGTCAGGTCAGGTCACTCTTTCCGAAAACGCTGCATTTCTTGAAAAGGGGGTTGAAAACTGCCGTTTTTCCTGTGTAATTGCGTGTATCCCATTAGTCATGGTCGTGGTGATTTAGACATCCGGATTTCGCAAAATCAAAGAGAATAATGTCGGAAATGTTCCCTAGACTTGATTATTTTGAGAGGACTAGTAACAGCAAAACTGATCTAGAATCCAGTGCCGGATTTACGGTAAAACTACTGAAAGTTAAACCTTAGGCCTTCATTTCGAATAGGGGCAGGTAATTAAGTAAACATTACTCAAACCAATAATGTTTTCAATCTCTCTAAATTCTTAAAGTTATCAATTTCAGGCCCCCACAAATTCAGAACTGCTTCTACTAATTGTAAGATGTCGTTATCTTCGGTTTTGACCGTTAAACTACCTCTCTGAAGATCTACAGAGAGTTTTATTGATTAGTTGTTCGAAAAATTGAGTTCTTCCATCACAAACCAAAAACGAACGTATTAGAATACTGCGATTCAAGTACTCGAGCACTTTTTGTTACACGAACCAAATCGATTTTAAACGATCCACTTTTAAATAGGCACCTAAATCACATCTATAGCCATTCAGTCAAAGTTAGAATAGACTGAGTATACAAAATAGTATAATTGTTGAAAATCAGTGTTAATTGTCTGTTTGTTTATCGTTTCTTTCTCTCTCTCTCCCTCTCAGTTAAACAAAGATAAATTTGTAAATACAAAACAATCATTTTAATACAATCACTATTCACAATTACTTTAAAGGTTCGTTGTTTTTGTTTCTTGAATGATAACACTGATAATCATGATAATAATAACAATAATAATAATAATAAGGGAACAAATTTATTTGATAGAGTAAATTAAAAAAATAAACCATCAGATGCAATTGTCAATTGATATAATTTTGCGAACCGCAAACGACTAAAGTAATTGTGAATTCTTTCAATTTGTATTATTTTAGGATATTCCTTTGTAAATAGCTAATTATTGCTAATTTTCAAGCTTGAAATTTTTCATTTTTAACGTAAATAATTGACTGTTATTATATAAACAGTTTTATGGAGGCTGAAGTAAATTGGCCAAAAATGTCTTCCTTAACAAAAAAGATTATTATAAAAAAAATATATAAAAGATAAACGCTATTGTCTATATATACATATTATAGTATAATATACATAAATATATACATATATATATTTGAAGATTTAATATTTTATAAAAATTCCAAAAAAAAAGTGAGTAAATAAATAAATTAAAAAAAAAAATGTAAAGGGAGCAAAACTATCACACGTCAAGCTATTTTAAAAGCGAATTCCGATTGCTTTTCCAAAGATGCAACAAATTTTATTTCTGTTATACGTAACTAAACAATAGGAAAGATACTGGAAATTGGCAATTTTGTTATTAAAATATTTATCTCCCTCACTGTTTAATACGTTTTTTTTGTTCGTTGAAGAATTGTGTTTATCTATGTTGACTGTTTAACAAAATTGTCAATTGATTTATGGGGTAAATTGAGAATTAATAACGAATATTGTTATTGTAAATGTGAAAAGAACTTGTATGAGAATAAATAAATGTCTTACAATACAAATGTAATGAGTATTGTTTTATCCCACTTATCTACAGGGTGTTTTTACTAATTCTTAAATGTGTTGATTTAAATTAAACATTTTCGATAGTGTAACAGCTCCACTCAGACATTTCTTTGGCCCTTTAAGTACGGGTGATATCAAAAAGGGTTTTACCACCAACTGACAAATAGTAGAAAGGGCAAATATGCAACTTCGCGAACAAAAGCTCACTTGCAGTTCAAAGTGCAAGGTGTTCTCCTATTTTTATTTTCACAACAGCACCTAATTGGATCGCGCATTCAGCGCCTCCGATATTGAGAAATATGGTCGTACAGAAAGGGTTAAAGTAATTTACACATATGCTGTGTAAAATACTTTAATATCCTTAATATCTTGGTGAAGAACGAATCTGTAAGTAGAACCATATGCCTATAAGTTTTATATCTTTAGTTAGACCAAACACCCGGTATATAAATTGACACAGATTCCACATAAAAGCAATATTGTAGTCAACAGGCGCACGCCCCGCATTGGCCACTCTCGACACAGACAGCCATGTGTTGTACGTTCGATTTTCCAGCTCTGTTGCTGCTCAATCTCCCAATGATATTGTTTGGATCTCATTTCGCTATAGCCACGATTGTTTTTATTCATATATAGTTACTCAAATTTGATGTACTGATAGCAGGGTGCGAAAAGGGTCGTTTATTGGGCAATCGACTAAAATATGGCGAGTATTTTCGTTTAATTAACCAGCTAAATATACGAGTGGCGTTTTCTAAGATTGCCTTTGTTTTTAATTTTACCCTTTCCATTGGTATTTACAATTTTAAAATCAGGTAACAATATATGGGAAATAGATCCGGATTATTAGTTAAATTGAGCCATAAAGTTTTTTTTTTTTGAATACTTATACGAAGTGTGGTTATAAAAGGCGTTGTCGTAGCTAACAAAAGCTGAACGTAAAAGCCTAAGAGATTTACCAGCAATAATTTTGTGGGTGTAATCTACTGTCTCAGAGAGTCACAGTGAAATATCTCGCCAGCAGACATTGAAAAATCAACCCCTACGGGAGTACGTAAAAAGATTTAAATGCAAAAGAACGAACAACAAAAAGAGTTTGCCATCAATATTGACAACGTTTTAATAAATGAAAGATAGAAAATGAAAAGATTAAATATAAAGGATTACAAAGACTTAAAAAAAAACTGGGAGTAGAGAAGACGGTGAAAAAGATGAATTAATAATTATTGTAAAATGGAAATAAAAAAGAAACTCCACAATTATGACGTACTCAGAAACAACACGAATCTAAGTTTAATCCAATGAAAATGAAACACGAACAGAACTAAATGGGATCATGAATGATGGAATATCAGTAATGAAAACAGTCTCTGAAGATAAAGGGACATTAAATAGAAAGTGCAGCAATCTGTGTAAAAAGCTTGCAATTGAAGAAGGATTAAGATATTTGTCGGAAAAAGAAACATTTCCATGTTTATTTTTTTCTTCAAAAAGTCGAACCAATTCTGAAGATTGAGTCTCCTTGGTGTAAACCATTATTCACTAGAGATGTAAGTTGAACCTTCCGAAAGCGTGTCCTGGAGAGGGTTGAGCTGCAGAGAGAGAGAGAGAGATCTCGAGTGAGAGGAAGATGATTATGAAAATAAGCCACTCTTGGAGATTTATCATGAAAGAGTCTATCTGAAACTACTCTACTTTTTCCATTGTTTTTCAGCGTTTCTCTATTATGACAATTTCAATTATTATGTCTGCTCCACGATAATTTCAAGGCATGTTTCAATGCAAATTCATGTTAATGGGAAAATATAACAATACTCGTTTTAACAGAATTTAATTGTAAAGTCATCATAGAACATGAAAAGCACCTGTATGTGTATTTCCACCTGGTTTTTATCAAAACAAAACTTCTGACTTTCGTATTTTCCGACAAAAAGCGGTGAGTTAATTTATGGTTTTATGCGCTTTGAAAGGGTAGAAACAATAGGATCCCTAAAGAATTACTAACTCTCCTGTTCTATTCTTAAGTAGATGAAATATTAGAGCTGAAATTATTACACACGACGCTGAAATAATGAAGGTGAGAGTTAAACGAAAGATGATACTATGTGAATACGTAAATCAGGTTAGGTTCACATGTGGATATGGCTTGTTTGTTATAATTACAGCAAGGGAGGTGTGTCCGGGTGCGTAAAGTGAAATACTAAAATGTTTACGATAAGATTGTGTAATAGTCACGTTCTTACAAATCAAACAATTAATATAATTTCAATTAGTCTGTCGTACTGTTTAGCTGGACGCCAATGGTTCTCCCAGTATTAAGCCACACCTCTCTGATGAATCACTTCAATCTCAATATAATTCCCCGTCCCCCAGTTTAGGTAACCCCGTTGAAAACATACCATACCATGAAACTAACTATGAGTCGAAACTAATTCTAGTGAATTAGATAAAAAATAATTCGGTATCAAAAGTTGGTTTTATAACGATGTTGGCGTGCTCGCTGTGATGCCGCAACGTTATTGAAATCAGAGACGAGAATTGTTTGTGGCGATTTTTGATTGATTTTTCCACAAAAAAAATGAGCCGCTACTCCGTTATTTATCAAAATTGCTTTTAACCAATGGCATCCGAAAAAGGCGAAATCTATTAAATTTAATCCAAAACGAGATAATCTTCTATATACATCCACTCGTACATCAGTACAATTTTCTAATTTTCGTATTCTGTAATATTTCATATCCAAAAAAAATGAAATTGTTTAATGCTGGAAAAACAACACAAACGAGTCCGATAAAAAAATAAATTGGAACGGAATATTATTGAAATTTGTAAAGCTTATCAAATCGATACATCAATCAATTGTACATTTGTGTCAGTTGTTAATACAGATCTGATTTTGTGAATAAATACAACACTATTCCACATACACATAAAATGAAGGCTTTTTTATTGTTTTAATTAAAGCAAACCGTTTTTGTTAGCTCTCTACGCACTTGGAAATGTAATTCTCTAAAACTTGAGCCGTAACGGGAGATAAATAGTAACACTTTAGAATATCCCTGTGAAGCTCCTCTTGGAATTTATTCGGTGTTGAATAACCCTGAAAAAGGGTTGGATCTCTTGAAATATTTTAATGAAATTGGAGGTTTCATTAAAAAAAAAATGAACTATTGAATAAGATTCCGAAAATTTTTATCCCAATCTGATTTCGTTGAGATTATCCCAAGGGTTGTAATAGCGTATTTTTATTGTTT
This sequence comes from Epicauta chinensis, assembly GCA_021725515.1. Lineage (NCBI taxonomy): Eukaryota > Metazoa > Arthropoda > Insecta > Coleoptera > Meloidae > Epicauta > Epicauta chinensis. The sequence goes on from JAEDXX010000061.1 coordinate 313,761, forward strand.
GGGGAGCAAATTGGAGAAATATTGTTAGCCGTCGTTTGCCTTCATATCTTTTAAATGAATCAAAAGGAAACAGAAGTGAAATAAATGGAAATAAATAAATAACTAAATTCAATTGTCGTTTGTTTTCTATAGGTCTCGTTGCACATTGTGTAGCTTTATTTATTGAAAGACGTTTATAAAGCTTCAATGATGTATTAGAAAAAAGCAGAAATACATTTTATACAAATAAAGACGCATTTAAACGATATGTAATTGCCACGATTGTGTCCTAACCGAGACGACTTTTCCCCCATTTCATTATCCATTTTGATGGGTTTTTATTGTTTGTCGGCAGTTAGTAGAGAATAGTTTTTCGTATTCTTTTCGTCTTTAGATTAAGAAAATACGGAATTAAAGCAAACGAATTTTGTACATCGAGAAACTTTGAAATTAACTCTCTTTTGGGTCTTACAACGTCAAAGTCTGATATGGCAAAGCCTACCTTTGATGGATTCCTCTTCTCAATCCCTCGACGTTTTAACACTTACTGTAAATAAAATAAAAAGAAATTTGTAATTATAGAAAATTAGTGAGAAAATTGTAGAAATTACCCTTGAATCTGTGGCGTTGTATTCGTCAGACAGCTCTCTCCAGTCTGTAAACAAACACTGCACTTCACTACACTAACTTGAACTTCACTATACACAATTTCACTAATAATTTGATGATCGTTGTTAAGACAACAAATTCTAAAATACAACTGATTAAAATTTGTCTTGAAAAGGGTGTTAAATAACTCTTTGTACATGTTTCTTTGTTGTGTTATCACAAATCAAAAAAAATTATCATTGAAAGTTAGGCGAACGAACTGTCATCGGTTATTATCGAAAGCGGAACAATTAACAGTTTTCCATTGATCTGAAAATACTTGAATTATTTAAATTTTTGAAAAGTACTGCGCCCACTGGAACGAAACTAAAATTTCAAGGGTGACTCCGATTTATAATTTTCAGATTTAAATTGAGATAAGCGAAATGCCGCAAAATACAACTGCAGAACAAGAACGAGCCTTCAAGCCACGGTAGAAAAAAATGAACTTCATCTCTAACCTAACAAGTTTCACTTCTAACGCGCGACGTTCCAGGCACTTTTTTTTTTTTGTTGAGCGGAGGAATTTTATTTAGTTTCTTGTATGTAAATATAGGACCTTTCGAAAAGAACTTTTTCTCGATTTACTAAAAAGCAAATTTGCATATTTTACGAAAGAATTTATTTTATATAAATAGTGCGGTTCTTTTGAAAATGATCATAAGTATCGATTTCTGTTCGTAGTCCCTCAGACCTGTATTGATCGCGTCTGTAATTACAGCAATGCAATTTCAAGTGTGCGCTATTGGAGTGAGATTGGACGATCAAAATATGAAAACATGACAACACTCCACCCTTGTGTTGTCTGTTTATTTTCCATTTTATGGATTAATTTCCATACACTAAACTGAACTTTACAATCTCTTCAAGGATTTCCTGTTTTCGCTCCAGTAAAATTCAAACTTTGTTACAGGCTGACCTATTTTTCTAACGCTTTTACACACTATTACGCTATGTCACCCTTTTTTTAAAAGAAGAATTGTATTGTTGTGATTATAAAGGCGACTATATCATTATACGTTTCAGCCTGTAACGCCTTTAACATTTCACTTTATATAGGATGGAATAAATTTCGTATATTGCCTGGAAAAATCTAATATCTGTTTCTTTAAATTTTCAACCCCAACCCTCATTTTACAAAGCAATAAAATTTGATAGAAATATCACGATAAATAATAGAAATGAACAAAAGAATTATCTAACGCGCCTAAAGAAGTTTTCCCTTCAATAATTGAAAGAGAAACACCAAAAAGACAATCTAACAGGATGTTTTAATTCTGCCGCTTCTTCCAGGTCACTCCCTTTTCGTCTCCTTTCCATTCGATTCGAATTTGTCCGTATTTTCGATTCCTATGACATTCACCCAGTATTTTTCCAAAAACATTGCTTTTACTGTTGTTTTTCTTCAATACACTCGTGTTTAATTGAATTTCTTACAAAAAAATAACAGCGACAGTACAAGCTTGTTTAAAACGTATTGCCAACAGAAGAAAAAAAAATCGAATAATTTCTATATTTACATTTTTACAGAACAACTGACAAGAACAACAACAAAAACGAACGATACAAGTCAATGTGGGAGTTGTTTAAAAGAAATACAAACAGCGTTTTTGTTTCTATTATTTTTTCTATCGAAAAAAGAAAATTGTGAAAGTTGTTTTTATTCAATTTCCCCCAAGAGGTTATGGTGGAATTGATTTTTCCCATTTTCCAATCAATTAAAAAGACGCCAACCGTTTCAGTTGAATTGATACAATTATCAAAGAAAAGTAGAAAGAAACAGAGAAAACTACGGATTAACGAGCCGATTCGGTTTTTTCTCCTCTTATCCGACTGTCTGTCTGTCTGTTGATGAAACTGATTGATTACCGATGATCAATAAGAAACCGTTACGATGATTATAAATTTATCACTGTTATTTTGTAGATTTTTCAAACGTTTCTGTGTTTGCGGCCGATAATGTTCGCTGTTCAGTTCCAAAAATTGGTAACTTTGTATGGGCGCTTCTAAGGGACAAAACTTGAACGCAAAACTCTTATTTCTGAGATAACTTCGATCGGTGGGTTCCATTTATCCTATCCGTTTATCTACTTAGAGTACGTTCATGTCACAGGTACTTCATTGCTTCTCTATATCATGAGTTATTTTACAGTAATTTCATGCTTGTTCAGCACATATCGAATTTATTTGTTTCTACGAAGGCTTTTCGCTAAGTGACTTCGATTTAGCCTACTCATTTAGCGCTTTAGGATACGGTCATGGAACAGTTACGCTGCTACTTTAGCACCGATATTATTAGGAAAGCGGCAGTTTCGCACTTCTTCGGCAAAGATTTCGAATGAATACATCGTCATTAGGAACTAAAATAGTATAATATACAATTAAAAAAATCAAACAATGTTCAATTGTTATATCAGTAACACCAACTTCCACCAATTTCCCTAAATTACAAAACTCGCATTTTTTTTTGTAAAAAACAGCACAAAATAGGCAAAATAGAAAAAAAATTGTATAAAAAACTCGTGTCAGAAGTCGTATATTGCACTCGTCCTTGGACTCGTGCAATAATTGTCGACTTCTGACACTTGTTCTTTAATAAATAGGGGAAAAAATCAATTAAAACGTTACCAACGTTAGGGGAAAAAATTTACTACATTTTCCATTTTTACACTAGCAAGTTTAAAAATAGCGCTATTATGGACGCAAAATAGAAAAAATTCAATTTCGTGTAGGTCTAGCAATTGTGTTGTTAACCCGGAAGAATTGTTAAACGGATATTTAATTGTGGTGGCTTTGGTATTGGCGGTAGTTCAGATAATAAGCAGGAAGTTATTGGAGATAGAGACAAGAAATTATGTTTCGGTTAGCAGGAAATCAGGACGGTTCTGTGTATAATTTACAATGGAACTAAATTCTCTCTTGTCCTCAATTTTCCAATAAACGACACAATATTGATTGAGTCTAATTATCTTTGTTGTTGTTGTTGTTGAGAAAATCAATAATTAAAGGAAACGATAAAGAATACGTATTTTAGAGCCATAAAAACGCTAAGAATTCTTATCACAACAACACCTGATAACAGGTCGTTTTCGTTGGGTAGTAAACGGAGTTGTAATCAACTGAATAGTATGCCGTGCATCATCAGGATTGAAACGGAAATATTCACAAGGTGTGTGCAAATGCGAGCGATATAAGATAAAAATAGTTAAAAAAAAAGCTCGATTATTGCTGTTTAAAAATTCTTGCTGTAGAAAATTCTTAAGGAGATTGTTGAACAGACCGTGAAGAATAACAAAAGTTTTTTCATAATTTTAATCGGAAAAGCTAGGTTTTTTTAGTTGTTGGAAAATTTTAAATAAAAAAAATGCGCAACATGTTGAAAAAACATAATTTTTTCAAGCACAATTTGATGTAGAGATTATTGATTTGAAAATGGAATTGTTGGAATTCTATTCGTTTCCATTTTGCATATAATTAATTTTAAGTGAAATTGAATTAAATGTATTGAATGGAATTTCCAATATCAGAATGCTTCATTACTCCGAAAATAAATCACATAAAACTGATAAAACAACAAAATTCTCTTTGCTAGACAGCTGGATAAGTGCTCGCCATTACATCGTGTTTTTTTTTTGTATTGATCTGCTGTCGGTCTTCGTTTATAACGCCTTTAATTAAGCGATTCTTTTGGGAGTGTAATTAGCAGATCTTCTTACAAAAGGTTAAGTAATTTAATCTTTTGCCAATGGTTAATTCCGCGACAATCTTCCGATGGCTTACAGATAATTTTGATTTTGTGATTGCCACCCAAGGCTTACGTGACTATATTTAACAAGGAGAAAAAAAGTTGTTTCGACAAATAAAAGAAAACTTCTTGGCATGAGATGATTGGAATCCCGTACTTTTGAGCGCCATACAACGACGCAACCACCTGAGCTAATTCAAGTCACAATTAACCGAATAACTTAATAATACTCAATGGACGCAGAAAACTTTATACTCTTTTTTTCTCAAGATTGGCTGGCTATTGCGCTATAGTTTTTTTAATATGTTGTTAACCTAAAGGTATACTACAAGCCTGCAAAAGATCGTCCGAACTTCATTTCCAAGGTCGTGACCTCTTCTTGTTAATTCTTAATTCAATATCTTGAGCTCTAAATGATCAGTGAAAGTGTTGTTTTTTTCAAATAGCACACTGATTTTTTTACAATCTTATTGCAAGTTTTGTATTTTTTGTTCTCTTAGTTTCTGGATGTTTTCCAATTATCTCCATTTCTAATTGGACTGCAATAAAAAAGATATCGTAACAGATTCCAATACGTAACAATAACGATGAAAACGTACAGCGTAGCTCATTAATTATTCGCGACAAAGCAAAAAAAAAGTTGTTACCTTCGTTATTTGCAACAGTGGCTGTTTCTTTTTTATTCACTCAATCTCGCTCGTTTTCATCGTCTTTAAAATAAAGATATAACTCTACTCCCACTGGAATTATAGTTAAGAATAGTGAGGAACGATGGAATTAATGGTGCAGAAGTTTATCTTTTTCTTCATTTTCTGCATCATTATTATTAACAGCATGATCTTTGTTTTTTTCTTACCACCAGTAATATCAGTGCCCCGGGCGCCTAACCTTTTAAGTATGAAGAATAGTATTTAATAGATAGCGAAAACGGCACATGAAACTCTTGTTAGCCACGAGCGCAATTTACGCTCGGCACGGCTCTGCAAGCACACTGGTAAATAAGTAGGTATTCGAGCTGAAACAAGAGAAATAAAGCTTTACTTAAAACCTATTATTGGGTAACAGAAAAATCCATATGTGAAACAAATAACCTGTGGTTCGATACCTACCAAATTTTTAATGCACTCTCGAAACTTTTCTAATAATAGATACTAGATTGGTCATCAAAAAAACTGCAATTGAATACACTGGAATATCACACATTTTGGCACGTGTTGAGCCAAATTTCGTGCTCCTCCTGATTATGATATCGGACCAAAATATGATGAAAATTAAAATGTTTTTTGTCACATTAAAAATCAGTCTTTTGCGTAGCATCAACTTTTCTGTTTCTTTGAGGCTCGATCACGTAAAAACTACTGATCGTATCGACATGTGACCTTGACCATTCGATGCAGAATTTTTCGTAGATGGTTATAGGCTATTTAGTTTTTCGATTCCATTCTCCCTTTGTCATTTTTTTTTCGATTTAATTTTGTGTATATTTTGTACAGACAATAAACATAAAAGACGCTCATTTTGTTGATTTTAATCGATGGTCTTTTGTTTGAAACCAAAAATAAAATTTTCAAAAAACTAACTGTTCACAAATGTATTTGTTCTGGATTTCAAATAAAAATCCAAAAATTTTTGACCGTTTTATTGTTGAGGTATAATAACACAAAGTTCAACAATTTAAAAAAAAATGTACATGCCGACGAGTTGAATAGAAACAACTTGGCAACGGTGTAAGCAAGTATACTATATTATTTGAGCGGTAAATTCAAAATCAAGAGATACTGGACATTTGCGACGTTGTCAGAGTGCAACTTATGAAAAAATATGGCTCATTTCACTACGAGCCCATCTACGCATATAATCCAAAACTTTTTGACAATATTGTAGCAGGACAACTACCTTAATCGACTGTCTTTTGTTTTAAAACAAAAACGAAGTATAATGACATGTGATAAATCACCATAAAATAAACTACATCGAATTATTATTATTATAAAACTGACTGACTGTATTGTATTCGCTAGTTATTTAATAAACACACTGTCATTTTGACGGAATGATAAACGATAATAGCAGCCTAATTGTAATGGAGATTCAGCTTATTCGACTGATTGAAATTATGGAGCAATCTGCTTCTATCCGCTATATTGATGATTACTTATGACTGTACGAAATTACCCCATAATATGTAATGAATTTCGAATATCCAATGATAGTTACTTACGAAGGCTATAAAGGAGCATTTTTAGAAAAGAGTAGGGACTACACAAACACGATTAGGGTCTGGGATTGAATCTATCAAGTAATGTACAGTTCAAGAGATATACAGTTGCGGCGAGTTGTCTAAGTACAACAATATCGTTACTACTAACTGTTGCTTCTTCTGCATGAAACGAATACAGTTAGAGAAATTTTATCTGGACCATATTTTGAATTAGTTGTATCTATGCAAAACAAAATTATCAAAAAATAAAGGCGTCCAAATTATTAGCAGACGTACTGTTCTGATTCTAAATCTCTTTTTGACAAATCTACGATTATATGACGCCTGTTATTGCTAAATAAAATCATTATAACAGGAGAACACGATATGCAGATCTTTAGAAGAGAACAGTAACTAAAAATTTGACCTTGCTACTACTTACCAAACAAGAGACACTCAGTATTTTAAGCCTGTTCTACACATGCAAGAAAAACTTAGGAAGTTGGGAGAGAAACAACTTCCAAAGTTTTTCTTACATGTGTAGAACAGGCTTTAGGAAGTAATTTTAAAAGTTTCACAACTTTCCACGTTTACGATCGTTACAAAAAAAAGGGACAAATTCCGATGGAAAACTCCTAAAACACCAAATTTATTAACGTATGATTTATTAATATGATGGTCTCCAACACACTTTTTACTAGTCGTACAGTTTCATAAATTTGAATTTTACAACCGGAAATATCAATTCGAAATATTTGAATTTATCATATCCAAATAATGTTCTCTTATAAATTTACAGCAACATTTGATAGTTATTGATAAAGGATTCCTTGTTATTTTGAGTATTATTGCTGATAATTAAAGGAACGAATTAAAAAAGTTGTGGCAATTCGATATGAATAACCAGGCGCATCCACCATTTTCCACATAAAACTTTCTACGTTGAACCGACAGTGGAGAAATAATAAATCTTTGCTTTCGGCTAAAATGTACATTTCAATGCGTCTAAAGACTAAGGAACTTTCAAGATACAACAAAAATTGTAAACTCAAACTTTGAATGTCCGCTTTTAGGACAATGGGTGCAGACACAACAAACGCTGACGCGGACAGTTTCAAGTGAGATAACATCTCAAGGTCAGTCGGCTCAAATTCTGGCAGAAGCGGATTCATATATGTTTTAATATGGGAAATGCTGATTCATCTTTTCTCGGACAATAAGCACGGATAAACATTATAAATTTCTTGCCAGTCACGTTTGTTAATAGTGATCGGTACTTCATAGTAGCCGATAGTATCATACATAATTCCACTATTGCCAGATTTAGTGAAAATTCATTAGACCTAATGATTTAAATTTCATGTAATGATTTAACAGAAAACTTTTTTCTAGAATGTTAAATGTTTTTGTATAAATAAAGTAGTAATTTGTAGAATTTCCTTCTTCTATGTTGCATGAAAATGAGAATTTTTCTCTAATATAATTCCAGTTGAATCTATTAACTTTCTAGAAATTATTAGATTTTGATCTGGCAACACTGCTTAACTCTGCTGTTTATCATTTAAAGAATGTTGTCGTCACATGATTTTTTCTCATAAAGTTTCTGCTTACCCCACCACGTAACAGATTGTTTTTGTTGTGTCTTGTTAATCGGAATAGATACAGAGCCGTACTTATCCTTATAGTAATCATCAATAGTAATATTTTCACTTCAAGTTCAATAAATTGATGGATTCCTTTATTTTTTGGTGACACCAAAATTGGACGCCACTGTACACATGCGATCATTCAATATGGGAGTTAAAGGGCCTAAAAATACGCTTTGTCTCATATTTCTGAGTTATTTTTTTTTTTGAAAACGCCGATGGTAGGCTTTTGTGTGTTCGCATTTTGTTGCCGACTCGCTGGTCGGCAACAAGCGGCTACTATATTATACCGACGCTTCCAAAAATAGGCGTTTGTTGTGTCTGTACCCGATATCTTGTTCAGTTGATCGGCTATAATTACACGTCAAACTTTGCTTGTAATAATTTAAATTTGTAACAATATTACGTAAATAAACCGACAGGACTTGTATGCCAGTTAGGCCTGATGTAATTTGCTATTAAAACACAATTACTTAAAGCTTGCTTTATTTCCTGCAATCCTCAATAAAACCCTAAATAAGAAAAACCCGTCATTTCCTTTATTAATTATTAAACCAAACTGGAAAGAAATAGATATCCTAGAAGACCCCTGGAGAGTTGAAAAAGTTGACCTAAAATAAAAAGGAGACAACTTAATGTGTAGCATGTCGGTAAATGCTACCCGATCCACAATTCCACAATTGCGTAATACTGAATTTTTTTGGTAGGTGGTTGTATAATTATTGGAGACGTATTTATGACTGTAATTAGAACATTTTAAACGAAAATACTCCATGAATGATTTTATTTGTAAAGAGATACTCAAAGGTTTGTGGCATAAATTGGAAGCACGCTTGCCTGATGCATTGAAGCTCCAATTTCCTGAAAAGCTACCGATAAAATACTAATTCAAGTGTCTTTTATCTTGTGTATCAGTTGTGTATCTCTCTCTATCCCTTCCTTTTACGTGACTATATTGGATTTTGCAGTGCAATTGTTGTTGTTAAAGAGGGGGCGGCGAAAAGTTCATCAACGACAGAAAATCGGAATTATTGTCTTTTTTTAGTTTATCGAACTTGATGTTTCTAACTCATCAGTATTTATTGGATCATTACTTTATTCTCTAGAGAATTTGCCAGTCAAGCACCACGTACAAGAAATTTCATGGACTGATTATCATAAAAAGAAAAACAGAATCAACACAAGTGCTGAAAATGCCATCCATTTATTTGCAAGCGCTTAATATGCCTTTTGTGTTTGAAAATGTTAACTAGCAGCCTGTTGAAACTGATTCAAACAAATTTCTTTGAACATTTCTCTTACACTCAGTACACCAATAAAATTAATTAAGAGAATCGCTTTGATAAAAAAAATCGAAAATTAACAGACTCAAAAAAAACATTGATATAATCTTGATAGAACATTTTTTATTCTGACGCCAACAAAAACTTTCTAGATTTCAATATTTAATACGGTTTGACATATTTCAAAAGGCTTTAGATTGAACTAAAAGCACGATTATATCGGCCCGAAAAGGTGGAGAGTGGTGGTCAAACCGTGGCACATTATCTTGTCTGTTTTATGCTTCTGTCTTCCTACTGCGTTATTCTAGAATTCGGGTCTCCAAAGAATTCGTGCGAAAACGTGGAAGCAAAAAGGTAATAGTTCTGTTGTCTACGACAAAGTTTTTTGTTGTGTTTTTTTTTGTTTTACTGCCTTCTTTTCATATCAGTTTTCTAGTATGTCGTTTCTTCAGTTACTTGCCTTTTGTCTTTTCGATTCCATATTTAATGCCCGAAAATTTTAATGACTCGTTTCGCTATTTCCTTTGGCCACTCTGAAAATTAAAAGTTGGTACCGCTCCATAATTTTCCGTTTACAAGAAATTTCTTCAACCGAAATATTAACAATCTTCACTCGTTTTCAACAATTAAATTAATAGAGCACTAAAGGCGGAACATGCTGTATAAAAGCGTATTGACTATCTCCAAGCTGCAACAATTCCTCAAATTCTACCGTGCTTTACTATTTATTCCGTGTCCCTGTTGATTGTCTTCTTCTATTCCGATAAAGCACATTTCACGTCAACTCTTTACAAAGAATTAACAAGAACATTTTTAATTTAGAGAGAAATTGCAACCACAATCGTGTACTTTGATACGTTCTTATTTCTTCCCTTCTTTCAACCCTACTTCAACGCTGTTGTTTCATGTTTATTTTACTCTATCCTAGGGGCTCAAGCCGTCATCTCTCGACATAGTCTGGTTGAGCGAACAAACTTTTTTTTTACAGTCGTGTCTCGTTAATAATTAAATGGAAGTAAACATTACATTAGTGTATCCTTCCAGTAGTAATTCGATAAAGCAACATAAAAAATTGTTCTCTATTATAAAGTAGTTGCCGGGCGAAATTATTGACTGAATTCTTATCAGTATTCAAAAAAACAAACTGAACTAACAACAATCATTAAAATATCATTAGGTGTAATTCTGGAAGTTTCCAAGTTTCCAAATTTCGTGTATAATTCAATTTTTGTTTTCATAAATGTTATAACAACGATCTAATTTAAAATTTAAAAAGCCAGCCATTCCATCCTCTCGTGTTTGTTTTAATGGCTATAACGGATCCTTTATGTTGTGCGATTACAATTTTTATCCTTTTATTTCTCATTGTTGTGCTGTTGTTTCAATTTTAGTACCTATTCCTCGTTTTTATCCCCTTTTTGTTTTTCAGGAACCTAATAGAATAATGAATGAGTGTGTGTATACATACTGGATCCGGATGTAAGCGTTTGCTATGAAATTAACACGATTATCCCGGTGGCAGTTTTATCCACCCCTCTCATAAAAGAATGTCGGGTAAAACTGTGTGAAAAAAAATTGCTATATTTTCGTGAAACAGAAAAATTTTTGACGATAAAGGGGCCTTGTAGATTAGAAAATTCTACATTGCTTCCAGTTCTTGTATATCAACTTCTATTGCACTGAAAGTCATTGCTATTCAAGTCAGTGTTAGAATAAAAATTACTTTCAGACGCTACTCGACTTGCATACGTTATTCTAGTCGCCACAATAATAGAATAATTAAGAATTGCAAAATGCGCCCTTGATAGTTGAATTAGACCCTCACAAACTGTTCTTTTTGAAGGAACACTTTCGTTGCGATAAATTCGAGTAAGCCGAGTCCGCCTGAAAAGCAGTTTATCCGTTGACTTCCTGCATCAAGCTTTATATTAAGCCTGTGAAACGAAACAACGTGTAGAACGCGGCTGGAAGTAGAATGTGTAGTCAATTTGTCTTGAATAATCCGCAAACTGCCGAATGCTCAGAGTGAAGCGACACTGTGCTTTGCTCGACTGAACCAAATGTAAAAGAAACACACAAGGAATACGAAATGGTCGTAAGATGTCTTACAAGTTTTTATTAAAGAAAATTTATAGTTAAATTTATACAAAGTCGGACTTTATCTATTCTAACAGAGTTTATGTTGGTTTTTATTTTGGCAGGAAACACACCTCCATTTAAAACGAATAAATTTACCACTGCAATAGAGTGTGCGGTCTTCAAAATCCTCTCATTTGTGAACGAAAATTGCAAACAATTCAGTTACTGTAAGCTACAAAAGTTTTCCCTTTATCAAATCTTGTACAGGTAAAGTTCTATTATGTTCTAAAATGACTTGTGCTTATCACCAAATCATATAGAAATTTGATGGGGTTTAAATTGAACGTTCAATTAGCGATAGAGCCAATTTAGAGGTCGATCTTGTTTAAGTCAATTGACTGTAAAACCATTCATCTCTCACGATTCAATCAATGGATTATAGAATAATTTTGATTTAATATTTAACTAGCAATACGGCCAATAACTCAATAAATTTAGCAGCACACAAGCAATAAATATAAATTATTATCTTTAAGATTTAGAACGCAAAAAATATTATTGATGTAACTACAAAACTACGTGCTTTCCCTGAAACCATCACCCGTTATCCCTCAAAAAAACTAGTTGGTAGTCGTGGAGTCGTTTCAATTAAGGGATGAATTACAGATAACCAAAATCCCATTGCTCTGTATGATCAGACAAGAGGCTTAACTCTGACACTCCAACTATTCCAGTATATTACACAGAAACACAATAAATTATTAATCATAAACAAACACGAACTGTAGCCAGTCGTTTGAACTCTGATTCTAATCATTGCTTTTCGGTTAAGCCCACAAACACCCCCAGAGAGAGTAATGGTAATGGTGGTAATACTGATAACACTCCTAACTCGACACAGACCATCTTGAACAATTCCAGACTAGTAAATTGGATCAGATACTAATTCCCAACATATATAACTTTTGAATTATCGGTTTCTATTATCGTTCGATTAATTCCCGAGTAGTCTTTAAATTGGTAATTTTATTGAAGCAATTTGGTTTGATTTCAGTAAAGTATTTGGTAAGCCAGTTGATTAAATCCGACCGGAATAAAATTCGCCGTATCACAGCAGTGAAAGTGGTGGTGATTGTTTCTTTAATATTCAATAGGGGTTCGGTTTAATAAACATGCACACAATCGATTGAGATAGGAACGTGATTCGGCTTACAATAGTTTTGTGTGGATGACAAGGCAAGTAACAGACAATCATGAAAGCGTACATGAAATAGGCGAGAAAATTGGAAAGAATTGCTTGTTTCTTGTGATTGAATCGAATTCAGGTAGTTGTCATCGCCTTCAAATGCTACAAGAAAAAAACCATTTTCAGCCCAACCTCATTGCAAATTTGTGATTGCGTAGAATCTATTAAATTAAATTTCAAGTAACAATTCAACTATTTTACAATTCAAATAGAAAATGTTTTGTAAAATTTAATTTCCAACAGTTTTTGAATTTCGCGATTGTTAAGAAACGAAATAATGCAAAGAACGTGGCTTTTACCATGGGAAAACTTATACAAAGCAAACTAACAACTTATAGAAAATATGCTTATCACTGATAAGCCTTGTTATATACGATTTCGAAAACCATACAAAGCGATCTGTTTGTTTGTAAAGCAATGTGACTGTAGCATGCAATTCAGTACAATTAAGATTTTAAATTTCATCCCTTATCTTTTGTAATTATTACCGTTTCACTTTTTGTACTATATTTTTTACCCTTTTTGCATCTTTTCGTTTGTTTAACGTGAACAATTTTTTCCGGTAATTCCTATCACAATAAAAATAAAAATAGATTTGTGCAGGAGAGAAATATTAGTCTAGACAACATTTGCCATTTTACTGAATTTCTCGTCCAGAACACTGAAAATTATGATCCAGGGCTCATTCGATTCAGAATGACCTGTGGAAACTTTTTGAAAAATTTGAAGATGCGCCGGCAAAAATTGCAAAATTTATAAACAATTTAGTAAAAAAAAATGGGGGTTTTGTTTTTTGCAAATATCTCGGCGACTATTAAAGATATGCAAAATTTGTAAAAAGATACTTAAAGAGGAGGAAATTTCCTAAAAAATGTCCTACCTCCCGGAAGTCTATCATTAAAATTTATAATTTGAATTTTGAGGCGAAAATACCGCTAAAAGCAGGTGATGCGCGTTCCGTGCGCGCAGACCGACACGGACTCTTATAAAAATAATTTTAACCCCTTAAATATTAATATTAAGAAATAAAAACACTCACATACCTTCTCGACACTTGAATAAACGGAAATCCATGGAAAAAATTTCTTTCCCGTAATTGTTTTATTAGATATGCTTTTGTTAATTAACTATTACAAGTTTAAAACCTCATTTTTTTTCACTTCTTGGAGCTCTTTTTGAAAGGCATTAGAAAAGATCTCCTTTGGAAAAATTAAAAAAAATTGATTTTCCACTTTGTTATTAACAATCTAAGCGGTTAAAATTGTTAATTAACAAATGCATTTTTAAGCAAAAAAAGTTTTCTTTAAATTCCAATTTGTTCCTATTCTTACTATTTAAAGTTACCTAAAAATGATTTTTTTTAATTTTTTGCTATACTTAATTATTTAACTAATTGTTATAAACAAATGCATTGTTTACAAGATAATTGATTTTTTTTTGGATTTTAATCAGCAATAAAGATTATGATTTTTAAAAACAAAATTGTTTCTTAAAAAATTGTTTTTATTGCTTAAAAACGCATTTGTTAATTAACAACTTTAACCTCTTAGATTATTAATAACAAAGTGAAAAATCAATTTTTTTTAATTTTTCCAACGGGGATCTTTTCTAATGCCTTTCAAGAATAGCTCCAAGAAGTGAAGACAATTTGAGGTTTTTAATTTAACAATTATCAGGGTTTTTATGTAAATTTTAAACTTGCAAAAATTAACAAAAGCATATCTAATAAAATAATTACGGGAAAAAAATTGTTTCCACGGATTTTCGTTTATTCAAGAGTCTAGAAGGTATGTGAATTTTTCTATTTCTTAATATTGATATTTAATGGGTTAAAATTATTTTTATTTTTCAAGACTCCGTGTCGGTCTGCGCGCACGGAACGCGCGTCACCCGGTTTTAGAGCTATTTTCGCCTCAAAATTAGTGGTATAGTTCCGGAGGGTAGAACACTTCCTTAGGCAATTTCCTCCTCTTTAAGAATCTTTTTTCAAATTCGGAATATCTTTAATAGTTTCTGAGATATTTGCAAAAAACAAACACCTATTTTTTTTAACAAGATTGTTTATAACTTTTGCAATTTTTGCCGGCACACCTTCAAATTTTTCAAAAACTTTCTACAGGTCATTTCGAATCAAATGAGCCCTTGAAGAGAAATTCACTAAAATGGCAGATGTTGCCTAGACTATAGCGGACGTGTAGTTTTTGGATCAATATTTTACGGTCAGTTGTTCGTTTTTTAGCTTCGAAGGCGAGCCAGCTAAAGTTAGTATCAGTCGCAATTACAGCAATTTACAATTCGATTTAACAATGGAAAAGTTTTAAAACAATCACAAAAAAAATGGGCATACATATTAATTTAATGTTGATATTATCTTAATGGATACGGGGGTTCGAGGCCGGGAAGTAACGTAGTAGAACGTAATTAGTGAAATTTTGTAAAATGGAATATTGAATTAACACTTGAACAACTAAATTGACACTTTAATGCAGTTAGAGAAATCCAGGCTGTTTTTTTGTTTTTGTTAGATAGTTCAGTTTTACTAACTAAAGTCGCAACATTTACAAATGGGGCGAAAAAGATTTACGGAATGCATTGAAATGGAAAAGCTTTTCAAGAATCCGAAGTAGCCGCTTGAGAGATGACCTGCTCGATGGTGGTAATCCTGCCCTTTAAATTATTTCTGTTGTAAAGTATAAGAGAGTTGTCACACAGTTTCCGCAACACTTCATAGTATTTCCCCCATGGACTGTGTGGGCTGTCGTATATAATCAATACTCTTGTTGCGGCAAATTTGTTCGATTTTCATGAAATTTTGCGACTTGACAATCGAAAGACTGACATTGATAACAGCTTCTACTAAATCCTGAAACGTGAAAGGTCTTCACAGACTGTTCAACAACCTTAAGTTGTCACACCGCAACAGTTCCTGCCGCAACACACGTATCTCTCAGCGGCTTACGTAATTCTCAACGCACTCCAACAACCAACAAAAATACATGTCGGGTTTTTCGTTTCAAAATTGCAAAAGAACGCTATACCGGGAATACTCTTGCGGTAATATATTTCTTGAATACTGCTTGTTTCCGAAGTTTACGGAACTATTTGATCAACGCGACACATGTAGTTCTTCAAGATCCTCTCCGCTACTTTTGTAAGCCAAAAAAAACTGATAAAGCTACTCTTACTCTCAATTTTAATTTGTTCGCCTTCTAGAACGATTACAGAAACGTGTAATAACGGTGACAAAAGTGGAAGATTAAATTCATTAAAATCTGCAAAGAATTGTAAGACAATCTGGGCGTGTTTCATCAAAAACGAAATCCTCTCTCCAACGTATTTAATCTAAAAATACAGTGCCGCTGTTATATTGTTTGAAATCGTTGTCGTGGCTGAAATTACCTCTATTTTACAACAAATACAACAACTCGTTTCCTGAATTTCTACCGCACACAACGTGTAACTAATTTCCAAACCATACATAAACCTTTTCTTAATACGTACCTTTTTCAACAATAGCATTCGATTTCTATAAAATTCACGCGTAAATGGAATTCTTTCAATCACTCGTGAG
Organism: Epicauta chinensis; assembly: GCA_021725515.1. Classification (NCBI taxonomy): domain Eukaryota; kingdom Metazoa; phylum Arthropoda; class Insecta; order Coleoptera; family Meloidae; genus Epicauta; species Epicauta chinensis. The sequence continues at coordinate 330,158 of JAEDXX010000061.1, forward strand.
ATGTTATTTGTTGAACTTTCTCAATTCAGCTACAGGAATTTTTAATCAATGTGACAGAGATAGAAATATTCCTAGTAAATCAAATCTTCTTATTACGATTTCAACTGATTTTGATTTCTATTACGTGCCTCGTTGTTTTCTTGAAAAACCGAACATAAATTCTATCTGAGGCAATTGTGATTATGCGGGGCATCAAGCGATACAACGCCTCATGTCTACACATTCAAAAATCATAAATTAATTGATTATCTAATCACTTTTTCGTGCATAATTTTTTGATTGACCGCCTACATTCATCACTGAATTCATTGTGATTAATTTCCGCAATTGTATAGATTTCGGGTAGATTATTTATTGAACTTCCGCCGGAAATGTATAGAAATTTTCATCGAACATGATAAAGTTACAACCATTTTGATTTATATGGAAAATTTGTAGGCAAATATATCAAAACCAGTAGCAAACCGTGCACAACTTGAGAACAGATTAGGTCAAACGTTCAAATGATTTGGTTTTGTTTTGTCTGCAACAGATGCGGTGGAATTTATGGTATTCGCTGATGAGGTTTGCGGCGCTACCTCATTTAAAATCAATTCTACCGGGCGTATTACCTTTGTTAAGACTCCATCTTCGAGAATTTCTAACACTTGGTTGTTCTCATTTCACCACCGTTCCAACATTAGTTATTTTTACAGCAACAGAATTGTATTGTTGCTAATTTTCTAGCCGACAACCCCTTAAACTTTCTAATTCGATTCCATCGATTGCGCCACTAGCTATTATTTGTTAAAGATCCAAAAGAATGTGGAGGAATTTTCAATAAACTATTGCCAATAAATAACAATCTTTTGGTATTCCAAGCAGACATCTATTTCACCGTATTTGTGGTAAGTAATAAAACCGGTAGAATTATTACACTAGTACGAAAGCTTGCTTTAATATCCACGTAAGTTAATAAACCCTGTATGGTTTGGATTATACGCATTCAAATTAAATTAACACGAAAACAGTAAATGTAGAATTCATCCCCAAATTACAGCAGACTAGTATGAAGCTTTCCCTAGTCGAGAGACAGGACAGTGTTTCTCAGAAGTGTAAGCCAAGTTATGACCGAGAACTAAGACTTCACGGATTGATTTAGATTATTCGTTTTTTTTGTTTGTCGCGCTATTGTAATCCGAGTAAGTCTACAGTACGTTGCCGAACAATTCAGCAAGACACAATGAAGAAGAGCTTTCCTGAAATCATTATCTTTTCCTGCCTTCAACGCAACGAGTTACGCCTCCGTTATTAATTTGATCTGACAAATAAGCTCCAATTATTCACCTGAAATTGAAAATTTCTATCGTTTAGTCTGATTTCGATTTGTATGAAAATCGATGCAGATAATTGTTTGAAGAGAATTCGTTAGAAGAATTTCTGTTGTTAAAAAAAGACAAATCTGAAAAAAAAATGTTCATCAGTCCATAAACGCTCCGAAATTACAGTTGAAAAGCGAGTGTAACTTTTTCAGGGCGACTATACAGACTGTTTCAGCTCAAGCGCCCACCTTTCACAACTTCTTCAATTAATAAAATATTGCAAAGCAACTCTCAAGAACTTAAATTAGATCGCCTAAGCAGTTTTAGTGACTCAATTTAAGTTCTTGAAGGCTGCATACGAATACTTTAATAATTGGAGAAGCTTAGAAAGATAGGCGCTTGAACTGAAACAGTCTGTATAGGGTGCGTACACGTGTATGTATTCGTGTTGTCTATGTATGTGTGTACGTGTGCAAGTTAACCAGATCAATACTGTAGAAAGCAGGATAGAGAAAATGTGACAAGAAAGATAGCGTGATGGTAACTGGGATAAAGTAGTAGCAAGACCAACAGGTAGCGTGACATCCACCCTCCACGTCACTGAACCCCTTTATCAACCCTCTCTTAATATATCTAGATCTATATGTAAAGGTATTTATACAATATTCATTTGACTTTCAGCAACTTGTTGGTGGTCAAAATGACGTCAAAAATGACCCCAGTTTTTTTGTGCTACCGCATAAAAAAAAAGCTAAATTAAAAACCTTATAAATCCCAATGGAAGTTATAGTTAGCTATATAATCATAAATAGGCGATGATTTATTATAACTGCCCTTCCTGTTTACTAATTGTCTACAGTTTTTACTATTTAAATCGTTGTGTTATTGGACAAATTGGATTCGCTCAACTGAACTTGATTAGATTCGAGATTGAGATTGAGATTGAGATTTATTGGGAATATTCTCCCAACTGTTATAAAACTAAACGACTGATCGGTTCGATTGAGCTTGAATTGTGTTGAAATTGCGTTGTTAATCGTTATAGCAATTCAACAAAATGATCGTCTTGAGATTACCACAATGGTCCCGTCTCTAATCTGCAATTGTCGGTTCAGTTGTTTAGAGTTGGTAATTGCAGGGTGTTCGAGTTTAGAGAATAGAAATTAGCAATAGAAGAAACAACCATTTATATATAATGTTGATTGTTTTTTTTATGAAGATTTTTATTTCGTAGTCTGTGATCAGCCTCTGGTAGTTTTTCGGGTTTTAGAATAACTGCCATTATTTTATGCAGAGTTTTATTATAGACATAGTTTGTACAATATACAGGCGTGGCATCTTGTCCAAGTGTACACCGCACTATATAGCTGTAAAAAAATGGATTACACATCTTCCACCTATTGGTTGCTTCTGTCCTGATTATTTATAATGTATTATCGTAAACACTATGCAACGCCATCTATTAACTGACTACTTAGGCTCAACTTTCAATATTTCCTTAAATCTATCAAATGAAACTAAAATAAAAACCGCCTATCTACTGAGACTTGTGGCTCTAAAACGCTTTTCATTTATTGTAGAATAGTCTGTAGTATCCTCTTTCAACGATGATAACTTGATGCCCTACAGTATTAACACTGTAGTCGCATAAAAAAATTCTTACGACCGATTCTACAATCGTTTTATTCCTTTCGTAACTCTGAAAGAAATTCTCTTAATCCATGCGTCCGGTATGCCGAAAAAAAGTGTTTCGGGGGAATGAAGCGATTGTAGAATCGGCCCTTAGTGTTTCAATGCAATGCGGTTGACAATTTCTGTGTGAATCCGCTATAAAATCACACTGCCGCATATTTCACATTTATTTTGTCGGTTGAAAGTTAATTAATCTCAGTTTCGTATCAAACTTACAAATCTGGTCGTGGTTATGGGAGTTGAACATGCAAATTCAAGCTCATATCATCATGGTTTTACCATTCCACCTCTATGGTAATTATTACGTTGGTACGTACACAGATTACACACGTGTAACGAGAAAAACCGTAAAATTATATAACTGTAAATGTGGATAAATTACAGTATTTATAAGCGTTTATTAAAGAAGCGAATACCAATTAATAATTAGATAAATTACGAAACGAATTTGATTCCAAATTATAATAATATAAAATGAAATGAGATAAACAATAACATCAACACATAAACATATTGTAAAATAAAATGTACCGCAGCTTCCTGTGGGCGTTAAAATTGTTCAATATTTCAAATATCAGATAACATGTTTTCTATGTTAATAATTTTAATTAAAACCCAATCAATTAATTGGGTTTATTAAATAATAATGAAATATAACATTGCCGCTCCTCTTGTTACAGTATTGATTAACTTTCCATTTAGGTCCCAGTCACAGCTATTTCTATCGCCTATTTTAAAATTACATAAAGACTAGAAATATATGGGGCATTCCACGCCAATTCGACCGCTTTTGGACCCGACCCCTCTCGATTTGGCTGAAAATTTGCCACCAAAAAAAGTTATAAATTTTTCAAAAAAATGGCCCTCTTTTCTTCAAATAGCCGTAACTTTTTCAAAACTTAACGTATCGGGACGTTTTTTTTTTCAAAATCTTCGCTTTTAAATGTACTTTTTAGAAAAAAATAAATAAAAATGATCCGAAGTTATGTTCAACGTTTATTTTCAGATTTTCGGAAAAAACCGCAATTTCTCGATTATTACATTCTTTATTTTTTTTTTTATATATCAAAGTTTGACATTTTCTACAAATCCTCTGAAATTTTTAGAAAGGCGTTTTTTCGATTTTTTTATCACTTGAAAAAAAATTAGATTTCCCACTTGAAGGAAAAAATTTTGTTTGCTCAATACTAACAGTTGAAAGTAAACTTTACTTTACTAATATCTTAATGGTAAAGTGACACTTTTCTTCACTAGTGGGGAAAAGTGTCTTTTCTTTTAGTTTCTATTAAAAATGATGTTCAACAAGTTTTTTTGTTGGACAAAATCGACACAATTCTTTTTTTCTCAATACCACACATTTTTAGCAATTCAAAAATCCTCAGATTTAATTTTAAAATATAGGAAAAGAAATCAACAAAAAGCTGAGAATTGAAATGACTCTATCTTCAATTAAATTATATAATAATTATTCCCAGTGATTCAATTTAAATTAATTTCGGTTAGTTTGAAGTTAAATTTTGATTAAATACAAATGCGTCTAATATACCACAGATTGTCTAAAACCCCGACTGAACACGGCAACTGTCTCGGTCTGACTGTGCTGTTCGATGCTGTTCGGTGTCAAAAAAAAATAACAATAATAACAATGGCCTTCTCGAATTGTCGAGAATGTCTAAAATGTGAACTAATGTTTCTGTTTCTATATATAATAAAATTCTAGAATCAATATATACAGAATGTCTTGTAAGTAATGGACCACCATGCAGAGTCTGATATGAAATTGAATCCTGATTCGAAACGTCTTTTACCATTTTTCGATATGATGCATTGATAATTCACTATTAATTAAGGTGCGTGCTACAGCAGAGAAAGAATTGAAAACACAAGCGCGTGAGGTAATCCATTTCTTACGAGACAGCCTGTATATATAAATAATATATTGAAAGATTAGATTGAATCAAAGGTTGTTAGTATTAGAAAAAATGTTATACTTTACACGGTGGGAAGTGTCTTTTCACACTCGCGGATTTAGATCACTCGGTCTTCGGCCTCGTGATCCAAACTATCGGCTCTTGTGAAAAGAATCACTTTCCCACCTTGTAAAGTAAATAACTATTTTTCCATTTGAAGGAAAAATTTTTCACCTTATTTCGCTTAAGACCTTTCTAAAAATTTTTTAGGATGTAGAGAGAGCTTCAAAATTGAAAAAATAATAATAATAATAAATTAAAATGTTAATCATCGGAAAAATTTCCAGTAATTTCGAAGAATTAAAAAAAAAGACGAGTCAGTATATGTTTTTCTTATTTTTTGTTAAAAACTACATTCAAAAACAAAATTAATAAAAAAAAATGTTGTTATTTGATCGATTTTTGATTAACCGTCGAGAGAGCTTCTTATCGTTATAAATGTTGCGTGAGCGTAATGCTTAAAAAAAATTACGTACAGCATAATCATTGCACATTAATCGGAAAGCAACACTTCATCTACAATTAACATTGTAGAATTTTTTAATATTTAAATTCCACTAGAGACATGTTTGCCAGGCCGGAAACATTTCTTCCCTCACAACCGACAATAATCTACGATCATGGTTTTTCCTACAATTTTCATCTCCACTAAATAAATATAAAACGTGAAAGATAGCAAAAAAGCAACAGCAGAAAAAACTATATTTTGTATGTCATCCAGTTATACTGCCTATGTTTCGTTACCGTTTTAGGCATCGTAGAGATGCGGTCTAGCATAACAGTGACTAAACGAATTTGCGCTTTTCTCTCATTCTATCACTAGTCTTATCACCCGACAGCTCTCTCTTTCGCCTATAAATACATTATGAACGCTGCCAAGAATCCGTCCCCTAGTTCTCACACCCTACATCAACCACCTTTAACTTTGCCGATAACATTGAACAAGAAATTGTTGACAACGACACAAAAGTGGTCGCCTCAAGGATTGCTGTTGATATATAACAACAGCTGGATAAAATTCAAACCGATCGTTGGAATTTTTTCCATTCTAGTGTGCATTTTTTTGATTTAATTGAAATTTCCAAAACAATACCAAACTCTTTTGTCCCGTTTTTATGAAATACGAAAGTTTGAGCTATAAAAAAGCGGAGGGAAAATTTATTGGGTGCCTGTTTTCGTTGAATTAAATACCTACTGAGTGGAAAATTTTTATAATATACGAACAAAAGTGAATCTTTGACATTTTCACAGGCAAATAGATTAAGTTCTTCACGAAAACACTACATATATAGGGGAACCCGGGGTATGACGGGGTCCTTAAGGTTAAAAGTAAAATTAAACATAAAATTTTCACAAATTCAACCCTTTATTAGCAATTATAAGATGATAAAATATTTCTTTATTGAACAAAAACTGAAAAAGGAAGAATAATGCCTAGATTTACAAGATCTATTAACATTATTCAATAAGGAACAAAGTCCCCGTCTTGCCCCATGTGCGGGGTAAAACGGGGTACACCTCCTATTTACCCTTTGTCAGGTCGGCAACCTGAACTAATATGAGCAGCATATTCATCATCGTTATCAATACCTGCACAGGTACAATGACCTCTCTCTCCACATACTTGGCAAGCAATCCACCCTTCATTTAACTGAAGATACAGTTAAAAAAGATGAGCAGCTGGGTTGCGGTGAAACTGTAAGTACAAACGTTGAGCAACTTGGCTGTGGTGTTGATGTGGTGGCAGCTTCATTGCTGTCCGAGTTTGTACTAGTGTTAGAAGGTTAACCCCATCTTACCCCACAAGTAACGTGTATGATATTCTATTCAATACATTATAAATAAGTAATAATTTGCACAAAGCTTATTACTCACCTTATTCAATATAGATTTACGTATTCAATGACAAACGTCCGTCCAAACAATAACAAAAGTTATTACGTTTAAATCTTTAACACAAGTTGTGTTGAACTACATGCAAATGGCGCAATTTAGATTTTTTTGTTTACAATAACAAAATAGCTGTCTAAATCTATGTCACGTAGAACAAAGGGACTTAGAGGACGCCACTTAACAACTAGGTATTTGTTTCCCTAAATTGCAGCATTTTGTTTTGGAATTATTGGTGGTCCCCGTCTTACCCCGGTACCCCGTCATACCCCGGGTTCCCCTACAATAATAAGTTTAGAAAGAACTATAAAAGAGATCGGAACGCAACTTGAAGAAAGAGCTGGTCTCATTTGTAAGCAGCAGAAAATCTAGTGGTATATGAACGTTAACTGAATCCTTGATAAAGGTAAAGGAAGTAATCTTCCATCCCTTGCTATCATATTAAATCGAAACTTTACGAAATGAAAAAAAAAAAATTAATGTTAAATAAAATAAAAATTGCTGACTTTATTCGATAAAGATGTATTCTTTTATAAAAGGAAAACCTACAAAGTCGGCGAATATTGTGCGTCTCGTTTTTGTTTCATTCAAGAAAGACAGGTGACTAGCACTATCTAGATCAATAAATACTGCAATAATTCAATGGAAGTCATTCGATCTTTGTCGTACACGTTATCGATACGTTTGAACATTTACAATTTAGACAAAGACACGAAACGATATTGCATCCATTTAATTGTTTTTGTCTCGTGAAATATTAGTTTTACGGTTATAAATATTAGTTGTACGGTCATAAAATATTAGCTTTACGGCCCTTTTATATTAAAAAAAGGCCCCTAAGAAACAAAATTTTTACATTAATAGCAGCTTCCCAACGAGTGATTGTCTGACCTTTCTTTTGGCCAATCCGCCTCTGCAAAGGAATGTCTAAATTTTTGAAGCATTGATGAAACACACAGATTTTCAATTTGATGTAAATAAGCATTGAAACATTGTTCCTGTGCGTCTGTGGGTTTCTCATATTATATGCTAAAGAAGTCCCGATTTCAAGCAATTAGTCGAATCTGAAGCCAACTTATAATGTTCCTACGGCTGATATACTTTAAGTGTTTGAACTCTCACTTAAAATACATTTTATATACAGGGTGTCGCATCTAACAGTTTCGCCTCAAATAGCTTGTTTGTTTGTAGATTGAATTAGAAAAGTGTCTAAAGAAATTACACTACAATGTCTATATTAACCGATACGATTCACTTTCTAGCTACTTTGGAAACGCCAAAAGATACGATTAAAGGGGAAGAATGACCGCTGAGGTGAGATTTAAACAGGACGGATCTCTTCAGGTCGAAGGACCACCGCTGAAGAGAAGGTTAGTCGTTGGGTCGCATCAAAGCCACAGCCAGAAACTTCTGGGAAAAGTCAGTCAGCCAGTCGGTTGGTGGACTGTGGTCAAAACAATTCGTTACATAGTCAAATTTCCTCAGATACTTTTCCACTACAATCCACAAATAAGCAAGATATTTGAGATAAAATTCTTAGCTGGGACACTCTGAATTTATATTATTTGGACGGAAAAACCTTCAAAATTGGAAGCATTTGAAATACAAGCAGAAAACAGCTTTCCCAATGATGATTTTAGCTCAAAAGAGCGTTTCTTTCTACTGCTGGGGACGTAATTATGTGATTAATGTGCCTTTTTCATTTTCAGTTATATTAATAAAAATCATTTCAAAGAAAGATAGATACAATAGTTTTCGATTTTCGTGGCTTCCTAATACCGACCCCGCTTTATTCGTGGAACTAGTGTCAATCATGTAAACACGGTATCAACTGAATCCATCTAATTAAGTAAACAAACACAATTCAATGGAAATAATTCGGTCTTTGTCTTACACATAACAATAAAGATAAAGCATTGAATATTATTCTATCTACTTCATATTACATGATCGGCATATTTAGGAAATCTTACAATTCGCCCTAGTTTTGAGTTGCAGAACCGCAAAAGTTTTTTCTCCCACTGGAAATTTAAAAGTTTCACATCGCTTGAAAAGCGTTGTCAGCCACATTTCCGATTGAAAAATCATGCATTTTCTGTAATTTATATTCGGTGTATTATTGTGAACCCTTTCCGCAAACTTACACTGTATTCCGCGACTTTGCGAATAGATATTTGAATCTATTTAGATTGATTAATTCTGCATATCATTCACGGATTTTCAGAGAGAAAAAAGAGATGCGGTGAACTGATTTAACTCGACAACGAGACTTTTTATCTCACATGTCGTAGATCTTTCGGAGTGATAGTTGAAGAAACCAAATATTATTTTAACTATTTTCCTGATTTGGTCCTATGGCGATAATAAGTTTCTAATGTTGGCACACATTTCCCCCAAGCCTCAACCCAAACTATTAAACTTCTCAAATACAATTATATAAAGGCAAGCATCTTGTGACGGATTTCGTGATGGAAATGTAAACAATTTCGCCCTACATTTTAGAAATAGCGCATTCTCGTAAAAGCAGGCAACGAGTGTCTTCTTTAGTGGAAATGATATGGCGAAATTTAATATTTTCTGTAGTCTTCAAAGACATCTTATGGGATTTTAATCAATTGATAGAATCTTCAAGTTTTGTTGTTGCTGTTGATGGTTTGTTTATTTCGAATGAAATTTATCGACTGGTATTCCGTTAAATGATTTTATTTCTTTATCTGTAGCGTTTTTCTTGCTCATGCTACAATAGAGATAGAGCGATTGCAATAATGGAAATAAACGAAGGCAACAAGCTTGTCCACCGAGAATTGTATCGGAATCTTTAGTGAATCAATCTTCACAACTGTTGCATTACCGTTTCCAATAAAGGATCAGGTAAAAAACTAAAAACAGGTTGCTTGGACGAAATATAAAATCAATATAAATGTTGAATTGCAGAGAGCGGCATTTTTATCGAAAAACAAAGATATCTTCTTTTTGATTTTTGTTCTTTATAAGTGTGTTTTTTACTAGCATTTCGTTGGACATACTCAAGTGTAAGTCCTGCAGATCTAAGTTGGGTTTGAAGAAAATCGGAAAAATCAATCGCAAATCTAATTAAATCTCTAAAAAATCAATGTTTGCTCAGATCAACACGTTTCGTCTAACAATTGCTCGAGCAATTGCTGAACGTACACAAGAGAATTAATTCTGATCTATCTAATGTCGACAAGTTACATAAACGCTTCCATTATTTTACCATAACTTTTATTGATAACTGCAATATTCAGAAAATACCCATTGAAGTCAGAAAAACCCAATTTCAGTCAGTGGTTCTAAAACAATCATGATTTAATTCTATTTTAATGAGTATTTTGCTTTGATAACAAATTCGAGTAAATAACATTGTCTCCATTTCTAGTTGAAGATCAAAAATTAATGTTCCGATTTGTAGTATAATGGTCTACAATTGGAGTGCTCGACCTCAGGCCCACAGAACACTGTCTTTTATTCGTTTGAATGCGACCCGTAAATATTGTCAATTTCTACAATTTCTGAAGAGAACTTGAAGACACAACAAACTCTGAGACAAGCTCAAAAACCTCCTGGCAGATTTTTACATGCACTTAGAAGTCTATAATAAGTGAGCGGATCTGTTGCGGGAAAATCCGGACCGATAATCCCCACAATTTGAATTCAACAGAATATCTGTTTCTATCGAAAAATATAAATGAAAATTTAAATTGTTTTTTAATAACGGATTACTGAATCACCCGGCGCATCCACCATTTTTTTGTCAATCTTTGCCTGCCATTATCCACCCGTACCATGACCCTTACCATTACCGAACTACCACAGATTAGTAGTTTGGGCGTTTACCAGTTGAAATTTAGTCAAATCACATATCGTAGTGGAAAATTACTAATTCACTTGCCGCCTACAGCATCCACCATTTCGCACTTGAATTATACACGATATTTACAGACGGTAAAAGCTCGAAATTTCATAATGACATATTCATAAGTGTATTACGGTCAATATTCAACGTTTTCCACGTGCTTCCATTTCTACTGCAAACGTTTTTTCGGTCTGTTTTATTGTTTATAAATTTACGATCGTTTTAGTGGCATGCGATCAACAGTTTTATCAACTGAGCGTTTGCTGACAGTGATTTAGAATTTAAAAGCAAAGAATAATAGAAACAACTCTAATGTGTTTCCCATGTAAAGTAATTAATAATTACGGTTGCAACAATACAAAGCCATGACAATATTATTAATATGGTGATGTGATAAATTTATTTTCTTATATTCGTTTCAAGTCTAGTGGCGTTCAACAAAATTGTTTCTAACTTTATAACAACGATCTGGTTGTTAGTCTACAAGTAAACAATCTCATTCTATCTCACTCATTTTCACTTAATCCACACGTTTAGATATATCTATCTCTGTTCATCGTTTGTTAAATCCAATTATTTCCCATCTACCGCTCTTTATTTATCCAGTTTGGATGGTGTTGTATTGTTGAGAAAGTTCAAACTTGAAATTTAGCACTGGCTCCAGATTTCCTGGATGTAATTTTCCAGGACATTGGATCAAAATGGCGATGATATACTACGCCGTAACAACAAAAAAAATAGAAAAGTGTTTCGCCGAACAACAATAACGACGAAAATCGATTGCATCAACATGCAATCTGCTCTACTTTATTTTGTTTGCCATTAGAAACCTGTTGTTAGTTCCTGATATTTATCACGAAAATATTAAGGACGGCAATTATCGAACTAACAATAATCGATTTAATAGACTGTCTAGTATTCATAATTTATATTGCGAGCTGATAAAAATTATTAAAATTTGAGTAATGATGATGATGAGATGACAAGTGGTGGTTAAAGTTGAGATAAGTAACTGGAAAGAGGGCATTTTAAGGGTTGTAGGAGATTTGACATGGAGAACGCGACCACAAAAATCTGAACGACTAATTCAAGTAAAATGTGGTGAGTTAGATGAAAGTTTCAGCATTCGAAGCTAATTTGAAAATGAATCGAAACTATGCAGCAGCTGAAACTCAATTGCCAACATTCGATTTTTTTTAATTATTCGAAATATTGCATTTCAACGTCGTGTACCTCATTTTTGTACTTTTAATAAAAAAAAAAGTGTAATTAACATAATCGATTTATTAAAAATCTATCTTTAATATCTAGAGAATCTATTATTAAAAATCGGTTATTTTTTCACATCCTAGACACACAAATACGTGTTGAATTTAATATAATTGACAAAGCAAGGTATATCAACAAACATGTGTTGTCTTTGTTGTACTCATTATGAATTTTGAAAATTGTCCACAGCCAGCTAGGTACATCTCATGCTGTAATGAGTTCGACAAGGTCAGACTGTACTGTGTCTTATTCTTTTCAAAGTTACAAACAATTTAATAGTCCGTTACTAGATAGACATAACATTTAACTGGTGTGTATGGAATGAGAGGAAATTTTGCACACAATATACAACTTCTTAGAACTATTATCTGATCATTCGAAAATAAAGTAACTAGGCATCTGATTTTTCATTTCAATGTTCATTTATTAGATAGTTTTGTCTGGTTGGTAAAGAATCGTTTTCTTTTGTAATTTTTACAATTCCATAATTGGTATTTATGAATTTTTAGATAATTTACTTGTGTACGGATTTAATTCGTGATTCTATAAGTTGTTTTTTTTAATAAATATTGATTGAAATTTGATTCTGAAAAGTCTCATTATGAGTACGACAAAGACAACACATGTTTGTTGATATTGCTGTCTTAACAACAGTGGGCGTCTAACTAAATAATAAACATAAGAAACTCCTCCTATTCGACCTACTCTGACAACACAATTGTTCTATCGTATGCCGTGAATAGGAGGAGACAATATTCCTGAAGGATTCCTTATTCTTAAAACAATTGGAAGTCTTTCGATAAAATTCATGGCTTATTAGAGCATCGACAGCAAGCGTGTCTGAGATCGTTACTCAGTAACTTCGATGCTTTTATTAAAGCTCTATTATTAGTTCTCTGCATGGTTTAATAGTGCTTAAAGACATTTCCATTTATGGTTTAATCCAGCAAAAAATACGAGCTTTCTACGTGTATCAAGTTGATTGTTTTGTTAAAATAAACGTACGTTTCCATCTTTCAATTTGGAATGTCAAATAGATTCAGCGTAACAAAGAACCGAAGCAAAAACTAATCTAAAAGCTTATTTTATGGAAGTTATAACGATTGATTGATTGCGTGTTTAATAAATGTCAAGAAGTCAGATTGTATAGATGATACCAGTATTGACGAAACTTTCAATGTTAAATGAATCAAATTATTCCGATTATTATAGAACGCGGCAATAAACTGATATTGAGGAAATTTTACTGTGTCGATAAATTCATAAGTTGTTTTTAAAGAAACAGAAAATTATAAATGAATCATTTATCCTTCACACTATCAAGATTCTTATCTATTACGTTTTTTCCTCGCTTCTCGACAAGTTGACTACGGTTTCGTGTCAAATCTATGCAGATGTTTCCTGTTGCATAATTAAAATTAACTTGAAATTCACTGCTTAAAGTTTCGGTTGGTTGTTGTAAGGCTGACTGTAATTAATTATGTAGCAAATCACAACTCAACATTTTTTATTTTTAATAAATTCAATGAATTAAGACAAGAGATTCAAATTGTAATTTGTAAAACTCATCTGCCATGGTTTCCGATTGCCGTATTGAATTCAACGTTTATCCATAAAATGGCTCGAAATTTGCGTTAATCAATCTAATCAATTATCTAAGAAAACGTGCAAGGTGGTGTTAATTTAATTTATATAAAGATTAGGGGATCAACTCGTATCTAATTGTAGGATTTTTGACAGAAAATCCATATTTATTTGCATTTTTATCATAAAAGTAACCGTTGTAAGAATGCGACAAATAACGACAAAACGAAAACAACCACCTGAGCCTCAGGAGCTTTCATAATGGAATCGTACAAAAGAAATAAAGTTATCAACAACATTTTTTTCTAATTAAATCCCTGACTCGTTTCTGCTGATTGCATCTCTGATAGTTTAGTCAAGTTTTGTTTGTCGAAACCGTCGTTGGAATAGTTTAATCCGAGATCTTTAAAACTCAACTGGCAGCTTATTTTCCATCTAAAAATACGTTGACAACATTCCGGAACAATCCCCTATGCCTGTACTTCATTGTTGGGATTATACAGAAATGTATTAGAATAACAAAAAAGCAAAATATAACATAAACGGTGAAAAATCGAGAAATACTGGCTCATTTCACGAATTGAGCAGTTTCCATTACGTTTTAATAGAGTTTTATATGAAACGTACAACGCTATAAAGAATTTCGCTTTAGATTTACTGCTACACAAGGGAGGCATCTATTAATTCTAATTTCTCTCAAGGGAACGAAATAATTTTGAAAATATTTGAAGTGGGAGTAGATGCAAATGCAGTAAGTCAAATTGAAGTTGCTTTCTAGCTTAAGTGTTAAAGGAGGTAGTCACCCGAAAAACATTTCCACTCATAGATCAAAGCGACACCTGTAGTGTATTATTGGCGTTAATAATCAAGATTAATTCATGCAATTAGGCATATTGTGCTTCATAATTTCTAAAGCTTACGCGTTGTAAATGGGAGAGAGAAAATGGGAAAATTACGCTTTTTCCATAACTCATCTTCACTTGTTTTTAATTCATTCATAAAATTCGCAGTCATCATAATCGAAACTGAAGCAGGTAATTAAAATTGCGTTAATGATCTCATATAATTATTTTAGCATTGCTCACCAGTCGTATTTCTTTACCTAATACATCTTATTTGTTTAAAGTGCAGAAATGCATTCCCACCACCATCGGGGGTCCTCTGGTTTAATAGGTTCAAAAAATCGATTTTTTTTACATAAATTGTTTCCTTAATGTGTCTAGAATGTGGAAGTAAAGTGATTTTTCGATATTCGAAGCCATTATAAAGATACAGCAGTTAGAAGGGACAGGTGTTCGGAGCGTTGAGCGGAGCGCTTGAAACTTTAAACGCGTTTTTCTCAAAACCATGTTTTTCAAACTTTCCTCCATCATATCTCAAAAACGGCTTGGCCGATTTACTTCAAATTTATAGGGTCTACTCAGTACATATAGACGCATCGAGTGGACTATTATCATCCCAAAATTTTGAAAATTTCTATTTTTTTTGTTTCAAAAACTTGACAAAAAATACATGAAATTCGAACTTTTTTGTTCCGAAGTCTGTCAAACATCCAATTTTCAAAATTTTTTTTTGATCGTAGTCCACTCGATGAATTTAAGTATACAGATTAAAGTCCCGTTGGATTTTTTTGTTTCGGTTAAGCCTATCAGCTGATATCATGGAGGAAGTGGGCGTCCATTTTTTTGAGGCGGGTGTCTTCTGACCACTATAACTTTAATTCTACTAAATATTTTTAGCTAAAAATTCAACTGTGGATTCTTGAAATATGTATAAATAACTGGTAAAAAGTTCAAAGTTCTATCTCTTCATTGGTCTTTACAAACAAATCCCAAAATTACTCAAAAATCAGGGCGTCAAACCAGAAGTCAATTCATTCAGTATGCAGTACTGGCGACTGCTTTGGAATTATGTTAAAGTAAAATCGACGAAATAATTTGTTACATTTCCGTTTCCGTTTGTTATTTCTTCTACATTCTTAAAAGTCTCACTTACTAATATAAAGAAGATTTTTGTCTCTTTTACAATCGTTAAAAGACAAATTTTGCATTGCAAATTATATATTCGGAGAATTTCGCGAGTATAAGAATTATTTCTGAAGTTTTTAAGATTTTCTACCGCAACTTTAAGGAAAAATGCAATTACACCACCGATACGTTATTAGCAATTCAAATTGTTAGCATTCGAGGAAAGGAACTGACCAAGCATCTCATTATACAAGTCGAAACGCCTACTTTTGTGCAAGATCTGCAAGACAGCATTCGATTTAATACAGATTTGAATAGTAAGAAAGGATCGGAGACGATGAACAACATCGGACAAGAACAAGTTTATGAGCCCGATAAATCCTTAGAAAATATTTCAAGTTCGAAAATAAAATATGTGGAACACTACAAATAATTCAAGCAAGAATTACACTAAGAAATGACTCCAATAAACGTTTAACGGCGCAATATAGCGATTGATTGATGGTGGATTTAATAAGTGTGAAGAAGGCAGATGTATTGAAAATAATGATGTTGCTAGTGCGGCAGAAACTTCCAATATCCGGATTAACACCACCTTATAACAAACAAAAGTCCGGATCAAACATAATCAAACTGTTTGTAATCTATTATCGTGACATGATTTTCTTTATTATCAGTTAACATTGAGTGGATATTATTTTATCGAAAACTTAGCTCTATGAGTAGTTACTCTAAAGAGAGTAGGTAATATGTGTCCGAATGCATTTGACGCGTTTGTCGAAAACAATACGTGTTTAATGAAACACATTTGATTGACGATGTGTTTGATAGAGTTTCTGAAACGTTTGCACAAGTGTTTCTCAGACGTAATGCTGAGAAAATGTTGTTCGACGAAAGTTAATAAGCGAGAATAGATGGATTTTTTCTCAATTCATAACCGAAAATTTCAATATTAAAGACAAACAGTTGAGATAACTTGGTTTGCAAAGAACAGTCGATCTCGATTGAATATTTAATGCACTAACAATCTTTTTATTTTATAACTCTATAGGAAAAAATTTAAAAATAAAAGGCTACAAAGTTACGAACTTCTTTAAATCCAGCTTCTTTCGTTCGTTAATCAAGTTATCTAGCAAAGTCCAAGTGTTAAATTTAGTTTGCTAAGACGTACTAATTTTGTAAATGCTGAATAATTAATAAATTTGATGCAACTGATTGATTACAACAATATCACAGATTTGAGAATAATTCTAAGAAAAAATCATAATTATTACGCCCTTTCCATTTACTTTTAAAATAATAGAAATATCGGAGTAGGCACCCAACCGGAAAATTACAAATTGCATATAAGTAAAAGATGGTATGAATATATCAGTATGTCACGTTAACCTATATACCGGTAAACTAATCAACTATAATAGAAAAACACTAGAAAGTTAAATCCGTACAGAAGTAAATTATCTAAAAATTCATAAATAGCAATTAACGAATTGTAAAAATTACAAAAGAAAGCGATTCTTTACCAACTAGACAAAACTATCTAATAAATGAACATTGAAATGAAAAATCAGATGCCTAGTTACTTTATTTTCGAATTATCAGATAATAGTTCTAAGAAATTATACATTGTGTGTAAAATTTCCTTTCATTCCATACACGCCAGTTAAATGTTATGTCTATCTAGCAACGGACTATTAAATTGTTTGTAACTTTGAAAAGAATAAGACACAGTACAGTCCGTCCTTGTTTAACTCATTACAGCATGAGATGTACCTAGCTGGCTGTGGACAATTTTCAAAACTCATAATGAGTACAACAAAGACAACACATGTTTGTTGATATACCTTGCTTTGTCATTTATATTGAATTCAACACGTATTTATAGCAACTATTAACCTTGACTCCAGTGAGGAGTGTCTAGTATGTGAAAAAATAATCGATTTTTATATTGATCGATTATTTCTTTTTATAACCGATTTTTAATAATCGATTCTCTAGATATTAAAGATAGATTTTTAATAAATCGATTATATTAAGTACACTTTATTTTTTTATTAAAAGTAAAAAAATTAGATACACGACGTTGGTTTAAACCAAAATAGCCAAACTATCTACACATTTTAATCATTTTAGCACAAATTAATTGTTAATATTAATTTGGTAATTTTATTATTATGTACAAAAAAATGCAATTTTTCGAATAATTAAAGAAAATCGAATTTCTCGCAAAAATCGATTTTTTTCACTCCATGTCACATCCCTAGAAGTGTCTAAATAATAAACATAAAAAACTCCCCCTACTATGAACAGACAATTGTTCTATCGTATGCCGTGAATAGGAGGAGACCTCCTCCCACTCTTCTTCTAATGTACCTAGTTTCATTAGTTCATCGGTATATGCATAATATCTTTACATGCATATACAGACTGTTTCACTCCAAGCGTCCACCTTTCTTAGCTTCTTCACTTATTAAAGTACTAATACGCAACCTTCAAGAACTCAAACTAGTTTAAGTTTTTGAGGCTAGCTCAGGAAAATATTAATAATCGAAGAAATTGCGGAAGGTGGGCATTTATGTTGAAACAGTCTGTATATAGTGTGGGTTGAATGCGTGAGAGATAGTTAAAAGGATAAAGAGAGAGCGAAAGAAAATTAAACATGAATTAAACGAAATTCCACACCCGAGAACTTAATTGCGTCTCTCTTTGTACCCTTAATTCAATTTCAACAATTTTTTTTTACAACTTTATTGGTACAATAAAATAAACCGCAAAATTAACCCGCTTTTTCTTCACTCATTCTAGATTATCGTCTAATAATTTGGAAAACAAATTATCAAACGAATTCTATCGGCTACAATTTTAATCCATTTACACGTTCGATTATCGTAGTCTTTCATCATTGGAACTTGTTCGTTTTTCCTATATTTTTCTCCTTCTTTGTTTGAAACGTTTGTGTCGATGCTTTGTTAATTTCTAATCGATAACAAAACCGATACGATTAAATATCCAATAATACGGGATACGAAATGAAATTTGCAGAATATTGGGAAAATATTTGGATCTTGAAAATTGTTAAAATAACGTCAAGCAAATAAAAAATAGAACAACAAAATTTGCAACAACTGTTGTCCGTATTGGATTTAGTTAAGTATCAAACAGATTTGTGTGTGTGCTGTACAAAATGAGCTTCATTCAAGGCTTTAGAAAATCCCCTATTTAATTCCGTGCCACCGTCGACTTTTGCTTATTCGTTCTCCGTTCATTTATGTCAATCTCTATCGTATAACCACCACCAATAATAATAATAATAATGAAAATAATAATCATGTAAAGAATCGACCCGTATAAATTTACCACAAAACTCGATATTTTATCTTTTTGTCTAACAAAGTTTCTTCCCCATTATCAGCCAACCCTTCGAATTTCAATTGTTCGTGTTTCTTTTAATCATATTAAAATAGGGGTGGTTTTGTTCTTTTTTCGATAATAATGGAATTGATTTTCAAGTTATATTAACCCTTATTTGGTAGAGACGGGAAGATTACTTAAAGTTAGCTTTGTAAACAAAAAAATCTTACAAAAACAACTAAAATTGTTTGGGCAATTAAACAGTAAGAATTAAGCCCCTTTACATTCGAAAAAGCAAATATTTGTAATGACAGCTTTTCGATAATTTCATTTAGTACCCAACCTAAGGTTTCTTACGACATAATTAAATGCCTTCTTGCCTCTATATTTTCGTTATTGTCAAGTCTACATTGAATGTGGATGAGCGATCTCCTGATTTGCTTGATATTTCCACAATTTCAGTCTGGCATGCAGCAGAAATTCGATTTTTTTCTATTTTCCTGATTAATTTGGCAGTTTATTAACTAATTTGTAATTCTTCAACCAATTGTGAATGAATTACAATCGAACAAATATTTGTTGTTTACAACACAAGCGAAAAAGACACCTTTGAAAAATTACGTTACACGCTATCAGAATAATTTGAATTTCAAAGCATTTCAGACGAAACAATTCCACAAACATGAGTATTGAAAGCAAACATATTGCACATTACATTACCCAATTGTACAATAAATAACAGCACGTCTCGTATTGCGGCCGTGGCTTTCGTAAGCTGTACAATAAATAACTGGTATTCTGCTATACTACGAATTCGTACAAAGTTTTCGACGACCTTTGACGAGATTGCCGGTCGTCTCTTCTATATTCAGTATTGACCGTTAGTGGCGATGTTTTCTGGTTTAATTGCAGTCGCTTAATAATTCTGCGCAATATTCTAGCGGAACGGCCCGGCGCATCCACCATTTTCGTCCACAAATCAAAAATTGTAGCTTGTAGAAAGTTTTCCGAAACTTTTCTAATTAATTGAGCCTCTTACATTTCTACAGTTTCACAGATTGCCATGCCTTTATATCGCTTTTTTTTTGCCTTATGAAAAATTGAATAAAGAAGAAAAACAAACGAAACGAGATGATAAAAATCGAATTCTTGGGTTTTAAATTGTTTCGAAAGACGATCATTATTTAAAGTTCAAATTTCAAGACTTTATTTTACGATATCATGAAAAAAGAAGCGAGTAAAGGGCAATGTAAATTTTTTTAAAGGAATTTTGCTTTTCCTATTGTGTTTACTATTCACCTACCTATTTTACTGAAGGATTTTTTCAACGAAAAATGAATTAACTGTTTGCCAAAATTGTTGCCAAATAGAAGCCAGATCGCCGTATCAAACAGATCAGATCGCCAACAATTATTAGAAAAGTTCGTAGAGTAAATCAGATTAAGAACTCTACATTCGATTGAACACTTTTGTTATCCCATCTCGCAATTTATACAACTTGGTAGTACAATACGAAATCCAGTCAGAAGTCTGGCGAATTAGACAAAAGAAGAGTATTTGGAACACAATTACTGTACGTTGGAGCTCACAGAACTATTCTCATTTCGAAATCTAATCCGACACGTCTGCACGTTACGGATTTGCAACTATTCCAAACAACAAAAGTTTGATACACTTTCACCGTCAAAGAAACTTTACATATCGTCCGGTGAATGAGTGATACAAGAAGCATTTGAAGTTAATCGATTATGTAAAACACTCTATATTTAGAGAGCGTTTCAAATAATAACAAATGGTCAATTTTATAATCAACAGGTGGATCTATGTGGATTTATTGTAAATTAATAGAAGTTACGCATAAAAAAAAAAACGGCTCAACAATAACAATACGACGAGTGATTGAGCATGAAATTCGCTACCATCAATTTTCCAACGTTAATGGAACGTTTTATGAACGATTTTCCACTCTCACATTGAAACGTTTTTCATCAAAATTATACAACAAATATACAAGAGCTGTTGTGTGTTGTTTTTGTTGTTATTGTTTGTTGTAAATTAATATTAAAGGCTTTCATTATATAGCTAAGAGGCTCACAAGTATTAAAATAATACATAACAGAAGCAATTTGAACTACTCTAACAGCAACAGTCAAGCAAAGTACTTACTACAGTCAGAGAGCGTTTTAGTT
Organism: Epicauta chinensis; assembly: GCA_021725515.1. NCBI lineage: Eukaryota > Metazoa > Arthropoda > Insecta > Coleoptera > Meloidae > Epicauta > Epicauta chinensis. Next base: position 351,245 of record JAEDXX010000061.1, read on the forward strand.
AGATGTAATGCAGTTCGTAGCACAAACTATTTATTATGCCATAAGCAATGTATGCTTATCTGGAAGTTGTCTGTTTTCATCATATCTATCATTTCTAATATAGAATTTTTTGCTTTCAGGATTTTAATTCACTTTCATCACTAGTAGGTAAAATAAAAGTCGATAATTTATTGATGTAAATGTTAAGTGAATGAGAAATAGGCTGTACAACTGAGACGTGTTTGTCTGAAATAATTAGAACACGGTTAATTATCATCTCGTTTTCCTTCTTCATCTTCTACTTCACCTTCTGCTTTACGTGGAAGGGTGGCGATGGTTGAAATGACGACCATATTTCTTCAATAATCACATCGTTTATAAATACATCTTATTTGTTAACACAGAAATCCGTTTAATAATTGAGATGAGAAGTTTTATTTCTCTGCCAACAATGAACGACCTTTGCCCTATAAATTATGATACTTCCAATGGTAGTTTTTCATAAAAACCTTTTTTTGCCGTTAAAGCCAATCGATTTGTCTAGTGGATGCAACACAAACAATGTATTTTGAACAATGCAATACTGTGGAAAATAACAAAAATACATTTCCATAGAAGGCTTTTCTTGTATCTAGAATGTGACAAACTACCGGAAAGTCAGTTCACTCGAAATAAAAAACGGTGTCTTAAAAACGATAGAAAATGTCTATTTCTTGACTTAAAAATGCTACAACGTCGGATTTTTGACACAAGAAGCATCTAAATGACGCCAGAGCGGTCAAGAACTCAGTAGGATCTCAGATAAACTGAAACAGAGAGAGAGAGAGAACCTGAGAGTGGCTCCAGATAATTTGTCATGAAACACAATATAAAAAAGGAGATTTATTGTAGACATTCAACGAATGCTAAGACAAATATGTAGGTTTCGGAAATTGAAGAGACTCGGGTTCGTATCCCAACCGGCCATCCGCATTTTTTGGTACAAAAATTACAGAAATATTTTCATTTTCATAATTCAATTATTTGCGACCGACAAAAGTAGATGAAACGTAGGCTATTTGAACAGAAATCGGCTGCCTCTGTCGTACTTCCTATTTTGACTTGTATGAGACAAAGATAGAGAACAATCTACACAGTATAGATAAAACAGCGGAATCATGCATTCTCTTCATTAAGTCTATAAACTAAATGACGAAATGTTTCGTATTTTTGTAATTAATTTTCTACATTCCAGAATTGCAACTATCAAAAGAGAGTTCGTTGTCTTTCTAGTTGAGATTATTTCAAATCTGCCACGAATTGTTTGAGAAATCCTGATATGTAAATTCCTTAAAGATTATAAAAAGTTGGAAACTACGTTTTCTCTAATTTCCCTTTTGTTTCTGGGTGGTATAATTAAGGAAATACAGGTGTTTTCTTAAGGCACAATAAACTTCACCAGTCTAGAGAATACGGTTGATTTAGAGAGTCAAATTACACTAGAAATTGCGTAGCTAGTAGGCATGGAAACAGCTGGCTAATCTTGCCACCTGAACATCTCATACTAAGAAAATATGATCGTTTATACTACGATAAGTTTTAAGAGAATCAACCGAAAATGTTGAAATTATCAAAGAGAAGCGAATATCAAGAGGATTGAAATTTCAATTCTGTTATAATGCAATGTAGAACAAACACATTAACTAATTAATGTGTTTATATTTGTTTCATAATCAGTTTGTGTTTATTTGTTTGTTGTATGAAAGAGTTGAAATTTACACAAATAAAAGCTGAATCAATTGAAATATCCAACAAATACTCTGTCATATAGATTTTTAGATCAAAGACGATCAACCAAAAGGACAAGGAAATTGGTTTAGAAGAAGCAATAGAGCCGTAAAAAGAACAGAGAAACTGGCAAAAGTCAGCTGGAAGAGAAATCTTCGTGCAGTTAAGACTTTTCTTTTGTGCTTTAAAGCAAATAATTGTGAAACGCTTCAGTAACATAAAAAGTCACACTTTAAAATCGCGAACGAGTCGATATAAATCGGGAGAAGAGGAAGGAAAGTTACGTTGGCATCTAATGCAAGAGGATATAAAAAACTGAAAGTGCGTGTAACGCCGCGCGTTAGAGGTGAAACTTCTTGGGTTAGAGATGAAGTTTATTTTTTTTGATTGGTTTATTTTCTTTCTGTCGTTGTCTGAAAGCTCGATTTTTTTCTGCAGTTGTCTTTTTCTGTATTTACATTTACATATACAGTTGCAGTCAAAAATTTTGGACATTTTGTTTTGACGTCTAAAAATATTTCGACTGGGCCAAACATCACTGTTATTATTAACGTTTAATGTCAAAATTACTGACTCTTTTTATATAAAATATTAAAGGCTTTCCTACACCAACTGGCAATTAGATTAGTCCTTGATGTTTGAAATTTTTTGATCGCAACTGTATAATTTAACGCCATTAATTAATTTATAAATTTTCATTTTAAAAAGTTAACAACATTGATTCTAACCTCACTTTCTTTGACGTTATTGTTCAAACATTTCGATATTGTTAATTTTATGAATATAAACCAACGAACGGGCGGGACGAAGTCTGCAGGCTCTGCTAGTTAATTTATAAATTCAAAAATCACCGAGGTAAGCCTTGAAATTTTAGTTTCGTTCCAGAGGGCGCTCTACATCAATCAATGGCACCAACTTTAGACCCTAGTCCCCTAGTGTTTATTCTACGCAGTTGGCATTACTGTCAGAGTATAAGCGACGCTATTGGTAACGCCCCCACTCTTCTGTTAGAGGGGAAGTGTTTCCCCTCAATACATTGAAAAATATTTACCCCCAAGCGCGCCTAAAGAAGTTTCACTTCAAAAATTCCACGGAAAACAACAACGGGACATAATACTTGCGATTCAAAAGCAAAATAGATCTTTAGCTAATTTTAGATGGGATCTGCAATCTCAGCGCGCAATTAAAAACATTCGTTGATATGCTTTAAATTTCCCTTGTAATTGACATTTAAATGAAAGATCCTTTATACACAGCATGACTCTATTATCATTATTGTTATCGTTATTATTAGCCACTGCATGATAAAATTTGCATATGTCTGCTTGATTAAAATAGCAAATACACTGATGTAGATATTTCGGAAATTTGTTTGATATTATAATTATCAATCATTACTATTATTATTATCATTATTAAAGCTGGTATTTTCATATTGTTGTTTGTGGTAGTCGGTGTAGTAATAGTCGTGTTAGTAGATTCTCCACCTACTACCATTATTATTACAATTATAACTTTACAACAATTTAAGCTTAAATACATTATAATTTCAATGTTTATTAAAACTTTATTGTAATAAAATTGCATTGTCTTTTATTTATAAGTTTTCAACAATAAAGTCTACAAACTTGAATAAAATCCTATTTTATCTATTCATAATTTTCCAAATTCAACTCTCACTACTGAACATAACGAGAGAGAGATGCAAAATTTAACAAACAATGGTCTTCTTGTGAACTTGTTGAATAAATTTCGTTGTTCAAGTATTGATTAAATCTTCACCGTTATCAGAACAAACGAGCGACAAAAATAAAACAATAATGTCGAATAATAAGGGCACGTAACTCACATGATTCACAACATTCTTATCATATACAGCTTAACTAATTCATCTAGCAACATAAGAAGGAGTGGGAGGAAGTCTCCTCCTCCTGGTCAGAGTACGTCAACTGGGCGGAGGTGTTTACGTTTATTATTTAGACACTTCCCACTATTTTTAAGATACTCATACTTAATCCACTGGTAGAGAAAACAATATCAACAAACACGTGTTGTCTTTGTCTTACACATAATGATTTTTGAATAATTCTCCATAGACAGCTAGATATATCTTATTCTGAAATGATTTAGACACGAAATTTCGTGTCTTATTCTTTTCATCATAAGAAATTATACATTGTTTGCAAAATTTGCTTTCATTCCATACAAGACAATTGACTGTTATGTCTAACAAAAATTATGAATTTTTTTTTTATCTACTATTGTAAAATTGTGCAGCTCAATTATGGTTGATAATTTCGAACTTCTTTAGACACATATCTTTTTTTATTGATGATAAATTAAATACAATTTATCGTAAATCGAGAATTTTAAATTTAATTGCTTCGTTGTCACGTTTCCTGATTTTTTATGATTTACTTATTATTGTCAACTAAACGTTTATGAAAAGTTGTACGTCTCACTTTCATTATTATCATATCATAATAAACAAAAATGAGAATTGTATCGACCAAGAGATTTGAACCTCCTGTTCAACATTAAATTGTTTGTAAGAAAAGAATAAGACACAGTATAATCGTTTCTTGTCTAACTAATTACAAAATGAGATGTGTCCAAGTGTCTATCGAGCATTATTCAAAACTCATTATGAGTACGACAAAGACAACACATGTTTGTTGATATTTCTTGCTTTATTAGTTAAATTCAACACGTATTTATAGCAACTATTGACCTTGACAAAGTATGCGTATCTTAACAACAATAAACATAAAAAACTCCTCCTCTTCGACCTACTGTGATAACGCAATTGTTCTACCGTAATCCATGAATAGGAGGAGATTTCCTCCCACTTTTCTTCTTAAGTGGCTAGTCGAATTTGGTCCCCGGTATAAGTCGGTTATGATGACAAAAAAATCGATTTGACTTTCAGTAGCGTCAACGTCATTAAATACATCACTACGTGAGCTTTTAGAACGGAAACATTGCTGACTTGGCTATAACAACAAATTTATTATAAGCGATTTCCGATGAAATCTCCCAATATTTCGGATGCATATAGCAAAATCCCCGTACGACTCATAAAAATTGATTCTAGTCTCTATCTTAATCATAAAAAATACCAAGAATCTTATTCTTTCTAGGAGTAGATCCAATAAAAACATATTTTTGTGATAGAAATTTAAAAGAGGGTTTCTTTTGTAAGACCACAAGGGTCGTAATTTCCCATATTCCTACGTGTTTTCATGTTGTATCCACATATTAGCAACAGAATCGACACGTTTTTGTCTATTTATTTATTTTTCGTTACAGGTGTCCTTTGTAGTATCGATCATCCGGAATTGATACGCTATGTTTTATTAAAATGCGAACATAGCGTACCGCCCGAACAACTATATAAAGTTAAATAGCGCAAAGCTAGCCAGAAGATATTTCAATAAATTAAAGATATCATAATCTCCCAACATTAGGTGCTGAATTAAATGTGAATTAATCGAAATTTGTACGCTTTGTTTGTTTCAATCAAGAAACACATTAATATACTTAATATTAGATTGATTTGGAACACTACTCCACCATATATAGGTAATCATATTGTATTGTACTAGGTTCACATATTAATTAAAGCTGCTTATAATTAATCGTATGTAGGTATTCGCTTGTGCCTCTCTATGTGTGGCTGATGAATATGACAATATTGAATCGATTATTCTTCTCACTAATAGGATTTTGTTTTATATCTACACACAGACTCAACGTTTTCAAGCATCATTTTACAACAAATCGTAGCGATAAAAATATCACCTAGTGGAGAATTAAACTTGGACAACTTTACAACAGACTGTTTTTGTTAACCCGTGCATTGATAAGTTCTTATTATTTTTCCAGAAACTTTTCATCACATTGCTTTCTAACAATAATGAGCAATAACAACGTCTTCTTGATTAAGCTTACTTCTGTAAACATTTACGAATTAGAGAGTATTTTTAATAATAATCGTTGGACTCTAAATCCAACACCGATATACTAAAATTACACAAAATCAATCAAAAATAGTGCCCTTGGCGCTTGGTTACAGTAACCTTATAGTAAAAAAACAAAAAGATTGATTGATAACAACGGAGAACGATGTTGACTAGAAAAAAAACGTACGCCTCAACAATGACGATGTGTCTTTCCAATGTCAATCATTCACAAAAAGAAAAGTTGATTAATACCTGAACGTGTAGGAATGTATTTCGGAATAACGAATAACCATGTGTTTTTTGTACACCTTTTCAATGAATTCTGTACACCTACGAAATATACAATATATGTATTTAAAGGCAGTTAAGTTATTCGCACCTTCAGACAATTCTTGTTATTTTTGTCTAAAATCTGACGACAAATCGTAACGATAAAGATATTAAACAGTTAAGAGGGAGGACTACTCTATAGCGCTCTGTGGTTAAACAAAAATTACATAAAATCAATTAAAAATGGTGCTTTTAACTTAAGCCAGACGACACATGACGAGTTCTATGCACTTGTTTACAAGAACCAAAAGGTAAATAAGAAACCGACACAAATAAGAACTAAGATTGATAGCAACGGAAATTGTTGACCTAGAGCTAGTTTTGTTTTGCATTATATCTAGCAATAAGTAGTGGCATTGTCACGAAAACGAAAAATGATAAGTTATTTAGGTACCTATATCGACAGATGAACCGGTGGAATGTAGTTTCAATCTTCTCAAGTTCTATGGGAAAATTTTCAGTTGTACAAGAACCCAGTCGTCACGCTACAAAATTCATAGGGGAAAAGTAAATTTGTGACACTTGTTAGATTATTGCCCATATCCCTTTTAATCCGAAAAGGTAGCATGGGTGTTCTGTAAATACTCCCAAAGTATCTACTCACAATTAAACTACACAACATACGAATTATTAAGTGAACCGTTTGCTAATTAAGTTCACGAACAATCTTGAAAAACTGCCTTACAGTTTGTAAATAAAATAAATTGTCTGCAGCAATCATGTTCATCAACGTCATATTTATGCATACTTTTGAAGACAATAGTAAAACGCGTTCTCTCTACTGTTTTTGTTGTTGTTGTTAGTTAAATGAAAAGGAACAGAGGTGAGAAAACGGAAATAAAGCCTTCTCTTGTTACCCTACAAGACAATTAATGTTTATAAATTTATAAGAAAAGCCCAAGATTGACGTCTTCACAAAAATTTAATAATTGTGTACTTGACTAATAAAACAAGAGCTTCACTAGAATAAGTGGGCAAATAGCCCAATAGCCCACTCCAAACTCCTGGATAACAAAACAAATCTAAAGTTGACTTGAAGTAGAAGCGGCGATAAGTAGCTGGGAATAGTAAATAAAATGATTAATGCATCAACTTGTCGTACATATCCACACGAATGAAGATCACCACTAATTCTTATCGTTATCTATCTATTTCATCATTAATCAATAGACACCTGATATCTATCTTTGTCGAACACATTCACAACAATATACACATAGGTGAGAAGCAACTACAAAATAATCCGTTAATAGCTTGTAATCTTGAATAGGTGTTTTCCAAGCATTTATCTTCATTCGAGGATCACTTAAGATAATATATGAGTTTCGGTAAAATCAACAACTTCTATTCTGCTGCACGATATCTATTTCATTTTAATTCGTTGGATGCTGCATGATAAAAAAAGATCGTGGGACTGTTGTAATTATGATAATAGACATTGAGTGCCAAGAAGTTGAATGTGGTATGTAAAAGAATTTTAGAAATGGGGAATAACCTGGAAAGAACCTCGGTAATAAAGTTCTCCACAGTTTAATTTTTTCTCTTCAGTCCTTTTATCGTTGGGGTTGTTGATATTTCTATTAGTTTTATTGAAATCGGTGGGAAACCTCTATAGACCAGAGAAATCACTGTTATCAATCCTATAATTGTTCATCACAATTGACGTTTACTCTTTTCACTGTAACGAAAAATCTATAGTGCACATTATTGTGGTCGTTTACTTATGTAAGGTTTACGTATTATGTCACGTGTATAGACCTAAAAATGACTATATTCTTTGGCCAATTGTTTGATATTGATTTCACAAGATTGTTAAGGAACCTAGTGGATTAACATTCGAAAAATTAGCACATTATTTATTATTCACACCCTAACATTAACGATATGAACGAGATTTATTTGACATCTTCCTCGCTGATAGATCTAATCAGTTTCGATGTGTTTACTTCGCATGCCGCCCCTGTATAAACAAGAACTTTACTGTTATATATTACGAACGATAGAGATATTACACGCAGTGACTCTTTTACTGTGCTAAATTGATGTTAAGTACAACTTGCTGTTAAATGGACTTTTAACAATTAATGAGTCTATCTAAAACAGAATTCGGTTGAAATATTACGATACTGTATAAATTTACTACCAGGATTGGTTCCTGACCTCATAATGTTACAATATTCATATACGTAATTGACCAACACATATGAAATGATAAAATGAGTGCAGACATGAAAAACTTCATCTTCTTTTTGACATACAATCATGAATGTCATATTATTTCCAGTCGAGTTATTACTAGTCTTTCAACAGTAAATAGAACAGACAGGCAGAATATCAAGGGAAAGTAGTCGGCTTTTTTCTCTTCTTTACAGTCTCTGGAAAGATTCTAAAGGAATCCCTAATGTTTCAAATTTAAGTCTGACTAAGTTACTGGTATCAAAGACTGTTTAAAGAAACGAGCACAAAAGCAAAACGAACATTCTTTCCATTACTACTTTACTATAATCAGGAAATGATGGTATTGAGAGGGATGAAATATGTTCGTTTTTTCTTTTCGTTTAAGAGTACGTGAATCTAGTAATAAATTTTTAAATAATCTGACCTAAAATACAGGCCTTTTTGTGTTATTGTAACGCTTCGATTCCGATTCGTAAATTTGTATCCTACTTAAAGCGTGACAGTTTAAGGTTTATTAATTTTAGCAAAATATAAGATACAAAAAAAACACGTAGAAATATTGTATTTTTTCAATAATGCAATAAGCGCAATAGTGCAATAAATTTAATTTCTTCTTTTCTTTTTTGACTGTTATTAACAGAAAGCCAACAGCAGTGAAAAGCAAATACAACTTTCGAAATTGGATTTCTCAGCAATCGACTCGTATTCTTGTGTTGCATCGATGGAAACACCGATATTTAGTAAAAAAATTCGGAAAGTTTCAAACCCCTATCGTGCACATAACTATTCCACATCACCTTATTACGTCCCTTCTACACCACATAAATTCTAGAATTTTACCATACATGTTACTGTCGAACCAGAACTTTAAACCGTTCTATTACGATAGGAAAACAATGTATTTTGAAAAAATTAACAGGCGATACAAAATGCACGATTACATCGAAGCAACCTGTCAGGTGTAGACTAAATATATGCACTAATAATTGAACAGGAATAATTACTGCAAATCAGTAAAGATGAATTTTATCAATGAGTGGAAAATTAGAACGAATGTACATTCATGGATAAAATATTTCACTATTCACGTGTGTAACGTAAGGTTTTATCCAATAGGTACCGAGATTGCAGTCCTATTTTCATGTAAATTTCATTGTCATGGGTGTTTTTTATTTGTTAATGAATTTATTTGCATTTCAAAGACACTTTCATAAGACAAACTCAATATTAACCAGTGTAATCAACGAGTAAGAGATGGAAAATTTTGATTTTGATAAATGTTGATTCAAGTGGATGCTCTCTGATTCATTCATTCATAAATTTAAAGAAAAAAAAAGTGACAGTGTAATAAATTCTGCATCATTTGAAGAGCATAATGAATAGCAAATCAGTGCGGTATATAGTCCGTTTCAAGCTGAAATAACCTAGATAAGGCGTGACTCAAATAATTTCGAACGAATCGAAGAGCAGGAAACAACTCGACAAATAACCTTTTCTTAATAGTAACAATTGAAAGTTGACTTTACTTTACTAATCTCTCCATGGTAAAGTGACACTTTTCTTCAATAGTGACTTTTAGTTTCTACTGGGGCGATACTAGAAATGATGTTCAACAAGTTTATTTGTGGGACAAAATCGTCGCAATTTTCTTTCTCAATACCATACATTTTTAACAATTCCGCTCGTGGATAAAGAATGATTTTACCACCTTGTACAGTAAATAAAGAGAAATCCGTTAACACGTTCATTAGCGATTTCAATGTGCATTTTCTGGTAGAACGGCTGAAAATAAAAAATTATTTTCGTTATTTTTCTGTACGAATGAAAGATAAGAAATCTCTGACTTTTTACTCTTTAGAAAAGACAAAGCTGTTTTTTCGTTGTTAAATAATAAAATATTGTCTGTTTTGACAAGTTTTCACATTGACGAAGCCAGAATAGCCATATTAAATTCGATCAGATAAATAAATGATATTTGATAACGGACTATACTAATAGATGAAATCAACGTAACTGTGGGTACAGACACAACAAACGCTGACGCGGACAATTGCAAATTCATAATTGTTCCAAATTTAAAGGTAGAAAGAAAAATAAAAAAAGAATGAAAATAAAAACATAATTAAAAATAGATCGAGTATTTTAAGTAAAAAATTTATTATTTCATGATAAATACCTGGAAGATACAAGAGAAGGGATCAGTGTATCTCTTGTCTTCATGATCATCTCCCCCCTTTTCTCTCTCTCTTAAAGCTACACGAAACAATCTCTAATAATAAAGAGTACAATAATAAATAGTAAAGAACACATAAGTCTGTTTAATGCATGCTGACTCTTCCAATATGATGTCGTGTGAATGTTACAACATAATCGGTGCTAAAACTCTTTCCTCTTCTTCTATTACGTTGTTGTTAGATACCTGTTTCTGAGAGTCACTGTTGTTATCTCTGTTTCGATTATTAATGAAGACCTTTAAAACGACAAATTCTATAAGATTAAGACGGAGATAGACAATGTTGAATGTGATTACTTTAATGATCCATTAAGATATGTTTTATTCACTAGTGACTTAAAACAGTCCTCTTTTGCTTCGAAACTCAGATTGTTGTCATTTTTGCACTTATACATATTTCGTTGCCACTCCTGTATATGATTGTGACAACAACAAAAAAAAAAGTAATTCTAATTTTTAATGAATTTATTTACATTTCAAAGGCAACTTCATAGGACAAACTCAATATTAACCAGTGTAATTAACGAATAAACTACACGAGATGGAAAATTCTGATTTTGATAAACGTTGATAGAAGAGAATACTGTCTGATTGATGCATATTTTGTCATTCATATTCATCCGTAAATTTAAAGGGGAAAAATGAGAGTGTAGTAAATTCTGCATCATTTGAAGAGCATAATGAATAGCAAATCAATGCGGTATATAATCCGTTTCAAGCTGGAATAACCTAGATAAGGCGTGGCTCAAATAATTTCGAACAAATCGAAGAGAAGAAAACAATTAGACATAACAAACAGCTTTTCCATGTCTTCTACATGAAGACTCTACAGTTTTCATATGCTTTTAATCGATTAGTGAAAGGAGGAATTGGATGAAATTTCCACAAAATTAAAATAGTAGATTTTAGTAATGAGTTTAACGAATCAATTTAATACCAACCGAAAGTATGAAATTCAATTTTTTTTTAATTTTCTAAATTTTATTCGTACAGTTTTCAATGGTTGTTGATTGCTATTGGATTTCTCTAAACAACTAGCAATTATTTTTGTTTATTTGCTATTGGTTGTTATGGCGTTGGTCGATGGTAAAGCGTTTACTCAACGGTAAAGTAACCAATTTGTTTGCAAACAAATTATGTTTAAGTAGGAATTTTTAGATGACTTAACTGTACAATTATGCAGTTTTTGCTTTTAAGCGAGCAAAATACTTGGCATATATAGGGCAAAATAATGGGACACGAAGAAGCGGAACGTTTAAGCGGGTTTTGCATTTATGCGGGTTGCATTTAAGTAGGTCCGACTATAGTCCATTTGAATACATGTATTAATTCTTGGCACCTACCGGCGATTCCAATAATAGGCGTTTGTTGAGTCTGTACACATAAGCACCGTTGGAGGCTCAATGTCCAAAAGAGGGATGATATGTCATATTTTTCTGTCACAAATGCCTAGTTCAGGCATAAATTTTCTGTTTCTATTGTTTAACTGTATGCCACTTTTGCTCTTGTTAGATAAAATAAACATTTTTTTGTCCGAAAGTACAATGTCAGCTCCTTGATCAAATTCGAAGAAAATATCACTTCTTATCTAATCAACTGCTACTTGAACACAAATCACTAAAAATACGTATTTCATTGGAAATTATTTTTTTTTTGCAATTTTAATGTCTTATCGTTATCTTCAAGGGTGTTCTTTTTTTTATTGACAAAGCAAATACGTCAATGTCTTTCTTCATAATTACCTCAACCAGATTGAGTTAGAGCCTCTACACTGCAATATTAGTCAACAAAATAACAGTTTTATGTTTTCTAGAATTTTAACAGTAATTTGACAAACTATTTGAAGCATTCACAAAATGTAAACAATAGAATGTGAAGTAAAAGAGCAACTACGCAGTAGACCAAGGAACTACTTAATTAAGTTTTTTTATTGTTTATCTAGATACTTGAGAAACTGCAGTAATACCTAGAAATGACATGGGTCGTATCTTATCTCAATTTAATTAAGAACGAAAAAAAAAATTCGTTCACTTGAAGCTAAAAGCAAAAATATCCAAAACAATCGGAATGATAAGACATTTAGAAAAATACTAGTGGTCCAACTACTATAAAATCCCTGGTTTCAATCACAGTAGCACAAATCAGTTTTTGCTTGGTTCTAGATCAAATCAAAAATGAAAGCTTTCATCGCCTTCACCTGTTTGGTAGCTGTTGCTGTGGCAACACCATCCCAATGGAGTCAATTCAAATTGACCCACAACAAGACCTACCAAGATGCCGCTGAAGAACTAACCCGTATTGAAACCTTCTATGAAAACTTGAAGAAAATCGAAGAACACAACAAATTATACGAACAAGGTTTGGTTTCCTACAAAATGGGTGTTAACAAATTCGCCGATTGGACACAAGAAGAATTCGCAAAATTCTTAAAAATGTCTAAACGTCCTTTACTTAAAGCCACCAGTACTTATCAAGCTCCAGAAGGTCTTGAATTACCAAGCTCTGTTGACTGGAGAAACCAAGGAGCCGTTACCGGTGTGAAGGATCAAGGAAGTTGTGGATCCTGCTGGGCTTTCAGTACCGTAAGTTTTACCAGTACTCCTTTGACATTTTGTATTTTATGATTGTTATTTGCCTTTCACCATTAGACTGGATCTTTGGAAGGTCAACTTGCCATCCAAAAGGGATCGCTTGTTTCATTGAGTGAACAAGAATTAGTTGATTGTTCGACAGCCAATAGCGGTTGCAATGGTGGTTTAATGGATGCCGCTTTCGAATACGTTCAAAATAATGGTTTAACAACTGAAGCCAATTACCCATATGATGAATATGATGGCACATGTAGACGTGGTAGTTTAGCTTCAGCCGTCAGTGTTAGTGGATACGTTGATATTCCAACCTATAGTGAAAGTTCTTTACAATCTGCCCTTGCCACTGTTGGTCCAATTAGTGTTGCTGTTGATGCTTCTTCTTGGTCATGGTATGAGAGTGGTATCTTTACTGGTTATTGTAGTTCCTATTCTTTGGACCATGGTGTCTTAGCTGTTGGTTATGGTACCACCAGTAATGGTGTCGACTATTGGATCGTCAAGAATTCATGGGGTTCAAGTTGGGGTGAATCCGGTTACATCAGATTACCACGTGGCCAAAACAAATGTGGCATTGCCTCTATGGCCAGCTATCCAACATTGTAAATTGATGAAATCATAATAAAACTTATTGCATATTGAAAATGCGTTATTTTTATTGTACGAATCATTAAGCCCGGCGTTTGCTAGCTGAATAAATGCTTGATATTTTCGTTTCGTTCATAGCACTTTTATGAATTTATGTAAGGAGTGCACTGAGTGGACCATTTTCGATGGTTTTGCAGGGTATCTCCTATAAGGAGAGCTCGTACAGAATAATGGATAGTACATTCCTGTCCTACTTTTTCCTGACTAGTCAGATGGTGCAATTAGATTTTTGCTATGTTCTTTTGTTTTCGAGTTATGGCCGTTTATTCACTTTTTTGCGATTTCTAAGATGCCTTATATCTCGTAGGCTTTCAAAAAAATTGACGCTTTTCCCATAGTTTATAGTGTAGTTTTTAAAACTGATTCTATTTAGCTAATTAGATTTTCTCTAGCTCTCACCGTTTTTGAAATATAACACAAACTTATGTTTTTTTAAATGGAACCTATATTTAATTTATCGCTCATTAAATTGCTTATTTTTTTCTGATTCCAAATATATATAGTTTGATATAGTTATTATCAAAAATGCGGGAGTTATTTTGAAAATTTCGATTTCGCAAGTAGTGATTTCAAAAATTATACTCGAAAGGACTTTAGAGTGCCATGAAACAAATTATATCTGTTGCAAAATAAGAAAACAAAAGAATAAATACATAGCAAACAAAATAATAGTTTGTTGACAATCTAAAAAACGATTGTTTCATAGCACTCTAAAGTGTTTTCGAATATGATTTTAGGAATTTTTCCCTGCGAAATCGAAATTTTTCAAATAACTCTCACATTTTTGAAAATAACTATAGCAAACCATATATATTTGAAATCAGAAAAAAATAAGCAATTTAATGAGCAATACATTAAATATATGTTCCATTTAAAAAAACACAGGTTTGTGTTATATTTCAAAAATGGTGAAAGCTAGAGAAAATATAATTAGCTAAATAGAATCAGATTTAAAAACTACATTGAAAACAATGAAAAGAAAATGAACTTTTTCGATAGCCTACGAGATATGAGGTATTTTTGAAATCGCGAAAAAATGAAAAACCGGAAATAACTCGAAAACAAAAGAACATAGCAAAAATCTGATTGCACCATCTGACTAGTCAGGAAAAAGTAGGGCAGGAATGTGCTATCAGTTAGTTTGTACGAGCTTTCCTTATAGGAGATACCCTGCAAAACCATCGAAAATGTTCCACCCTGTACTTGGGCAAGAAAACGAATACGAAGCGACCTGAATGTGCTATTTTCGACAAAAATTAAAGAGCGGTAGTGACAGTGGAAGGATGAAAGAATTTGGCAATTGTCACAGCTTAGTAATAAATATCACGACAGAAAAAAATCACTCATTAAACATGACACCCTTTAAATCAATAACATTCAACATCGTCTATCTCCGTCTTGATCTTATAGAATTTGTCGTTTTAAAGGTCTTCATTAATAATCGAAACGGAGATAACAACAGTGACTCTCACAAACAGGTATCTAACAACAACGTAATAGAAGAAGAGGAGCGAGTTTTAGCACCGATTATGTTGTAACATTCACACGACATCATATTGGAAGAGTGAGCATGCATTAAACAGACTTATGTGTTCTTTATGATTTATGATTGTATTCTTTATTATTAGAGATTGTTTCGTGTAGCTTTAAGAGAGAGAGAAAAGGAGGAAGATCATGAAGACAAGAAAGACACCGATCCCTTCTCTCGCATCTTCCATGTATTTATCATGAAATAATAAATTTTTTACTTAAAATACTCGATCTATTTTTAATTATGTTTTTATTTTCATTCTTTTTTTATTTTTCTTTCTACCTTTATATTCGGAGCAATTATGAATTTGTAACTGTCCGCGTCAGCGTCTGTTGTGTCTGTATCCATAGTCATGTTGATTTCATCTATTAGTGTAGTCCATTATCAAATATCATTTATTTATCTGATCTAATTTAATATGGCTATCATGGCTTTGTCAATGTGAAAACATGTCAAAACAGACAATATTTTATTATTTACCAACGAAAAAAACAGCTTGAAAAATGTATAAATTTGTCACTCTGGCGTTTCTAAAAAGTAAAAGGTCAGAGATTTCTCATCTTTGATTCGTACAGAAAAACAATGAAAATTATTTTCTATTTTCATCTGTTCTACCAAAATCTTTTCGATACACGACAGATCTTCGAACTTCGTATATCGAGAATTGTTTTAAGCTAACAGTTGCTGTAAATGATAGAAATAACCAATCGTTAAATGTTTAATGATGAAACTATTCTAGAAATTATCAAATATTCACCATCTGGAAATATCGCTGAAATTACAATTCCGATACACAATTATCAACTGATAATTTATACTGTAATTTCCATTAAATTTTCAAACAATATTGAAACTTTTCCGTTATTAGACAAACAAATGTAAAATTACCATCATTTAGCTACGCATATAAAAGCTTCAGGTAAATATTTAATATTCGTCATAGTGAAACTGTTCGTGTACTATTTTCGTTTCTGTTTTGTATTTAGTTAATTGTCCATTAAAATATTGGACAGTTAGTACGATTACTGATCTTATCTAATCGATAAATAGACTAGAATTATCAACCATTATCGATTTGGTTGGCCTGAATAAGTAATATTTTGATGGTTTAATGTATGTATTTAGATGGAAAACTTTCCGAAATATGATCAGAAATCATCGTCGATTAAACAGTTTGAAATTGTAGTTTCCGATTTACATGTCGACAATACCTGGTTATGTTAATCAAAACGAGAACTACACCGATCCGTACGAAGTAAATACGTTGTGTATTTTTTTTACATTTGGGAGCATTTTTTTCTAATTAATGAAAAAAAAAGAATTTAGATCAAAGTATAAGTTAGTCGAACTTACAAGAGGTACTCTCACAGAGATGAGTTTTCGGAAACAAGTATAAAATCATTTGACGCAACGAAAATTAAGCAAGTCATTGGAACTTAAAACTTGTACAAGTTTATACTGTTCTCGCGCTAGACCGAGGCGTTAAAGGACCACCCTCGATCCAGAGACGTATAGATGGTTTTGTGTAGATAGCATTTTATAAAACCAACACTGACAAAAATCTCCCGATGAATAATAATAAAAATTAATTATCACAAGACTTGTTATAATTTTTTCCTCATTGTCAGTGAAAAGATGCAACGGCACCTTTTCGGTAGAATCCGTATTGTTACGCTTCTTATTTGATAAACATAAGAAAAGAGATCCACCCACCCTCTTACTAACATGCATCCATCAGCGTCAACTCCCGCCTGGGCCTGGTGCGCGAACAAGAAACGAAAGCCGAGCAATAAGAAGCGGAGAAGAGATAGAATTGGATACAATTAATTAAAAACCTGCCTCTGGTCGCACTTATCAGCTAACTCAATTATCCAAAAAACGCAAATAAGCCATTTGGGTGTATTTAAGATGTTGAGAATTTGACTAATTTTCTGAACCGTCTGCTTTCAGTTGAAATTGTAATGACAGAAGGTCCGGTTGAACAATCGATTTCAGAGAATAGTATTTCATCGGGATTGCCACCAATCCATCTAAATCGAATTACAGCAACAATAACGACAATTCTATTTGTAATAAACAGAATAAACAGGCTCTAATTGTTTTATTTGTTTAGAGATAATTATAATTAAAGAGTGGAAATAGTTGAAATTTAAACAAAACCGAACAAAAAAAAACAAAGCAAACATAAATGTATAGATGTTGTGCTATTTATTTTTTAAAGAGAAATAATTGGGGAGAAAAAGGTGCTTCATCCTCTTATAATTTCGATTAGTAAGCGATACAATTAAAAATTTAGATAATTCTCAAAGTATTTTTTGCTAATTATGAAATCTTAGGATAGAATTGTAAAGAAGCAAATATAAAACAAAAAAAAAAGTCGAAATTTATAGAGATATTTTTAGGGAGATTTCATCTCTTCCCAAAGAAGTCTCAATTTCTTCTAGCAGGGTAGAAGTCTGTTTTCAATTACGATTTAATTTAGTCGATTAATTGGAATAGATAGTAAAAATAAATAAATAAAACAGAGACGGATTTAATTAATTTCTATTGATATTTTCGTTACGATTTTAATTAAGAATTATTTAAATATTATAAGACTCAATTAAGAACAGCGAATAAAGAAAAACAAACACGCAACACGAACGTATCTAACAACAAATCTAATTCTAACATTAATTAACATTTTTTTCCATAATAACGAAAATTAGAAATCCGTTCCTGTTTATTAATTAATAAGCTACGGAGTTTATTGTGTAAATATATGGAAACATATTGGTATAAATGCACGTGATTTTCAAACAAAATTAAACAGCTTTTTGAATAATTTTCTGTTTATCGAATTTGAGGCGTACACATCACAATTTCCTCTTCTAATTGTCAATTAAGAAAAAACAATCATTTTTTATTTTTAGTTCGATAAATAAATAATGCACTCCTATTCACAGCTATGTTGTGGAATAAATGTTGAAAATTTCGATAATTTTTATGTAAAATTTTATGTAATTCTATGTATGATGTATACGCAGTCTATTTTAATTCAAACAACTTGACCTAACTGTTTTATACAGTCATCAAGCGTGCCATCTCTCTCCGATACAATAAAATTGGCTTTAGTTAGTGTCTTCATTGTTTTAGTCAACAATCAAAGATTGGCGTGCAAAATCTCCGTGATTAATTTCAAAGAGATTAATTATAGAACATGTGTCTAGATTGAATCTATAAACTTATCGGAACGACTTGATAAATCTTTAATGAATACACTGTCAATCCGTGTAGATTTATTTACTTTGTGCATAAAGAAATAAACAGTGATTGCTCAAGGGATAAGGTTGTGACTCGTACGATACACACGTATACTTGATGCGATAATATGTTATTATAATATCAATAATTCAAGATATCAAGTAACAATAAAAACAGGAAACGGAAGCAAATGCTGATCCAGTTGCTTTAGAGTTTATGTGAACCGTACGTTTACCTGTTTAAAGTTTCGAATATAACTTCGAGGTATCCTAAAGGGTGAACGTTTATAGTGCGGTCAAGTCACGCTTTCCGAAAATGCTGTATCTCTTGAAAATAGGGTTGAAAACCGCTACCTCTTCTTTGTATTTGCGTGTATCTCATTCGTCACTTGGCAAGGTATCTTCTTCATATTATTTTTTTTCACAGAACTTTGCAAAGATGCTACGTAAAGATTCTTAATACGTCTAGCGAGAAACGAATCTCTTGTTGCACAGGCGCTTGCAATCGATTCTAAAGACGCAAAATACAGGATGTGCCTATAAGTTTTGTAACCATTCTCAGATCAAACACCCGGTATATAGCCTAACATAGATTTACTATCGTAAAGCCTGTGGTACCCTTTTCAATATTGCAGTCAATAAGCGCATGTGCCGTCTTCACAGAATGTTCGATATCTAGTCATCTAGTTCTGTTGCTTTTCAATCTCCAAGTGATATACACGGTTTGGCTGCCATATTATTCTGTTCCACCAAACTAACTCGAATGTTATTGTTTGCATCTCATTTCGTTATTGTTACGATTCGTTTTTATTGATTATCTGCTCGAATGGTAAATAAAGTATTAGTTGCTGGAAGTGCAAAGCCGTGTACCTATATCATAAACGCATTAAACAATCACCACAAGACTAAACGAAGGGCCCTACAGTCCTATAAAGGGATAGAATGGGTGGTCTTTATTATTAGCGCTAAGTTTTGGTGATTTTTTTTTAATTGATTATTAAGAATAGATTCAGTGTGTCACCAAGTAAATAAACGAGTGGTGTTTTCTTTGTTTTTCAATTCTACCAAAACAGGTGTTTTCCAAATATTCCTATCGCTTTTGTATAAGTTTAATCAATGATTCGTGTGGAATATTTACACGTTCCATGCTATATGAAATTGTGTTGTTTTTGTTGGCTCATATTTAGGGAAAAAGCGTTCCTAAAAGACTCATCAACAGTAGATATATAGAGTCATCTGTCTCGCCAGCAGATATTAAAAAATCAATTTCTGCGGTAATATACAAAAACTTTTAAGTATAGAATAACGAACAAGATTTGATGCAACATTGACCAAGTTCTAATAATAAAAAGATTGAAGATGAATAGTTTAAATTTAAAGGCTACAAAGTCTGAAATATCTAAGGACTAAAGAATAGATGATGAATTAATAATTAGACAAATAAATCAACGCAACTAAACAATCTCTTAATCAAAGCAAAATTGGTCCCTAAAGAGATCAAAATGGAAACCAAACAACAAACAACGCGGACCTAAGATTAGAGCGATTAAAATGAAACACAAAAGACACTAAATTGGATCATGAATGATGCAACAACTTACCAAATAATAATATTTCAGAAATAGAAGATTTGTCGAAAGATAAATTAAATAGAAAATATTAAAAAATGGGAGAAAACATTGCAAACATTGAGTCAAGGAAGATATTAGCGTAAAAAACAACAATTCTCTTGATCCCAAAGGCCAAACCATTATTCTGAATTATTCACCAAAGATCGCTTCCTGTAATTTCCGACGTCCGAAGATGTGACTTGAGACAGATAGGCAAGAGAAGAACATAAGAGAAACATCTATAGGGTTGCGGGTGGCAAAACGGGGCAGGAGGGGACAAATGGGGTACCCCAAAAATTCAGTCGAAAAATTTTTGTTTTCTCTAAATGTCTCTTAAATGCTCAACAGTTGTTTCTTGCTTCTAACATTATTTTACGATATCTTATGCCATAAAACGACTTTTATTTAAAAAAAAATTATCTTACTTTTTGGAGGGGTACCCCATTTTGCCCGCAAAAAAAATTATGGCAGCTGAAAATTTGACATTAATTCCATTCAAAAAAAGGAAGATTCAGCATATTTAAACCCCTGAAAGCTGAATATTTTCTTAAGTACCCCGTTTTACCCCCTCTACCCTTATTCTCCTATTGTTTTCATCTTCTTTTCTATTATAACAATTTCAATGACTACCTCTGCTTCATGATAATCAACGGCTAATTTCACAGCATGTTTCAATGAGGACGTACACTAATGAAAAACTATAACAACACTCGATTTAATGAAATGTAATTGTGAAGTCAACATTAGACATTAAAAGCAAATATCGCGTGATCCCGGTATGATAAATGACTAACTGTATGCGTGTTTATTTGGTTTTTAATAAAACAAAACTCCTTAGTTTGGTATTTTCCGACAAAAGCAGAAAGTTAATTTATGGTTATATGCACTTTAAAAGAGTATAAACAATAAGATTCCTATCCTATTCTATTCTTGAATAGATGAAATATTATAGCTGAAATTATTACACACAGCGCTGAAATAATGAGAGACGAGTATTTTTTATAGCGATTTCTTATGTATTATTTCGCAAAGAAAGATGACATAGAAATAATGGGGGAGTAACATGTGTCGCTACTGTGTTATTTATCAAAATTTCTTTTAACCAATGCCATCCAAAGAAGGCGAAATCCATTAAATTTAACCCAACGTTTCACAGCGATAACCCAGTTTAGTGTTTAAAATTCAATTCGACATAATCTTCTATATACCGGGTGTTTTTTTCTAAATAGGCACAGCTGCGGATCTCCCATTAGCCGACAACTAAGAGAAATATCTTATATCGTCAGATGTACACGTTCTTGGGACTTTTATTGCTCTTAGTTGACGGCTAATGGGAGATCCGCAGGTGTCCCTATTTAGAAAAAACACCCGGTATACACCCACCCGTACATCAGTACAATTTTCTAATTTCCGTATTCTTTAACATTCCATACAGAAAATAAATGATATTAAAAAAGCAACACAATCGAGTCCGATTCGAGAATAAATTGGAACGGAATATTATTGAAATTTGTAAAGCTTATCAAATCGATACATCAATCAAATCGACATTTATCAGTCCGATATTAATACAAAGCTTATTTTTAAAATAAACACAACACTATTCCACGATTATATGACGGTTATTGAATCGTTTTAATTTTCTAAAACTACAGTTTTAACGGGAGATAAATAGTAACACTTTAGAAAATCCTTGTGCGACCCCGGATTAGATTTTATGCGACATTGGATAATCCTGAAAAGGCTAACTTGGATCTTTAGAAACACTAATGAAATTCCAAAAATAATTTGATTTCGTTGTTATTATGCCAAGGGTTGGAATATCATATCTTTATTGTTTTCTAAAATTAAGAACAGGTAAAGGGAGCATTTCGGAGAAATATTGTTAACAGTCACTGTTTTTTAAATGAATCAAATGGAAATGGAAATAAATAAATAAATTCAATTATCGTTTGTTTTCTATGGGACTTGTTTCACATTGTGTAGCTTTATTTATTGATAAATTGCTTCAGTGATGTGTTAGAAAAAGACAAAAATACATTCTACACAATAAAGCCGTATTAAAACTGTAATATAAAGCATTCCTAAAATCCCCATTATTCCTCCAAAGAATGGGAGGGAACCTGACAGTGATGGGTATATCCAAAAATGTAAATTGCCTTTGTTAAATTAGTTCATAGACGAATTTGTAAAGCCTACCTTTGATGGATTCCTCTTCTCAATCCCGCGCCGATTTAACACTTACTGTAAATAAAATAAAAACAAATTATCGAAAATTAATAGAAAAATTATAGAAATTACCCTTGAAAATGCACGGTTGTATTCGTCAGGTAGCTCCCTCCGATCCATGGACAAACACTGCACTGCACTTCTCTACACTGACACTAACTTGAATTTCACTACACTTTCACTGATAATTTAATGACCAGTGTTAACGCGACAAAGTCTAAAATTGAACTGATCACAATTTGTTTAGAACAGCAAAAAAATTATCATTGAAAGATAGTCAACCGAACTCTTATCGGTTATTATTGATAGCAGAACTACAAATTTACATCGATGGAAATTCTTTAATTTATTGAAATTGTATTCTATTCTATTTCTATTTGATTTACTAGTCAATTATATACCAACAAGGCAACAACGTTTATGGTTGCATTTACAAAATCGAAGAAAAAACAGTTTTTTCAATTGACTACTCTTTGGATCGGACAATTTTGAAGCCTGCATCCAACAGGGATAAATACTATAAATGGCAATAAGCGCAGTTCTAAGTACTGTAAGTTTCTCATATTAGTGCTATTTAGCTTTCTCTATTTACTCAGTATTTATTGGTTTTACTGTAATATGGTAATGTGGCGCTCCACTCACATTTTATCTGTTTATATTCCATTTTATGGGTTAATTTCCATAAAACAAACTGAACTTTACAACTATTACTTTACGGATTTCCTGCTTTCGCTGCAGTAAAATTCAAATCTTGACTGATCTATTCAGTGCCGGTCCTAAGGATTTTGGCGCCCGCATGCAGTTTATTTCTAAGCGCCCCTTTACACGTCCCGTTCTCCTACAGCAATTTTACGTATAATTATTGATTAAACGTAAGATTGCTGATCAATAATAAATATTTGCTTATTAGATTGCATCAAAAAAATCGCCTATTTTTTTTCATCCAAAAAGTACCCTGCAAATATTGTTCAGGATGTCGGAAAAATGAGCATGTGAAAATATCAGTTTTTAATTTTAATATTAATAGGTGCGATTTTCCATTTAATTAACATGGGAAAAATTTTTCTTCAAGATCTGGAATTTTGCTACTCTTTAACCGTTTATCAGATTAAGAAGATCATGGCATACTCTTGTAGAGAATTGAACGCACTACAAAAAATGTCTCTTATAATTTTTTGATAAATTTACTCTTTTAAAAGTTATTTAAGATGAAGGTTGGAATTCACCAAAATTTTTAAAGATATTTTCACTTTTTTGGTGAATTTATCAAGCTAATTGCCAAATTTTGCCCTAAATTATTTGTTTCAAAGTCTTTTTTTGAATTTGTGTTTAGTTCATATGACAATAAAAATGCAAAAATGACGAAGACTATAAACAGCATTTGCCATACATCGAATATGGCCTCACATCTCCTGGAATTTTGCAGGAAATTTGCTCTGTTGCAGTAGCTCCCAAAAAAATCGATGAAAGAAATTCTTTATAATCGTTTCTCTGATGATATTTCTGCAAAATATAAAATTGATTTTAGAAGAAAATTTAGACATTTATACCCATTAAAATAATTTTAACATTTATGGTCGCATCCTCAGTACGCTTCAATTTTGAAAAATTGAAAGACAAGCCGCAAATGATTCCTAACTTAAATTATAAAAAGAGTAATCCATTAAATTCGAGACCAAAAATTTAAATACAGTTTAAAAAATTTATTAAGCAAAAACAATTTATAATTATGACTTTAACTACAATTGAGATATTATTAGTACAGAAAAAAAATTGTAGATCAGAAATATGAGGTTTGATAATAAAGATTAATATTTTTAAAATGTTTATATATCAAGAAAAGTGTCTAGATCAAGATTTTTTGGACAAAACTACCATTCAAATGGACTGAAGATACTCTCAGAATTTCAAAAAGACTTTGAAACAAATAATTTAGGCCAAAATTTGGCAATTAGTTCTGTAAATTCACCAAAAAAGTGAAAATATCTCAAAAATTTTGGTGAATTTCACTTTAACTTTAAATAACTTTTGAAAGAGTAAATTTATCAAAAAATTATTAGAGACCTCTTCTGTAGTGCGTTCAATTCCCTACAAGAGTGTGCCATGATCTTATCAATCTGATAAACGGTTAAAGAATTACAAAATTCCAAATCTTGAAGAAAAATTTTTCCCATGTTAATTAAATGGAAAATGGAAAATCGCGATGAGGCACCTGTTAATATTAAAATTAAGAGCTCATATTTTCACAGGCTAATTTTTTCGGCATCCTGAACCATATTTGCAGGGTACATTTTAGAAAAAAATAGTCGGTTTTTTATATTGCAAACTTATGATGACATAAAATTAACTTCTAAAATTGTGTTATTCAAAAATGAACTTAAGAATTATGTCCCGGAAGCGGCGCCCCTGTCTTAGCGGCGCCCGCATGCAGGGCATGCTCTGAATGCCCGCTTCCGCCGGCCCTGGATCTATTTTTCTATGCCATCTCACACGTTTTCTAAAAGAAGAGTTTTATTGTTGTGATTATAAAAGAGACGATATTGTACCTTTCAGCCTGCAACGTTTTAACTGCTTAGAAATCTCTACTTTTCTAAAATTTTCAACCCCAACTGCCATTCTATAAAGCAATAAAATTTGATGGAGACATCAATAACAGCATCAACTATAGTGTGTGCAACACTATAAATAATAGAAATGAACAGAAAAATTGAAAGAGAAACAAGAAACACACAATGTAACAGGATGAAGCGTTTTAATCCTGTCGTTTCTTCCAGGTCACTGACGTTTGTTTCTATTTCGTTTCCTTTCCTTTTGATTGGAGTTTTCTCTTCAAAAACATTGCTCTTTCTGTGGTTTGCCTTCAAAAATACTCCATTGTAATTGAATGTTTTAGAAAAACTAAAAATAAAAAGGTATTTCCAATAGAAGGAAAAACATCCAATAATTTAAGTATTTACATTTTTAGAGAAGAACTGACAAGAATAACAACAAAAACGAATATTACAAATGATAGGGGAGTTGTATAAAAGAAATTTAAACGACGTTTTTCTTTCTTTCATCATTTCTATAGAAAAAGAAAGAGAATTGTGAAAATTGCTGTGATTCAATTTCCTCCAAGAAGTTATGGTGGAATTGATTTTTCTCATTTTCCCATCAATTATGAAGGCGACAACTATTCCAGTTAAATTGATAAAATTATCAGAGAAAGATAGAGAGGGGGGGGAGAAATAGAAAAAAAGTACGGATTAACGAGCCGATCCGGATTTATCTTTTATCCGGTTCTCTATCTCTTGATACATTTGATTGAATTTATCCTTTACTCATCTCCTCACTTTTGAAAAATTGAACTTTCAGCTGCTAAGAGATCAAACTTCTCCTGAAAAATATGCCTGAGCAGGTGTGAGTTCGGTAGTAGCGATACAATGTTGTGTTAAACCGGAAGAATTGATAAACGGATATTTAATTGTAGTAGCTTTGGTATTGGTGGTAGTTCAGATAATCAGCAGGAAGTTATTGGAAATAGAAACAAGAAATTATGTTTCGGTTAGCAGGAAATCAGGACGATTCTGTGGTATAATTTATAATGAAACTAAATTCTGTCTTGTCCTAAATTCTCCAATAAACCACACAATATTGATTTATTGTTAGTGTAATTATCTTTTTTCTATTTTGCGTCCGTAATAGCGCTATTATTAAACTCGCTACTGTATCGAAATGAGCTCATTTCGATACTAGTGCTGAAATGAAAAATTTAGTAATTTTTTTTCCACTTCGGTTGGTAACATTTTCATTGATTTTGACAACTGTCAAAAATCATAAAAACAAGATACTTAATATACCGTTTTTCGTACTGATCTTTGGATTTATCGGGTAGTAAATTGCTTCCTGCATTTTCAGCAATTTCCCTTATTTCAGGTGGACTACATGAAAATTCTTCACTCATTGTTAAATAAGCAATTTGGCGAAAAAAAAACAATTGACTAAGAGTGAAAAATAAAACAATTGAAAAGTTTCCCGGTTGAATGTTCAATTGTTATATCAGTAACACCAACTCCCACCATTTTTTTTTTGTAAAAAGGGCACAAAATAGGCAAAAGGAATTGTATAAAAAACTCGTGTCAGAAGTCGTATCTTGGACTCGTGCAATAATAGCGACTTCTGACACTTGTTCTTTAATATACTATTTCTTCTGTAGTTGTTATTGATGTTGAGAAAGTCAATAATTAGACCAAACGGAACCGGTATTTCAAAGTCATAACGCTAGAAATTCGTATCACAACAACCCCTGATAACAGGTCGTTTTCGTTGGGTAGTAAACGGAGTTGTAATCAACTGAATAGTATCCCATGAATGAGTGTATCAGTGAAAGGGAAATCTTTACAATGTGCGCAAAGACGTGCGATATACGATAATAATAGCAGCAACTCGATTATCGAGATTGTTGAACAAACAGCGAATAATAACAAAAGTTTTTCCATAATTTTTCGAAAACTTTAAATAATAGAGTTGGACAAGTTGTTAAAAAGTTGGCACTTTTCGAGTTTAGTTTAATGTAGGCAGTAGATTGAATTTAAACGGAATTGTTGGAATTTTATTCATTTCCATATTGCATAAACTTGATGAAGATTAAACGTATTGAATGGAATTTCCAATAACAGAATGTTTCATTAACGAGAAAACAATTTAAATAAAACACCAAAATACTCTTTGCTAGATAATTGGATAAGTGCTCGCCATTAGATGTGATCGTGTTTTGCATCGATCTACTATCACTCTTTGTTTATTACATTTTTATTTAAGTGATTCTATAGTGCAATTAGCAGATATAAAGTTAAAAGATGCACTCTAGAGCTTTGGCTAACAACTTAGTTTCCTCTACAATGTAATTTAAACATGTACAAGTCTTAAATTCTACGACAATTCTCGTATGACTCGCAGATTAATTTGATTTTATGATCGTCAGGAAAGGAGTCGAAGAGATCATTTATCTTTAAATCTGCTGGTTACACAACGGATCTATATAGGGGTGGGTGGAACACGACGGAGCCCCTAAGCCAGTAATTACTTTTTGTGGCTTTCTACTAACAAATAAAGTTACTTTTGCTCTAATTGAAACAAACCCATACAAATTTTGCCGAAACTCTAAAAAAAAATTTCTTTTTTTCTGGGGCACGATGGACCCCCCCTTAAAAATTGTAATTTTTTTTTTATGCAAACTATTCTGATGTATGTACTGTTTGCTTATAAATGGTTTTTCATGGTTACTTTTCGCCTAGATATAATTTTTTTGGGTGGTCTTTTAAGCGCCAAGTATCGCATAATGGCTTAAAAAATTGAATTTATAATAATCTTCAAAAAAAGAGAAAAAAATTCCCCCGTATTTTTTCATCAAAAGGAAGGTTTTTAGGGCGTCTGAAAAAATTTAATTTTTAACGACCACCCTAATGTACAGCTATTAAATTCTACGACAATGCTCGCATGACTCGCAGATAAATTTGATTTTGTGATCGTCAGGAAAGGAGTCGAAGAGATCATTTATCTTTAAATCTGCTGTGTAATCCTGAGGGACTTAAGTTACTATCCTTGCTATGAGTATAATGATTTATTTTTGTACTAATACTCGTATATTTGTGGGTAAAAAACGAAGGTTTTAATTTAAATAATACATAACTTTGGACACGAAGAACTTTTTAAAGCGCACTTGTTGCAAGATTTCTGTTTTTGTTCCCTTAAACTTCGGATATTTTCCAATTATTTCCGTTCATAATTGACCCGCATTATAAAAGGATTTCGCAACAGATTCTGATATTTATCGGTAATAATTACGACGAAAACCTGTAGCGTGGCTTGTTAATTATTGGCGACAAATCAAATTTAAAATTGTCGCCTTCGTTATTTGCTACAGTATTGTGGTTGTTTTTTTTATTCTCTTAATCTCGCTCGTTTTCATCGTCTTTAACATAAAGAGATAACTCTGTTACCACTGGAATTATAGGAAAAACTAGTAAGAAACGATGAAATTAATGGTGCAGAAGTTTATCGTTTTTTCTCCTTCTCTGTATCACGGTTATCACGATCATTATATTTTCTTATCACTAAAATTTATCTGCCGGTTATACTTTTTAGTTATCTACACTTTATTATCAACACACACGGATATGTAAAGAAGATAAGAATAATGGAGCTACTTATTTGAATTTAAGCATAATAATGATGTCTAGGGAGCAAATTTTGCACAATTCCCGAGATAATTTTAACAAAAGAAATATTGGAATATTTATTTCAGCCTCTTGTGCTGATCTCCTCCATTTACAGCGTTTCACTAACGACTAATTTTTGTCTTTCTGTTGTTGCTTATTAATTACGAAACAAAGCAACATGTCTTTTCAACTTGGGCAGCGCCGTGGGAGGAGTAGCACTATTAGTCATCAAAAGAAAACAAATAAAAGAGATTGTTTCCTATTTTGTTATGTTAAACTGAAGGATCAAATATTTTGACAAACTTTACGTGTGTCTCAATTATTATTTGACATGGTTGAGCCAAATTTTCCTGGCGCTCCAGGCAACCTTAGAAATTGATAATGAGGCACAGTTTTGTTTATTTCGTAACCGAATTTATTATATCAAAATAGTTTCTAACTCAATTTCTTATCGAAAATAGTCTCTTTTCATAACAAGAAAAATGCAAAATAATTGCGATAATTCTCTGTAGAATTTTAGATAAATCCGCAATAAAAAAGTTTGGTGTCCCATAGAAAGGTGTCATAGAAGATTTCGCATTAAAACAATTCAAAACAATGCAAAAGCGACCCTTTCGTACAGGACACTGTTGAGGAAAAAAACTCACAGTTTGGTTCCAGCTGATAGTTCCACAACTGAAAAATTGAAAGAAAAACCATTAGTATTAGAAGAAACAACATTATTATTGGCACTGGCACTTACACTGACACTAGCACTAGACACAATTAATTATTAATTAATAAAAAATAGTCGCAATTTTTCGAAACAACTTCACACTTCAGAGACTAGAAAACAACTGGACAAGAACGAACAAATCAAAAGGGGTGTTAAGTAAGTGTCCTTTGATACGGTGCTATTTTTGTACTTTCAAAATAAAGGCAATTGCCTTTATCGTAGAACTTTGACTGAGAAAATTTTCCAAAAAACTGAATCTCTTTAACGATTGAATATCTGACATAGAATAGGTCAATTGCTTATCTCCGAGTTTGACTCCTCTAAAAACAAATTTTTCCAAACTGAAAAGGGTTCTCAGATAATACTCCAATCCCAGTTAAGACTGTTCAAACATTCTTTTTAATTATATGTTCATACTTCTTTTAAGAAAATGCACAATAAAGTCCAGTATATGATCCACTAAAAAGCGCCACCCCCAAAATTATGCCGCTCCGGGTTTGCTGTGATATGGGGCCGGTCCTCTGCATGTTTTATTGTGCGTAACAAATCACAAACAGAACATAAAACTTTCCAGTATAAGTTCATGGTATTTTCTCAAACTATATTTGAACAACTTGGAGCGTGATTTTGATAGACACGTAAAGTTTAATACATTTCTTGATCGGTTGAGTACTGCACCTGATTATTATATCAAATGAAAATTAGAAAGCTTTTCTTGCCACATTCAAAACCAGTACGTTGAAAAACACCATCATTTGTAGGTAAATTTTCCGTATCAGTTTAATGAACACACTGTCATTTTGACGGAATGATAAACGATAATAGCAGCCTAATTCCGATGGAGAGTCCGCTTATTCAGCTGATTGAAATTGTGAAGCAAAATGCTTTCACACGCTCTACAAACGTTGAGTAATCATTACTGTAAAAAATTATCCCCTTACGTAATAATTTTGAATATCAAATGATAATTACTTACAAAAAGTGCAGAGGTGTACTTTTAGAGAAAATAGGGGTGGCACCAACAATGAGATTTATTAGAGATATACAGTTGTGGCGGGTCGTCTAAATACAACAATATCATTATCAATAACTGTTGCGTCTTCTACATGAACCGATTGTATTTTCATTTGGTTTTCTCTAGATGTAAGCAAATAAATAATCAAAGAAACTGTTAAAAATAATGCTATTAAAGTAGAGTTAGCAGTTTGGTATTATTCTCATTCTGTGTCGTATATTTCTGTCTCTTTTTGACTAATCTACGATTATATGACACCTGTTATCGACACCGAAGTAATAACCTATTTTTATTTCACTAAAAAAGGGACACACAAAAGGGGAACTTTGAGAAGAGATCAAGAGCTAACAAGTTCTCCTTCCTACTACTGGTTCATTGTAAAACAAAACGCACAATATTTTAGCAAATAATTTTGAAAGTTTTACAACTTTCTGCGTTTACGATCGCTACAAAAAAGGGACAAGCTTCGATGGAGAACTCATAAAAAACCAAATTTATTAACGTATGATTTATTAATGTGATCTTCTTCAATACACTTTTTGATTATCGTAGAATTCCATAAATTTGGATTTTATAACCGGAAGTATGAATTCGAAATATTTGAATTTATCATAATCTGGATTATACTCTGCTATAAATTTGATATTTATGGATAGGCAACAGATTACTTATTATTAAAAGAAAGTTGTGGTAATTTGATATGATTATCCCGGCGCATCCACCATTTTTTAGGTAAAACTTTCACTATTGGACCAACAGTGGCGAAATAATAAATCTTTGAATGCGCCTTCGTTAAACTTTGCTTTCGGCTAAAATGTACATTTCAACGTGGAACGCCGCGCGTTAGAAGTGAAAGTTCTTTGGTTAGAGATGAAGTTGATTTTAAAGATTAGGATATGGTTATGTGGGCTTCAATTAATGTAATAATTTTCTTTCCGTGGTAGCCTAAAAGATCGATTGTTTTCTGCAGTTGTGTTTTTCTGCATTTCACTTACCTCAAAACAATATTCATATATAATGTAGCACCATAACTTAATTAAATATAAAAATCATAAGTCGCGGTAGGCCAGGATCGATCAATGATACCAACTTTAGGCCCTAGTGTTTATTTAGCACAGTTGGCAGAACTGACAGAGAGAGAGTAGAAGCTGTGGCAACGCTCCCACTCTTCCCCCTCAACTGTCTGTTAAAAGTCAAGGGTTTCCCCTCACGGCTTCACGCATTTTCATCACGTTTCAAACAAATTTACTACCCTACCGCGCCTAAAGAAGTTTCCCTTCAAAAATCTTCTTGTAGTTAGTAAAACTGCACCGAACATAGTAATTTGGAGTTAAATAAAATATTCTTACAATTTTTGGTTATTGATTTAAACCAGACTGCCACAGACTCCTTGGGTCACTTGAAAGTGGTGGAAATGTTGATCTAGAACAGAAAAAGGAGAAAAGTTAGTGCACAGAACAATTAACGAATGCAGTTATGCTGACGGTGCCCGTGGTGCTACCAAAGCAATAAATTGCGCCTCCAGTCCTCCCCATATAGGTCTGTTATTATGGCATTGTAGTTGTTACCTGAAATTACGCGACTGAATTTCTGATGTTAACAAATGCTAGTTGTGACGCCTTTCTATACGCAAATAGTATTATCGCAGACGTGTTTACATGTTTCGTCGAGACGACCGTAATTAGAACATGTCAAATAAAAGTGTGTTAAAAATGTTGAATTTTATCAGTAACTGTTTGTGATACACAACAGAATACCGGGATTCTTGTTTTTCTTTTTATTTACAATTTTACTACAACTTTAATATATTTTTTTAACAGTTTGCAACTTATCTGTATTGGCTGGATTATTGCTCTATTCTCTAGAGAATAATCCATTGTTGCCAGATAAGTAGACCATGAATGACAAATTTCACGGCTTGAGTATCATAAAGAAAACATCAACTAAAGCAAGTGTTAAAAATATCATCCATTTATTTGCAAGCGATTAACTTGCTTTTTGCATTTGAAAGTGTTAAATAGCCGCCTGTTGAGATCGATTAAAACAAATTTCTTTTTTCAATACTTGCTGTTAAAGTCCTACTTTATCGACTAAAAACCCAATGGTAAAGTAGCACTTTACCCACCGCAATTGTAAACGGTTTACTTTAAGGTTAATAGTACTGTCTTTATGAAATTATTTGCCTGGCAACCTATTTCTACTCTTCGTTTCAGATTCCTTCAGGTTTTTAGTGTGTCTTTCGTCCGTATTTCCTGAAAATTTTAATGAATTAAACTGATTTTAGTCTTCTAAAAGATCACTAAATGTGGACTACTCTGTATAAAATCTTATTGATTATGTTGAGAGGGTGGCAGTTCCTCAAATTCTCCGGCGTTTCGTTATCTTATTCTCTGTTTAGCGTTTTTTTTATATGCCGGTAAAGCACATTCTACCTCAACTCTTTGCAATTTAGATAGAAATTACAACTATAATCTTGTATGTACTCTGATACGTCTTTATTTATTCTCTTCTTTTGCTCTACTTCAACTCTATTGTTTCATCATTGCAGTTTTTTATGTTCCATATTTTTTTTATTTCGTCCTAAGGGGCTCGACAACATCTACCAACATATTCTGGTTGAGTGAACAAACAAACTTTTTTTTCAGTCGTGTTTCGTTAATAATTAAATGGAAGTAAACATTACATTAGTGTATCCTTCTAGTAGTAATTCGATAATGATAAAGCAGCATAAAAAAAACGGTTCTTTTTATAAAGTTTGTTTAGTGTTATTTCAGTATTTCGTTGGCAAATTATCGATCGAATTCGTAATAGTTTTCAAAATAATTCAACTAACAACAGACCAGATACCCTTTCGTTTCGTTTAGGTAAGTTTCTTTTGCCTCTGTTGCAGTCCAAAAAATCAAAATATTCTTGAATTATAGGTCAAAAAGTAATCAAGAACTAATCTAAGAGCATACTTCGGTAAATTCACATTTAACGCTACGATTAAGCTTTAAGTAAAGACTCTAGAAAGGCAGGTTTATCGTTTGATTTCCTGAAACAAGCTTTATATTAAGCTGGTGAAAAGAAGTAACATATCGTCAATTCGTCTTTGATAATCCACTAGCAACTGTCAAATACTTATAATGAAGTGACACAGCTCTTCTAGGCTAAATCAAACATCAAAGAATCACATGAGAAATACGAAATGATTCTAAGATGTGTTACAATCTTTCCAAAGAAAATTTATGGTTGTATTTGCATAAAAGTACGAGTTTATTTATTAGAACAGGATGCGGCTACTTTGCCAAATTTATGTTGACTTCTATTTGGAGGGTGGAAAAAACACCTCGAAAACGAATAAATTTACCACCTCAATAGAGTCCTTAAAATCCTATTATTTGTAAACGAAATTTACAAGCTATAAAAGTGTTTCCCTTATCCAATCATCAATTCATCGGAAACGTTCTATTATTTTGTAAAATGATTTGTGTGTATCACTGAATCATCAAATTGATTTTATATAAATAAAAAATTTGATAGGATTTTAATTGAATGGTTAATTAACGATCAAACCAATTCATGTTTAATTGAATTGATTTTAAACCGTTCACTTTTCACGCTTCAATCAAGCGATTTTGATTTAATGTCTGACTAGCGATGCCACAAATAACTCAATTTTTAACAGAATACAACAATTATTATTTTTAAAATGTAGATAGAAAGTTGAAAAGTTCAAAAAAAAAACTAGTAAGTAGTCGTAGAATCGTTTCAAATGCGGCACGACTTACAGATGAAAATCTATGTAAGTTTTATCAGTGAATTCCAACCAAAAACCCCTCTTTTGTGTGTAACCAGACAAGAGGCTTAACTCTAACACTCCAACTATTACACAGAAACACAATAAATTATTTTATTAATCATAAACAAACACGAATTGTTGCCAGACGTGTATGGGTGTTTGAACTCTGATTCTAATCATTGCTTTTCGGTAAAGCCCACAAACATCCCCCAGGGAGAGTTAATGGTAATGGTGGTCATAATGATAACACCCCACAACTCGACACAGACCATCTTGAACAATTCCAAACTAGTAAATTGGATCAGATATTAATTTCCAACGTATTTGAATTATGTATAGGTTTCCATTATCCTTTGATTAATTCCAGAATAAAGTCGTCAAGTTGGTGATTTTATTGAAGCAATTTGGTCTGATTTCAGTAAAGTATTTGGTAAGCCCGTTGATTAAATCCGACCGGAATAAAATTCACAGTATCATAGCAGTAAAAGTGGTGGTGATTGTTTCTTTAATATTCAGTAGGGGTTGGTTTTAATAAACATGCAGACAATCGATTGAAACGGCAACGTGATTCGGCTTAGAATAATTTTATGTGGATGACAAGGCAAGTAACAGACAATCATGAAAGCGTACATGAAATAGGCGAGAAAATTGGAAAGAATTGCTTGTTTCTTGTGATTGAATCGAATTCAGGTGGTTGATAGCATCTTCAATTGCTGCAAAAAAAAAACTGATAGACACTGTTCTTTTTGTGAGATTTCTTGATTGCATTAATTCGATTGAATTACGTTTTCCGTAATAAATCTACTGTTTTACAGTTCCAATTTTTGGTCAAATATAGTAGACCAAATATTGTATCGATTTTATGGCCTAGGGACTTTATGATTCTAGAATTGTTGGATAATTTTTGTAAAGAGTTAAAATCAAATTCCGACAATTACTGCAATAATTTAACAAGGGATATTGAACTAGTAGAAAATATACAAGTAATTGTAAATCACCAATAGATCTAGGAGATGGTCGATGGACAAAACAGCTGTCAAATTTTTGGTTGGAAAGGAGTTAATTAGGAATTTTTGAGCATCAATCATCTCCTAGATCTATGGTGATTTACAAATAGTTGTATATTTTCTTCTAGTTCAAGATCCTTTATTAAATTATTGCAGGTATATTGTAGAAATCATAAAGTCACCATACCATGAGATCGATACGATATTTGGTCTACTATACCTTTAATTTCAAACACTTTGTGAATTTCTCGATTGTTAGAACGAAACGAAATAAAGCAAAAAAACGTCTCCCTTACCACGTGAAAAACTTGTACAACAAACAACATATAAAAAATATGTTAACGATTCTTATCATTGATAAGCGTGGTTATACATAATTTCAAAAACCATACAAAGCGATCTGTACAGATTTGTATAGTTATGTATGTAATAATTATCGAAAAATCTCAATGTTGGTCTAGCATGCAATTCACTACAATTCAAACTGTAAATTTCATCCCTTATCTTTTATAATTATTACCGTTTTCCCTTTTGTATAACGTGTTTTTTTGTTCACACTTTTTGCATATTTCGTTTGTATTCAACATATATAATTTATTTTTTCCGCTGTTTCTATCACAATAAAAATAAAAATAGGCTTATCAAGTAGGGAGACGAGCGGACGAAAATAATAGTTTTGGATCAATATTTTACGGTCAATTCTTCGTTGTGTTTTTTGTTGCTCTGTGGACGAGACGGCTCAAGTTATCAGATGCTAAGTCGCAATTACAGAAATTTACAGGCCAATTTAACAATGGAGAACATTTAAAATAGGCACAAAAAATTAGGTTTAAATATTACTTTAATGTTGACATTATCTTAATGCATAAAATAATAGGGGTGGAAGGTAGCAGACTAACACAAAATGTAATTAATGGAATTTTGTGAAGTGAAATATTCAATTAACACACCAGAATTACTAAATAATTTGTTTTCTAGTTTCAGTATTACTTTCTGAATAAATAAAGTCGCAATAGTTACAAACGAGACGGAAAGGAAGTACGGAATGGATCTGGTGAAAGGCGTTTGAATGGAAAAGGTTTTCAAGAATCGGTGGCGCAGTTAATCTTTACGTTACATTTCATATAATGTGTAAAAAGGCATCCGGAATTGTTACGTTTTTTTCCGGAAGACTTCCTATTATTTCGCCGATGAGCTGTGGATTCTTTTAATCAAACAGTTGACATTGGTCGCCTCTTAAACAATCATAAGTAGCCGCATGGCAACTTATCAAGTTAATGGAGCGGCTAATTTCGAGATCTAAGCTTGATTTGTTGTGAAGGGACGTCTGCTTTGACGCGTTTATTTCACATAGTTTCCACCGAATTTACGACCAACAAACATCAGTGGGATTTTGTGAGGCTTACATCCCAAAGACACACGTTTTTATGGTAAAGATAGCCTGCTTGACATCATTATTTGCCCCCCGTACTTCGAAGCATCTCTTGAGATGTTGACATTGTTGCATTTCTCCTGAGAATCACATCTCATCTCCGTTATTTGCTTCTTACTTGTTATTATAAAAAAAAAATTACTCTTCTTCTCGATTATACTACTTGACGAACGTAGCTTGGTCCCTTGCGCAGTGAACAATTTTCGTTTCTAGAGTGGGGACTCATTTCTGTAATGTTCGGTACACTCTGGATGAAATTTGATAGCGCTAATTCGCCAATATTCACCACCCTTATTGCGACTCTTATTGTAAAAGAGTTTCTCAATATGACATATCCTTGGAGATGCTGCAGCGCTGACAGAAAAAAAAAACGAAAGGGATAAGAAAAGTAAAAACAGAAAATTTTAAATCAACTATAAAACTTCTTGCTCGGATTATACTTTCCATGTAATGCTCTCTATCTATCATCTATGCATTTCACGGGCCAAGCTACGATCGTCAACTAGTAATTTGGTCAACTTCCAAAACAATTACTCTAAATTTTAATGGTGACAAAAGTGGAAGTATTAGCAAATTAATTAAAATCTGCAAAGGCTTTTAGTTGACAAATAAATTTGAAAATCACCGTATTCAACGAGCAAAATTTGAAAGTAGCTTGAAGAA
Source organism: Epicauta chinensis (assembly GCA_021725515.1). Lineage (NCBI taxonomy): Eukaryota > Metazoa > Arthropoda > Insecta > Coleoptera > Meloidae > Epicauta > Epicauta chinensis. The sequence goes on from JAEDXX010000061.1 coordinate 388,355, forward strand.
GTAAAAACAACTATTGTTGTTATCAAATATGTCCCGCTTTCAAATTATTTGAAATCTATGTTGCGGTTGAAATTGCGTTTACAAAAGCTCTATTTTACAACAAATTTTTACTACACAAAACGAGTTCATCATTTCCAAACCACCACGAATCTTTTCTGAATACGTTTTTACAACAATAGCGTTCCAATTCCATAAACTTCCACTGTAAATCGATTTTTTTCAATCAATTCTTCGCGAGTTGTTATTTGTTGAACTTTTCCGCCTCAACTAGAGGAATGTTTAATCAATCTGACATAGCTATAGTAAATCAAATCTTCTATCACTCTTCTGATTCGACTTGATTTTGATTTCTATAGGAATAGGGCCGCGTTGTCTCAATTAGAAAGCAGAGCATAAATTCTATTAACTGATAAAAATCTCTCCATCCAGAGATAACGTGGCTACGTTTTGCTCTACAGCATATCTGAAGTGATGCATCAGAATTTATAATTTACAACGACGGCTACAATTCCGTTCCGAATTTGAAGAGACTGCTCCACAACAGGTACATTTTCTAATTAAGCTTCCCACAAATTTATTATTTGTGGCTAATTTTCTAATCCTGATCCCTAGATTATTTATTCCGCCGGAAATATACTGAAATTTTCATCAAACACGACAAACCTCAAATTATTACGATTACAACAATTTTGATTCTGTTTTCTCTGGAACAAATCGCAACGGATGAGGGAATTTATGATATTCCCTGATGAGGATTTAAAAATCAGTTTCGCCGGGCGCATTGCCTCTCTAAGATCGTGTATTAGAGAATTTCTAACTTTCTCATTCCACCATCGTCCCAAAATTGTTATTTTTACAGCCACAGAATATATGGTTGCTTTCCAACCGACATCGCCTTTACATGCGCTAATAGGTTTGGAATTTTATCAACTTTTATTCGAACTGGAATTTTTTCATCGATTTTATCACGAGCTGCAATTTGTTAAAGTTCCACAAGAATGTGGAGGACTTTTCAATAAATGTGCGAGAGATCCAACAATTGCTATTAAAATAAAAAAGTTTTGGTATTCCAAGCAGATATTTATTTCATCGTATTTGTGGTAATGCAATAAATTCAAGAGAATTATTACAAATTGTAGTACAAAAGCTTAATATCGGTATAAATTAATAAACCCTTTGGAATTTAGATTATACGCATTTAAATTAAAGTATTAACAGTAAATGTAGAATTTACCCCCGAATTGGGTTTGTAATAAACATTAAAAAAAAAACAATATCTAAATTTGTACTAATTGAGCATGTTTCTTCCTGAACATCCACATATCGCTGGTCAAGAGACAGTTCCTCGGAGGCTCACCTATAAGCTTATATTTTAATAAGGCTGCATGGAATGCTGTTTTATGTTTCTAAACTCACATCCTTCCTTAAGCCGGTTTTTGTTTTGTTTTGCGGTACGTTACCGAACAATTTAGCAATATAAAATAATGAAAGTATATAAAAATTTTCCATTTTGCTTTGTTTTGATCAATGAATTATTGATCAAAGTAAGCGTGAATTGACCATTTCCTTTCCCTCGACACAACTTCTTCAATTAATAAAATATTCGTAAGAACTTAAACTGGGTCGCCTAAGCACCTAAGGACCTTTGGTGACCTAGTTTAAGTTCGTCAACATTACGTACGAATAGTTTAATAATTGAAGAAGCTATAAAAGATGGACGCTTGAGCTGAAACGCTCTGTATAGTGCACGTACAGTGTATGAATTCGTGCAAATTAACCAGATCAATACTGTAGAAAGCAGGATAGAGAAAATGGCACAAGAAAGATAAAGTTGTAGCAAGACCAACAGGTAGCGTGACATCCGCCCTCCACGTCACTGAACCCCTTTATCAACCCTCTCTTAATATATCTAGATCTATACCTTATTCACTGATAGAACGGACTTTTTTGACAGCTTTTGACAGCCTAGTGACCAACTTGATAGAATAAAATTTCCTATATTTAATTCTAAAAGCAGATTTTTGTAGCTCTTCTAACAATAAGTAGTTGGTAGCTATTTTATCTAACGCATTGAAGAGATTTTCTGTGAGAAAATTTTTTATTCTATTTATATCGAAGTGGCTTTCGCTATTGCCTAAGAGTATTTATAATTTTGTTTTCACAATTTTCGTATTTTGTAAGTAATTTTGAATTTTGCGCCATAGAACTAGTAACTTATCTAGCTACAAAAAAAAGCCCGTTTACTCGCTGAATTTATTATTATTTAGTTAGACGCTCCCCACTGTTGATACGCATACTTAGTCAAGGTTAATAGTTGTTATAAATACGTTGTTATAAACTGATAAGAGATAACAATATTTAAAAAAAAAACATGTGTTGTCTTTGTCGTACTCATAATAAGTTTTAAATAATCGTCCTTATACTCTTGGACACATCTCATTCTGTAATGAGTTAGACAATGACGGACTCTACTGTGTCTTATTCTTTTCAAAGTTACACACGACTTAATAGTCCGTTGCTAGATAGACATAACGTTTTTAGGTAATTTACTTACTGTACGGATTTAATTCGTGATTCTATAAGTTGGTCTTTTCAATAAATATAGATTGAAATTTGATTCCGAAAAATCTCATTATGAGTACGACAAAGACAACACGGGTTTGTTGATATTGCTGTCTTAACAATGGTGGGCGTCTAACTAAATAATAAACTTAAAAGAACTCCTCCTATCGTATGCCGTGAATAGGAGGAGACTTCCTCCAACTTTTCTTCTTAAGTCTCTAGTCCAATTTGGTTCCCGGTATGTAGAGTTTTATGATGGATATATTTTGTGTACCACCCCTGCCTGGTATCTTGTCCAAGCGTTCTGCGCGCTCTACAACTCAATGAAATGTGGACAAATTATCGTATAATTGCAAGCGTTTATTAAAGACGAAAATGAAAATTAATAATTACGAAAAAATACGAAATGAATAAAATTATAATAGAAATCAGCGAATAAAAGACAACATAGACGAGAGTATTTTAATGTAATTTCAGCTGTTGTGCTTCTCATCGAGCGTTTTTCTTTATTTTTGAAGATTTCATCCCAAATTATAATAATATAAACTGGAAATTAACTGAAAGGAGATGAACAACAATATCAACATGGAAATTAAAATGTAATACAGTTCCCTGTGGGTATTCAAATTGTTCAATATTTGAAATATCAAATAACATGTTAATAATTTTAATTAAAACCCAATCAATTAATTGCATTCATTTAATAATAATGAAATATAATATTAATGCTCCTGTTGCTACAGTATTGATTAACTTTCCGCTTAGCACCCAATTCGAGCCATTTCTATTGTCTATTTTAAAATTGTATACCGACTTGAAACAATAGAATGATCAACAAGGGGTTGAAATTCGTTCACATCAATATAACAAATAAATAATGTATAAATTTGGGGTACGGTTGTGGAATTTATATCCGAAAATTTCCTTTGCCCTCAATTCTTGCTCGTTTTGTTTGCCTCCGCATAGAATGGGTTTTTCGTCTTCCTGCTACACAATTCCCCAGATAGACGCATCCGTATAGACGCCATACTTGGCTTGATAGCCAATCCAATTTCCAACCAATATCTTAAAAATGTGTAAAGTCAGCTTTTCCATCACTCATTCATAGCAGTTTACAACCCCAAAAGATGAAATGGCGGTGAAATAAGTTGGAGACGAAATTGTCAACTATAATCAACGATTTTTATTACTGCATTTTATAGCTTTACGCCATTTTTAGTATTGAAATAGAAAAGACAGCCGTTGTTATCATTCACTGTAGAAATGATGAGTATTACACCTGTTCATCGTTCCTTAAGGGGATCCCCTGGTTTAACAGATTTAAAAAATCGAATTTGTTTTTTTTGCATAAATTGTTTCCTTAATGTGTCTAGAATGTGGAAATAAAGGGATTTTTCGATATTCGAAGCCATTAAAAAGATACAGCAGTTAGAAGGGACAGATGTTCGGAGCGTTGAGCAGAGCGCTTGAAACTTTAAACGCGTTTTTCTCAAAACCAATTTTTTCAAACTTTCCTCCATCATATCTCGAAAACGGCTCGGCCGATTTACTTCAAATTTATAGGGTCTACTCAGTACATATAGATGCATCGAGTCGACTATTATCATCCCAAAATTTTGAAAATTTCTATTTTTTTTGTTTCAAAAACTTGACAAAAAATACATGAAATTCGAACTTTTTTGTTCCGAAGTCTGTCAAACATCCAATTTTTCAAAAATTGTTTTTGATCGTAGTCTACTCGATGAATTTAAGTATACAGATTAAAGCCCCGCTGGATTTTTTTGTTTCGGATAAGCCTATCAGCTGATATCATGGAGGAAGTGGGCGTCCATTTTTTTGAGGCGGGTGTCTTCAGACCACTATAACTTTAATTCTACTAAATATTTTTAGCTAAAAATTCAACTGTATATTCTTGAAATATGTATAAATAACTGGTAAAAAGTTCAAAGTTCTATCTCTTCATTGGTCTTTACAAAAAAATCCCAAAGATTGTTCAAAAATCAGGACGTCAAACCAGAGGACCCCCTTAATTGTTCGCCTTCGTCTCCTTCTGTTATTATTGTAATTAGTTTTGTAGAAATAAAATGATTACGAAGTTCTAAAAAATCACCCCAACTAGTACTCGTCTGGTTATAATTTATGTTTGCCGAACGTGCATTTGACAGTTTAAATGGAATTCATACGCAGTCAAAGTAATTTTGTCTTTAATTTAAAAAATTCCGGGTTTTATTGAAAGAAAAATTGGGCACTTTTGACGATTTAATCAATACGCCAGTTCGGATTTAGACTAGAACGGTTTCTATACAGTTTAGTGGGAGCGAACCCAATACTGTTACTATATTTGTGTGTTTTCCAAAAGGCCCTAAGGGTGTTTTTCATTTCAGTTTGCCACAAAAACTGTACGATTGTTTGATGTATCAAATAACAGTAAAATAGGGCGGATTGGTAATAAATCAATCACTTCAAAAGACAATTTGTATCAATGCCAAATGTATCGATTCCTTATTGAATTTATTTATTTTTACGAGTGGACAGACGTTAAATGGAAAATGATCGCTTTTACCGACTGGAAAACGGAAATTTCTATTAAAAATTGAAGATATTTAAACTACATAAAAATGGTTGATTATCTCTTAACTCATTAGGAAATTGAATCTAAAACAATTAGAATTCATTCAATTTTTATAAAAGATTAATGATTAAATTCTAGACTGGATGCCCGTTTGTAAAGCTGACGACTTTATGTTACGATTTCTTTAAAATTTTAGTGTTTTTCATTGATTGCAAGGTGATCTACTTTACAAAAATCCGGCCCAATCACTGTATTCACTTGTAGTGGGCCTGAATAGTTATGGAATTATTCAAGAAAAATTCATCCTTTTTTTATTTAAAGGTCTACTTGAAAATTGTATTTTTCCGACATTTCCCAGAAATAATTCGCCTGAAATTCTAATAAAACTTCCATCCACTTTTCATGACATTTGGAGCAATTTGGTAATGTTTCCACTTATCCGATAGCCCCGCTTAACTTTGTGTTATTGTTTACTTTTCACAGTTGTTAAATTTAATTATTGCGGTTGGTGTTCTAAGCCAGTTTTAGTATTCAACTGGTGGCTTGAATGGTAAGAGTCTCTTCTAACAAACTGTAGCAATCATCAATTTATTTTATTGAAACTTTAAATATTTCCCTTTACCATCTCTTATTTAATTTTGCCGTTACACGCGATCTTTTGTAATCGAGTTTATTGCACAAAGCAGCCAAATTGTTTTTTAAGAATAAGCTCAGTAATTATAGCACGTAACAGCAATATTTCTCCATCAAGTATAATCATTAAGTAGCTATTACAACTCCTTCATGTTAGAGATATTGTCTTTAACTTAATGAAGGGCGGTAATAATAAAAATCCTCTGATAGTGCCCCAATACCTAATTCTCATAGCTGAGGGTTCCCCTACTAATCTCAGTACTTTGCCGGCCCATTCTTGTAGCTTTCATAAAGCTTTGAAGCTGAAAATTGCATTGCTTTCTATGGGTGTCGTCGATTGCCGGAAATGTAAAAGTAGACGGTGATAATTTGCATCTGGCCCGGGCGCTGAACTATTTAAGTATGAAGAATATTATTTAACAGATAACGTAAATGGTGCATGAAGCTCTAGTTTGCCCCGGCCGCAATTTAGTCTCGATCCGGCTCTGCATACCACCACTATTCTTATTATACCCGAATGCCTTCTCTTTATGAACACGGCGTGTATTTCAACCAAAGAATACCGACCCCTAAATTTATTGTTATCAATGATAACTTATCACTGAACAAGATATTGTTGACAACGACACAAAAGTGGCCGTCTCAAGGATCGTTGTTGATATACAACAGTTGAATAGAATTCATTTAACGATCGTTGGAAAGTTGTTTATTCGGGTATGTGGGTTTTTTTCATTTAATTGAAAATCACAAAACAATACCATTGAAAATACCAAACTCTTTTATGAAATATGAACGTTGAATATAGAACTAAAAAAAAAAACACGCAGGCAATGTTGAAGAAGATAAAATTTATTGAACTATGAACGTGAAACTTTTATTGCGTTTTTCTTCTCGTTGGATTAAATACTTACAGTGTGGAAAATTGAGGGAAAATTTCTAAACTTCTTAACGAAAAATCTGCATCTACACAATAATAAGTTTAAGAAGAACTATAAAAAAAATAAACGGGATTTGAAGGAAGAACTCATCTCATTTGTAGTCAGTAGAAAATCTAGTGGCATGTGAACGTTGACTGAATCCTTTATAAATGTAAAGGAAGTATAACCTTTTATTTCTTTCTTGCGTTAAAGCACAGAAGAAAAATAAAATTGGCAACTTTATTGAAACGATATTTTCGTTTAAAATGCATAGATATATTCTTTCGAAAAGGAAAAAAACACAAAGTTTCAATTTTAATAAAAATAGTTGCTCTATTCCTGCAAATGTCGTGCGTTCTTAATTTATTCTAAAACATTATTTATTTCAGTGGAGATCTTTTGGTCTTTGTTTTAAACGTTATCGATACATCTCAAGGATTTTAGTTTAGACAAGGACACTAAACCATATTGTATCCGCTTAATCTATTTATTAGGGTGGCCTAAAAAAATCGACTATTTTTATTTTTTGGGTCCGTATGGAAAAATGTTATTTTATCATATTTTAAGAACCTTCTCCAAAAATCAGCTCAAAAAAAATTTCTGAGGGGTCGCACAAGATTTTTAAAAATTTAAAAAAAGAGTCAAAATTCAATTTATTATTTCTTTTGCTCGTGACGGTAGAATTTTGTACACCAAGAAAAACAAAGTTTCTCAAGTTTTTAGCTCAAAATATTCATTTTTAAAGGTCGCTCATAATTTTTTTCTTTTCAAATTTATTGCTTTTGATGTTTTAGAGCGACCTTTAAATTAATTCATACTTTGAGTGTTGTGTTTTATTTATTTTTTTGGTGTATTCTTGCTAACTGAAAGTGAAAATCTAAATTAATTCTTAATATGAAGATTTAAAATTTAAAAGAAAAATTGAATTTTGACTATTTTTAAAGTTTTTAAAAATTTTGGGCGACTTCTAAAAAGATTTTTTTTGAGCTGATTTTTGGAGAGTGTTCTTAAAACATGATAAAATAATATTTTTTCGTATGAGACTCAAAAAATAAAACTAGTCGATTTTTTGTGGCCACCTTACTGTTTATATTATAATCTTGTAATAAAAAAGGCAATATATTTTGTGTGGTTGATATTATACCGTTTTGTATTCTCGTTTCCCAGAATTCTCTGTATTCTTGAGCAACCCTGGGGGCGCTTAAACCAAATAAAGTAGACGTCGGCAAGACCTATTTGAATCATTAACTAGACACTTTTTATTGCTGTGAGAATAGTATTGTGTTTGCCTCGCCAATTATTTATATTTCTGGATGTTGTTATCAATTTTTCTGAATGCCATAAGTATGGTCCATCATTGGGTGTTGAAATGATAAAATTACACACAAAAAAACTCAACTTCCTATGTATTATTAGCATATTCCTAGTAGAAATGAAATGGAGGCGCTGGCAAGGGCCTGGCTAGTTTGCCTAGACTGAAACTAGGTGCTAGCCAGAACACGGGGAAAAAACCTGTAGGTGCTACATGTCGTAGACCTGCAACACGATCCTGTACCAGCAACAACAAGAAAGTTCTGTAGCTGCCACATGACCAACACTGCAACCACAACAAGACTAGTCCTGTAGTACCAACAGGAAAGACTTGTAACTACAACAGGACTAATCCTGTTGCTGCTACAGGTTTTTTCGCGTGTACTGGCAAGCGTCTGGTTTCAATCTAGGCAAACTAGCCAGGCCTTTGCCAGCGCCTCAATTTCATTTCTACTAGGGATGCATAATAACTCGTAATTTTCCTACTTCTATTTATGGTTCAATAAATACGTTTTACCCATATTATTTCGTAAAATATGTTTGAAACTGAAAGTGTTTTAAATACAATCAGAAAACATTTTCTAATAATACTGAAAAACGGCGTTTCCTTTTATTTCTCTGGGCGTAATCGAGTGTGTCTTAGACATTTTATTTTCTTTTACATAAATGTAAATATTTGTGAGTAGCCGAGAAATATAAACAAAATGAGAGAGACAGAACAGATTTGGACTTTCACGGTTTTCTAATAGCCGTAGAGCTTTATTCGCACAAACTCTATTCAATCCTGTTAATACGTTATCAACAAATGCGATAAACAAATACAATTCAATGGAAATAATTCGATCCTTGTCATACACATAACAAATATGTAGTTAGGGGAGAGGCTGCTACACTCTCCATGGTGGACCTCGGTGGAACAATTTCCACAATTTGTGATATTTGTTCCGTTTGTGTAACCATCTGTCGTATAATAAATAGATTTTGCTTTAATTGGTGGAGGGTTTTGTTTAGAGGAAGCGTAAGAATAACCTCGAGAAAAAAAATAATGATCAATTTTAATTAAAATATTAACAATAAAGCAAAGAAGATATTGAATTCTTTCTACTTCATCTAACATAACAGTAAATCTTTGTTTAAATTATAGTTGAAGAAACCAAATATTCCAGCATCTATTCTCCTGATATGGTCCTATGGCGATAATAAAGTTCTAATGTTGGCACACATTTCCCGCAAGCCTTAAAGTAAACTATTAAACTTCCCAACAAATACAATTATATAAAGGCAACAATCTTGTCGAGGATTTCGTGATGGAAATGTAAACAATTTTGGCCTACATTTTCAGGCAACATCAATTTACGAACAGATTCGTCTTCTTTAGTGGAAATGAATTTTATGTTTTCCTTAGTTCTCAGTCGTGTCTTTTGGGATTGTAAACAACTGATGGAATAGTATTTTCGATGAAATAACTTGTAAATTTCTTTACAAGTTGTGTTGTTGTTGTTGTTGAAAGAATAAAATTTATCGACTGATAGGTATAACAAAAACGAATTTCATTAAATGATTTTCTTTCTTTAACTGTAGCGTTTTCTCTTGCTTATGTTACACGAGAGATAGATCGACTGTGGTAAAAGAAAGAAACGAAGGTAAGCTTGTCTATTGAGAATTGTATCGTGAATTATAGTTTTCCCCAATAGGAATCTTTACTGAATCAATCTTCACAATTGTTGCATTAACGTTGCCAATAAGGAATAAAATCTATAAATCAGGTAGATCCGACAGGATATAAAAATAATATATGTTTAATTTCATAATTATGAAAAGTTAATTTATGATTTTTAGTAATAGATTACTGAGCCGCCCGGCGCATCCACCATTCTATTGCAGCTCTTCGTCCACCCAACATCGGTCTAAACCAGTGTTTCCCAAACTTTCGACATATGTGTACCCCTTCTATAATTTTCGTAAAACTGTGTACCCCTAGTCAAAAAAAATGCATATAGTTTAATAATAATAATAAGTCGCTTGTTGCACCAGGCGCAGCAAAAGCCCGGAGCCACATGTACCCCTTCAAACTCTTCGCGTACCCCAGGGGGTACGCGTACCACACTTTGGGAAACACTGGTCTAAACCAAGCCTGATTAGGCTTTTGGATGAAAAAAGAAATTTTATTATCAATCTTTTACGTCGACACCGGTAGCGTTTATCACTTGGAATTTAGTCACCTGAAGCATCCACCCTTTCGTACTTGAAATATGCACGATATTTATAGTAGAAATTTCATAATGAAATATTCATAAATTTATTACGTTCAATATTCAACACTTTCCACGTATTTCCATTTTCATTGTGTACGTTTTGCGGTCTGTTTTTATTGTTTGTAAATTTACGATTCTTTTAGTGGCACGCGATCAACAGTTTTATCAAGTGAGCGTTTGCTGACAGTGATTTAGAATGTAAAAACAAAAAACAATAGAAACAACCCTAATGTGTTTCCCATGTACAGAACTGAACCATTTTTGATGGTTTTGCAGGGTATCTCCTATAAGGAAAGCTCGTACAAAATAACTGATAGCACATTCCTGTCCTACTTTTTCCTGACTAGTCAGATGGTGCAATTAGATTTTTGCTATGTTCTTTTGTTTTCGAGTTATTTCCGGTTTTTCATTTTTTCGCGATTTCAAAAATGCCTCATATCTCGTAGGCTATCGAAAAAGTTCATTTTCTTTTCATTGTTTTCAATGTAGTTTTTAAAGCTGATTCTATTTAGCTAATTATATTTTCTCTAGCTTTCACCGTTTTTGAAATATAACACAAACCTGTGTTTTTTTAAATGGAACATATATTTAATGTATTGCTCATTAAATTGCTTATTTTTTTCTGATTTCAAATATATATGGTTTGCTATAGTTATTTTCAAAAATGTGAGAGTTATTTGAAAAATTTCGATTTCGAAGGGAAAAATTCCTAAAATCATATTCGAAAAGACTTTAGAGTGCTATGAAACAATCGTTTTTTAGCTTGTCAACGAACTATTATTTTGGTTGCTATTTATTTATTCTTTTGTTTTCTTATTTTGCAACAGGTAAAATTTGTTTCATGGCACTCTAAAGTCCTTTCGAGTATAATTTTTGTAATCACTACTTGCGAAATCGAAATTTTCAAAATAACTCCCGCATTTTTGATAATAACTATATCAAACTATATATATTTGAAATCAGAAAAAAATAAGCAATTTAATGAGCGATAAATTAAATATAGGTTCCATTTAAAAAAAAACATAAGTTTGTGTTATATTTCAAAAACGGTGAGAGCTAGAGAAAATCTAATTAGCTAAATAGAATCAGCTTTAAAAACTACACTAGAAACTGTGGGAAAAGCGTCAACTTTTTTGAAAGCCTACGAGATATGAGGCATTTTCGAAATCGCAAAAAAATGAAAAACCGGAAATAACCTGAAAACAAAAGAACATAGCAAAAATCTAATTACACCATTTGACTAGTCAGGAAAAAGTGGGACAGGAATGTGCTATCAGTTAGTTTGTACGAGCTTTCCTTATACCCTGCAAAACCATCGAAAATGGTCCACCCTGTACGGTAAAGTAATTAATAATTACGGTTGCAACAATGCAAAACCACAACAATATTATTAATATGGTGCTGTGATAAATTATTTTTTCTTAATACTAACAGTTGAAAGTTGACTTTACTTTACTAATATCTTAATGGTAAAGTGACACTTTTCTTCACTAGTGAAGAAAAGCGACTAGTGAAGAAAAGTGACTTTTCTTCACTATTGACTTTTAGTTTCTATTAGGGGTACTAAAAATGATGTTCAACAAGTTTTTTTGTGGGACAAAATCGACGCAATTCTTTTTTTCTCAATACCACACATTTTTAGCAATTCAAAAATACACAGATTAAATTTTGGAATATAGAAAAAAAAATAAACAAAAAACTGAGAATTAAAATGCCTCTATCTTCAATTAAATTATATATTAATTATTCCCAGTGATTCAATTTAAATTAATTTCGGTTAATTTGAATTTAAATTTCGATTAAAAACAATTGCGTCTATTATACCACAGATCGTCTAAAACCCCAATTGTACACGGCAACTGTCTCGGTCTGACTGTGCTGTTCGATGCTGTTCGGGGTCAAAAAAAAATAACAATAATAACAATGGCCTTCTCGAATTGTCGAGAATGTCAAAAATGTAAACAAATGTTTCTATTTTTATATATAATAAAATTCTAGATTCAATATATACAGAATGTCTCGTAAGTAATGAACCACCTTGCAGAGTCTGATATGAAATTAAATCCTGATTCGAAATGTCTTTTATAATTTACTATTAATTAAATTCAATAACCATTCGGGTGCGTGCTGTAGCAGAGAAAAAATTGAAAACACAAGCGCGTGAGGTAATCCATTTCTTACGAGACAGCCTGTATATATAAATAATATATTAAAAAATTAGATTAAATCAAAGGTGGTTAGTATTAAAAAACAGTTGTACTTTACACGGTGGGAAGTGTCTTTTCACAATCGCGGATTTGTATCACGTGGCCATAGCCTCGTGTTCCAAACTATCCGCTCTTGTTAAAAGTGGCACTTTCCCACCTAGTAAAGTAAATAACTATTCTTATATTCGTTTCAAAACTAGTGGCGTTCAACTAAATTGTTTACAACTTTATAACAACGATCTGGTTGTTAGTCCAAAAGTAAACAGTCTCATTCTATCTCACTCCTTTTCTCTTAATGCACACGTTTAGATATATCTATCTCTATTCGTCATTGGTTAAATCCAATTATGTCCCATCTATCGCTCTTTATTTATCCAGTTTGGATGGTGTTGTATTGTTGAGAAAGTTCAAACTTGAAATTTAGCACCGGCTCCAGATTTCCTGGATGTAATTTTCCAGGACATTGGATCAAAATGGCGATAGTGGGATATAGGACGCCGTAACAACAAATAAAATAGAAAAATGTTTCGCCCAACAACAATAACAACGATTTTCAGGGATACATCAACATGCAATCTGCTCTATTTATTTTTTTGTTTGCCATTAGAAACCTGTTGTTAGTTTCTGATATTTATCACGAAAATATTAAGGATGACAATTATCGAACTAATAATAATCGATTTAATAGACTGCCTAGTATTCATAATTTATATTACGAGCAGATAAAAATTAATAAATAATGATGATGAAGCGATGACAAGTGGTGGTTAAAGTTAAGATAAGTGACTGGAAAGAGGCTGTTATAAGGATTGTAGACGATTTGACAATGACTTATTACTTACAAAATCCGACCGTGCTAGAAATCAACAAAAATCCTGAACGATTAATTCAAAACGTAGTAAATTATATGAAACTTTCTACATTTGTAGCTAGTTTGAAAATAAATCGAATAAAACTAGCGTTAACTACTGAAAACTTTGCAAATAGATGAAATTCAATTTGTTGGCACGATTTCCATGTTGAACTAACTGCCTCAAAAACAAAACGACTTACAAAAATGCTGATATAGCAGGATTAGTTGAGAAATTCCTGAAATAATCGTCCTGCAAAAAAATTGATTTGTATTTTAATAAATGCCCCAACCGACCCCTTCTTCTTCTTCAAACAACTACACTTACACATTTATGTGTTTAATTATTTATTCGAGAATACGACAAAGGTTAATTTAACAATGTTCTCAACAATAGACGCTTTATGCTTAAGTCATGGCCCATTAGAGCATGGATAGCAGGCACGTCTGAGATTCTTACTCAATAATTCGAATACATCGCCTTCGATACTTTTATTAAAGCTCTATTATTAGTTCTCTATATGGTTTAATAGTGCTTGCAGGCATTTCCATTTATGGTTTAATCCAGCAAAAAACACGAGCTTTCTACAAGTATCGAGTTGATTATTTTGTTAAAATAAACGTACGTTTCCATCTTTCAATTTGGAATGTCAAATATAGTCAGCGTAACAAAGAACCGAAGCAAAAACTAATCTAAAAGCTTATTTTATCAAACTTATAACGATTGATTGATTGATTGCGTGTTTAATAAATGTCAAGAAGTCAGATTGTATAGATGATGGCAGTATTGACGAAACTTTCAATGTTAAATTAATCAAATTATTCCTGCTATTATAGAACGCGCCAATAAACTGATCTTGAGGAAATTTTACTGTGTCGATGAACTCTTACGTTGTTTTCAAAGAAACAGAAAATTATAAATGAATCATTTATCCTTCACACTATTAAGATTCTTATCTATTACGTTTTTTCCTCGCCTCTCGACAAGTTGAATACGTTTTCATATCGATTCTATGCAGAATGTTTCCTGTTGCACAATTAAAATTAACTTTAAATTCACTGCATAAAGTTTCGTTTGGTTGTTGTAAAGCTGACAGTAACTAATTACGTAGGAAATGAGAATGTAGTAGAAGTAAATTTTAGATTTTTAATAAATTATGAGAGTAATTTGTGCAATTCAAATGCCACCGTTCCCAATTGCCGTATTGAATTCAACGTTTATCCATAAAATGGCTCGTAATTTGCGTTAATCAATCTATTCAATTATCCAAGTATATTTGAACGTGCAAGGCGGTGTTAATTTAATTTGCTTAAAGATTAGGGGAGCAACACTTTTTTATTAAAAAAATCAATATTTACTTCCATTTTTATCACAAATAAGTATAACCGACAAATACGGAGATAAAGAAAACAAATCTTATAACCACAACAACCACCTGAGTCTCTGGAGCTTTCATAATAGAATCGTACAAAAAAAATAAAGTTAACAACATTTTTTCGGTTTGCAATAAATTACTCATTAAGTCCATGTTTCGTTCCGAATGATTGTATCTCTCATATTTTATTCAAGTTTTGTTTGTCGAAATACTGGTTGGAATAATTTAATCCCAGATCGGTTGTCTTTGTTTGGTTCGCTTTGCAACCCCGCTGACAGCTTATTTTCCATTACATACGTCTGGAAATGATCTAAAAATACGTTGACAACACTCCAGAACAATCCCCAATGCCTATACTTCATTGTTGGGATTATATAGAAATATATCAAAATAAAAAAAAAGCAAAATAAGACAAACGTGAAAAATCGAGAAATATTTCACGAACTGAGTAGTTGCCATCAAGTTTTAATGTAGTTTTATATGAACCATACAACGGTATAAAGAATTTTTCTTTAGCTTTACTGCTACACAAGGTAGGAATCTATAGATTATTAATCCTAAGTTCTCTTATGGGAACGAAATGATTTTGAAAATCTCTGAAATAGAAGTCGTTGTAATCGATTCACATTCACTAGAGTCTCTGGATTAAAAACAGAAGATTATTCGAGCTAGTCAGCAAATTAATAATAATCCAAACGGAATGAATAGACCGGAGATTAATAATTTATTAGTGATCTCATAAAATTGCTTTTTAATTACTGGCATGCAATATTTTGCTACCTAATGGCTACACAACTAAATTCTCGTTAAAAGTACAAAAACAACAGCGATAAATTGGGATTATAACCATTTTTATCCATTTCATTCTGCCTTATATAAAATACATTTGTACTGCGATTGATGTGTGTATCTGTCAGGCACTAGTTGTAAGTCAATTTATTGAGTGACCGGTAATATGAATTGCATGAAATTATGGTGATGTGAAATAGACGAAATAACTTGTTGTCGACCTGTCTCCATTTGATATTTTCTTGACTTTTTAAATCTCATTTATTTAGTTTTTAATTATTAGAAGAAAAATTTTGCATTGAAAATTATACAACTGAAAAATTTCGTGATTAAAGGAATTGTTTGCAACGTTTCTAAAAAATTTTGACGCAGTTTGAAAAGAGCAATTATCCAACTGATTTCTATTTTCTATTCTATTTTCTATTCTATTTTTTGTTCTAAAAGCACACTGCAAATATTGTTCAAGATGTCGAAAAAGTGAGCTTGTGAAAGTATCAGCTCTTAATTTTAATATTAACAGGTGCGTCATCGCGATTTTCCATTTTCCATTTGATTAACATGGGAAAAAAATTCGCTTGCACTTTGTAAATTTAAAGCTCACGTTAAGAACAATATTTCCAAATGACTGAACTTCGCTCTTATACAAAATTTAAAGCTCTACAAAAAAGGTCTCTTACAATTTTTTGATATATTTATTTCTTCAAAAGTTATTCAAGGTTAATGGCAAATTTTTACATTTTTTCAGTTTTTTTGATGCAACCAACAACTTTATGGGAAAATTTTATAGAACATTTTTATAGAGCATTTTATTCTCTATAACTTATCTCTATAAAAGTTTTTGATATTTTTTTACATGTCGTAAGTTATTTGCAATGAACTATTTTTTTTTATTTTAGTAATTTCTAGTAATATTTTTGTATTGTTAACTATTCAATACTGTGAGTGAAATAACTTTCGATCTATGAAGAATATCAAAAACTTTCATAAAGATAAGTTTTAGAGAATAAAATTCTCTACAAAAAATGTTCTATAAAACGTTTGCATAAAGTTGATGGTTCTGTCGAAGAACTGGAAAAACGTAAAAAATTACCATTAATCCAACTTTAACCTTGAATAACTTTTGAATGACTAAATATATCAAAAAATTGTAAGAGACCTTTGTTGTAGAGCGTTAAATTTTCTATAAGAATGTGTTTTAGTCATTTCGTAATATTGTTCCCAACGTGAGCTTTAAATTTACAAAGTGCAAGAGATTCTTTTTCCCATGTTAATCAAATGGAAAATGGAAAATCGCGATGACGCACCTGTTAATATTAAAATTAAGAGCTGTTATTTTCACAGGCTCATTTTTCCGACATCCTGAACAATATTTGCAGGGTGCCTTTTGAAGAAACAAAATAGTCGATTTTTCTGATACAGTCGATGATAAGTGTCAAAAAGGCAGATGAATTGAAAATAGTGATCCCGAGTCGAAATTTAAGTCCTAGACAGGCTCTGCTTTGTAGGGCGTAAAAGTACTTAGGTACTTAAATTATAAATAACATAGAAATTATGTACTGTTTAGAATCTAGTAAGCTCTGCTTTTTTCCACTTTCAGCACTTGCAGTACCTAACAGAGCTTAGCTAGACTCTATTTTGGAATATACGTAGGTCTTATTTAGAACTTAATTTACAATACTTTCCAATATAAAATTTCGTAGCGTCTAGAAGTAGTTAACAAGGACATATCCAGGTTCTAACTGTAAGATCCTAAATAGAAGCTAAGAACTTAAAAGTGCATAATTCAAATCTAAACAGCACCTGTAAGGATCTCCGTAGAACTTAAATTTCGACTCGGGATGTTGCTGGTATTGGAACAACTGCTGATGTGCTGATTAACAACAGCAAATAAGAAACACACAAAGTCCTTAGCACACAATGCAATTGTCTGCTGCTCGGTTTGTAGGTACATGGTGGACCATTTTCGATGGTTTTGCAGGGTATCTCCTATAAGGAAAGCTCGTACAAACTAACGGATAGCACATTCCTGTCCAACTTTTTCCTGACTAGTCAGATGGTGTAATTAGATTTTTGCTATGTTCTTTTGTTTTCAAGTTATTTCCGGTTTTTCATTTTTTCGCGATTTCGAAGATGCCTTATATCTCGTAGGTTTTCAAAAAAGTTGACGCTTTTTCCACAGTTTCTAGTGTAGTTTTTAAAGCTGATTCTATTTAGCTAATTAGATTTTCTCTAGCTCTCACCGTTTTTGAAATATAACACAAACTTATGTTTTTTTTAAATGGAACCTATATTTAATTTATCGCTCATTAAATTGCTTATTTTTTTCTGATTTCAAATATATATAGTTTGATATAGTTATTATCAAAAATGCGGGAGTTATTTTGAAAATTTCGATTTCGCAAGTAGTGATTACAAAAATTATACTCGAAAGGACTTTAGAGTGCCATGAAACAAATTTTACCTGTTGCAAAATAAGAAAACAAAAGAATAAATAAATAGCAACCAAAATAATAGTTCGTTGACAAGCTAAAAAACGATTGTTTCATAGCACTCTAAAGTCTTTTCGAATATGATTTTAGGAATTTTTCCCTTCGAAATCGAAATTTTTCAAATAACTCTCACATTTTTGAAAATAACTATAGCAAACCATATATATTTGAAATCAGAAAAAAATAAGCAATTTAATGAGCAATACATTAAATATATGTTCCATTTAAAAAAACACAGGTTTGTGTTATATTTCAAAAACGGTGAAAGCTAGAGAAAATATAATTAGCTAAATAGAATCAGCTTTAAAAACTACATTGAAAACAATGAAAAGAAAATGAACTTTTTCGATAGCCTACGAGATATGAGGCATTTTTGAAATCGCGAAAAAATGAAAAACCGGAAATAACTCGAAAACAAAAGAACATAGCAAAAATCTAATTGCACCATCTGACTAGTCAGGAAAAAGTAGGACAGGAATGTGCTATCCGTTAGTTTGTACGAGCTTTCCTTATAGGAGATACCCTGCAAAACCATCGAAAATGGTCCATCCTGTACACTTAAGTCATATTCGCATTATAAGGAATACACGTAATATATAAGCCCGTCATGATTTTCTTTATTATCAGTTGACAGTGAGTGGATTCTACTGTATCAGCATGCTAGCTACATGACTCGTTATCTGGAGTCAGTAGGCGATTTGTCAAATTTCACATGTTCGAATGCACTTGACAAGTTCGTAGAAAACAGTACGTGTTTAATGCGACAAAATCTGATTAACGATGTGTTCGATAGGGTCTTTGAAACGTTTGTATTTGGCAGGTAATATTATGAAAAAACACCGTGTTGTAGTAGTTTGAGGGAAGCTTCGAAACGAGTATAAATAAATTTTCCGAAAGATTTCAATATTAAAGACAAATAGTCGAGTTGAGTCAGTTTGAATGAATATTTGATGTATCCAGGGCGGTCAGAGAACTAGCAACGTAGGCGTTAAAAGTGCTGCACTTTAAACTATTCCATAAAAAGAGAATAATTCATTTAAATTATTGCACGTTGATGATTCAAGAGTATTAATATCAGCCTACAAACTTACAAGTAGCTTTAAATACAGCTTATTTCATTTGATAAGCGAGTTATCTAGCAACATATTGGTGTTAAATACAGTTTGCTCTACTTCATTTTTAAGGGTTGACATAAGCGCTGCGGGAGCAGAGGGGTTGTAGGTGGGGCGGTAGAGCGAAACACTAATCGTTTATATTGTTCCATAGGCGTCCCGCTAATGGCAACACTAACAATAACAATTATACGGTTTAGAAATCTTAGGCATTTATTGTACGCCACTGAAAAACTTGATTGGTCGACTACAGCATTTTATCGTAAACATTTATATACAGAACAATAAACAGATACACCGACTCTCTAAAAGCTCTCTCAGTTAATAAATTAAACTAATTAAACTTTACTGTACTTAAAAGTTAAACTTTTCAAAACACTGGTGTATTACACAAATTTGAAAATGGTTGGAGAAACACACAAACAAATGAGTAACAAGAAGAATTTTTAGATGTAGGGACAGATGTTTTCTGATCACGTCATTTTCCATTTACGAACTTTTAAAATAATTCCGAAAACGCAACTTGTGCAAAGCTGCATTCATGATGTTGATAGCGGTAGAGGTGGTAATTGTGGTATAAAAAATGACGGAATTTTTGATTATAAAGGATTTTATGAGAACATATGTACGTCATGTTACCCAATATACGTTTAAGTACCATCCTACATGCATATATATTCAATATAGAGTGGGTTGAATGGATGAGAGATACATAAAAGGCGAGAGAGAGAGACCGAAGGAAAATTAAACGAAATTCCACTGTCGTCGTTCTGAAATTCAACACCCGAGAAGTTAATTACGTTGCTATTTGTAACCTTAATTTAATTTCATCCATTTTTTCCAACATTATAGGGACAATTATCCCGTTTTTTGCTCACTCATTCTGGAATATCGCCTAATAATTTGGCATACGAATTGTGAAACGAACTCTATCGTCTACAATTTTAATCAATTTATAATCTCTATTATCATTGCAACATGTTCGTGTTTCTTTTTTTTCTTTGTTTGAAACGTTTGTCGATGCTTTGTTCATTTCTAATCGATAATGAAACCGATACGATTAATATCCAACAATACGGTGCTCTTGATTAAATTTTCAAAACATTGGGAAAACATTTGGATCTTAAAAATTGTTGAAAAAGTTGAACAACCAAATTCGAAATAACTGCTGTCCGTATTGGATTAAGTATCAAGCAGATTTGTGTGTGTGTGTGCTGTACAAAATGAGCTTCATTCAAGGCTTTAGAAAATCCCCCACTTAAATCCGTGCTACCATCAACTACTATTTGTTTTCTGTTCATTTATATCAATTTCTATCGTACAACATAAATAACGGCACCAATAATACCAATAATAATCATGATAAATCATATATAAGAATCGACCCGCATGAATTGATCACGAAACTCAATCTCTTTATATTTTATCTGTTTCTGACAGAGTTTCTCCCCGACCACCCACCAACCCTTCGAATTCCAATTGTTCGAGTCTCTTTTAATCATATTAAAATAGGGGTGGTGTTGTTCTCTATTCCACCATAATGGAATTGATTTCCAAGTTATATTAAGCTTTATTTGGTAGAGAAAGAAAAGCAACGTAGAGTTGGCTTCAAAAACGCGAAAAACTAGCAAAAACAATTAGCATTACTTTAGAAATTAAATAGTTAAGAGGTGCTTTGTGTTCGAAAAAGCAAATATCGAAAGTTATAATTATAATTATAATATAATTGCTCGCCTTGTTTTTAGAATGTCGACACTGAAGCCGCGCCTGCTACCACTTCACTTGCAGGATATTCTACAACTTTTGCCATTTCACATATCAAAAATTCTATTATTTTCCGTGCTAGTTGACAGTTTATTAACTAATATGTAATGCTTTAATCGCTAGTGGATAAACTGCTTTATTCACTGATGAATTATAGGCGGTATTGCTGCAAATTCAAAACAAATATTTGTTCATAGTTTGAAGAATATTTAATAGTTGTCAGTATAATTCAAATTTTATAGGAATTCGGATGAAAAAATGCTACAAAGATATGTATCGGAACACAACACGTTGCACGTTATATTGCCCAATTGTACAATAAATAACTGCACGTCACGTAACGTAACGTAGTCGAAGGTTCTGTAAGCTGTATTTTCCTAATTCATTTCTATTTCATTGTTTTTTAATAAATTGCTTGCACTGTGCTGTGCTATGAATTCATTGCTTCCTAGCAGTAAAAAAAACGCGTAAATCAGGCGGAGAATTGTTTTTTTTTGTGCGGCACCAAAGCGCTAACAGTTGTAATTACAGAACTTTCTGTATTTTTGATACATTCATTGTGGACCGGAAACACTCTGAAATCCACGATCAAATGCGTTAATGCCGATATTTTCTAATGTTACTATATATAGCATCGAAACAACCCGGCGCATCCACCATTTTCAACCACAGTCAAAAAAACTGATTACCGTAGCAATCTTTCTGAAACTTTTCTAATTGAGCTACAGCTTCACAGATTTTCATATCTTTATTATATTTTTCTTTATACACCGAAAAATAATATGAAGAAGAAATACAAACAAAACCATATCGAATCGACTTACTTGGATTTTCGATAGTTTGGAAAGACCATCGTTTTTGAAAGTTTCAGGAAAAGCCTGTGGAGGATAAAAAAACCTTGTGGAAGAACTTTTGCTTTTCCTATTATAAATTCGATAATTTATGTGTTTATTATTTACCAATTCTCTATTTTGTTGGACGTTTTTGTCAGTATAAAGAAACTTTATTGATTCCCATGCATCGAAAGATCAGATCTACAAGAATTATTGGAAAGACTCGTAGAATGAAGCAGATTAAGATCTTTGCGTTCGATTGAACATTATTATACTTTGTTATCCGATTAAGGCCGTTAGAATCTCGCGATTGGTAGAATTTGATAGTAGCGAATAATGTAAAACGCAGCCGAATTCGGTCACAGATCCGGATTATTATGAAAACGAATCGACAGATTTGGGATGATAAAAGACGGACATTTATAATTTCTCCATTGAGCATTTAGAATTTTAGAATAGATGAAACTATTCTCTTTCCGGAACTAATCCGATTTGTCTGCATCACTTATTTACAACTATTCCAAACATCAAAAGTTCAATACGAAACACTTTCACTGACAATGAAACTTTAGATATCGTCCAGTGAACTCGTGGCGTCCACTTCCGGTTTGCTTGGCACATACCGGAAATACTTGAAATCAACCGATTACGTTGGACATTCTGTTTGAAAAACTTCTCAAACAAGCCCTGTAGGAAATCGTTTTATGTAAAATCAACAGGTGGATCTATGAGGATTTATTGTAAATTAAAAAAAAAACAACAATAATACGCATCAAATTTTCTATCATCAATTTTCCAACATTAAAACGTTTTTAATTAAAATTATACAACAACTACACAAGAGCTGTTCAGTGGTTTTTTGTTGTTATTGTTTGTTCTAAATTAATATTAAAGGCTTTTATTATATAGTTAAGAGGCTCAAATATTATAGCACTATAACAGAAGCAACATCAACAATTACAACAAGAACAGTAAAGCAAAATTCTACAGTCAGAAAGCGTTTTAGTGAGATGTAATGCAGTTCGTAGCGCAGACTATTTGTTATGCCATAAGCATTGTATCGTTATCTGGAGCTTGTCTGAATTTTAAAGCTCATACTGCTGTTGTCATATGCATACATTGTTGGTTCTCATCTTACAGGAACGCCGTTTAAATAAACGGTCATATAATAACACTTCGTACGATATCTATCATTTTTAATACAGTATTTTTTAATTTCAGGATTTTAATTCATTTTCAACACTAGTAAAGTAAAAGTCGATAATTTATTGATGTAGTAACCAATATTGAAGATCTTAAGTGAGAGAGAAATAGGCTCTATAACTAAGACGTGTTTGTCTGAAATAATTAGAACGCGCTTAATTATAATCTCGTTTTCCTTCTTCACCTTCTGCTTTACGTTCAAGGGTTGTTTAAAAATTATATCGTTTATAGAGAGTGTTTCGGAAATGCCTAAAAATTTTGACAGTTTTAATCGAATTTTTTCTAATTTTTCTTCGCTTACGCTCCTGAGTTTTTTTACAATTTTTATGGCCTTAATATTCAGTAAACTTGCCACACAGATATTGTTCCTTGCAATAACGTAAAAAGTAACAAAAAATGTATATAATATTGTTCAATATTGTTCTTTTACTATGGGACTCTTTTTAGAAAAATATTAGGTTTTCGCGTTGTTCAAATTAACTTGTAAGAGTATTTTTTCTTGTATTCCAAAGAACGTGCTTCTAGTCTCTTCAATAAATAAAGGCGAAGAAAAAATAGGTTGTGACAAATTACCGGTATTTACTTAAATATTTATCTTTTTGTCTGTTTTCTACTTTTTGCGAAAAAATGGTGGATGCGCCAGGTCTCACGCCTACAACTATGTGGGGGCTTCAGGACGTTTTAACAGAAAAAGTGCCCTCGTAAACAGCACCAGAGCAGTCGAGATTTCATAAATCTGCAATCGATTTTCTATATTTTACCATTACAACTGGGAGTAAAATAGAATCCGTTGTTTTTCCATTTTGATTTCATTTGAGATTCGATACGAATTAATTGGAAACTAAAATACACAGTACAAGTTTTGTTTAATTTTCGTTTTATATGTGGGCGGTATAATGAAGGCGAGAAAATTGTTATCTTACAACACAATAAACTTCACCAGATCAGAGCGTTGAATTACATTGGAGACTACATAACTGGGAGGCATGGAAACATCTGGCGAATTTTGTCTACAGAAAATCACATACTAAGAAAATCTGAACCATTATACTAGCATAAATTTCAAGAGAATCAAGCTAAAATACCGAAAACGTTGAAATTATCAAAGGGACGAGAATATCAAGAGTGGGTGTTCAAATTTTCAATCTGTTATAATAAAATACAGAGTAAACACATTCACTAATTACTGATGTGTTTATATTTGTTTCATTATCTGTTTGTGTTTATTTATTTATTTGATTAATTAATTAATCTCGCTTGTTGTGTTTATCAAAGAATCAAAATTTACACAAATGAGAGTTGAATCAATACAAATCTCTAGCGAATACTTTGTCAGATTGGTTCTTAGATCTAAAACAACTAATCACGAAAAAAAGGGAGATTTACGTACAAGAATGACAACCTTAAAAGATGAAACTGCATCAAAAATTGTCTACAGGGAAAATTCGCTATCAAAATCTTCTTGCAGTTCAGAATACGCTTTGTATTTGTGCTTCAAAGCAAATAATTGCAAAATACAGCAATGCAACGAAATGGAATGTTGAAAATTGGTTAAGAACTCAAAAACTAATAGAGCGAAAGAATCGCTGTAAATAAAAAGATCAGTAATTAAAGCCGCGCTTAATCACCGACTAAAAGCTGGTTTAAAAATGCCACCAATAGAGAGTAGTTAGGAATTTAGGGAAACTTTTGAGTTCCAAATTGGAAGAATGTGATTCATTTTAATTACGCTGTAAACGCAATTCGCTATAAACAGAGCCGGTCCGCGCTTCCCTGGCGCTCCAGAAAAGCTTATTTTCGGCGCCCCTCCCCACAGATTAATAATGGTGACTTCTTTTATTTATTTCATAATCGAAGTCTGACATTTTCGTGAATTAATAAATTTTGAAAAAAGTAAGTTTTAGCTAAATTTTTTGTCGAATTTTATCAAAAAAACTTGTTTCAAAACAATTCTAAACAATTATAAAAACGGCCTTTTCGTATGGGATTCTGTTGAGAAAAAAAAAAGAAACAGACTCACGGTTTGGTCCCAGTTGATAACTGCATAACCGTAACAAAAATAGAAAGAAAAACTATTAGTATTAGCGAAAAAATAATTATTTGGAAATTTACCATCCTTATGGTAATCCTGGAGCGGTTCGGCGTGGGATGTCTATGTATATTAAAGGCACTAACACTAGACACAATTATTTATTAATTAACAAAAAACTCACAATTTTTTTTAAACAACATTAACACTTCACAGACTAGGACACAATTGAAGCAGAACGAATAAATCTAATTGATCTTTATGGGTTCTTATCGAGAACGTATGCATTTTTGCGATTAATTTAATCTTCCCCGATAACAAGAAAAGGTGGAAAAACATTACAAATGTCTTTTATAAATAAAAATACGGTTATCCCAATATATGAAGATAAAGATATTGGGGCTAAGAAGGCAGTTGGGCACTTCAAAAAACACTCAAGGGTGGATTTGGAAAATTCCAGGTACGAAGCAAAATCCAGTTATAAGATTGCCAATTTCTGTATTTTCAAAATCAAAGTAATTGCTTTTATTCTAAAATTCTGATTAAGAGAGTTTTCCAGTAATTGAACCTCTTTTATCATCTTTTCATCAATTGTTTATCGCTGAATTTGGAACTTTTCCACCTTTCACGAGTAAATAACTCCTCTAAAAGTAAAGAGTTATGCGGTTGCACCCCATAACTCTTATATTGAACAAACTCATAAGAGTTAAGAGGTTTGTTTGTTTTTTACTCAAAAATAGACTAATCTTAAGAAAATATTATACATAAAGTACACTATGGGACATATTACCTAAAGAGCGCCGCCTCTAAAATTATGCCGCAACAGGCAGTTGCACGTTTTGCTGTGGTCTCGAGCCGGCCCTGGCTATAAAAAATAATTGCATATAAATCGTTCAATTATTGATACGCTTTTCCCTTGTAATTCACGTTCAAATGAAGGATCCTTTTTACGCAACATAATTCTATGATCATTATTAGCATCGTTATAATTAGCGGTGCATGGCAAAATTTGCATATGTATGCTTTATTAAAAGACCGTATACACAAATATATGGAGATATTATGGAAATTTGTTTGATATTATGATTATCAATCATTATTAAACCTGGTATGTTGATCATGTTGTTTGTGGTAGTCGTTGTTGTAACAGTAGTGTTAGTAGATTCCCTACCTACTATCATAATTACAATAATTACAACTTTACAATAATTTAAACTTGAATACCTTATAATTTTCGAAGTGAAACTGCTTTAGGCGCGCTTGGGTAGTAATTTTTTTCAAAGCGTAACGAAAATGCGGAAGGAAAGAGTGGGAGCGTTGCCATAGCGTCGCTTGTAGTCTGTCAGTTCTGCCAACTGTGTAAAATAAACACTAGGGTCTAAAGTTGGTATCTCATTGATCTGGAACGAAACTAAAATTTTCTGACCTACCGCGATTTATGATTTTTGTATTTATAAATTAATTAATGGCGTTAAATGATATATGAATATTGTTTTGAGAACGAACATTCTTTCCCTTACTACCGTACTTTACTATAATCAGGAAATGATGGTATTGAGAGGGGGAAATATGTTTGTTTTTTTTTCCGCTTAAGAATATGTGAATTTAGATATTATTATTATTAAATATTAATATTGTGTTATTTTCTTTTTTTTGTCTGTTACTAACAGAAATCCAACAGCAGTGAAAAGTATATACAACTTTCGAAATTGGATTTCTCAGCAATCGACTCGTACTCTTGTGTTGTATCGATGGAAGCACCGATATTTGGTAAAAATTCGGAAAGTAAAGATCCCGCAGATATCGGTAAGTTTCAAACCACTAACGTACACATAACTTTTTCGACACCACCTTATTACGTCCCTTTTACACACACATAAGTTCTAGAACTTTACCATAAGTGTTATCAGAACTTTAAACCGTTCTATTACGATGAGAAAACAAGGTAATTTGTAAATATTAACAGGCGATACAAAATGCACGATTAACACATCGAAGCAACCTCTCAGGTGTAGACTAAATATGTGCACTAATAATTGAACAGGAATAATTACTACAAGTCAATAAAGAAGCATTTTATCCATGAGTGGAGAATTAGAGCTAACGTCCATTCATAAATAAAATATTTGACGATTCAGGTGTGCATAACGTAAGGTTTTATCCAATAGGTACCGAGATTGCAGTCTTATTTTCATGTAAATTTCATTTAAATTTCAGTATCATAAGTGATTTTTATTAGTTAATGTGTACTAACGTCATTGCTATACTGCAATGATCTATTAAGATATGTTTTATTCACTAGTGACTTAATACAGTTCTCGTCTGCTAGTAAACGTAGGTTGTCATTTTTGCATTTATACATATTTCGTTGCCACTCCTGTATATAATTGTGATAAAAAAATGTAATACTAATTTTTAATGAATTTATTTGCATTTCAAAGGCGATTCCATACGACAGACTCAATATTAACCAGTGTAATTAACACGAAATGGAAAATTCTGATTTTGATAAATGTTAATAGAAGAGGATGCTGTCTGATTGATGTTTATTTTGTCATTCAAATTCATCCGTAAATTTAAAGGGAAAAATGAGAGTGTAATCAATTCTGCATTATTTGAAAAGCACAATGAATAGCAAATCAGTATGGTATATAGTTCGTTTCAAGCTGGAATAACCTAGATAAGGCGTGGCTCAAATAATTTCGAACGAATCGAAGAGAAGGAAACAACAATTAGACATAACAAACAGCTTTGATGCATATTTTATGAAACTAACTACCTCCTTTTTTTGCTTGTGCTTATTGAATAAAAACCGGGTTATGTCCGAGTCAGGGCAGGTTCTAGGGTTGTGAGCGCTCCGGGCAAAACAAAATTTGGCGCCCTTTCATACAAGAAAATACAATTTTAATAAATTTATGTGGAAGAATGAGAAAAGTTTGTGGGTTTCAGTCTTTTATAAATCTGATAACCGAACCTAATCACAATCAGCAATGGCAACTTAAAACTTACGTATACAATTTTTCCTTTTTTTCTTGGTATCATGACTTTTTCCGGCTACTCTCAAGTCGCTCTTGGTCAGTGCCGATCCGAAAGGGGGGCCGTTTCCAGTGGGGAGCAGCTCTATTATTATCTATGACACTGATCAATTGAAATATTTAAAAATTGTAAAAAAAGATTCAAAATTCCCGCTAAAATTTAGTGATTTTTTGATGACAATATTGGCTATTGATTCAATTCGACTATTCAAAAAGGAGGCTTTTGATTTATCCACAATTGGGTAATATGCTAGTTATTACTATTCCCCACCATTTAAAATTGAAAAAAAAATAATTAAGGGTATTCATTTGAATTTAGAATTATTATTTACCCCAGTTTTAGGGGGAAATATTTCTAACGTTGGCCTCACTGCGCTGTCATCCATCTTTCAGCATTCGTTAACTTGTCAGTTCGAAAAATAAACAAAAATTCACGAAAATGAGTGAAAAATCGTCAACAATTCGCAACCAATTATCAAACATTATTGCATCCGGGGGCTCCCATAAAGATCAAGCCGAAAAGTACGTAATTCGTTATTTTATCAACGATTTTACCGAATTAACAATTTTACAGATATCGCCAAATATTGGAGAATATCCTCTCAGAAACTGGTGTCGAATTGGTGGAAGGCCTACAAATATTCATCGAAGCTAGTGAGTGTTTGAGGTTAAACAAAACAAAAAAATTTAAATCAATTTGATTTGTAGTCGTTAACGAGAATGTGAGTTTGGTGATATCGCGACAAATCCTAACCGAAATCAGTTCACATTTGATGAAACTACCCGATGATGTATCGAAAACCGTGTCGCATTACATGTTGGAAAAAGTACAACCACGCGTGATATCATTTGAGGAACAAGTGGCGAGTATCCGACAACATTTGGCCGATATCTATGAACGTAATCAAATGTGGCGTGAAGCTGCAGCTGTTCTAGTCGGTATCCCGTTAGAGACCGGCCAAAAACAGTACACAGTCGATTATAAACTGGAAACGTATCTAAAAATCGCTCGATTATATCTGGAAGATGATGATCCGGTACAAGCGGAGGCCTTCATCAATCGCGCTTCATTATTACAAGCCGAATCACGCAATGAACAATTACAGATCTATTATAAGGTTTGTTATGCGCGCGTCTTAGATTATCGCAGGAAATTCATTGAAGCCGCACAACGTTATAATGAATTATCGTACCGTGGTATTGTACATGAAGATGAACGTATGACAGCCTTAAGGAATGCTCTAGTTTGTACGGTATTAGCATCGGCTGGTCAACAACGTTCTCGGATGTTGGCGACACTATTTAAAGATGAACGTTGCCAACAATTACCGGCTTATGGTATTTTAGAGAAAATGTATTTAGAACGGATTATACGTCGATCGGAATTACAAGATTTTGAAGCTTTATTACAACCGCATCAGAAGGCGAGAACTATTGATGGTTCAGCAATTCTAGATCGTGCCGTTATCGAACATAATCTATTATCGGCTAGTAAATTATATAATAATATTAGTTTTGAAGAATTGGGGGCTTTATTGGAAATACCGCCGAGTAAAGCGGAGAAGATTGCTAGTCAGATGATAACCGAAGGGCGTATGAATGGGTATATCGATCAGATCGATTCGATTGTTCATTTTGAAAGTAAGTTGTCATCGGGTTTTGGTAGATTTAGTGGCTGTTCTTGTCTCTTTTCTTTCCTCTAGTATCTTTACACTAGAGATAAAACGGGTACTTGTAATTATCCGGTCAGACACCTGGTGAATACCGAATCTTCAATAATCTGCGATCGCGAAATTTGCCCCAATTTCCAAGAAAAATCCAAAATTTCAACTAAATAACGATTAAATCTCCCGAAATTCCAAATTTTTCACTATTTAACACGACATTCCGTCCAGTTGCCAAAAGAAAAAATTGAAAGTACGTGCAACGTTAGAAATGAAACTTCTTAGGTTAGAGATGAAGTTCATTTATTTTATTCGCTTATTTTATTTCTGTCGTTGCTTGAAGGCTCGACTTTTTTCTACAGTTGTCTTTTTTTGTATTTCACTTATCTCAAAACAATATCCATATGTGATTTAAAGCCATTAATTAATTTATAAATACAATAATTATAAATCGCGGTAAGCCAGGAAATTTTACTTAATTTTGAATTCTTCTGAAGGCCACACATTTAAACGCCCTTGTAACTTGTTTTTTTTTTTATTACTAGCAATAAATATTGATTTTGGCGCCTTTTTGGCATAACAAAAATGCTAATCGTGCACTTGAAATTTGTTCTTTGTTTACGGTTTATTCGTGAATTCAACGTTTTGCAAATCAGTTCGCCACGTTTCATTTGCTAAAGTATGAATTTATTTGTAAAAACTTCAATTAGAGTTGCCCTTAAAACCACCTATAGAAAAACTTCTAGTTTCTCTTACTGTTCTACAGATTTGTATTAATTTTTCCTCAAACGAATAGCAAAATCAATTGGCACCATTCGCTTTTCTTGATTTAAAATACCCCCAAAATAGCTTACAAAAGTAAGCTTGAAATACGAATGTATTGTTGTTTAGATGTGGTGCTCCCAATGACCGCTGCTAGTGTCTCAGGCAACTTAATTTAAATCTGAACCCCGATTCACCCGCAAAACAATTCTGCACTGATTGGGAACGGCTAGTATAGGTTCTAAACAATCTACCCTAAGGGCCCGAGCAAAATTCAAGTTTAATTTCCGCGGAGAACTGCTATTAAAATCCAGACTTTTAATTATATTCAAAAATTATCTCTATTTATACAGGATTGGTATGCTAAACAGGCTCTGTAGTTTTCTTTCCTTCTGTCTCTACCTCTCTTGATATCTGCAGCGTTTTGTCTCTCTCCCTCTCTATCTCCCACTGTCTGTTTTGTTTTAAGTTTGGATCTAGGCAAATTTCATATCCAATTGTAGGAAGCATATTATAAATTGTTGAGCAGAGTGATGTTTAATCAAATTTTGAAGTAAATGGCTTCTTTATTTATAAACAAATCTACAGGTAGTTCACAGGAGCTTAAAGGACAAGGCTGGGCTTCCTTTAACAAGTGTCCACGTAGCTAATTTGGAAATTTACGAAAAATGGCGGTAATTATCGAAATACTTGCATTTTGAATTGTCGATATTTTTCACAACTAAAAGGGCACTTTATGACTATTAAAGCTTGTCCTTTAAGATCCAAATCCTTTTGTAAATATGGGAGATGTGGCGCATTTTTCACAATTTTACAGTTTACAATTATAAGGGGACTGACCATGGGCGGATTTATCATGATATTGATAACTAAGATTCGAGCCCCCGCATTCCAAATTGACTCTGTGATTAAGTAATCTTCAATTCCACTAATTACGGCGGTTTCTGCTTCTGCTTCCAGTATAATCTTGCATCCGGTAGTATTCTTAGGATCTTCAAGTCTTCTCGCATGTTTTGTGTTCATTCCTCTTCCGAGTGTCTCTTCGTTTCGAATATTGGTAATCCTTCCAGCCAAGACAACCTTGTTGTTTGCTGCTCGCCACAGTTCTGTGGTTGTTTTTAAAAATCATGTTTTCAGGTTCTTCAGCCATGATATTCTTCTTCTTCCAGGTCCTGTCTTTTCAAAAACTTTTCCTTGAAGGATAGATTTACAGATTATACGTCCCAGATATTCCAATTTTTTCTTTTATTCTTTTTCTTCATCCTTTCCGGTACTGCTTCGTTGGTAACTTTATCTACCCATGATAATTCAAGAATCCTTCTGTAGAGCCACATCTGGAAGGCTTCTAGTTTCTTTTGCTTCGATTTATATATTCGTATATATTATTGGATCATTAATACATATCAAAACGATCGCATTAATAAGCAAATAATAATTGTTTACTTGGCGACGGGCCATTATGGCGCTATGAAAAATAATGACCCGTTGCTATGATAAACTTTTTTGCAGTCATTAAAAATGTGATCATAACCTCAATTTTCCAATGTTAAAGAAAAATTTTTAAAAATCAAAAATAAAGTTAAATTGCTTCTTACTTATGGCATAAACTCATTAATGCACCACGGGCGTTATGGGCGTAACGCCCTCGTGCCGTACATGTCGACACTCAAGCGTTATTTGTCTTATAACGCCCTTGATACATTAATTACTATAATTTAAAATTATTCTTTTTATTAGCTCGCGAAACTTTGCCGCAATGGGACAAGCAAATCCAATCATTGTGCTATCAAGTCAACTCAATAATTGAAACGATTTCGAAGAACGAACCCGAATGGATATCAAAAGTAATGGAAGAACAAATGGTATCCTAATCGTTTTGTATTTTTTTGTTTGAAAATTTATTTATTTTGATATTGTAATAATAAAATCAAGCTTGAAGAATATAATGCTTCCTTAATTTGGGGAAACAAAAACAAACCAATAATTAAAAAAAGACAACAACATTAGCTCAGTTGGGCAAATAACAAAACTTGCACATATCAAGCTACTGTTTGAATGTGAGGATTTTTTTTGAGATGATGGGAGCAAATATGGGAGTGATTATATTTCCATGATTTTTCCTGTACTAAAAAAACGTCCTTTAAAAGAACAAAATATTAATTATATCTACAATTACAGCATGTCTTTGTGTAATTTGTGGCTCTACCATATTCACTTTGTAAGTTTATAATTTTTTTTTACATACAGTGACGAAACAATTAAGCTTCCAATTCTAAAGCGAGACCAATTTTATGGCCACCATTATTGAAATTCTTGCCGTCAATCAAAGCGGACAATGTTAAAGTGACGCCTTCACGTAAACGTTGCTGGTAGCCCAAACCGACTTGACTGGCATTATTCACTTTAGCACGTATAGCTGCATCGTCGTCCAAATCGAACTTAGCACCAATACCGAATTTGGTGTTATTACCATTGGGTGTCCAGGCCAACGAGATGCCGGTCTGTAGTTGGGGCGACAGTTTCTGGTAGATCGAACCGCCAAATTCTTGACCATCGTCACTAATCAAACAATTACTCAAATTATTCGAGCCTATTTTAATCTTTGATTTAACTTACACATTAGTGTGGAGAATAAAATCTTCGGTTGTAAAGCCTAATGCAAAGTTATTTTTGATCAATTTCGATTTGGTCGCATCGAAGGCGGTTTGGTAGCCGGCCAACCAGCCCTGGTAGCCGACCACAGCAGCGGCTCGTACCAGCGGACCTTCAGCATTCAAATCAACATCACAATTCAAGGCGACCGTTTCGTTGGTGAATGTCGACTTGATACAGCCAGCCTTACTGCCAGTTTGTGGTGAGAAATTCAATTCGGCTGCTAATTTTAAGCCGTTCACCAATTGATCCTGTACAGATATTTCTGTACCTAATGTATTATCGGTATTCCATTTTTCAGAGAATGTTAAACCGTAATCTTTGACACGGTATTTCGTTTCTAATGTACCGAAAACTTTGCCAGTTTCCTGATTCGATGTACCGCCAGTATTGAATTCAACACCTGATTCAGTTTTTGTTTTACAATCTAATTTAATTAAACCGAAATGATAGCCTTTATTGAAAACATCTTTTGCATTCTTGCCAAGATCTGAATAAGCTGGAGGTGCCATTATCTAATCACCAAAAAAACAAACACAGAAAATTACTAAAAATACCAACAAAATATTTCAAATATTTCTACGTAATCATGCAATTATCTATGACGTCATAATTTCTAATTAATTACCTGTAATTAACGATTTGTCTAGAAAAATCGTAGACGCGAATTGTGCGCAATTTTAATCAAATTTAGTGCCAAAAAAACAATTGAACTGAATCGTGCGCCCTCTACCGTACAGGTCACGAATTAGCCGACATGACGTCATAATCATGAGACGAACATGGCGATAAGCCCTCATTTTTTGGGTTTTTTTTCTCAACAAAAAAATCTATTTTTAGCCCACAAAACAGTTTTCTTTTATTTTGGAATTAAAAATAGTTAACCTATAAATAACGCCGAATTTTGGGGTGTTTTGCGGCAAACCCACCCGCCACCCCTGGTCTTACATAACAATTGCCAATCGTTAGCGCTAGATTCATTGGGAAATTGCACGAATTTCAGCTAATTTACAATTTTTTCAATGAACCTAGGCCGATAATGAGGAAGTTTGGTTAACTTCGGGAAAAACACAAAAATTATTGAAAATTTATATAAAATCCAACTTACCGATTATTAAATAATTTAAATAATTAATAGAACTGTTGAAACAGTGGTTTTTGTGGTGTTAAACACTCAAAATGTGATCCAATAAACCGGTTAAAGTGAAGAGGAATCGTTCAACCCGGCGATTATTTCAAGACCTCACACACGGACACACGGACTGAACAATGTTGCCAACATTGATAACGAAAATACCCTAGGATTTTTTACTATTAATACGCGATAATTCTAGAATTTCCACATACTTAGCAATTTTTAAGAATTATTAAGCAGTTAATTAATCAAAAACTGAGGATTAATTAAGAAAAATTACTGGAAATATCTAGAATATCAGAAGTGGTAATCGTGTTGTAACAGTCGGTAGAGTAGCAACCTGTAATTGGCGCTTGATACAAAATTTCTAATAATTTTCACAAATTACCGAAATTCCTGAAAATGTGATAAGATCATCATTAAATTTGCCTCAATAACTAGAATAAGTTAAAATTATCTCTATCAAAAATACCCAGAATTGGGAAAATGAAAATCATACGCTTGAACACAACCGGTGGAGTAGAAATCTGTAATTGGCGCTTGATTCAAATTTCGCGATAATCTTCCAGAATTGATAAGATTGTACAAAATTTGATGATAATTATTCAATTGGCCACAACAACCGGAATACGTTGGATGTATTTGGGAGATTGTTGTAGTGTTACTGTAATAACGCCACAAATACGGCTTTTCGACAGAAGTATTGATTTTTGCGTGTTTCCACGTTATTCTGGTGAATTAAGTGGTGAATAATGGACGAAATCGCTATAAAATCCGAGATCAAACAAGAGATTTGCGAAATAATCGACGATAACATTGGAATTGATTGTAAAATCGAGCCGAATTCGGATGATGGTGGCGATGAAGAATCGGATTTAACCACAACAACAACAACAACAACTACAAACGCTACAACGGTGTATCGTTGTAATTTATGTGATAAAATTTATCAGACATTCCATGATTATAAGGTGCACAAGAAACAGCATTTCATCGAGAAACGTACCTGTAAATTATGTAAAATTGTATGTCAATCGATTAGTAAATTACAGGTGCATACGAATACGCATTTAGGCATTAAACCGTTCAAATGTAGCGAATGTAGTAAGTGTTTTGTTTGTAATAATCAATTACGTTTACATATGCGTTGTCATTCAAGTGAGAAGAAATATAATTGTAATAAATGTAATAAGGCGTTCCGTTATTTGGGCTCGTTGCGAAGTCACATGGTTTGCCATAATAATGTGAAATTACAAGAATTCAAGTGTCAGGTAGGTAAACCAACAGCTATTTACTGTACGAGGTGGTAAAGTCATACTTTATCCAAGAGCAGAAGTTTGGCAGAGTGAGACAAATCCGCCAGAGGATAAAGTGACTTTGTCACCGTGTGCAGTACACGATTTTGTTTATTACTTGCCCTTCAAGCTCTTTTTGATTTAATTTTTTAAATTTTCTAATAAGTTTTGACATTAACTATTCATACAGTTGTCAACCGTTGTTGGTTGCTATTGGATTTCTCTAAACAACAAGCAATTGTTTTTGTTCGTTTGTTATTGCTTGCTACGGAGTTTACCCACCTCAACGGTTAAGTAAACACTTTACCGTTGAGGTGGGTAAAGTGGTACTTTACCATCGAGTTTTTAGTCGATAAAGTAGGATTTTAACAGCAAGTATTGAACAAAATTGTGTTTGCATCCGTTTTTCTTGTGTATTTGTTAATTTATTTATTGTCGCAAAAATGGTGGAGGCGCCGGATTGAAGCTTTTTCCCCTGTTTTTAACCGCGAATCGGATTAGAAAGTTTCGAAACTCATAGACTAATGATCGTTTTCGGTACGTTACCATTTTGCTAATTTTCGATCAGCAGTAGATAGTAGTCTTTATATCCCTTTTGAAGGTTAAAGCAAAAAATAAAGGCTAAGAACTGTGTTTGCATTTGAGCAACGAACAAGTGAAGACTAATCGATTTGTTGCAAACTCTTCTAATCACTGCCAGCTTGGTATTTTTCAGCATTGAGTAAAAATCGCTCACTAGATACTTTAGAGTGCCACATACAATTCAAAGTATTAGGGAACGCAGCAGAAAAAAAATAGGAAAGGGTCTCTATTTTTCTCAACATTCAGTTCTGAATTGCAAAATATCTTTCAATTAAGGAATAATTTCAAAATGATTTGTTACCCGTGTTCTGTCAAAAATAGAAGTATTTTTCGACTTCAAAAAGTTGGGCTCGACACCAGTGCCACGTAGATTCTGTAATTCCACCGCTTTCTCGTGCCAAAAGATGCTGTTTCCTGAAAACCAATTTTTTGCAAAAATTAAGCATAGTAACGAAAATACCATCAAGAAAAGAAAAACTCCCCATTCTTTTTGATTTTTACCAAAACACTAAAAAGAGTATTCAATCTTGTCCAAAATATCTGCATAACTCTCTTTTTACAAAGGTTTCAGACTACTGAGGTAGTGTAGCTTCTGACCTTGGGATGCGCAATAGCAAAACTGGCCCTTTGTTGGAAAGTACATTTGCAAAACAATTTCATCCGGATTTATCAAAAATTCTCATTAAATTTAACATACTAACGGGTGTTTTATCCTTAATTTAGAATAAAAAAGAATTCATTTGAATTTACAACGTAAGATTTTTCACCTTATCTGTCCAATCAAAGATGTTTTGCCGCATTATCTCGCTATCTTACAGTAGGATTCTCCCCAATCGTTTCGCAACGATTTTACCGTGACCTTGAGCCAACCAATCACAAACAAGACCGCTTCGCTACATCGCTGCCACTGCCACACCTTCAACATGAACATACCCTAAATCGTTCTACAAGTGTATTTTTATCGTATAACTTGATTGTTTCAGGATTGTGGACAGACATCGTCAACACTGCAAAACCACCACAAACACCTGAAATCGCACGGTCGAACAATCGAAATCAAATGCCAACTGTGCGCGGCCACATTCAACAGCGACCGTATCCTGCAGAATCACCTGAAAACACACAAAGAATTACAATTTCCCTGTGAATATTGTAAACGTATCTACCAATCATTGTATCGCTTAAAACGGCATATAAAACGCGCCCATATACCGAACGTATGTGATGTATGCAATGAAATCTTTTACGATCGCTCTTTGTACACGAAACACATAAAACAACACGATAATAATAAACAATCGATCTGTGAATATTGTAAGAAACGATTCGATAAAGCGAAAAATCTAAGCGAACATATACGTTTACAACACAAAAACGATGGTGCTTTACACGAATGCAATTTATGTGGTAAAAAATTTATAAACTCATCCCTGTTGCGTAATCACATCAAAATCCATGATAAATGCTTCAAATGCCAGTACTGTGCGAAATTGTTCAGTTCACGGTACAATTTAGAGATACACACTGTAACGCATACCGGTGAAAAGAACCATAAATGTCCCGAATGCGGTAAATGCTACACGACAAAGACGAGTTTAAAGAACCATCAAGCCACCCATACGGACATTAGAAATTTCAAATGTGATCAATGTGCGAAATTGTTTAAAACGAATCGCCGCCTGTACGTACATAAATTCTCGCATAATATCGACGAGAAGTACGTATGCAGTGTGTGCGATGCGAGATTTCGTGTTAAACAATATTTGAAGTATCATATGAGGAAACATTCGGATATTAAGCCGTACGAATGTAAGTTGTGTAAGAAATCGTTTAAACATAAAAAATCGTGGCTGAAACATGCAAATCATGATGAATTTGATGTGACGGAAATGCGTAGTAAAATCGGTGAGTTCTATTGTGGTTTGTGCAAAATTCGATTTGATAATCGTACGAATTATTTAGAACATGAACGATTTAAACACCCAGACAATGAGTGTAGTGTTAAAGAGGAGGAGAGCGAGTAATTTTTAGTTGTGTTGTTGGTAATTGTGATATTTGTGTATTTGTTTTTTTTAAATAAATATTCTACTGTATTTTGCAATTTTATTACCGTATCATAAAGGCGGGTACACACGATAAAGCAGCGCGCCAGTGGCTGCCGAGTTTGTGACGCAAGTTGAGATTTGTGGGCGGTAGATCTTAAAAAATCAAAAGGCTTCCTTTGACTAACGAAACGAGTCATGTAGCTAGATTTGGAAATGAAAATAAATGGCAACAGTTTTTCGAATTTATGCAGTAACAAGAATCATTGATAGTCGCATTATTTCTGATACGAAAGGGCGTCTTTGGTGTTAAAATTTGATATTTCAGATCAATTTTTTGACGTATAAATCGATTTTATTAGCACTCAATATTGTTTACTATTCAAATCTGTAATTTAAATTTGCAGATCTCAAAAAAAAACTTCCCTTTATGCACTTTTAAATATTATAACAGCAAACATTACGGTACAATAAAATTGAGTTATTTTTAATAAAGTGATTATGCCATAAGTGCTTCTACTGTGAACATTTTTAAATCTATAAAAGCGCATTCACATTCATATTTTATTACCCAGGTAGGAATTTACAATACACCCACTCTTGATCCAAGCTTGTGCCAAGACTAAGCATACTTGGGCCGAGCCAGCTAAGGCCAAAGCCTGGCTTAACTTTAAAATGATATCCACGGGCAACCACTCTTGGGTATGATAAACGGGCTTGGGCCAGACCTGTCAACCAGTCTAAATTGTTTTTAATAGAAAACAAACCAATCAAATAAATCAAAATTGAACTAAAATTAAAAAAAAAGAAATGAAAAAATAAAAAAAATTGAAAAAAATTTCAGCAAAATCTTCCCTTTATGAACTTTAAATATAGAAACCTTTATGGTCCAATAAAATCGAGTTATTTTTTAATGAACTGACTATGCCATACGTGCTTCTATTGTAAACTAAATCAAGAGTGCTCCGAGTTTCTCAGCTGTTGTAATTATTGTTAAACAAATCAAATCTTGGAGTGTGCCTGATTTGATTGGAAATTTTATAGAAAAAATGAGCCTCTTTCTTTGGTCATTTGGTTTCGTCATTGTGAAGATGTACTAGAAATACATTAATTGAAAATCGACTTTGAAACATATTTCGGGCTAAAATCAAAACCGTTGGGCCAAATACTGGCTAATCTCCTCTGTTATATTTTGAAAATTTTAGAAAGATTATGCCTCTCAGTACCAATACGAGGAGTCTAAGATCGTGCCGCCCTAGGTCCGGAAGTCATGGGCCTAAGCCTACATCCACCACTATTTGTCGCACGCTCGGTTCCGTGATAAGTCCCGGGAGTCGTTTACGATCATCAGTCTTTTGTCTGTCACTTATCTTCAACACAACCAACATCGTTATGTGTATAGCTATTGGTGGGCAATCTTGATTATCGGCCTTAAATCTGTCACTACAGAGCGGTGAAATGCTGGCTACTTTTATTGCAGGCTTCTTGGCGAAATACGGGTCACAGGTTAAGAAACAAGTATTGCTTAATCAGTGGGTAACGCGCTAAAAGTGGGTTTCGGAGGAGTAAAAAAGGGTCGTGTGAAAATTGAAGGAATCGGTTAGAAAGAGATAAATTGAGACGGCATGGGAATCCCTATATTAAGATTTTTTTTTTTTGGTCAATGGTTCCTAATGGCTGGTGCACACAGAATTCATTTTACTATTTCAAAAGTCTACCTACA
Organism: Epicauta chinensis; assembly: GCA_021725515.1. Taxonomy (NCBI): domain Eukaryota; kingdom Metazoa; phylum Arthropoda; class Insecta; order Coleoptera; family Meloidae; genus Epicauta; species Epicauta chinensis. The sequence continues at coordinate 428,147 of JAEDXX010000061.1, forward strand.
AGAAAAAGAGCGTAGGGAAGTTTTTACAAAACGGCAACGGATGGTCCTTTGCAGGAGCGATTCTAGACTTATTGGAACCTGGTGCTAATTCTCTAAATTTTCGTTGTTATTTTTCTTGGCAAGAACTGAGACAAAAAAGCGTTTCTGTGATTGGAGATTGTGGACTTGAAGTTTAAGTTTCATTAGTTTTCTTGGCGGATCCGCATGTGGTGCTCTCCTTATATTGTTGGCGTCTCTCTGGACGGTTTAATTAATCAAATAAATAAATAAATTGGATTTGCTAAAATATTTGTTTTGTAGCAAAAATCCTTTGAAGATTGTGTATTTTACCCTACGAATACCCAAACGGATCTAGACTCAAATTGGAATTTTAGACCCCAATCATTGGTCCAAATAACAGACCAATATGGACTAATAAATGTACCAGATAAGGACACAAACATGATCCGAAGAATGGCAACAGTTTACAAACGAAAAGAAGGCGGTTTTTCAGACCCTATAAAAAGCCTTCTAAAAGCCAAATTTGCCGTAAACCTTTGCTGTTTGGTAGATACGGCTCTAGACCCATAGGAATTAATTGTTAATTATTATAATTTTTGTTTTTAATTTTTTAGAACTGAACCGGAAATCCTCCAAATTCTGTCTGTATCAGAGACTAACAAACCTGCCCGCCTAAATGTTACGCCACTGTTTTGAATATTCAAGGATTACACATTCGTTAGCATCTATTTAATTAAAAAAAGACCTCAACCATTCTAACAATAAGAGCCAAATTTGTCTTGAATCTATGCTATTTATTAGATCCGGCTCTAGACCCATAGGACTTAATATACTGTTATTTATTATTTTTATTATTACTTACACAAGACCAACAAACCTGTCCACCTAAATGTTACGCCACTGTTCCGATTATCCTATGTTTATATATTCGTCAGCATCTTCTCGATTAAGCCTTCTAACAATAAGAGCCAAATTTGTCTTGAATCTATGCTATTTATTAGATCCGGCTCTAGACCCATAGGACTTAATATACTGTTATTTATTATTTATACTTTTACAAGATTATTTTCTACTTTTTAAATTTGCGGATTAAATTAAGGTTTAGATCCGTTGGAAACTAATCGGAAATCCTCCAAATTCCGCCCTTATAACACTAACAAACCTGCCCGCCTAAATGGTACGCCACTGTTTCGATTATTCTACTTTGACACATTCGTCAGCACCTATTCAATTTTTTTTAAATCTGTGCTATTTGGTAGATAGTGTAGATACGGTTCTAGACCCATAGGATCTAATCTATTGTTACTTATATTTAACTTTTTTTTCACATAACTCTCTACTTTAAGCATGCGAATTAAACTAAAGCTCAGACCTATTAGCCCTATTAGAAACTAACCGAAAATCCTTCAAATTCCGCCCTTACACAAGAGTAACAAACCTGTCCACCTAAATGTTACGCCACTGTTCCGATTATCCTATGTTTATATATTCGTCAGCATCTTCTCGATTAAGCCTTCTAACAATAAGAACCAAATTTTTCTTAAATCTATGCTATTTAGTAGATCCGGCTCTAGACCCATAGGAATTAATATGTAGTTATTTATTCTACTTAGTTTTTTTTTTATTATTCTTTACCTTAAATTTGTAAACTAACTAAGGTTCAGATCGATAGGAACTGAACCAGAAATTCCGTCCCTATCTCTGAGAGCAATAAATCAGCCCGCATTAATGTTACGCCACTGCATCGATTAAATTAATGTTTACATATTCGTCAGCACCCACTCAATTAATGTTAAACAATTCTCATAATCATAACAATTATCTGGTTTGTTTGTTTGTTTTTGTTTCGATTATAATTAAAATAAAACGATAAGGATTAGGTCAAAATTTTTCCGAAACGCACGCCGCGAAGAAACAAAAGAATTTCAATCCGCCATAATCATAGTGGACTTGGTATTAATAAAAACAAACATAAAAAAAAACACAAAACAATTGTAAACAATTAAAACAAAAAATACGATAAATCGGATTGTTTAAAGGTTATTTAATTGTTTATTTTGTGTATGTGTAGGTATGTGTGTGTGTTGTTTTTGTTGCATATAAAATATTGCAAATTTGATCAAAACATAAACGTCCTTGAAATGCTGAAAATAATCACCAATTGTTTATGATCACATGACCGATATAGTTGTTGGTGATTGGTGTATTGTGAGCGTGCCCTGCGTGACGCCATTGCGCATTCAGTGATTACAAAATGCCGTCAGAGTCTAAACCATTGTTGACAACTCAAACAGAAAAACCAAATCATTATTCGTAAGTTTTATTAAAAATTCAATAAATACGTAATGTGTAATTAATAAAAAATAGAATTTTAATTTTTTTTATATATATATTATTTACGTGCCGGTAATTAGAAATAATTTATAGTTATTTGAAAGAGTTTCGTGTCGAGCAATGCCCGCTCTTCTTACAACACAAATGTACACAGCATCGTCCATTCACCTGTTTCCATTGGCATTTTATGAATCAACGACGCAGGAGGCCTGTACGACGCCGTGATGGTACATTCAATTATAGTGCCGATAATTATTGTACAAAATACGATGAAACAACAGGGATATGTCCTGATGGAGACGAGTAAGTGGCGACCTTTTTTGGTTAGTTCATCAACTGTCATGTATACCACACACTAACACACATACACAATTATCCACACATACACATATATTTATCTGTATAGTAAACTATAGATGTGGGTGTGGACTCATGAAACACATTACACCATTCATAATTTTCGATTAATTTCAAATTAATATGCACAATTAATATAGAGAACAAATGACAGTCGATAACTAACCAAAACAAAAAAATCCTAGTTGGTTATGGAAATTTGACAGTATCAACAATTATTATTCATTTATTTCTCATCGCTATCTACGATAATTTCACTTTTGTTTTTGTTTTGTTTGTAGATGTCCGTATTTACACCGTACAGCTGGTGATACAGAACGACGTTATCATTTAAGATATTATAAGACATGTATGTGTGTACATGATACAGATTCACGTGGTTATTGTGTGAAAAATGGTTTGCATTGTGCTTTTGCACATGGTAGTCATGATCATCGGCCACCTGTTTATGATATTAAAGAGATACAAGCTATTGAGGCTGGTGAGGCGGACGGTAGTGGTACATCGAATGGACCAAATGCATTAGATAAAGAACGTAATTTAATGAATGAAGATCCTAAATGGCAAGGTATAATCATTATGGAAAAAACAAAACGATTTTGTGTTTAATTTGATTTTAGACAGTCAATTTTTTTTTCTCGATTGATAGAAAAATACAGTAAATCATCGATTTAACTTGATTAAGTGATATGATAAACGGTATATCGCTTAAACAAATGAAATAGGAACACAAAAGGGGAAACACTAAAGCAATTCTGGGCGAATTTACGCACTATTATTTACCAATAATGATATTTGATAACACAATTTACACATAACACTCCCCAATTTCGGGGTAGTTTTGACTATTATTCCCGAAGAGATTGTAGAGTTTAATCTTTTATACCAGGAGTCGGCAACCTTGTTATTTTTTTCTTTTTCTTCCAACTGATAAAGCGGATAAAGGTTTTTAAGTGCTTCCGAATATTTTCAGAGAGTTCATGGATTTATTGTTCTTTTTAAAGGGATTCTAGGAACAGAAAGCTTTAGAAATTTTGTAGAAGTTCTAAAATTATGTTAAACTATAAAAGGGCCACGCGTTGTCGACCCTTATTGTATAAAATTCGATTTGTCATATCTTTATCGTGAAAATACAGGCTTGCAAGTGGGTGTTAATGTAGCTTTTTGAAACGGTTTTATTTCGTCTGATCAAAAACATTTATTTTAATGAAAGGAAAATGGAGTCTGTAGGTTAAAGACTGTGGATAACTAAATTGAGGATCTTGGGAACGATGTCAATTAATTGTAGGCAAATATGCATCCCCAGGGACAGATTAGTTGGTTCATATTATGTATCAACCAGTTTCTCGGGACTTTTTTTCAATATAAAGGTCGCGAGCCACTCTATTTGCCAGTCCATTCCTGTCCTGTGAGCCGCTATTTTTTGTAGAAAATTATCGTAAAGTTCGATCGTTTTAAAAGTACAAGCAATGTAATAAGGAAGCATCAACTATCTTTGTCTTACGTATCTAGGTTGTTAAGTTGAAAGAAGAAGTGGGATTTAGTTCTTATGATACTTGTACTTCTAAAATAATCAAACTTATCAGTAAGTTTTGTACGATTCTTTATTGTTGAAGCGCTTGACAAGGCTATTTTCATCTACGCCCAAGTATGTTTTTGTCCTTACAGCGTTCTAAAGTTGATCAGATTAACCCTTTTAGTGCCGTTCGACGATATATCGTCATTTGCTTTACTTGCGAAAAGTGCCAACGACGATTTAACTTGCATGTGTGATAGCTGGTTTGTAGCAGATGATCCGTTTGTCGCTTGCAGTGCATGTTTGTTGTGCAAATATCATTAATTTTATTACAAAACAAATTGGAAGTGCAAACGATGTAATACTTCGTACTAAGTCGTTTATGCAAAGTTATGATGAAACGTTGACTTTTCGTGATGGTTTGTACTAATGTTATTCGTATGATTTTTAATGAATACTTAAGAATTCGTGCCATCGCATGATTCTCTATTTTGTTCTTAATACGCTGCTTTTAGAATTATGTAAATATCATCTTTTGTTTGGTTTTTATGAGCTTTTTCCCAAACCTTAGTAAATTCGCCAAATTCTTCCGGTTATCTTTGGATAAACATCTATTTTTCGTTCGGCACTAAAAGAGTTAACTAGATCCAATTACGGTCTGACAATGAGTTCCAAGAAACAATGTTTGAATATCTCCAAGCAATTTTCAGTAATACTACAACGCCAGTGTCCCTCAAACTTTCTGAAGTTGGGATTCTAAAGTTTGACAATTTTCAAAGCAAGAATGTAATGCAAGTAGTAATACTGAGCATAAAAATGACTCTTATTACTTCTTTCTTTTGTAATAATTTTCAATTAGATTTTTATGTGGATAATTAAGGAGAGCCTTTACAGTGTTCTGTTTTGAAAACCACTGTGCTACAGAAATTTGTTCTCTGACTTATGGGACGTTATTTTGGAGACTGCTATTGAACAAAATTAAAGAAATTTTATTAAAGTTACATTAATCGTTAATCACAAAATCGACAAGATATTTAACCAGTTGACTGCCTTAGTACCTTCCAGAAGCCAAGTTAATTTAATTAAGCGGAATAAAACTCTGAAATTCGATAATTTATATTTCTTTAGAGATTCTAAAACTCCTTTCAAGTCGATCTTCAGTTTAATGCAATAAAGGAGAATTTTCATTTTGGGGCTTTAATAGAGGGACGATTTTTTCGATGTGAAGGTTAGTCACATTGCTGACATTTGAAATTTTCTACTTAATTTTTGGACGGAGTATAGATTTTTTATAGCTAAGACTAACAGTGGCGTAGCGGACGTAACTGGCTACCGGGGCGCGAGGCTTTATTGGCGCCCCCATGTTACAATCATTGCTAAATTAAAATACACTTCAAATTTGTCTTCAAAAATTTGAAAGATTTACTTTCAATTTATCTCTGTATTGAACATTTTTATTGTGTATTGTCTCTTAAAGCAGTGTTCCTCTTATAAGAGAATGTAATGGCCCTCCAGACTTTCGCGAAGTAGTATAAAGTTGACCGAGGAACGAGAGTGTGTAGGGTTTCCTCGCTCCACTTCGTGTTGCTACAACTCGCCTTGGTTAACTTCCCACCTCAGGCGGTCTTTTGTACCCGAGTCAAAGGAAGACGAGGAAGTACGAAACGAAGCGAGGAAACCCTCAACATTCTCCCTTGTTTCCTCACAAGTAATTCAGACTAGTTCTACATATTTTTTTTGATTGTTTTTTTCACTTTAAACTGAAATCATTAGTGATTGATCACAAGACCTTCAGTTAAAATTTCTTGAGGTCCTTCAAGAGGAACCAAACAGAAATTGGAAAGCTTATAGAAATGAAAACTGAATATCGCGGATATTGTAGGAAAATATCGGCTTCAATTAAATCTGGAGCGCCGTCGCAGGACGGTGTTCCAATTAATGGGGTGCTCCGTTTACAACTGCAGAGCTGTTAACAGTTCGATGCCCACTTATAATACTGAGGTGTTCGCGAAGTAACACGAGAGCGTGGATGCCAATCCAGCATCCTCGGAAAAGTTATGTCGCGAGATTCTGGAAGGGCCATTACAAATTTACCCTTTTATTAATCGACTGGCAGGTCTTTTTTCTAATTAGTGAAGCAAAAAACTTTACCATAAATATCATTACATTTTTTTAATTATTAAACTGTGTTGCCATCCTTGGTTATGATTAAATCAATTAATGTTATTTGTTCAATTCCAAAGAATATTTATAAATATCCTTTAATTGATTTAATTTTTTAATTGTTATTTATGGTACAGGAAAAAACGCTTGATTCAGTGTTTATAGTTAGAAAAAATATCCGGTAATTAATTAAAAAAAAACCGAATTTTCTATACTAAATTCACCGACCAAAGGGTTACTAGATTTGACAGATGTCTCATTAAACAAAGTACGTAGTCCCAGGATTGTAAGCGGGTATATGGACACAAACAAATAAATCCCTAAAAATGTCACTAAACTCAAGGGTGCCAACTTAAATCTAGGAACCCTTTGGATGATGAATTTAGTAAAGATGTTTTTGAACGGAATTTGGTTTAAGCAAGATTAAATTTGACATTCCAAGATTTTTAGTTGTGTTTAAGAATATTTTTGAAGCGACTTTCAAAAGCAGAGTATTTCAAAACTAAATAACCAAATATCTAAGAGAAACTGTGATTGATACATATTTAGATTCAAACAAATACAGTTTGAAATAAGAAATCAATCTTTTTGGGCTGCAATTAATCATTCTAAAACGAACTAGATTTTTTGAAAAAAATTATATATGTTTCAAAATCTAATAAAGTTGTGTTTTTACCTTTTGATTTAACATGTTTTTCGAAACAACAGGAAGTAGGGTAATCACTTTTGAACTGTAACTTCTACGTTACTAATACCACTTAATTGATATAGTCTTAAGTTATCTACAAGGTTTTAGGGATTCAGAAACACTTTTTTAATTTTTTACTACGAAAATTTTTGCATACCTTTATTATTTTCTATTAATTGCCGGATTGTGCACTTTTTAATCCGTTACATCACAATTTTAGATGAATTAACTAATCTAACGTATTAAAACGAAACGAAGGCTTAAAAATTCCACCCATCTCTCCGAAGAGCAACACAAACTCTGCGACTACAACAGACAATCACACTAGAAATATTACAAAAACTTGAAATGAATGCGAGATAATCTACACGGAAATGATTTCAGTTATTTAATCAACTTTATCCGATTATGATAAGAAAATATTTATAAATAAAAGATGAATAATTTTCCGGTTGTAATTTGATTGTCGTGTTAAATCGAAGTGATACTGTATTGTTTTCAGTTTTTTTTTCGTTAATTTTGTTTTCTTTGTAAAACGTGATTTTTCTCGAAATTATTGTTGTTTTTAATAATCCAAAAAAATAACAAAAATACGAACAAATATGGAACAGTTTTTTATTTTAATCAAAATTTTTAATTACAGACACAAATTACGTGTTGCAATGTTATAAGACAGAACCTTGCAAAAGACCACCAAGATTATGTCGGCAAGGTTACGCTTGTCCACAATATCACAATAGTAAAGACAAGCGACGAAGTCCTAGGAAATATAAATATCGGTGGGGTTATTTATTTATTTTTTTTCTTTATTTATTTTGTAATATTCTAAATTTTACAATCTAATTTCATTTGATTGTTTAAAAAAAAATAATAAGTATTAATAATAATAATGTTGTTTGTAATAAAATAGATCAACGCCTTGTCCGAATGTTAAACATGGTGAAGAATGGGGTGAGCCTGGTAATTGTGAATTAGGTGATTCATGTTCATATTGTCATACAAGAACTGAACAACAATTTCATCCTGAAATTTATAAAAGTACGAAATGTAATGATGTTCAACAATCTGGCTATTGTCCTAGGGGTGTTTTTTGTGCTTTTGCTCATGTTGAACGTATGTTATTTTATTTATTAATTTAATATCGATTTGTTTTATTATTCAAAGGAATAATCGTCAATAATTTATAGAAGAAATGGGTTTATCTAGAGACCAAGGTGATACTGGTACAAATTTAGGTGATTTATTATCCAATGTATTAGCTCCAACAAATTCTGATAAAATTAAAGAAAAAAGTAGTGATAGTTCTGTAAGTTTACCACTATTATAATATACAAATTTTACACTCCAAATCCATCTTTTTGCAAGTTGAATTTTACAATAAGTTGTATCTGGAGTGGAACTGGACAGAATTGATTATAGTTTATTTTTTCTATTCTATTTTTTTTTGTTCCTTGTAGAATGGCAGTAGCGAAGCTAGTGAATCAGCATCAACATCATCTGTAGGTTCAAATTCTTCACATAGTAAAGCGCCAGGTTCTCAATTAGCACATAAATCATTGCCATTTGGGCGTCTATCATTTGGTTTAGAAAGCAAATTAACAGCAATTGATAAAGATCCAACATTAGGTAAATATTTTGTTAGAATTTTAACCGTTTCAGTCCCAGGGGTATTGGGAAAATAGGGGATCTGAAGAGCGCGGTCGTACTGCTTGGGGCTCAAACGGTTAATATGTAATTCTATTGGCACAGTAAAATAAGACATGATTTTTGGTACATGTCGAGAGTCGCAGTTTTTATTTTTTATCGTTCTCAAATTTTAAGAGAGTAAGTGATGAAGAGGTCACTTTTTAAAGAGACTTGTTTTTCAAAATCGAGAGTAGGGACGGTCGGAGACCACAGCAATTTTAGGGCATTTTTTCAGCATTTTATACTCGATTTTTTACATGAAGAATTGAATTAAAGTAGTTTATTCGATATGTTCTATATATGATAGAATTATAAAAAATAATTGAAAGTGTGTGGAACGCCGCGCTTTAGAAGTGAAACTTCTTAGGTTAAAGATGAAGTTCAGTTTTTTATTGGTTTATTTTCTTTCTGTCGTTGCCTGAAGGCTCGAATTTTTTACTGCACTTGTCTTTTGTGCATTTCACTTATCTCAAAACAATATCCATATATAATTTAGCGCTACTAATTAATTTATAAATACAAAAATCATAAATCGCTGTAGGCCAAGAAATTTTAGTTTCGTTCCAGAAGCGCTGTATATATCGATCAATGATACCAACTTTAGACCCTAGTGTTTATTTTACACAGTTGGCAGAACTGACAGAGAGACAACTGTCTGATAGAAGGGAAGTGTTTCCCCTCACGGGGTCTCGCATTTTCGTTACGCTTCCGAATAAATTTACTATCCTACCGCACCTAAAGAAGTTTCACTTCAAAAAAGTTAAGAAAGAATAAGCAGAAAAGCTACCTCTTTTAGCAGATAATTGTCTTTCATTACCTTCTGTCGTTGCTTTTTGATAAGCACACAAAAATTATGATAGTTTTCATCAGCATCCATTGTAGTAGAGAAGAGGCTCCGTTTATTGATTAATTTCTAGTATTTTATTCAATATTTATGTTCATACACAACGGTCTGAGACCACTACAAAGTAGGCAACTGCCTGAAGGCGCATAATTTTAGAGGCAACATTTATTTGATATCATGTGTAGCACTTTGTTGGGAGTACTCTGACTGTTACTAGTTGGAAAAGAAAACCTAGAAAATTCTTAATTTTGATGGACAATTATTAGGTTGTTATTTTTCCAATACAGGGACGTCCAAAATATGCGCGCTAGGAAATCTTGGGCTGGTTCTGATCATAAAAGCTTACTTTTTAGGTTTCAACAGTATAGCCAGGCGCGTATTTTCTGGCTCAGCAGTATCGGTGCTTTGTGCAAGCCACTTTTCAACATTTTTCTAACTGGAAGACAATGCCAACTATTGTTCTCCCTAATCGTTACATAAAGACACTTATTGAAAACAAAATGTTGTCCAGATAAAGACAGGAAAGAACAAGTACTCAGAACTTTTTGGATCTTTTTAATTTTCTATTGTTTTTTACTTAGTTGCTATCTACTGTGAATAGCGATGTAGAAAACAAATTTATCTTTTTGTAGCACGTTAAGAGATTTGTAGGAATTATCGTAAATTTAAGGGGATATTCTGGCTTAGAGGCATGAATTTTAGGTACTTTTTGAAGTCCTGCAAAAAAAGGCAAACAATTTTTTAATTATGCATTTTTTGTCAGATATATATTAATATGCCATCAATACATAAAAAAAAGTGAAAAAATCGAAAACTCAAAAAGTTATCGGCGGATGAAGTGAGGGGTCTCAAAAAAATGGCACGCGACTGTGAGAAGAAAGAAAAAGAGTAATGCCGCTATCGTACTGATTAAAAAAGAGTTGAAAAATAATTCTTTTTCACAAAATGGCAGCTGCCTGAAAAAAAATAATTGTGTACTACTTTTTTGAGCTTTCCGAATTTTTAAAAAATAGTTAAAATTCAAATTTGGGGTTGAGGATAGTTCGTACGATAGATAACTGTATAAAGAAGACCCACGCCAAATTTCAAGTAAATCGATTCAGTAGAACTTGAGAAATCGTGGGTACCATTTTAAAAAAAGATATTTTCGAGAAAAAGTCACTTAAAGTTCCGCTTTCCGGCCGAGCCGATTTGGATGCCGTGTCACTAAAACAGCTATATCTCCGAAAATAATTTGAATTTTGGAAAATCCTCTTAAATACACATTCTTAAAGGATTAAGCTTTGAAAATATGGAAAAAAAAATCGATTTTTCGTGCAAATTTCCACCAGAATAATACCCCGATACACAGAAAACACTTATTTGCAGAAAAGGTAGGGAGCCACTTTCCTACACATAATTTGGTATCTTCTTTCACAGGCCCTTTATTTGCAAAAATTTTCGACAATTGCGTTTTAAATTGTCCTTTTCGAAAACTGCCTGTTTTTTTTGTGGAAAAAATGCCCGTTTATTATTTTATAAGTACGCCCTGTATTTATCGTGCATTTCTTTACATACCGTGAAAATTGTCGATTTTACTGTGCCAGTATTCTTTTTTACAGTTCAATTATTTTCATTGTTTACATTTTAGACGCCTTAGAACGAGAACAAAGGAAACAAGCACTTAGATTTGAATATTCTAGTTTAGCTCAAACATCGTTTTTTAGTAATAATGACACGGTCGGTAGTGTTGTAGGTAAGCAATTTTTCCCCCAAAAATTAATTTATTTAAAAAATAATTTATTAAAATTTGTTTCTTTTTAAAGGGAACGCATTGGACGAATTAAGTTTAGATGATCCATTAAATTTAACAAGTTTAGATCGTGATTTAGAAACTGAATCACCAACAGTTGCAAATTCAATATCAGTTGGTTTAGCATCGTCTGGTTTATTAGGTAGTTCAGCACCAGTAAACATTCCTAGTTCAACACGTACAGGTGGTTTGAGTGGTTTTAGTCCAACAAATAATAGTCCATTACAAGGTTTACCATTGAGTTTTTCATCAACAACAACCGGCCGTTTTACACAAACAACACCTGGTACATCAACAACAACAGATACAATGGATTTTTTAAATCATTCACAATTACAATTGAGTAATAGTGCTGCGGCTGCTGCTGTTAAAATGAATTCATATCAGAATTATTTTGATTTTACAACAACAACACAAAATATCTCACCATCATCAAGGAATCATAATAATTTTAATATATCACCAAATATGGCAGCAGCTGCTATTGCCAGTAATAATATGGAAACAACAATATTACGTGATGAATTACAAACAATTAAATTACAATTAAATAATACCGAACAACGTTTACAACAATCACGTAACGATTGTCATTTATGGCAACAGAATGCTGAAGAGGCACAACGTAAAGCACAATTAACTGAAACAAAATTAAACGATACAATAATACAATTGAATAATTTACGTCAAGAATATGAGAAATTACAAGGTGGTCCATATATTCGTTCATTAAGTAAAGTAGCCGAATTAGCAAAATTACCATTGAGTGTTTTAAAAAATCTCCATAATCAATTGAAACAGGATGTTGAAGAAATTGAAAAGGTCCTATATAGAGAGACGGCTTCGAAATGTATGGTATGTGAGGAACGTAATCGAACAGTTACATTAAATTGTAATCATTTTGTATTGTGTAATAATTGTTCATTAACACAAAGTGAATGTCCGTATTGTCAGACACCGGTCAATTTAACAAATAATATGTGAATTCTCTTGATTATTTGCAATTAAACAACACTTAACAATAACAGAAAAAATTACAACAAATACAGGACTTTTACAACAAATATAAACTATATATATATAATATATATTTAATTAGGTATCAGAAATTTATTGCATTTTTTTTTTAAATTATAACAAAATGCAATAAATTTCGTTTTAATAATAAATTCTAGGATTCTGTATTGAAAATAAACAAAATTGTCGGTTTTTGTCAAATTTTGCGATTATTTTCGATATTATTTTTGGGGGGCATTTTGGTAAATTTCACAACTGACAAACTAGTTCAATACTAGACTTTTATTATCAGTCTATTTGTTTTGTAAAAGAACCGGACCCAGAGTTTATTATTATTTTTATTATAATTGTTAATTGCGTTAGGTAGGTAGGATTTTCAAATTGTTTTTTTTTTGTCTTATTATTATTATTACTATACTATTATTATTATTGTCTACGTCAATAAAATTGCTGCACTTATTGGAGATTTCAACAAACTTACCACATATCAAATTTATTTCAGATATTTCATTGAAAATCGATATTTTTTTAATAGAAATTGTGATTTTTGTATTTTTTCACGGAACAATTCACTAACGATTAGTGCAGCATTTCTAATTAGTTGTTTTTTTCAATTATTACTGGAGAGAAAAAAGTGAATATCATGACTGATGCAAATGTATTTATTTTTAACAAATTTATATGTGAAATTTTACGTTTATACATTTTTAATTTGCAAATTGTACCGAATTCTTCGGGATTCGGTACGATTTCAGGAATTTCCGTCATTTTTTTGATTTATATCGATTCCAAACCAGCAAATGTGTTTTTTTTTCGGTTGTTTACAAGTTGTGAAATTTTGGTTTATTTTTGGAGAAATTTTAGATTAACCAGAGGAAAAAATGATGGGAAAATCATTGAAAAACAATATTATATTACTTATATTTATAGGTAGGTAGTTTTAACAAAATAAATTATAAAGTAGTGGGCCTATAGTTATTATAATTGAACTACATACAAACGTTGTAGTAAGATTTTTAGATTTTTACATAGATCCAAAAAAGTCGGTTTTCTTAACAAAATTACAAACGAACAAACTATTTTGTATGTACCTACGTAATTATTTGTTTATTATTGTTATTATAATTTATAATACCTATTTGTCCATTGCATAAAATTCTATTCAAACATTCGTTGTATTTTTAATAGTTTATAAATTTTTTTCCATTTTCATTTTTTTTTGGTAACAGCAATTCGTCAAAATCCAACAACAGAAAAACTATGAACAAATAATAGCGTTTTTTATGCATTAATTAATCAGTTAATTATTGCAAAATTCCAGTAGGCAACGACATTTAGTTGCATTTCTCTATCATTCATTGTTTATCGTTATTATTTGGTAAATCAATAGAGAAGTACAAAATTTCAATATTGTACAACAATAAATAAAAAATCGTTAAAACAAACATAAAGAACGAATTTCGATATTTTTTGGCAATATTTTAATGTGAGTGTGCAGTGTGTTGTGTAGTGTTTTATAATTAAAAAAAAAAGACATTTTTTAAATTTAATCAAAAATGGACATTTATCAAAGAAAATTCTTTAAAATATTGAATATAATAAGCATTAGTGTCTCGTTGGTTTTTAGGATTTACAACAAATTAATTCAATTGATTGTAATTATTATTAATTATACTTTCAATTATTGTCATTAAAACAAAAATTTCATGATTTTGGACTGTTATTGTGGCATCCTTCAACTTTGGGGTGCAAGTAAGCTCGGCTGGGGGTTCAATTTTTCCTGATTTTTGCTGATGTAGTAGTGGAAGGTAGATAAAATTTTATCAGGTGTTTGATTGTCGCAAAGAGAAGACATTCTTTGTGTCTATTTGAGAAAATAGGGACATGGGGCCCCGGACACCGTTTCCAATGGACTGCCGAACCATTTAAGTATTTGATAGATAGCGCAAACGGTGCAAGGGATTCTTTTTTTGCTCCGGGCGAAATTTAGCCTCGGCCCGGCTCTGTCGAGGAACAAATCTGCAATGGAACGGTGTTCCATTGAATCCTTTGGGGTGCAAGTGCTACGTAAGCACGCTTGGCGGCTGGGGGATAATTTTTACTGATATAGGGTGGAGGGTGGATAAAAACCTTCTTTTTTTGTTTATTTGAATTTGATGAGGTGAGGACGGTTCAGTTTCCATTTTTGACGGTCTGTCTAGAAAAAAAAGGGACGTGGGGCTCTGGACACCGTTTAAAGTGGGGGCCGAACTATTTAAATATGAAATATTATTTAACAGATAGCGGAAAAGATGCATGGCACTTTCGTTTGTCCCGGACGCAATTCAGCCTCAGTCCGGCTCTGTCGAAGAACAATTTACAATACGGTGTTCCACTTCAAGGTTTATTTTGAACATTGTTTCAAGGTGACGGGGGCTAAATAATAAATTATCTGCGTGTGTTGTTGAAAACATAACAAATTTGCTAAAAACGCAATAAACATCAAATTTCTCTTGCAATAGTATAGTTGGAAGATTTACGTGAGAGATTAAAGTCAAATTGATATAACGGAACCGCGTTATGATTAGAAATAATCCAATTTGGATGAAGTCTGCTTTTACAATCTCTCGTGGTCTGATTGTGTTGGTTTGACCTTAATCTTCTAGTTCATAATGCAGATGGTTATAACAAGCTAAGTGCCTTATAACTCGATTTTGCTGAAATCTTAAAATTTAAAGGTTGAATAGAATTAAAGCGTAAGCAAGATTGAAAATTAACAATTATTTTATTTTATTTCTTATGTAGACTCCCTTGAATTATCGTATGTCTTCAATCAGGATCATAGGAGCTTTCACTGGTCGAAAGAAGCCTAAACATTGGAATTTAATCTCTTAATTTTTTGCTTTAACAAGACAGGCTTTGCAGGTATGCAGGTGGGCGCTGTATACTTCAATCATTGAATTATTTATTAAAACCCTACTTTTTACGTATCCATTATTGGATCGTTAACAAACTCATTCGCCATTACATCATAATGGAAGTCCAAATGACAACTTATTGCTGCCAGTGCTGCTAAACTTAACCTGTTGCATGTTTAATGACATTTGATAGAAGTTCTGGATGTAATTGTGATTTGTATCGTTGGAGAATTGATCGAGGCGACGAAAAACATTCTAAAATTAGGGCACAGTATTTCCATTACATCTCCTATTGCCAAATCTGTGATCTAATTTTATTTAACTTTAATCTCTTAGGCCAATTCTTTGATTGTGGTACTTTTTATACTCTGCAAAGATCTATTGTCAATTTCAACTGTTGTTATTGTGTAATTATTAGCCTTTCTCTGCTCTCGATTTCGGGAGGCCCCCAAATTTAATTTATTCTATTAGTATTAGTATTATTGTATTAGTATTGACATTTAATGGGTTAAAATGATTTTTATTGTTCAAGAGTCCGTGTCGGTCAGCTTGCACAGAACGCGCGTCACCCGCTTTTACCGCTATTTTCACCTCAAAATTAAAATTATAAATATTGGTGGTAAAGTTCCGGGAGGTAGAACTAGTTTTAGGAATTTTTTTTTCAGAGACCGTAAAGAAGAGGAACAAAGCCGACTACTTTCCCCTGATATTCTGCCTGTCTGTTCGATTTACTGTTGAAAAACTAGGAACAACTAGACTGGAAATAATTTGACATTCATGATTGCATGGTGAAAAGAAAATGAAGCTTGTCATGTCTGCAATTACATAAAATCACAACAGAAAAAAAGCCGACTACTTTGCCCTGATATTCTGCCAGTCTGTTCGACTTTTCTGTCGTGATATTTATTACTAATTGTAAGCTATAACAATTGTCAAATTCTTACATCTTCCTACCGTGACTATTGCTCTTCAACTTTTTTCGAAAATAGCATCTTCATGTCGCTCTAATGTCTTTAGATCGTTGGAAAAAGGTGTATATTACTCTATACTCATATGAGATACGTATTCTTGCCCAAGTACACTCTTTACATAAATTGTAAATATGCTATGAACGAAACGAAAATATCAAGTATTTATGTAGCTAGCAAACGCCGGGCTTAATGATTCGTACAATAAAAATAACGCATTTTCAATATGCAATAAAAGTTTTATTATGATTTCATCAATTTACAATGTTGGATAGCTGGCTAGAGTGGCAATACCACATTTGTTTTGGCCACGTGGTAATCTGATGTAACCGGATTCACCCCAACTTGGACCCCACGAATTCTTGACGATCCAATAGTCGACACCATTACTGGTGGTACCATAACCAACAGCTAAGACACCATGGTTCAAAGAACGTCTACTTGAACCACACGAACCAGTATAGATACCACTGGAATACGGTGACCAAAAAGTGGCATCAACAGCAACACTAACTGGACCAACGGTGGCAAGGGCAGATTGTAAAGAGCTTTCACTGCCGTGTGGAAGATCAATGTATCCACTAACACTGACGGCTGATGCTAAATTACCACGTCTACATCTGCCATCTTTATTTTCGTATGGATAATTGGCTTCAGTGGTTAAACCATTGACTCGAACGTATTCGAAAGCGGGATCCATTAAACCACCATGACAACCGTTGTTGGCAGTCGAACAATCAATTAATTCTTGTTCACTCAATGAAACAAGCGATCCTTTACGGATAGCAAGTTGACCTTCTAAAGCTCCAGTCTAATTGTCAAAAAAACAGTTAAGAACAATAAATTACAAATTGTTATAAGGATAATGGTAAAACTTACGGTACTGAAAGCCCAGCAGGATTCACAAGTATGTTGGTCCTTCACACCGGTAACGGCTCCTTTGTTTCTCCAATCAACAGAGCTTGGTAATCCAAGATCGGCTGGAGCTTGATAAGTACTTGTGGCTTTAAGTGTAGGACGTTTCGATATTGTTAAGAATTTTACGAATTCTTCTTGTGTCCAATCGGCGAATTTGTTAACACCCATTTTGTAGGTAACCAAACCTTGTTCGTATAATTTGTTGTGTTCTTCGATTTTCTTCAAGTTTTCATAGAAGGTTTCAATACGGGTTAGTTCTTCAGCGGCATCTTGGTAGGTCTTGTTGTGGGTCAATTTGAATTGACTCCATTGGGATGGTGTTGCAACAGCAACAGCAACCAAACAGGTGAAGGCGATGAAAGCTTTCATTTTTGATTTGATCTAGAACCAAGCAAAAACTGATTTGTGCTACTGTGATTGAAACCAGGGATTTTATAGTAGTTGGACCACTAGTATTTTTCTAAATGTCTTATCATTCCGATTGTTTTGGATATTTTTGCTTTTAGCTTCACGTAAATGAATTTTTTTCTTTGTTCTTAATTAACTTTAGATAAGATACGATAGATTAACCAATTCATTTCTAGATATTACTGCAATTTCTCAAGTATCAAGATAAACAATAAGAAAAGTTTAATTAAATAATAATTTTTTCTCTGGAAATACAACGTCAGTTCATTGATCAAATTCGAAGAAAAGATAAAAGATCAAAGATCAAAGATCTTATCTATTCAGCTGCTACTTGAACACAAATCAGTAAAAATACGTGTTTCATTGAAAATTATTTTTTTTATTTTAGTATTTTATCGTATCTTCAAGGGAACTCTTTTAATTAAAAAAGGTTCTAATAAAAAATTCCTTTATTGACAAAGGAAATACGTCAATGTCTTTCTTCATAAGTACCTCAACCAGATTGAGTTCGAGCCTCTACACAGCAATATTTGTCAACAACATATCAGTTTTATGTTTGTTCAGAATCATAACAGTACCTACAAATACATCAATCAAAAAATCAAGCAATGTTCAATGGTTTTATCAGTAATACCAACTGAGTTGAAGACTGGAAATTCAGAATTCAGGCTATAATAAAATATATTACAAGAAAATATTAAAATCATTTATCTCATTTACTGCCAAAACGGTAATGTTACATATCTAGTCTTTGGGGGGTGGGGGAAAAGGTCACGAAAATGTTACGATACGTTATGATAGGGTAGGGGAGCCGAAAAATTTGCAAAAAAAGCGTTACGTAATATTTGAACGTTCCCTACAATGTCTTTAATCATGAGTACCTCAACCAAATTGAGTTAAAGCCTCTGCACAGCAATATTAGTCAACAACATATCAGTTTTATGTTGTCTATAATTTTAACAGTAATTTGACAAACTACTTGAAGCATTCACAAAACGTAAAGAATAGAATGTGGAGTAGAAGAGCAACTACGTAGTGGACCAAGGGGAACTACCTAATTAAGTTTTTTTATTGTTTATCTAGATACTTGAGAAATTGCAGGTGTGTCTAGAAATCGTATCTTATCTCAATTTAATTAGGAATGAAGAAAAAAATCCGTTCTCTTGAAGCTAAAAGCAAAAATATCCAAAACAATCGGAATGATAAGACATTTAGAAAAATACTAGTGGTCCAACTACTATAAAATCCCTGGTTCCAATCACAGTAGCACAAATCAGTTTTTGCTTGGTTCTAGATCAAATCAAAAATGAAAGCTTTCATCGCCTTCACCTGTTTGGTAGCTGTTGCTGTTGCAACACCATCCCAATGGAGTCAATTCAAATTGACCCACAACAAGACCTACCAAGATGCCGCTGAAGAACTAACCCGTATTGAAACCTTCTATGAAAACTTGAAGAAAATCGAAGAACACAATAAATTATACGATCAAGGTTTGGTTACCTACAAAATGGGTGTTAACAAATTCGCCGATTGGACACAAGAAGAATTCGTAAAATTCTTAAAAATGTCGAAACGTCCGACACTTAAAGCCACAAGTACTTACTCAGCTCCAGCCGATCTTGGATTACCAAGCTCTGTTGATTGGAGAAACAAAGGAGCCGTTACCGGTGTGAAGGACCAACATACTTGTGAATCCTGCTGGGCTTTCAGTACCGTAAGTTTTACCATTATCCTTATAACAATTTGTAATTTATTGTTCTTAACTTTTTTTTGACAATTAGACTGGAGCTTTAGAAGGTCAACTTGCTATCCGTAAAGGATCGCTTGTTTCATTGAGTGAACAAGAATTAATTGATTGTTCGACTGCCAACAATGGTTGTCATGGTGGTTTAATGGATCCCGCTTTCGAATACGTTCGAGTCAATGGTTTAACCACTGAAGCCAATTATCCATACGAAAATAAAGATGGCAGATGTAGACGTGGTAATTTAGCATCAGCCGTCAGTGTTAGTGGATACATTGATCTTCCACACGGCAGTGAAAGCTCTTTACAATCTGCCCTTGCCACCGTTGGTCCAGTTAGTGTTGCTGTTGATGCCACTTTTTGGTCACCGTATTCCAGTGGTATCTATACTGGTTCGTGTGGTTCAAGTAGACGTTCTTTGAACCATGGTGTCTTAGCTGTTGGTTATGGTACCACCAGTAATGGTGTCGACTATTGGATCGTCAAGAATTCGTGGGGTCCAAGTTGGGGTGAATCCGGTTACATCAGATTACCACGTGGCCAAAACAAATGTGGTATTGCCACTCTAGCCAGCTATCCAACATTGTAAATTGATGAAATCATAATAAAACTTTTATTGCATATTGAAAATGCGTTATTTTTATTGTACGAATCATTAAGACCGGCGTTTGCTAGCTAAACAAATGCTTGATATTTTCGTTTCGTTCATAGCATATTTACAATTTATGTAAAGAGTGTACTTGGGCAAGAATACGTATCTCATATGAGTATAGGGTAATATACGCCTTTTTCCAACGATCTAAAGACATTAGAACAACATTAAGGTGCTATTTTCGAAAAAAGTTGAAGAGCAATAATCACGGTAGGAGGATGAAAGAATTTGGAAACTGTCACAGCTTAGTAATAAATATCACCACAGAAAAAAAACACTCATTAAACATGACATCCCTTAAAGTAATCACATTCAACATCGTCTATCTCCGTCTTGATCTTATAGAATTTATCGTTTTAAAGGTCTTCATTAATAATCGAAACAGAGATAACAACAGTGACTCTCAGAAACAGGTATCTAACAACAACGTAATAGAATAAGAGGAAAGAGTTTTAGCACCGATTATGTTGTAACATTCACACGACATCATATTGGAAGAGTCAGCATGCATTAAACAGACTTATGTGTTCTTTATGATTTATTATTGTATTCTTTATTATTAGAGATTGTGTAGCTTTAAGAGAGAGAGAAAAGGAGGGAGATGATCATGAAGACAAGAGATACACTGATCCCTTCTCTCGTATCTTCCAGGTATTTATCATGAAATAATAAATTTTTTAATTAAAATACTCAATCTACTTTTAATTATGTTGTTATTTTCATTCTTTTTTTATTTTTCTTTCTACCTTTATATTCGGAACAATTATAAAATTGCAATTTTGATTAAAATTTATTCAATAATTGCGATAATTATTCGTATTTTATTAATCCGTAATCATAATTGATCGTGCATGGTCAGCTTTATGTGCATTTCTCGTATTTTGTGTTGCCTATACACACCATTAAAAAAAATAGGTTATGATGCCACATAACCTTGAATTTTGATTCAAATTTATCAATTACTTTTGATAGTCATTCATATAGTTTATTTGTAGTTGAATTGTAATCGAGAGATAAATATTTAAATAAAAATGAATATTGACGATATAGTTTATTTAAGTCTTCTATTATTTTCAATAGGTTTCGGTTATATTTATCGACAAATTAATGATAAAACATTGAAAAAGAACATCGGTAGTCTAATTGGTTTTTTAATCATATCAATTGTATCCGGCTATCATATCGTACATCCACTATTTATTATAATAATAAATTCAATTATAATCCTTTACATCAATAAAAAGTAAGTACAATTGTTAGAATTTAAATAAAATCAAATAGAATAATTATAAAATCAATTGTAGACGATGCCATTTGGTCAGTTTTACGTTCACATTTCTCTATCTACTCTTCTTCCGAAATACGGTATTATTTGGTATACCCTATCCACCGTCACACACGAATTTAATACAAATGATACTAACACTGAAACTAGTTGGATTAGCTTTTGAAGTCAATTCCAGTCATAATTCAAATGATAAAACAGCAAAAATCGAACC
Source organism: Epicauta chinensis (assembly GCA_021725515.1). Classification (NCBI taxonomy): domain Eukaryota; kingdom Metazoa; phylum Arthropoda; class Insecta; order Coleoptera; family Meloidae; genus Epicauta; species Epicauta chinensis. The sequence goes on from JAEDXX010000061.1 coordinate 449,630, forward strand.
GAATTTCATTGATATTCTACACTATTCGTTGAATTATGTGGGTGTTCTAACTGGCCCCTATTATCGCTATCGTACATTCATCGATTATTTCGAACTGCCATATGCTAAGTACGCCGATTGGAAACGGACAACCATCGATAAATTAAGTTATGTGCCACTGTTCGTTGTTTTGTTCCTGTGGGGCTCGTACAATTGGCCGTTATCGGTAATATCGTCGATTAACAGGGGCGGATTTACCACCAAATTGGGTTGTACGTCGGACATTGTCAGAAAACAATTTCAATACGATTTCTCGGTTTTCTCCCGTGTTTATTGACAGAATTGAATGAAATTCATGTCAATTATCAAGAATAGTGTGCTTGATGTTCGTATGAATTCATTTTTCCAGGATACGCATCCATTTTTCAAAAAAAGAGGATAACTTCCTTCGAGTGCACTGTTGCCAAATTTTCTGAGAAATGGATGCGAATTTGGGAAAAATGAGTCTATACGGACATCAAGCACATCTTCCTCTACAATTGACTTAAGTTTCATTGGATTCGGTTAAGAAACAAAGGAGAGAAACGAAAAATTTGACATAAACTATGAGTTCACCCTTAAGGTAGATCCGCCTCGTGGATTAGACGAATTATTTAAGAAAAATTGTCCCGAATAGTATGCAAAATCAGCGGAATTCTATACACGATCGTGGCTATATCGCTACTGGTACATCTGGCCGAATTTCTTCATCTTCCGTATGCGTATCTATACCGGTTTGGTACTGTCCGAATGTGTTTGTACAATGATTGGTCTGGGCGCGTATCCTGTATCAACCGAACCGAAACCAGGACAAGGACCTACTTTACAACAATCAAAATCGTTTGTTATTCTATGAAAAATGTAGTGAATTGTTTGATTTATTTTCGGTGAAATTTTAAGAGATACAACGACACTAGAGAGGCAACAGTACAATTTCGAAACGATCCACAATATAAATCCGTACAGTGCCGATTTTTGTACGACATACCGTGAAGCAATGAAACATTGGAATATCTGCGTACAGTATTGGTTGGCTGTTAATATCTATAAACGTTTCCCAAATAAACGTTTACGGGCATTTGCAACGGTTCTTGTATCGGCATTCTGGCATGGTGTCTATTCCGGTTACTATATCTGTATTGTTAGTGTACCGTTATGTCGACTACTCGAAGATGTTTACGTGAAATTGTGTTTGAAACGTTTAACTGGTTACAAATTGCGATTATACGAATGGTTGCATTGGTTGTTGAGGATGCATTTCTTCTCCTATCAAGCGATCGCGTTCCTATTATTGGAGATAAATACGATTATTGTGTATTATAATTCGATCTATCATGCTGGTCTTGTTTTAGGTGTTTGCTTATACATAATTGGTGTGTATTTGTTGAGAAAACAACATCCATCAAAGAATCAATAATTGTTTCTAATTAATGGTTTGATTGAAATGACCTCAATTAAGCAACATTAATTGAAAATGTTGAACAATACTTCATTATATGTTAATCTAGATTAATTTTTTTTTTTTTTTTGAAAAGGGTAGCTATAAATGAGCGAATTAGAACGTTTTCCAATTAATTATTGGAATTTCTGCTGACTTTGTTGTATTAAATACGAATTTATTTTGTTTAAATAGAAATAAATTATCCGTAATTTTTCGAAATAACCATTGTGTTTTATAAGTGTTCAAGGATATCTAATTTCCTGATAATAATTTATAGTGTGTACAAATTATATAATTATTTTCAATTTTATTTTATCGAATAAGTTGGTTGTGTTTCAGTTATATCATTTCACTATATATTAACACAAAGTCAAAGGAATGATCCTTTATTGATCCTTTTGAAGCCTTATCAATGTTAATAATTGTATTATAGAAATTTTAAACAATTTAAACCGTATAGTAGTAGGGATTTAAATTAAAGCCACTTTAGTCAATATAAATCTTGTTACATTATAGGATGAATAACGGACAAAATTCAAGTAAGTTTACTCGATTTTTATTTATTTCGTTAGACAAAAAAATTTGTCGATATTAGAGGTTTTTTTGAAATTAGCGCTAAATTCTAGTGATATTTTTCCGAATAAGGTTGGTGATTAATTCAATTTGGTCAATATTCGATTGATAATTGTTGCAAAAATCTAGTGGCTTATTAATAAATAAGGGAGTTAGAGAATTTATCAATTTGAAATGTTCAAAATTAACTCTAAATACTAGTGATTTTCTGTTAATAATATTGGTAATTGTTCAACAGTCTAGTTTTTGTCTTATCCGTTGTTAATAATTTATAATCAATTTCTTTAGGTATTACTAATTTTATTGTCGGTAACAATATGGGAAAACTCGCGCTAAATTTTAGTGATTTTGTTCAATAAGGTTGGTAATCAATTTAATTATCACATTAACATGTTAAAATTAACAACAAAAGGCTTTATGTTCTAATAAAGTCGGTTATAAAATGATCAGAATTTTAAAAATTAACGCTAGAATTAGTGATTTTTCGGCAATAATGTTGGTAGTTAATTTAATTTGATTATTAGTGATCGAAAGGGCAGTTTTGTTCTGTCCACAATTTGATAATGTGTGATTGATGATTATAATCGACTGCTATCCCTTTTTGATTATAATTATTATTATTTTATTATTAATATTTATATTAGTAAAGAAACTAGCGCCACATTATAGGGATTTTTTCCAGTGTAGTTGGCAATTGATTTAAATTAATTGTCACCTGACTGCTTATGGTGATTAAAAAGGGACGCTTTTGTTGCTGGATAAGCGGGTGAAATTACGTTAATCTGAAATAAATATTTGGTGGTCGTTGGTATTAAAATGTGTAAATATTTAAAATTGAATCCTAGTGACTTTTCCCACTAAATTCAGCGATCAAAGAGTGCCTAGATTTTAGTTGGTGCACCTGCATCTAGTGATTTTATATTTATATGCGTTTGTTTACGTATGTGCAGGACTATTTAAAAACAAAATCTATAAACGATATTACTACTAATGTGAATTTTAGGATATTTTGTCGTTAAATTAACAACTTTTCCTACTTGATTATTTATTTTAGCTACTATTAGGGTGGCACTATTTTTCTGTAGTGAAGTGTTAGTGAGAATACTGTCAAATCTAGTAACCTTTGTTCCGTGAATACACTATATTAGGATCAAGACAATGTTGCCAAGTGAAAGGTTTTTCCCCTAAATTCAGGACTACTCTTCTTGATTTTTCATTTTATCAAATATTTAGAAATATTGCTTTTCTAAATACGTGTTTAACATTTACGCGATTTCTATTCAAACTTAGGGGTTTTTCGCTGCAATTTTACTGTTTCACTAAATTGGGCGTTATTTCGTAACAAATAAAAGACCCAAAAAATTGATTCCGTATTATAAGAAATATAGACTTACCCCGTAATGGATTCGTGTTCTATATTTGAAACTTACTGCAATTAGAGAAGAACAAAAAAGTCAATATACAAATTGTTACGGTAAATTATACAAAAATTACCCTTTTGTTGACTGACTACAGCTTGAAACCTCAAGGATGCCTTTCAGCTGCCATTGGACACTTTCACTTAAGCTACATTAGCACTTGTTTTCACCTGAAAAAGAAAGAAAAATATATTAACGATAATAATTGAGTGGTTCAATAAAAAAACAAATGACGTAAAATTGACTCGACTGTAATATTATCATATTTATTAAATACTATAGTGGATTCAGGAACCAAAGGGTTACCAGATTTGACAGACTTGTCGTTAAACAAAGTATATAATCTCAGGATTATAGGAAATATATACATATGTAAACAAAGAGATCACTAGATTCAAGTGTACCAACCGAAATTCAGTAATCCTTTGGTCAATGAATATACTATACTTCTCAATTTGTGATGTAGTAAAAAGACGTCTCGTATCGTTGTTTATCTGGATCACTGAGCTAGATGTAGAGATATGTAATATCTTCTTATTACGTTACGTGTAGTATGTCGTCGGCGTATTGTAAAATCCGTCATCTAGAAAATGACTAGGCAGATTGTAAAACGGTGAATATTTTGAAGTCTTTTATTGCCTTAAATGTTCAGATATTTTACAACCAAGGGCCTGAGCTGATAAAGACATAACCTGAGCTAAACAGTATGACAGCCGGGGAAGGTGAAAACAGTCAGGAGCTACAAAAACAGCCCCTGTTAATACGATATGCAGTTTTCTAGATGAGGGATTTTATAATACGCCGACGATAGATACATTACAATTGGATAGAGAAATGTTTGTTTTTCTATTTGACCGGAAATAACTGGCTAGTCTCGAAAAAGTAGAACAGGAAAAATGCTCCCTCCTATACATACTATAAGGAAAAGGAACAGAAGTGATTGAAAAGAAACAGAAATATATTTGCAATTATTCAGACAAATTGTATATCTTTAACACGTTGACTACCAATTATAAGATATATCGTAGACGATCTTATCTAGGACGCTGATAACGAGTTATCTTGTAGTTTTTTTTTTGGTTTAACTAAATTAATTTGACTTCTGGAGCCGGAATTCCGAAAAGCACCGTGGCAGTGAACGTGTTAAAAGAAAATGAACAAAATTGTAGTGCTACCAACTGAAAGAATTTGATGCAAATCGTGCGAAAAGCATCGATAATTTGATGAAAACAACTGAAAGTCAGTATCAATCCATATATAGTGTGCTGTGAAAATTTTCTAAAATACGCCATCGACGCCATATTGGATTGTTTTTCTCAATTATAAATATCTCGAAATTTTGATAAATCTAATTTCAATAATAATTCAATAGTAATTCTGTTAAAAGTGATTTGATGGGAGATTGGGAAAAATTGAAGGAAAACAATAGGAAAACACTTACCAATTAGGATAGAACGGGAAAGGATAAATTTCCATTACGACATATCAACACGGCAATTCGGGGCTAAATGAACAAAAGAAGTATGGGAACATCCAGAGCTACCAACTTGGACAATTTTTCATTAAATTTAGGGACTTTTTATTTCTTGATAGTGTTTTATTTAAGAACCGTTTAAAATTAAAAAAAAAAATAGTCTTAATCGCACTTTAGGGAGTCTCTATTATGATTTATACGTCTATTATTGATAAAGGGGTAATTCCACAGACAACTTTTTGGGGGAAAACTTTTCTAAGCGTTGGCATCCTTGGATCAAATAGTGATCTCAAATCACGTAAATAAATGGTGATATTTGCGCACACTTTTCTAATTTAAAATAAAAATATCTTTGAAATTATTGTTAATTTTAATGCAAATAAATAAACTTTTCGCAAATTGCAAAATATTCAAAATCTAGTGTTTTTCTGCTGATATGTTGGCAGTAGATTCAATCTGATTATCAGCTGTTTGTGACAAGCGTTGAAGGGATTGGGGTGGTAGGGTCGTTTTTGTTTATCCATAATTTTGGTAAGATTTTAACAATTATCGAATTTCACCCCTACAATTAATAGAAAAAAAAAAACGATAAATTTTAACATAACCTAATTTTTGTTTCTTAGGTATGAAAAGTGTCACTGTATTGCAACAGTGTTACGTGCGTTTCCATAAAATAACATCTGTAAATACTTGGAAGAGGTATTTAATCGTTTATAATAAATTATATTAAATTTGTATTAAATTGTAATTTTGTTGTTGTTTTAGTATAAATTGGATGAATAAAAAGGCCCTACCACAAGAGGCTTACAATCCAACAAAAATCGAACACCTAGCCAATATAATAACACACGGTATATGGATATTGCCGAGTATTCTAGCAACAATACAATTATTGGCTCGATGTAATAATGGTGCTCAAACGATTTCCGCATTTATTTATGGGGCTACATTAGTATTTCTATTTAGTATATCGACATTGTTTCATTGTATCTTCTATTGTCATAATCATGGGTAAATTTTACGTTATTTTATAAGGGAATTGGGCGAGGTGGAAACGATTTTCTTAAGAACATAGGTAAAGTACAACTTCTTTAGGCGTGGTGGTAAATTTGTTCGGAAGCGTAATGAAAATGCAAGACACCCTTCCCCTCTAACAAACAGCTGAGACGGAAGAGTGGAGTCCTACCAACTGTGTAAAATAAACACTAGGGTCTAAGGTTGGTATCATTGATCGATGTACAGCGCCCTCTGGAACGAAACTGGCCTACCGCGATTTATGATTATTGTATTAAATTATTATGAATATTGTTTTGAGGATGGTGAAATGCAAAACAGACAACTTAAGAAAAAAAGCGAGCCTTCAGGCAACGATAGAAAAAAATAAACCAATAACAAAATGAACTTCATCTCTTACCTGAGAAGTTTCACTTCTAACGCGCGGCGTTCCACGCACTTTTATTATTTTTTTATTTGTGTCCCGTTCTCGAATTTAAGATTATAATGGAGTCGAATTCCCTTCTGTAGCTTAAGCCATTATTTAAATTACTTAAGCCATTTAAGGACCATTAGATGATGAAGGGCGGTTTTTGTCTTTTTTAGCCTTCCCTCTTGTCTTTTTACTTAAAGAGCAGTTTGGCAAGTAAACTGTTGTTGTTTTGGTTTTTGTTGTAACTAAGGGATGGATTAACCATAAGTAATGAAATAAGATAATGGGGTAATTTGCCAGTGGGTTGTTTTTGTCAACAATTTGGGCCAGTTCATCCCTGCTTTGCAGCTTCAAATTGTAAAATTCATTCAATTCAAAGAAATCCATATAATCGCTTATTATTTTCTCGACACCACGTAATATTTAGAAACACTCTTTTTACCAAGAAATATCCTCAAAAAGCCTGTACGATTCAATTTCTGAACGCCACGCGTTAGAAGTGAAACTTCTTAGGTTGGAGATGAAGTTCATTTTTTTCTGCAGCTGTCTTTTTCTGCATTTTACTTATCTTAAAACAATATTTATATATAATTTAACGCCAATAATCAATTTATAAATACAAAAATCATAAATCGCTGGATGCCGGCAAATTTTAGTTTCGTTCCAGAGGTCGCTGTACATCAATCAATGATACCAACTTTAGAACCTAGTGTTTATTTTATGCAGTTGGCAGAACTGTTTGTTAGAGAGTAAGGGTTTCCCCTCACGGGGTAACGCATTTTCGTTACGCTTCCGAACAAATCTACGACCCTATCGCGCCTAAAGAAGTTTCACTTCAAAAATCTTGAGCCATTTTGTGTGTCCTTTAGGAAATCGGTAGTTTCCACCGCGCGTACTTTTCTTGTGAATCGAGTTGTTTGTACGTTAATTTTTGTGTTTCTTCTCGAAACAGGCCATTGAAGAATGTCCTACATCGTTGTGATCGTGCCATTATTTATATATTTATAGCCGGTTCGTATTTTCCATGGTTAACTGTACAACAACTTCCAAATGATGGTTGGGCTTCCAAAATGAAATGGTTTATATGGTTTTTAGCAATTATCGGTATAATTTATCAACAGACATTCCATGAGAAATATAAAACGTTAGAAACGTGTTTTTATTTGATTATGGGAATAACTCCGGCTATTCTATTAATTTCAGAGGTACGAAATTATCAGTTTATTTTTTATTAAAGTGTTTTTAAACAGTTGGAAACTACATCTTTTAAATTAATGTTTGGGAGCGATTTTGCAAATTTTATTTATTAATTCCTTGAGCCTCTTGGGTATGTCTTTACATTATGCAGAACATAAAAAATAAGAAGTCTGTGGTTTTCGTTTTAAATACCAATCTCACTCCAGTACATTACTATTCTTTCCGCAGTAAGTCGGGAGTTTCAAAAAGAAATTCCAAAAAAAGGTGTGCCCGGATCTTAGTAGGGTAAAATATGAAATACCGGGTGTTTTTCCTAACTGGGGATAATAAAGCATTTTTTTTCTATTTTGCGTCAATAATAGCGCTATTTTTAAACTTGCTACTGTATCAAAATGAACTCATTTCGATACTTGTGTAAAAATGGAAAATGTAGGATTCTTTTTCCCTAACGTTGGTATTGATTTATAAACAAAATACATAGTAATTTTTGGTAACATATACAACCACTAATACATCAATCACAAAAATTAAACAATGTTCAATTGTTATATCAGTAACACCAACTGCCACCAATTTCCTTAAATATCAAATCTCGCATTTTTTTTTTAAAAAAGGGCACAAAATAGAAAAAATAGTATAAAAAAACTCGTGTCAGAAGTCGTATATTGCACTCGTCCTTTAGAAACTAACTTGGACTCTTGCAATAATTGTCGACTTCTGACACTTGTTTTTTAATATACTATTTTTCTGTCTACAAAGAAGAGTTCAGAACAAATATACTAACACATGACACCGCTTAATTCAGTATTACATTCGGCCTCAATCCTTATTTGTGTAGAAGAAAAAACCTGAAAACTTCCAGCCCACTTTGTATATTTAGAATAAGCACCTGGTATGCAGTTGGATTTGCTTTGCGTCTAACTGTTTTTTTTTTTATAAATTCTGCTACTTTTCCGATTTCATGCGACCATTTACGCGTAATTCCTTGAATCGTACAAGAAACTAGTTCGACTCTATGCCGTTTTAGAACTTAAAACTTTGCTTTGACAAACCGTTTTGTACATGGAAGACAAAGCAGGCGCTTGAAACTTTTTAAGAAAAACAGCGTAATAGAAACGGCCGACTTGGAACTAAGAATTTATTGAATTGATACGAACAGCGGGCAGAACAAGTCAAGAAAAAAAAGAATTATTTCACTTTACCATCTCTTATCGATGTATCCAAAAAAAAGAAGAAGGTCTTTCTTAAAAAGTTAGAAAAGTGTAAATTGATATTGAAGAACGTGTTATTTATATCGCTATAGCCGGAACCTGTCGAGTTTGTTACAAACGATTTTCATTTCCTATCTGGTGAATTTCCGTACGAAAAAGGTGTTATTAAAAAAATTTTAGACAATCTGTTCCTTCAACATTACAACTTAAATGAATTTCTTTCATAGTTAAACTGCTAGAATTTCTGTAGTTCTTCAGGTTTATACGACCGAAAAATTGCAGTGTTTAATATAACGAAAAAACCGATGAATATATTCAAAAATATAATATTTTGCGTCAAATATTTGCGAGTCTCGATCGGAATTATGGCACGAAATGATTTTTGCAATGCTCATTATAAAATTGTGTCGAACGCGGGTTAGTTGATAGATTTTCCAGTCGACTGCTTCGCCCCAATCGCAATATCGACCACTATCGCAATTCCTGGCGTATATACAGCGTGTTTCATGTAACTCTTCAGCCTCTTTGAGTTCGTTTTTTACCGGTCAAAGGAGGCGTAAACATTATACTTAAGACTCTTGATTTTCTTCTGAAATTTATTCACCAACAATTGAGATATTTGATGTGAAAGAGTTACAAGAAACACCCTGTACAGCGACCAGAATTATGTTTTTATTATTATACATGACGATTAAAACGCGAAATGATAAAATTGTCTCGCATGAACCATTGCATAATTCGCTCATTAGACCGCTGGTTTGATGACCCAACCATGGAAACGAGCGTTTTTTGTTAATCCCAATATTGGGAGTGACACGACCAGCTCTAGCATAAGACTCGTCTCGGGGGGTCGAAAATATCTCCCGCATAAAACAGAACGAACATTACCGGAATCCGGCGGATTTTGCTCAAGGCAAGATCACAACTATTAATGGTTATGCCTTGTCGCAATCCAGATCATCTGGGGCGGCTCAACAAAATTATGACGAAATGCTGAATTTCTTTTTCATTGGCATTTTGCGTCGACGTAGTTTCAAACTGTTTTACCAACAATCTCTAATAATTATTGTTTAATAAAATTTCAGCACGAATTCTCGGGTCTCTTAGAACTGGAATTAGGTGGTGTTTTATACATAATTGGTGTGTTGTTTTTTAAATGTGACGGTATTATCCCGTGTGCCCACGCAATTTGGCACCTGTTTGTCGCAATGGCTGCCGCTGTACATTATTATGCCATTTTAAATTATTTATATCCGAATTTTATCACCGAAGAACAATCAATTTTTTAATTATTACCAATTTTTAGTCAATTGTCTCTCTATTTTTAATTTGGTACAAAAATAACCAACGATCCTGTGATTTTTTATTGAAAAAAAAAACGAAAAAAATGTGTTCCTTATTCTTTTATCAAAAATTTTATCAATTGATATGAAGGCGTCTCGTAAACAAGTCTACCAAATCAAGAATGATAACAACCGCAGTATTAAAATAGTCAAAAATATATTTTAATAATAATAATAATAGCAATAGTAGTAATAATGAAAGTATATTTTGTACACGACTAATGTATCCCGCATAGTACAATTCTTTTCCATAAGATTTTAAAATGTTTTCGAAATTAGTCTTAATTAATGTAAATACTCGTTTTACATTTGACAAGGTTTGTAGGATTTGTGATTTTGTTTTGAAAAATAAACTGAAACGTACGTAGTTCGTTGTATTTATTTCATACCGTGTAAGGGACCTAATTTGAGGCTCTTAGCACTCAAATCGTGTACCTTCACGACGTCTTCTTGTTTATTATTCAGCCTCCATCCTAAATCAAGCTTCATCCTTCCACAGTTTACGCAGGCTTAGAAAAATAAGATGTATTGGAGCGCTGAGTATCTATTTATTAAGAAGAGTCCTTCAGAATAAATGTTTAAAGCCAGATCTGCTGGGTGGGAGGATTCACGCCTCTTTTTGGCTCCGTATGCTTCTCTATCAGCCTCAATCAAGTTTCATCCTCCCACAGCGTATGTAATCGAAGCGCAAATCAACAGGCTTAGAGAAACATGGCTATCGTAAGTATTTCGAGGCAACGGTGGCTTATTCACTGAGCGTCGAGATCCACTCACTGAAAGGGTCTTTAGAATAAATGCCTACGGTCAACTCTGATGGGCGAGAAGGAGCTATCTCCTTAAGACTGCCACCAAGCCATCCTGCACGATTCCTGTGCACTTCAATTGAATAATCTGGAAGCTTTTGGCAATTGTTTGCAGGATTCATGCTCTAAATTTGTTGGGTGGAAAGGAGTGGGACGTGCTCCAAAATATCTGACCCTGTATCTAATCTGGAAGCTCTTGACTACTAAGCCAAAAAAAGAGAATTTGTTCGCGGACTTCACGCTCTAGTTCCGGTGGACAAAGAAGACGCATCAACTGACATTCGCTGAGTTATTTTGGGCGAAATATTTTCTTTAAAAGAATCATACTTATTGCGTTTGAAAGAACTGAAACGTGTACAGTTCGTTCGTATTTATTTCATGCCCTGTAATTGAACTAATTTGAGGCTCTTAGCACTCAAATCGCGTCCTTCACGACTTCTTCAACGACCGCAGCAAAACTAACACCCTTTTGCTTCTTTACTTGCTTCTCATTCAGCCCCCATCCTCAATGAAGCTTCATCCTTCCATAGCTTACGCAGAAGTGCAAACCAATGGGCTTAGAGAAACATTCAAGAAAATTAACAAAACGATGAGATCAGTGTTTAAAGAACGAGCGACTAGAGGAACTCGAGCGTACCTTCAGAATAAATGTCTAAAGCCAGATCTACTGAGTAGGGGGATTCACGCCTTTTTTGGCTCCGTATGCTTCTCTATCAGCCTCAATCAAGTTTTATCTTCACAAAGCATATGCAATCGAAGGCAGATCAACAAGTTTAAAGAAACTTGCCTGTTGCTATAGTAAACATTTCGAGATAACGGTGGCTTATCAACTGAGCGTCAAGATCCACTCACCGAAAGAGTCTTTGGAATAAATGTCTAAGACCAACTTTGCTGGACGAGAAGGAGCTGCCTCGTTAAGACAGACACCAAGCTATCCTGCGCGGTTTCTGTCCACCTTAATGGTATAGTCTGGAACCCCTTGAATAGGCACAAAAAGAAGAACTTCTCTTGACTACTAATTATAAGCCAAAAACAGGAGTTTCGTTCTCGAAGTTCAAGGTCTAGTTCCGGTGGATAAAAAAGGCTCATCAACTAATGTCGGCTGAGTTATTTTGGGCGAAATATTTCTTTAAAAGAATCATATTTATTGTACTGGAGAGAACTGAAACGTGCGCAATTCGTTGTAATTATTTCTTGTCCTGTAAGGGAACCTAATTTGAGGCTCTTAGTACTCAAATCGTGTGCCTTCACGACGTCTTCAGCGACCGCAACAAAACTCACACCTTCTTGCTTTTCATTAAGCCTCCATTCTGCTTACCTATGCAATCGAAGTGCAAATCAACAGGCTTAGAGAAACTTGCCTGTTGCTATCGTAAACATTTCGACAGAACCGTTGCTTATCAATAGAACTACGAGATCCATTCACTGAAAGGGTCTTTAGAATAAATTCATACGTCAACTTTGCTGGACGAGAAGGAGCTATCTCTTTAAATCTGTAATCAAGCGATCCTGCACGATTCCTGTACACCTCAATTGTCTGGAAGCCCTTGAGTACGACATCAAAAGCAGAACATTTGTTTGCAGGATTCACGCTCTAAACTTGCTGGGTGGAAAGGAGTTATCTCCTTTGGACACGCTCCAAAATTTCTGACTCTCCATCGAATCTGGAAAGCTCATCAACTGTAGCTTGAACGAACCAATGTGGGCTCTGTTTTTGTCCCAAATAAGACAAAATTGTAAAATAAAAGCTTCTAATTAACAAATGTTACACGAATCTTACAATAAAAATACAATATACAAAAATTTGACATCGATAAGTTTAATCAGTCTGTTATTTCGTTCCCCGTTTCGATCTATCGTAATTAATGACTGTGTGACGTATAGCCTCTATTAAAGAAATTAACTGACGTCAGTGGTCTTAAAGCTGGATCAGCATCCGGCAAAGAACCACCACCTGTTGCTGCTCTACCGTCTTGATCCAACAGCACAACATCATGCGCACTTGTACTGTTACTGTTACGAAAAAAAAAATTAAGAAAATTTGGCACCTATTTCGGATACTAAACAGCCATCATCAATTGCTGATGATGACTGTATAGTAACCGAAAGCGGTTCATCATCTCTGACAATTTTGTACCTTATCAAAGTCTCGTATTCTTCACCAATAACGTTCTCGTCTTCGGTAAACAAGACTGTTTGGTAATTGTTGGAATTCAACGAGAATTTCGCCAACATTCCATTATAAACTAGTAAATCATCGAATAAAATCTAAAATTCAACCAAACAAAAAAAAATGAATTAAGATTAATGATAGAACGTTTTTTTTGAAGTATTTACACCGAATTCTTTGATGCCACGATTCGGTGTTTTCGAATAATTCCATAGCTTTATCAATGAAACAATAATCGGCCGGTCCATCACAATATAGATACGATTCAATAATTTCGGTATAATTGGTGATAGCCAGGAATGTGAACCATTATGGTCGTTATTGATACCATCGATCAGTTTATCGGGCGTTCGAATATCGCCGGTCACATGATCTAAACAATTCACACTTTCCGGATATGCACAAATATCTAAAAATTAAAGTTTGCCGTAATAAAATCGAAAGAAAAATGATAAGAATACGATCGGACTTTGTTCGTTTAAGATGATCTTCTTGCCTTCATGATCGTACAATTCAAAGCCATTTAAACCGCAATAATAACGATCACCCCAATTCGTATAAATGATGATTTGTATAACGAAACCTTGTGGCAGTGTTGTTGTTAATCCATCATCGATTATTGTTAATTTTGTGTCATTTTCAATAAATTTTATATCTTGAACGTAATCGTAATGGCAATTACCGGGTGCACGGCGTAATATGAAGATAGCATTTTTCGTTAATGGATTAATAATTGGCTTATCGTCGAGGAGAATCTTAATTGTACGTACACCGGCCGTTGCCGTCTCTAAATTACAATTATAATTCCATATACGTATACCTAGAATTGTCGATAATATAATAAAATTGAATGATACCGGCACAGTGTAGCTAAAGCTCGCAAATAGCCCAAAATTGAAGATGAGAAAGAAAAAATTAGCTGTTGCTGAAGATAAGAGGATGATTCTTTTTTTAGAAGATTCAAGCAACAAAAGACAAAGATCGCTACCCTATTATGCCCCGATTTAAGCTACTTTGGGGATTTTAGAGGTGATATTGAATTAATTAATTTATCCGAGATTTTTTTTTTAAGGTTGGATACGTAAGGCAAGATTTAAACGGAATTGAGTACCTATTTTCGCTCTTGGAGTTGAAATCCTGCAACTTGGGCAAAAAATACTGAACCTAAGGCTAAAAGAGAATTTTAGAGATCAACCGAGTTTGAGACAGTCTCTTCTAAGGCATGATTTATCTCAGTTTGAAAATTAAACAATAAAAAACCAGTGATCTGGACCAGAAATGTCCAACCTGATCCACCGCCAATTTCTTCCACTTTTTAGAAATGTCGATTATTTCATTTCGTAAGGAAATCGGCTCTTACTGTTACGGAGACTTCGGCCAAATAAGATCTGGCAGATTTTGAGGCTCCCAAAAACGGCAGTCTTCCTCTAGTGCAGCCCAAAAGTAGCCCTAAAAGGTTGGATACAGTCTTTGCCAATAAAAAGGCTTCTCTAGACTCCTACTCCTAGAAGTACACATTTATCCGAGAAATTTTAGACAGATAAAGATTTAAAGGGAATTGAATAGCCATTTGGGGGAGTGTTCTTTCCGGAATGTCATATTTTCGCTCTTGGAGTTGTAACCCTGCAATTTGTGCAAAAATACTGAACCTAAGGCTAAACGAGAATTCTGGAGATTGACCGAGCTTGAGATAGTCTCTTCTAAGGCATAATTTACTGCCAATTTCTACAATTTTTCAGAAATCTCGATTATTTACTTTCGTAAGTAAATCGAAGCCTATTATCACGGAGACTGACGAAACCTGGCAGATGCTGAGGCTCCCAAAAACGGCAGTCATCCTGTAATACAGCCCAAAAGTAGTCTTAAAAGGTTAGATACAGTCTTTGCGAGTAAAAGGGCTTCTCTTGTCTCCTACTCCTAAAAGTACACATTTATCCGAGAAATTCAAAGGGAATTGTATAGCCGTTTGGGGGAGTGTTCTTTCCGGAATGTCAAAATGTCGCTCTTGGAGTTGTTATCCTGCAACTTGGCCAAAAAATACTGAACCTAAGGCTACACGAGAATTCTAGAGACTGACCGAGCTTGAGGTAGTCTCTTCTAAGGCATGATTTACACCCGATCAATTTTTCAGAAATCTCGAAACCTGAGGCTCCCGAAATCGGCAGTCATCCTGTAGTGCAGCCCAAAAGTAGTCCTAAAAGCGTCGATACACTTTGGCAAGTAAAAAGGCTTCAAAAGGGAGTTTATGGTCAATTTTTGGGTTGATGCGAGTGGCGGCTGGTCAATGGTGTATATTGCTGTAAAATGTCGGTCCACTCACCTGAGATATATTTGAAATTATCAAAAATAATACTAATAACAGTCTGCTGATCGGTATGATATGGTATCGACCACATATCCTCCTGTTGATTCGTTAAATACCGATTATTAATTAAACGTGTAATATTGATACGTCCTAATCGATGATTGCACGTTATATTATTATTATTCAAATGAATTACATTATCAACACTTTCAACAATTTCAATGCCAGTTAAGCCGATCATTGTTGTATGTCCCCAATTTGATAATAGAACAATATCAATACGATTCGCACCGAATAATATCTGTTCGCTTGGTGAACATTTTTGTGCAGGTCCTGTTATTGGACGTGTCTGAAAATTTATTCATTTATCAATTATCAATGACATCAAAACAAATAAACCAATAATAATAATAATAATAATAATAATAATTCACATTCGATATTCGTGTAGATGTGGGTGGTCGATCGTCATTTTCAGGTGTTGTTGGTTTCGATTTCAATAACATAAATGATGTATCATTTTTAGAGATTTTCTCTAAAATCTCATCATCTGTTGTAAATAAAATCGTCTGCAAATTGAGTATTAATAATTTATTTTGTTTTGATGAAGACGTTCGATTTAATACATCACCAAAAGCATCAATACCACCTAAAATGCCACCACACGCTTTGGCGATTTCACCTTTAAAAATCGGTTGGTTATCCAAGAAGATTACAACATCTCTAACGCCACGGTACGAGTGGATCCTCGATTTGTTGTAATTCTAAAATTTGGCACCAATTAAGGACTGCGAGGGAAGATGTTTGTAAATATTGTGTTTAAACTTTGCTTTTTTGCTGAATAATTGTGAAAAACCCGAGCAGAATGGAGTATTGCTGACTGATTTTGGAGTATGGATGAAATTTATGCATCGATTTTACAGTTTTTAGCAGTTTTAATCTGATATACTCCTTAGATTGCATCGTTAAGACCCAAACCAACGATTTGGTCTGTTTAAGGAGCTATCCAAGGTAGGCTTATAGTATCGAGCAAATAGTATTGCGAAAAACTATTCACTGATACTTTTGTCCTATGCAAAAAAGCAGAAATTTTCTGAAATAGTCAGTATGTACTTTTTGAAATCAGTCGTCGCTTGATGCCCCACAGAATGAAGGAAAATCTATGCTTAAGTAATGATTGAATTAAATATAGTTTGCATCTACTGCATTTTGGCCTCAAATAGGTCGTCAACAGGGCCGGCGATAACGGGCCTGCAAGGGATGAACTTTGAAGATTCAATTAAATTAAAAGAAATAATCTGAAGGGCGGTTATGTCAGTTTTGCAGGCGGGCGCCTTACACCCTAGCGCCGGATCTGGTCGTCAACGTGTTCATTACACTTTATTATAGGTACTGTTTAGAATTGCTGGAAACATGTTTAGTTGGCAATGCAACAAAACTTTTCCAGATCTGTCTAAAGACTGAAAACAAGTTTCTACTAAAATACAGAAAATACTTTTGCCTCTCCCCCCAATTAGAAGTTTACAGTTCAAATTGCAGTAGTGGAGCAAGGGTTTGCAATTATTGAAAAATCACAATTTCTTCAGCAGATGTAGAAAATATAATTTAGGAAAAATCCAAGTCTCAGTTACAGCAAGAAGGCCCTTGTTAGTAAGAGACTGAATTTATTTTGTAAAACGCTAAATTTGAAGGCAAAACGTCTGAAAGGAGTAATAATCTCGTTTTGCAGTAAATTTGTCAAACATCAAAAATAAGAGTTTGGGACTCGAATGGCAATAGTGGAGCAAAAGTGCCTCTTGCCTTCTTCTGGATTACAAATAAGGAGATGGTGCCTACATTTTGCATCCCTTAGAGATCGCTGAAGACTTGATCACAAAAATTGTGTATAAAACTAGAAGCAGCTACATCAACTTTGAGCTTCAACAAAGTGATTAGCAAAAGATTTGATTTAATAGCAAGAGGGCTAAAGCCTGCGAAGCGGGCATTTTGGTCTCCAATGGAAACAGTAACATTCCGCATCAAAGGCCTCTTTGATGGATCAGCATGCGGGAGTAGCAACTGTCTCCACAGTGTGGAAATATGAGGCAAAAATCATAAGATCGCCTCAGTATGTACTTTTTGAAATCATTCGTACATCATTCGTGCATAAGAAGAAAAATCAATGCTTCAGTAATGACTGAACTAAATATAACTTTAAGCTACAGCATTTTGGCCATTTTGACAATTTAACTATGCCAAAATTAAAAAAAAAACTACTATTTATAACTGCTGAAAACACGTTTAGCTGACAAGCTTTAGCTTCGAACTGTGATAATGGAACAAAAGTTTTTCAGATCTTTCTAAAGGCTGAAAACAACTTTCTATTAAAACATGGAAAATACTTTTGCCTCCCAGCAATTAGAAGTTTCCAGTTCGAATTACAATAGTTTTTGAATAATCTTCACGGTTTCTTCAGTATGCAGATTAGCATGATGTAGAAAATATAATTTAGAGAAAAAAAACAAATCAGAGATACAGCAAAAAGTTCTTTTGCTAGTAAAAAACTGGATTTAATTTGCAAAAAGCTGTATTTCCTTGCAAACAATTAAAATCCGACAAAATTCTTAATTTTTGCTAAACTACAAGAAATACCTTTGGCTAACAAGTAGTGGAGTAAAACATCTCCCCCTGATCTTTTTGAAGTGAAACTTCTTTAGGCGCGCTTGAGAGTAAATATTTTTCAATGTATTTTCTCTATGTAACGAAAATGCGAGACCCCGTGAGGGGAAACATTTTCCCTCTAACAGACTGAGAGGGAAGAGTGGGGGCGTTGCCAATAGCGTCGCTTATACTCTGTCAGTTCTGCCAACTGTGTAAAATAAACACTAAACGAAACTAAAATTTCAAGGCTTACCGCGATTTATAATGTTTATATTTATGAATTTATGTTAAATGGATCGAGCCAGCCTTTAGACAGAAAGACAGAAAGAAAATAAACCAAGAAAAAAATGAACTTCATCTCTACCTAAGAAGTTTCACTTCTAACGCGCGACGTTCCACCCACTTTCAATTTTTTCTGGTTGCTTGTGGAACTGGGACTTACTCTAAATTGTTTACCTAGGATGCACAATTTGTGCTACTACTAAGTAGATTTTTTTCAAAATTTTGGGAGGAATGCTCTTTACAGACAAGTATCGATCAGTAGTATAACAGAAACTGTGCATTGGCCAAAATCTCTAGATTTGAGTCACAGGAAAGAAAATCTGGTCAGTAAAATACTGCTAAAGGAGTAATCATCTCGTTTTTGCAGTAAACCTGTTAAACATCAAAAAATATATTTGGCTAGCAAATAAGAGTTTGGCACTCGAATGGCAATAGTGAAGCAAAATGCCATCTTCTGGATTAAAGGCAAAGGAGATGGAGCCTACATTTTGCATCCCTAGAAGTTTACACATATACAAGAATTGCTCTAAATTCTTCCTCAGCAGATTCCCCACACAATTGAATTTCTTCAAAGCAATTTCTTATGACTTGCTCACTAAAATTGTGAATAATTCTAAAAGCAGCTTGAACTAAGCCAACTTTGAGGCCCGACAAAGTGAATCTAAGTAGCAAAAGATTTGATTCAATTGCAAGAGGCCTAAAGCCTTTG
The DNA here is from genome assembly GCA_021725515.1 of Epicauta chinensis. Classification (NCBI taxonomy): domain Eukaryota; kingdom Metazoa; phylum Arthropoda; class Insecta; order Coleoptera; family Meloidae; genus Epicauta; species Epicauta chinensis. Next base: position 468,640 of record JAEDXX010000061.1, read on the forward strand.
AAGCAGACATTTTGGACTCGAATGAAAAGAGTCGAATCTTTTCTGGGTTGCGGGCAAAAGTCACTATAAATTCCTGCTGTTTTCTGGATTTGATTCCGCATTAAAGACAACTGTGGCTCTCCACAGAGTGAAGCTGGTTGGCAAAATATTCGACTAGAACTAGTTATAATTACCCATATTCTTATCATCGATATAACTGTGATTTGTTTGAATTCAATTGTAATAAAATGACTGCAACCGGCTTCGAATGGCGCTAACCATATGTGCATATCATCTTGTGTCCTATTAACGCCGTCAAGTAGATTCTGAACGATTCTCGGATCGTTACGGCATTCCGGCAATACATTAACATCTGATGGTACCGCTGTTATCTACAATTACACTTTAAATTCGTTAGAAACGAAACAATAATAATAGAATTTACAGTTTCAACATCGACAATTCTCCCATCAATATCGAAAATTTCAATACCATTCAAACCGACATAATATTTGTCACCCCATGTTGTTAGAATATCAATCAATAAACATTTACCAAACGGTAATTCGGGTATTATGAATAAATCATTAATTTTATTACTGTTACTAGTGTGATGTTTCTTATATTTACGATTTAATGAATCGTAATGATTATCATTAAATTTAAATTTATTCGTAATTGTCTCGTTTTCTAATAATAATTCATTAATGATCTGTTGGCGTAATTTATTCTCTCTATCAATTTTCATACGATACTCATATAAACGTTTCTCAAATAATGGATCGTACACGGGCCTCTGTTCATAATTACCCAATTCACTCTTGCTACGTTGTTCATCTGTTGTTATCATTGTTGATAATGGCAACAAAAGATGATCCGTATTGTCTTTGAAATTGGACAGAGTAATAATTATTAATTTTCTATCTATGGAATTATTACCGGAATTGCGTCGTGTCTTGCCACTATCCAATCGACCTTTATGTGATTGTTGGAATTGATCGAGACTTCGCCACGATTTCTCTAAATCGAATTGTTGACGATCCGGATACAATTTTATAAAATCTACATCATTATTAACCGATCGACGACCATATCTGGCTGAATGCGGTTCGTCATTTTCGGTTGTACCATTATGTGTTGTTGTTGTTGTGGATTTTCTACAATAATCTCAAATTTCAGTGATGGATTATGAATTTTTTTTTTTTGGTGGAGGATTTACCCGGAAATTTCTTCCAACCATTTCGGTATATATAAATTTGTACTGTTATCATTGTTATCACTTGTTTTTGATTGCATTTTTTTACCGAATTTTGTCAGTAATTTACCAATTTTTGATTGTTTTATTGGAGTTATGTTAGAAAATCGACATTTTTACACGAATTATAATGTTTTGATTCGGTGTTGCCATGGTGAATTGTACGTTTAACGGTCGTCAATTCACCCCACAGGTAAAAGAGCTGATTAATTAAATTATTTAGATTCAATTTTTTTTTACTAAAAATTGATGTTGAATTTGTTAAGTTTGTGTCTTTGCTACGAACGCGACGGTGCGTTTTAGATAAGATATAGCGTCAGAATGGGCATTAATTCGGCATCTTCGACAAAGTTTTTCTGATAAAAAACTTTGACGAGAAATATGACAATGTAGAAAATCAGCTTTGATCACAGTTGACCTGAGATATCTGTGTATCGGGTAATTTTGTTTTTAGACTCAACTTTGTCAAAGAATTCTTATAAAATTTTCAACTTTTAAATCCAAGCAGTACCGGTACGAGACCACAGCAAAACTAGTAAAGCACTAAAGTTTTTACCAATCAAACGTTTATATAATGCAAGTGGCTAAATTTAGTGACTTGCGTTCGTTACTCTGCCCGTGTGAATTCACTTTAAGATTACTTAATTATTAACTACAAAAAAGCAACAGAACAGTCTTAACTCTGATGAAATTACTACTCAATATAAGTTTGAACCTCTTGCTAAAACCGGAAGATTTGATTGAATTTAAAAAATGTTATTTCTAGTTACATATTTATTTGTTGAAGGTCGAAAATTTTGAAATTCAGTGATAAATAATTGGTCAAAAGGCTCAGTTTTTGGAAAATTGTCACGCAATCACTCCGGATTTTCCAAATCCACCCTTGGATCTTTTTTTCGATGTTTTCAATTGCCTTCTTAGCCCCCAATCTATTTATCTGTATTTTACCCTTTACTTGGGTAGCCCTGTTTTCATTTACAAGAGACATTTTAAATATTTTTCTTCTTTAGTTTGTGTTCCAGTCTTTGAGGTGTTAATATTATTTCAAAAATTAAAATTTTTTCCGGTAATTAATAAAATTAATTGTGTCTAGTGCTTGTTTTAGTGTAAGTGCCAATGTCCCAATGCCTTCAGTGTAGAAACACTCATTCCATGCCGAACACCTCCAAGATTTCCATGGGGATAGCAAATCTTCAAATAATTATTTCTTTATAATACTAATAGTTTTTCTATTTTGGCTATCTAAAATTATTCAGTTATCAACTAGAACCAAACCGTGAATTTGTTTCTTTTTTCCTCAACAGTGCCCCAATCGAAAAGATCAATTTTTCAATTGCTTTTTTATAATAGGAAATTTTCTATACGCCTTTCCGATACCAGGACGTTTTTTTATTATGACTTATTTAATTTTTGGAAAGTAGTGTACTCAATCACTATTGATTTACGGATAAGGCGCTGAAAATAAGCTTGCCTGGAGTTGGGGAATATTATATTTTTATATAGAGTTGACGTCACTAAAAAGCAACTAGATTTTAATAATAAGATAATAATTGTTTACTTGACGACGAGCCATTATGGCGTTGCGATATCGTTATGAAAAATAACAGCCCGTTGCGATAATAAGCGATCTTTTTTGGAGTCATAAAAAACCAAAAATTGTTTCTTTTACTTATGACATAAACTCATGAACCAAAGGCCCTCGGGCCGTACCTACACTGTCGACACTCAGGCGTTATTTGCCTCATAACGCCCTTGATACATTAATTACTGTTTCGTTAATTTCTTATTTCGCTAGCTTGCTTAAAAACACACATATAAAATAATCTTCTCCCTAACATCTGGAGCGCCAAGAAAGCTCTGGCCGGTCTTGAATCCAAGTTCCACAATTACGAAGACCACAAAAATTATTAAAGATAGCGACTGTAATAATTGTTCAGGCTTCACTATTATGCAGAGTTGTGCATAATCAATAGTGCAATTTTGTAAACATAACACTACTGCAAGCTCAATAGGATTCACAACTTTTTTGGTTCCTCAGACCAGTTTTTGTTAAACAGTTTACAAATTTTTCTCATGTCCAATGTGCCAGCTCTAAGGATCGTTTAATTTATTGTGTTCTTCGATCTTTTTCATGTTTTCATAGGTATCAATATAAGTTAGTCCTTCTAAGGTATTTTAACAGGTCCTATTATAGGCTAATTTGAATTGGCTCTATTGAGATGATGTTGTGATTGTATCGAGCTGCAGAAGACAATGAAGGTTTTTATTTTTGGTTTTAATTTTGATTTCAACTATTTCTAGTATTGTAAGTTTTTTAAACGTTCTATCGTTATGATTGCTTTTGCTCTTCGCTACAACAGAAACCTGACGACAAGAAAACAGTAAAATTTTCCTGCTCACGTGTAAAAATATCAATTTACGCAATATTTAGATAAATAATACCTTTGAACTTTCATTATCAAAATTTATTTGTTTAAAATGCCCATAATCTTGTGATTCACCGTTATCAAATACTAAATGAGTAATAGTATTAGATAACCAAACCAAGAAGAACGAAAATCAAAATGTAAGGAACATTGAGTGGAAGAGCGTTGCAGCCGCTTAGAAACTATTAGGGAATGAGTAAAGTAACTAAAACAAATACGAATTTTTTGACAGATCTTTTCTTGTGCTTATCAATCTATAATTAAAATATTCGAAAAAACAAGCGACGAAGTGATTAATAGCCATTTTGTAAGAAACCAAACTTTGTGTTTTTCGCTTTGTTTCCTATTTTCTTCAAAAGCTTAAACGCCAGTCAGTTCTGTTTGGATATTTTAATAGGTCTTGTTGCTGAAGACGATGAAGGCTTTTTCTGATTTCGATTTGAAAAAAAAAATACATATTTTGGGCGTTCGTATTGTTTTTTCATTAAGTTCTCTTTTTATGCAATAATACACTGGTAAGCCACTTCACCGATCAAATTTTTCAGGAAAACTTGTCACTTATCTAATCAACGATTAGTTCCAGGAAAATACTTTGAAATAGATAGTTATCTTTTTATTATTTTACTATCTAAACAAAAAAATAACCGATAAAACGTTTAGAAAAGTTGTAGTACTCCAACTACTATAAAAGAATCGCTTACTGATAAAACATATCAGTTCTAATTTGATTCAAAAACGAATCAACAACATAATCAAAAAATGAAGGCCTTCATTGTCGTCTGCAGCTTGGTTGCCGTTTCAGTTGCAACATCATCCCAATGGGATCAATTCAAATTGACATATAACAAGACCTATCAAAATGCCTCAGAAGAACTAATCCATCGGGAAACCTTCTATGAAAATGTGAAAAAAATCGAAGAACACAACAAATTATACGATCAAGGTTTGGTTTCCTATCAAATGGGTGTTAACAAATTCGCCGATTGGACACAAGAAGAATTCGTAAAATTCTTAACAATGTCGAAACGTACTACACTTAAAGCCACAAGTACTTACTCAGCTTCAGCAGATCTTGAATTACCAACCTCTATTGACTGGAGAGACAAAGGAGCGGTTACTGATGTGAAGAACCAAGGCTCGTGTGGAGCCTGCTGGGCTTTCAGTACCGTAAGTTTTACCATTATCTTTATAACAATTTGTAATTTATTGTGCTTAACTTTTTTTTTTGACAATTAGACTGGAGCTTTAGAAGGCCAACTTGCTATCCGAAAAGGATCGCTTGTTTCACTGAGTGAACAAGAATTGGTTGATTGTTCGACTGCCAACAGCGGTTGTGGAGGTGGTTTAATGGATCCCGCTTTCGAATACGTTCAAAACAATGGTTTAACAACTGAAGCCAATTACCCATACGAAACTAAAGATGGCAGATGTAGACGTGGTAGTTTAGCATCAGCCGTCACCGTTAGCGGATACACTGATATTCCATCCGGAAGTGAAAGTTCTTTACAATCTGCTGTTGCCACCGTTGGTCCCATTAGTGTTGCTGTTGATGCCACCAATTGGTCACCCTATGCCAAGGGTATCTTTACAGGTACGTGCGGTTCAACTTTACAGTCTTTGAACCATGGTGTCTTAGCGGTTGGTTATGGTACCAGTAATGGTGGCGACTACTGGATCATCAAGAACTCATGGGGTTCAACGTGGGGTGAATCCGGTTACATTAGAATACCACGTGGCCAAAACAAATGTGGTATTGCTATTGAAGCCAGCTATCCATTAGTGTCATCATCTACAAATGTGATTCTGCCGCTAAGTTTATGTTTATATATTTTCTTCGGTATTCTTGGAATATCCATGTTCTGAAGATATTCTTTCCATGATGTTCTGATAGACGGTTGGAGATCTCAATTTTTGTTTTTATTATTGCGAAAATATAACAGTTCAAGAATTGCAATTTTTTATCTTGTCATCTCTCCGTCTAAGATATTATTAGAATTTGATTAAGTTAAGTTTGTAAAGTCCTAATTGTTAGCTCTTTGCCGAATTACCTACCAACACTTAATCGTCAGCAAAGAGCATTGTAAATACTGTAGAAAAATAAATTTAGATATAAAAAATGATATGTACAGGATTTATTTTACAACGAATTAAATGACGTTGAAGCCAAACGTGTAAACCATCTCTTTTTGAAATTATTCAAAATCAATCGTATTGAAGGGAAAATTGAGATTGTTACTAGTCGGAGCAATGCGTCACATGGTAATTTGTAATTGACAAAAGTGTCTCGTTTTTGAAATATTGGGAACTGAACCACTTGTGCTGTTAAATCGCTTTGACAAATATATAAAAATTACTATAAATCATTGAAAAGCTCATTAGAATGTGGAGAAGAGATGCAACTTTGCCCCTCTTAATTTTTGAGAAATCTTTGGAGATCTCGCATTTTCATAAACAGGATAGGCAACTTTTAAAATACAAGACAAAATGAATCACTTTTTGAAGTACCATTTAATTTAGAAAGCGCTTAGTGAATAAATTGGTATTGTGTATTTGAACAGAGCTAATAGACAAAAAATACTTGAATTTCTCCAGTAGGAGTCGCACAAAATCCCCCAAAACGCATTGTTGGTTGCATAAAATTTATTAACACTAATCTTTATACTCTCAAGCATCAAGGGGACCCTTAAGAAATATTCTGACTGCGTGTTGTATTTAATTTGTAAAGCAAAAAATATCAACAAACATGTGTTGTCTTTGTCGTACTCATAATGACAGAATTTTACATCCTTATTAATAGTTACAGAATAAACGATGCTAATGAAGAGCTGAGTAAAAATGTTCGTAATTTGGATACAAGCTATTTCTGTTCTTGAAAAAGTGGACCTTATCAACAAATTTAACAAGCAGATACATTTCAAGTATTCCGAAATTTTCAAATGCTTGATGCAGTACAATAATCCTACATGTTTAAATGGTTGAGGGAGAAAATTTCCCGAGTTTTGAAGCGAATTAGTTGAAAATTAGTTCAAATCATCAGTATATAATACCTTCCATAATGTACATGTCGAAACTTATTATTTGAAGCGACTAAATGGTTGGATAATGTCAGATTCGGATGATGAACTTAAAGAGGAATAATATGAGCAATTCTCCCATAACTACTTATGGGTCATTCCACCAAATAAAATCATTTTTACGGGGCGACCCCCGCCGATTTTTTTTCAAATTTTGTGGAGGTGTTCTCTACTTTGACAAAAAAATTCCCTGAAAGTTTGAGTTCTTAATATGCGGCCGTTTCGAAGTTATGAATTTTTGAAGTTTTGAAGAAACAAAAATTTCAACTTTTTCATCAATTTTTTTGAGGTAAAAAACCTTCTTTTCAGAATTGGTAAAATGTAGCTTTTTGTAGGAAAAATTCTGAACTTTTTAATGGGAATATGTATTTTTTCACACATGCAACGGAAGACCCTTTAAAATCCAATCAAAGTGAAAAAAGCGATTTTTCTCACAGTGCGGCGCGTGATACATCAAATTTGACATTTTTGTCTGGAAGCTGAGAGTTTTTCCCACAAAATATGTATTTTTCGCGATGTGCATATTTTTTGTTCTTTTGCAATTAAATAAAATGTAAAATCTTGACAATAAAAATGCATATTTTTTTACGATCGTTTGTAATCGGTTATTTTACGTGCATGTTTGGAGCTGTCGAATATACCCGATTGCAGTATTTTTCGCGGTTGCTATAGTAACCGCGCCAATATCTGAAAAAAGTTTAAAAATATACGTTTTTTAATTGTCGAGATTTTACATTTTATTTAATTGTAAGAAAACAAAAAATATGCACATCGCGAAAATGACATATTTTGTGGAAAAAAACTCTCAGCTTTCAGAAAAACCGGTCAAATTTGATGTACCAAGCGCCGCACTGTGAAAAAAATCGCTTTTTTCACTTTGATTGAATTTTAAAGGGTCTTCCGTTGCATGTATGAAAAAATGAATATTCCCATTAAAAAGCTGAGAATTTTTCCTACAAAAAGCTACATTTTACCAATTTTGAAAAAAAGGTTTTTTGCCTCAAAAAAATTGATGAAAAATTTGAAATTTTTGTTTCTTCAAAAGTTCAAAAATTCATAACTTCGAAACGGCCGCATATTAACAACTCAAAGTTTCAGGGAATTAAAATGATTTTATTTGGTGGAATGACCCTTATTTTTTATGCACCTGAAATATAAAAAAATCTATCTGTAGCATATAAGGATGACAAAATAAATATTCGTATGGAAAATTAAACAAAATACGTATTTTTCTCTATATGCATATTTATGTATTGCACCAATATCAAATGCGATTTTATAACGTTATTATTGTCCGCCTAGACGTTTGAAGCGCATTATTTGTTTGCCATTCTGCATATAGATGTAGAATAATATAAATAACAACATTATGAAAAGTATAGCTTTGCTGCAATAACGAAATTTATGTAATTTTCTAATTATTGTAAAGTTGTCTGCCATGATTATACAAGCATCATAGATATCTGGCAAAGGTGTTTTTTTTTTGTTGATAAGGCTAATTGGTTATATTAATATATCAGAGGGCCAGATTTACAATCCTCACATTCTACTCGGTGAGGTTTTACACCTTTCCTATCATTGCGACTCTAAACGAATCATAAGTGAAAGCAACGAGTCTGTATTGCATCTGATATGGGTATGAGAGAGAGAGAGAGACAAAGTTGTGTTAGGTCGAGATTCCCAACATTCATTTGTACCTGATTAGCGCAGCTAATAAATGAAATAGTCAAATTTTTTCATCCTTCCACCGTCACTATCGCTCTTTAACTTTTTTCGAAAATAGCCCCTTTATGCCGCTCTCATGTCTTTAGATCGTTGGAAAAAGGCGTATATTACTCTATACTCATATGAGAGACCTATTGGTGTCCAACTACACTCTTTACATAAATTCTAAATATGCTATGGACGAAACGAAAATATCAAGCATTTATTTAGCTAGCAAACGCCGGGCTTAATGATTCGTACAATAAAAATGATGCATTTTCAATATGCAATAAGTTTTATTATGATTTCATCAATACAATGTTGGATAGCTGGCCATAGAGGCAATACCACATTTGTTTTGGCCACGTGGTAATCTGATGTAACCGGATTCACCCCAACTTGGACCCCATGAATTCTTGACGATCCAATAGTCGACACCATAACTGGTGGTACCATAACCAACAGCTAAGACACCATGGTTCAAAGAATAGGAGCTACAAAAACCATTATAGATACCACTCTCATACGGTGACCAATAAGTGGCATCAACACCAACACTAACTGGACCAACTGTGGCAAGGGCAGATTGTAAAGAACTTTCACTATAGGATGGAATATCAACATATCCACTAACACTGACGGCTGATGCTAAACCACCACGTCTACATGTGCCATTTTGATTTTCGTATGGGTAATTGGCTTCAGTGGTTAAACCATTGTCTCGAACGTATTCGAAAGCGCGATCCATTAAACCACCATTACAAGCACCGTTAGCAGTCGAACAATCAATTAATTCTTGTTCACTCAATGAAACAATCCTTCCCTTTCGGATAGCAAGTTGACCTTCTAGAGCTCCAGTCTAATTGTCAAAAAAAAGTTAAGAACAATAAATTACAAATTGCTATAATAATAATGGTAAAACTTACGGTACTGAAAGCCCAGCAGGATTCACAAGTATGTTGGTCCTTCACACCGGTAACGGCTCCTTTGTTTCTCCAATCAACAGAGCTTGGTAATCCAAGATCGGCTGGAGCTGAGTAAGTACTTGTGGCTTTAAGTGTCGGACGTTTCGACATTTTTAAGAATTTTACGAATTCTTCTTGTGTCCAATCGGCGAATTTGTTAACACCCATTTTGTAGGTAACCAAACCTTGTTCGTATAATTTATTGTGTTCTTCGATTTTCTTCAAGTTTTCATAGAAAGTTTCAATACGGATTAGTTCTTCAGCGGTATCTTGGTAGGTCTTGTTGTGGGTCAATTTGAATTGACTCCATTGGGATGGTGTTGCCACAGCAACAGCAACCAAACAGGTGAAGGCGATGAAGGCTTTCATTTTTGATTTGATCTAGAACCAAGCAAAAACTGATTTGTGCTACTGTGATTGGAACCAGGGATTTTATAGTAGTTGGACCACTAGTATTTTTCTAAATGTCTTATCATTCCCATTGTTTTTTGCTTTTAGCTTCAAGAGAACGGATTTTTTTCTTCGTTCCTAATTAAATTGAGATAAGATACGATTTCTAGATACACCTGCAATTTCTCAAGTATCTAGATAAACAATAAAAAAACTTAATTAGGTAGTTCCCCTTGGTCCACTACGTAGTTGCTCTTCTACTCCGCATTCTAATTTTTACGTTTTGTGAATGCTTCAAGTAGTTTGTCAAATTACTGTTAAAATTATAGAAAACAGAAAACTGATATGCTGTTGATCAATATTGCTGTGTGGAGGCTCTAACGCAATCTGGTTGAGGTACTCATGATTAAAGACATTGTACAAAACATTTATTCGCTTCTTCTTGTATTTATTTATTTATTTATTTTTTATATTTTAAGGTACAGTTAGATGATTTTACACTTACATACCGAAGTAATAAGAAGATATCTCGGGTGTTTATATAACTTGACATAATAGATAAAGTAAACAAAGAAGTGAGGTGTCTGTTATTACCACCCTTATGGAGTTTTAATGTAATTGACTTATAGTAGAATATTCCACTGTATTAGAATTTATTATGCAGTTTATCTTTTCTTTTTTGTTGTGTGATTTCACTATAATGCAAGTTCTTGATTACCGAACTATGCTTTTATCACTGTTGCCCTTTTCTCCACTATGAACAATAGATATACGCTAGATCTGTTCAATCCGTATTCAAATTTTAATTTTATGTAAATAAGCTTTATTTGACTACCTGTAATGGTCTAATCGATCTCTCTTTCAGTTAAGCAACGATTTATAAATGTGTATATGATATAGGGGCATATTGAAAACTTTACTTGAAATTGCGCTACCCGGATCAAAACTTACTGAAACAATCTTGTAGTATCTCAACTGTAACAAATTGAAATTGTAAATCAAAATTAGATACTTAAAATCATTTGTGTTTCTTCGACTGCAATAAACTGAAAAATAAATAAATTATTGCAAATAATAAAATAGATTGTTAAGATTTTTTGTATTATTCCGCATTCATTGGTTCCTTCTTTATTGGGATCTAAAGGCATACTAAGAACCCAGATGTTAATGTTAAGTAGGGTGTCTCTCCCGAGGATCATAAGGCCCAGTGAAGTATGAAATACATTATCAATGACGATAGTGTAGATTCCTCGTAAACGGATAAGGTTAATAATTTTACTTTCAGGTGTGAAGCAATAGACAGGGATTTGAATTTCTTGCTCGTTTTAAGGAGTGCCGTGTTGGTACAGTTCCATTTGCAGAGGTTTTTGTTAGTTTCAAGGAACACCGTTGGTGGCTCAATGAACAAAAGAGGGATGATATGAGGATTTAATAAATTTAATAAATAATTTATCTATCATATTTTTCTGTCACAGATGCACATTTCATGCATAATTTTTCCCTTTCTATTTGTCTAACTACATGCAACATTCTTGTTAGATAAAGTAAAAATTTTTTGTCCGAAAACGCAATGTCATCTCTTTGATCAAATTCGGAGAAAAGATCACTTTTTATCTAATCAATTGCTACTTGAACACAAATGACTAAAAATGCATATAATTGAGAATTATTTTTTTGTTATTTAAGCGTTTTATCGTTATCTGCAAGGGAAAATAAAAAAGTCCTTTATTGGAAAAGGAAATACGTAAATGTCTTTCTTCGTAAGGACCTCAACCAGATTGAGTTAAAGCCTTTATGTTTTATGTTTTCTAGAATTTTAACAGTAATTTGACAAACTACTTGAAGCATTCACAAAACGTAAAGAATAGAATGTGGAGTAGAAGAGCAACTACGCAGTAAACCAAGAAACTACTTAATTAAGTTTTTTTATTCCTTATCTAGTTACGTGAGAAATTGCAGTATCTTATCTAAATTTAATTAGGAACGAAGAAAAAAATCCGTTCTCTTGAAGCTAAAAGCAAAAAACAATGGGAATGATAAGACGTTTAAAAAAATACTAGTGCTCCAACTACTATAAAATCCCTGGTTCCAATCACAGTAGCACAAATCAGTTTTTGCTTGGTTCTAGATCAAATCAAAAATGAAAGCCTTCATCGCCTTCACCTGTTTGGTTGCTGTTGCTGTGGCAACACCATCCCAATGGAGTCAATTCAAATTGACCCACAACAAGACCTACCAAGATGCCGCTGAAGAACTAATCCGTATTGAAACCTTCTATGAAAACTTGAAGAAAATCGAAGAACACAACAAATTATACGAACAAGGTTTGGTTACCTACAAAATGGGTGTTAACAAATTCGCCGATTGGACAGAAGAAGAATTCGTAAAATTCTTAACAAAATGGAAACGTCCTACACTTAGAGCCACCAGTACTTATCAAGCTCCAGCCGATCTTGGATTACCAAGCTTTGTTGACTGGAGAAAGGAAGGAGCCGTTACCGGTGTGAAGGACCAACATACTTGTGGATCCTGCTGGGCTTTCAGTACCGTAAGTTTTACCATTATTCTTATAACATTTGTAATTTATTGTTCTTAACTTTTTTTTGGCAATTAGACTGGAGCTTTAGAAGGTCAACTTGCTATCCAAAAGGGATGGATTGTTTCATTGAGTGAACAGGAATTAATTGATTGTTCGACTGCTAACGGTGCTTGTAATGGTGGTTTAATGGATCCCGCTTTTGAATACGTTCGAGACAATGGTTTAACAACTGAAGCCAATTACCCATATGAAAATCAAAATGGCACATGTAGACGTGGTGATTTACCATCAGCCGTCAGTGTTAGTGGATATGTTGATATTCCATCCTTTAGTGAAAGTTCTTTACAATCTGCCCTTGCCACTGTTGGTCCAATTAGTGTTGCTGTTGATGGCCATTATTGGAAATGGTATGAGAGTGGTATCTACACAGGTTTGTGTAGTTCCTATTCTTTGAACCATGGTGTCTTAGCTGTTGGTTATGGTACCACCAGTTATGGTGTCGACTATTGGATCGTCAAGAATTCATGGGGTCCAAGTTGGGGTGAATCCGGTTACATTAGATTACCACGTGGCCAAAACAAATGTGGCATTGCCTCTGAAGCCAGCTATCCAACATTGTATTGATGAAATCATAATAAAACTTATTGCATATTGAAAATGCGTTATTTTTATTGTACGAATCATTAACCCCGGCGTTTGCTAGCTAAATAAATACTTGATATTTTCGTTTCGTCTGTAGAATATTTAGAATTTATGTAAGACGTGTACTTGGACACGAATAGGTCTCTCATATGAGTATAGAGTAATATACGCGTTTTCCCAACGATCTAAAGACATGAGAGCGGCATAAAGGTGCTATTTTCGAAAAAAGTTAAACAGCAATATTGACGGCGGAAGGACGAAATAATTTGGCGTTTTTTACAGCTTACAATTAGTAATAAGCGTATCACGACAGAAAAAAATCACTCATTAAACATGACGCCCTTTAAAGCAATCACATTCAACATCGTCTATCTCCGTCTTGATCTTCTAGAATTTGTCGTTTTAAAGGTCTTCATTAATAATCGGAACAGAGATAACAACACTGGCTCGCACAAACAGGTGTCTAACAACAATGTAATAGAATAAGAGGAAAGAGTTTTAGCACTGATTATGTTATAACATTCACACCACATCATGTTTGACTTATGTGTTCTTTATTATTTATTATTGGATTCTTTATTATTAGAGATTGTTTCGTGTAGCTTTAACTCTCAGAAGGCATGGCTTCTAGAGGTTTGTGCTGTAGATGAGAGAGAGAGAGAGAGAGAGAGAGAGAGAGAGAAGGAGGGAGATGATCATGAAGACAAGAGAGACACTGATCCCTTCTCTCGTATCTTCCAGGTATTTATCATGAATTTTTTTTCATTTTTTTTTTATCTTTGCAGGAACAATTGTATATTTGAGAAAAATAATTGACAATAAACCCAGCACAATTAACATTTTTTCACGTATTTATTACTTACACCCATGACTTATGAGAAATTAAAAAAAAAAACATGCCAAAATTAACAAAAAACCAAACAAAAAGAATTCAGAAAACTTTTTTATAAAAATTATTAGAAATCTTGTTATGTTCCTCGATGGATCCACCATTAGCACGTTTTCCCCTCAAAATGAGACCGATAATGTGTTTATTTTTAAAACAGTTTATTTTCCATTGTCTCCTGTACAATATTTTAGTTTTCGTCGGCTTTTATGACTGGGTGGTGACAATTTTTCAAATTCTGCCAATCGTACTGTCCCACAGCGGCTATGCCTTTAGGTCGTTGATTTTTCCGGTAGAGTAGAGTAAGCAGTTATCCTGCACACCCTTTCTACCCTCAAATTAAGATTTATGTCGACTAGCGACAATACGATTTCTTTAAACGAACAAAAACCAACAAACTGTGCATTTGTTATAACAACCGTTTGTTGCCAGTCCAATTCTAGAGTTATAGGAAATATGCAATGTAGCATTTAGAATAGTTATATTGTTACCAAACCGATTGTAGATAGAAATTGTTAACATAATACAGCCTACTCCTGTCTGATATCATACAGTATGATTGAAACGATAATAATAGCAAACTCCCACAAAACCATAAACTGTAAACACAATCCAATTGCAAGAGGTATAGGTAATGTAGAAAATCGATTTTTTCCAGTTGAGTTGGAATTAATTTAACAGTCGCATCACGGCTCGAACTAAACTGGATTGATGGAATCTGAAGAAGACTGGGTCAATTCCGACACCTTGAAAATGTTTAGAAAGACGATATCCGTAACATATTTTCAGTCAAGCTTGAATAATGCAGGGATTTTGAAGTTCTTAATCGTAAGACTTTGTCAATAACTTGCAGTATTTTTACTATCAATATCTGTAGAAAAATTGTATGCTGTAAAGCATCATTTTATGATACGACTTGTGATTTGAAATCGGCAAATTTTTGATGAATAATACGGAAACTATTTGCGGCATTTCGTTTAAGCATCTCGTAAACGTTAGAATTTCATTTTTATTGTTTGAAAATAGAGTCTTGGCACATCTGTGGCACATTCAACACTCTATTTGTTGACAGTGTTCTGTATACATACAGACCTACACAGAGACAGTCGGTATGTGTATAGTGCGATGATCTTGTCAATGCTAAAAAGCGCAGATGGACTGGAAAACGACTACAATTCCAACCGTTTTTGTTACAAATAAACTTTGCTCAGAGCAAAAGAGACATACAGTGCAAGGAACACACGATCAATACTTTTGAAGTTTCTTGTTTATTTATGTAGCACTAACGCCAACAGTAATTCGTATATATATATATACAACACACAATAACAAGGTAGTCATATGAAACACAAACAACAGGTGAAGCTGTACGCGGCCGAAATTATTAACAAATTATATTTTCTATGTTGGGGTCTCGTTGGTTAGTTAATTAAACAACATTTCAACGATGCTTTCTTCTTTCCATTCTCGTGGATTTAAAATGTTCCCATTAAAAATTCCATAACGAGCAACATGGCAAAACGAAATTCACTCTATTATGATATGTTTGAGTGGATAATGAATTAGTCTTGTTCTGTTTCTAATCGATTTTATGAGAAACTTTTCACCTTTAAATACGGTACGAACGTAAAGTTCTTCTGACATGGCACAACATGCTAAAGATCTGTTTCGTGATAGGAGACGGTTCATGTGCGTTTTTTTTGAGCATTACCCTATTCTGCCTGATGCTATTTCTGGACACGTTCTAGTAGTGGAGCGCCCGACTGAATACTGTCAAACGGCATAAAGCTTATTTGTGCACGGTAAATTTCCAGTTAAATCATCTGTAACCGTATTGTGTTTGTATCTGTACACAGATTTCTCTGTGTATAACCACTATGAGGCCAGCAGCATATCTAAACATCAATCTCAATTGTATAGATTGATTCGAATAAATCACGTGTTTGCTTTTACTCAAAAAAAACAACATTTACGTATAGAGCCAAGTCTGTATATTTCCCACCGTAGCCGAAGTGTGATTGATAGGCTAATATTGTGCCGGCGACAGTTTCAATAATGAGATAGCGTTTAATCAGAATATGTTCATAGTATGCTTTACGGACTCTCGAGTCTTCTGATAGTATCGATAGATTAGTTAACTTGTGTGAGCAAGTTTACTCGTGTTTGAAGTACAGGAAACGATCAAAAAATTGATTGAATATCGACTGGAATCGTTGTTGATCTTTGCACTGTATAAATTTACTACAAAAAAAAAACTATAAGTGGGAACTATTGAGATAATACCGGTCTTTATTCTACAAAGTAATCAGATTAAAAGGAAAATTGCCACGTGCCTAATCAATATCTATTTGAAGTACTTATTGTTTCTAATGTTGCCGTTTTTACGTTTTCACATAACAAGGCTCTCGTGTACGTTTTTATTAAGGACAATTGTGTGTGTGATAATTAATCTTACAATGACAGAAAATTGTAGATCAGAACTGTTTAGTCATTAATTCATTTTATAAAAGCATGTTTGGAAAACAAAAATAATTAATTTTCTAAGGAAATTAACCAGACCCCGCTGACCTACACTGATTGTGAGAGACAGACAAGGGATGAATACTAAACTAATTTTGGAGACAATAGCACAGATTCCCTTATGGTTTTCTTCAAATGCTGCACAAGTTCTTGTTGTAAATATCTCCTGTTTCCTGTTAATTTTTCCAGTTCTACTTTATTGTTTTATGGTTCGTATAGTTTTTCTTAGAATCACTAAAGTCAAGTTTTTTGTGTGTAAATACTCTACAGAAGTACCTGATTCAGCAAGTTAAACGAAAAAAATTGCCGCTTATCTAATCAAGGATTACTTAGAAAAATAATTAAATTTAATTAATAGTAAGTATTTGATTGAAAATGGTTTTTTTGTTATCTTGCTGGTTTCGCTTCTATCTTCAAGTGTATTTTTTAAAAATCAATATTCTGGAAGTGTTTCAAGAATCATATTATTCTGAATTCTCAGAATCGACATTCTGACAGTGTCTCAACGATAATATTATGCCGAATTTTCAGAACGTATTTGAAAATTCAGAAAATTGTATTATTTTTAAAAAAAAATTCCAAAATTTAGAAACTAACATTTTCTGAGAGTGTTTCAAGGATAATGTTATTCTGAATTTTCAGAACATTTTTGAAAATTCAAAATATTGCATTACTTGTAAGAAAATTCTCTAGAATTTAGAAACTAACATTTCTGAAAGTATTTCAAGAGTAATATATTTCTGAATTTTAAGAAAGAGTAGTTGGGAATTCATAAAGCAGTAGTATTTCTAAAAAGATATTCTGCAATTTCACAAGCTAATTTATCTAGAATATCAGCTGTATTTTCGTGAAAATTATTCGTAATTTGACCTGAAAGTTCAGAAATATAAAAAACAGGAGAAAAAAATTAAACCTCTACAAATACATCAATCAAAAAATCGAGCAATGTTCAATTGTTTCATCAGTAATACCAACTGAATTCTGAATTTCCAGTCTTCTGAATTTGAAGACCATTTATTCTGAACTTTCAGAATTAAGTGTCGGTAAAAACTTTTTATACCTTTTTCCTGAATTTTCAGAAAAAAATTTAACAGTGTAGAAATTTTTACTGTGCATCCGAATTTTTTGTATTATTTCGCATTCATTGGTTCCTTCTTTATCGGGATCTAAGGGCATACTAAGAACCCAGATGTTAATGTTAAGTAGGGTGTCTCTCCCGAGGATCATAGGGCTCAGTGAAGTATGAAATACATTATCAATGACGATAGTGTAGATTCCTCATAAACGGATAAGGTTAATAATTTCCCATTCAGGTGTGAAGCAATACACTGTTAAAAAATGTTCCCGCAAATTTAGAAAAAAAATTATAAAAAGTTTTTCACCGATACTTTATTCTGAAAATTCAGTACGAATGATTCTGAAAATTCAGAGAATAAATAGTTTAAAAATTCAGAAAGTGTAGCTCTGAAAATTCAGAATGCTTGGTTTTAAAATTCAGAAAGTATGACTGAAAATTCAGTGTGTGTGGTTGTAAAATTCAGAATGTATGACTCTGAAAATTATACCTCAAGTGCTTAATATTCAGACATAAGTATTGGATTTAGCTAGGTAATATGGTAAAAATTGAAAAAAAGAAGCGTTATATATTAAATTTATCAAATTTTATTGCCTATATACGAATAAAAAGGACATATACATGATTAAATGTGTGAATTTCTTTTAATCGTCAATGTCATAATACTGCTCTAAATTTTTCGCCAACCTTTTGACAGCTGTGCAATAGTTGGCCACTTATTGTTTTCCTTTTTTCTTCGCTTTTTTATTGACAACGCCGATTGGATTTATATCCAGCAGTACTCTGAAAATTGTTTAAAAAAATTAGCTAGATAAAATAAACAAATTTAAAAAAAATACGGTATTTATAATACCTTTGAATAAATTCAGACTTATTATATTTTTTTTAGTCCTGACACAATTATCAATAACTACCCTGCCTGGGTTGTTCGATTCCGTCATCTAATTTTTTCCAAAGTGTGTGGAATATTCCGGAACATTACACCGATTTCCTGATATGTTGACTTTAATTATATAATATTATTTTAATAATAATTAATAAATAATTATTCAACTAAATATTATGAGGAAATTCAGTACCAAATTGTTAAATTGAAAGACATTTGGAAATAAATGCATTAATTTCTTGATAAGTATGACAAAAATTCGAACATTAGGTATATGTGCGTACAATGAATATTACTTACCGTAAATATAATAAACCTTACCAAAAAAATCACAATATTCCTGTTGCACTATTACTATAACAAAGAGGATTAAAATCAAAAATGCGCTTTTTGAGTAATAAAAAAAATATTGAAAGCAGTTAATCTAGCCCACTATCACTAGAATAGTCAGCTACTTTCAAGTTCAAATATCTCGGAAATACACCAATTAGTAAGCTCTCCGAGTTCAAAAATATGAATTTTTCACATTTTTAAGCTCTTTGGACTAAAAACAATAACTTCTAGAACTTTTGAAAATTTTCAATTTCCTCAAAAATTCTAACGTTTTATGGAAAATTCAAATATTATAATAGTAAGGGTTTCATTTTTTTTCTCATATTTTTTATATTTTTGAACTTTCAGGTGATAATCTGAAATTATGAATAATTTTCACAAAAATACAACAGATATTTCAGATAAATTAGCTTACGAAATTGCAGAGCATCTTTTTACAAATACTGCTGCTTTATGAATTCCCAACTACTTTCTTAAAATTCAGAACTATATTGTTCTCGGAATACTTTCAGAAATGTTAGTTTGTAAATTTTAGAAAATTTTCTTAAAAATAATCCAATTTTCAAATACGTTCTGAAAATTCAGAATAATCTTATCCTTGAAACACTGTCAGAATGTAGATTCTGAAAATTCAGAATAATATTATACTTGAAACACTTCCAGAATATTGATTCTGAAATTTCAGAAACGTTAGCTTCTGAAATTTCAGAAAATTTTTAACAGTGTAGACAGGGATTTGAATTTCCTGCTCGTTTTAAGGAGTGCCGTGTTGGTACAGTTCCATTTGCAGAGGTTTTTGTTAGTTTCAAGGAACACCGTTAGTGGCTCAATGTCCAAAAGAGGGTTGATATGAGGATTTAATAAATTTAATAAATAATTTATCTATCATATTTTTCTGTCACAGATGCACATTTTATGCATAATTGTTCCCTTTCTATTTGTTTAACTACATGCAACATTTTTATTAAATAAAGTAAACATTTTTTGTCCGAAAACGCAATGTCATCTCTTTGGTCAAATTCGGAGAAAAGATCACTTTTTATCTAATCAATTGCTACTTGAACACAAATCACTAAAAATACGTATTTAATTGAAAATTATTTTTTTGTCATTTTAGCGTTTTATCGTTATCTGCAAGGGAAAATAAAAAAGTCCTTTATTGGAAAAGGAAATACGTAAATGTCTTTCTTCGTAAGGACCTCAACCAGATTGCGTTAAACCCTCTGCACAACATATCAGCTTTGTGTTTTCTAAAATTTTAACAATAATTTGACAAACTACTTGAAGCATTCACAAAACGTAAGGAATAGAATGTGAAGTAGAAAAGCAACTACGCAGTAAACCAAGAAACTACTTAATTAAGTTTTTTTTATTCCTTATCTAGTTACGTGAGAAATTGCAGTATCTTATCGCAATTTAATTAGGAACGAAGAAAAAAATCCGTTCTCTTGAAGCTAAAAGCAAAAAACAATGGGAATGATAAGATGTTTAGAAAAATACTAGTGCTCCAACTACTATAAAACACCTGGTTCCAATCACAGTAGCACAAATCAGTTTTTGCTTGGTTCTAGATCAAATCAAAAATGAAAGCCTTCATCGCCTTCACCTGTTTGGTAGCTGTTGCTATTGCAACACCATCCCAATGGAGTCAATTCAAATTGACCCACAACAAGACCTACCAAGATGCCGCTGAAGAACTAACCCGTATTGAAACCTTCTATGAAAACTTGAAGAAAATCGAAGAACACAACAAATTATACGAACAAGGTTTGGTTACCTACAAAATGGGTGTTAACAAATTCGCCGATTGGACAGAAGAAGAATTCGTAAAATTCTTAACAAAATGGAAACGTCCTACACTTAGAGCCACCAGTACTTATCAAGCTCCAGCCGATCTTGGATTACCAAGCTTTGTTGACTGGAGAAAGGAAGGAGCCGTTACCGGTGTGAAGGACCAACATACTTGTGGATCCTGCTGGGCTTTCAGTACCGTAAGTTTTACCATTATTCTTATAACAATTTGTAATTTATTGTTCTTAACTTTTTTTTGACAATTAGACTGGAGCCTTAGAAGGTCAGCTTGCTATCCAAAAGGGATGGATTGTTTCATTGAGTGAACAAGAATTAATTGATTGTTCGACTGCTAACGGTGCTTGTAATGGTGGTTTAATGGATCCCGCTTTTGAATACGTTCGAGACAATGGTTTAACAACTGAAGCCAATTACCCATATGAAAATCAAAATGGCACATGTAGACGTGGTGATTTAGCATCAGCCGTCAGTGTTAGTGGATATGTTGATATTCCATCCTTTAGTGAAAGTTCTTTACTATCTGCCCTCGCCACTGTTGGTCCAATTAGTGTTGCTGTTGATGGCCATTATTGGAAATGGTATGAGAGTGGTATCTATAATGGTTTTTGTAGCTCCTATTCTTTGAACCATGGTGTCTTAGCTGTTGGTTATGGTACCACCAGTTATGGTGTCGACTATTGGATCGTCAAGAATTCATGGGGTCCAACTTGGGGTGAATCCGGTTACATCAGATTACCACGTGGCCAAAACAAATGTGGCATTGCCTCTGAAGCCAGCTATCCAACATTGTATTGATGAAATCATAATAAAACTTATTGCATATTGAAAATGCATCATTTTTATTGTACGAATCATTAACCCCGGCGTTTGCTAGCTAAATAAATGCTTCATATTTTCGTTTCGTCCATAGCATATTTAGAATTTATGTAAGGAGTGTACTTGGACACGAATAGGTCTCTCATAGAGTATAGAGTAATATATGCGTTTTCCAACGATCTAAAGACATGAGAGCTATTTTCGAAAAAAGTGCTATTATAAAGAAATTTAGAAGGGTTATCCGCGTTTATTGTCCGAGAAAAGATGAATCAGCTTTTCCCATGTTAAAACATATATGAATCTGCTTCTGCCAGCTCTCATTGTGTGCTCCCTTGCAACTGTCCGTGTCAGCGTTTGTTGTGTCTGTACCCTTAGAATGGACCCAGAACTTAGTGCCTGGATTGTAAGCGGAATACATAAATTCAAGAAATCTACGAACCCCTTGGTCGATAAATTTAGCATACAACCAGTAAAATGGTGTCGACTATTGGATCATCAAGAATTCATGGGGTCCAAGTTGGTTACATTAGAATAGCACGTGGTCAAAACAAATGTGATGGTGTCACTGATGCCAGCTAACCATTATCGTCAATTGACGAAATCATTTATTGCATACTGAAAATTCTTTATTTTTATTGCCTAAGCCATTGAAACGAGAGCTTTTTAATATTTTAAAAAAATAATTGTAGGTCTAATAAAAAAAATGTATACTACAAAAGCTAAACAAAACCCAATTCAATGAACAAACTCTAGATGAAAATTGTACTAGAAACAATAGAAATAGTTTCATTTTTTCCTATAATAAAAAATCTAATTACACCATCTGTTCCAGCACTAATAGATTAATTAAGAATACGTTGTTCATGTTTAATAATATTCATTTGTTATGTAGAAAATAACAAAAAAATGTAATAAAATACACAACACACAACACAATTTACAAAAATAAAACTCTGCAGAGGTGAGCGAACAAGTACTAACACTAGCAACAAAAAGGGCCGGTTGTCTGAACATTATTATATGACTTAATAAATACACAGGAATCGAAGACAAATCGTGAATATGAGAGACAGTTATAAGCCCAATCTTGATGTACATGACAGAAGCAAGACCAGAAACATCCAAAACTAAAAGACTACCAGGAACAACGCCCTTTTATTATTGAAAAATAGTAGTTGTATTTTTCAAATACAACGAGAGGCAAGCTATAGCGAATTAGGAAGTAGGAAAAGCTCTCTAGTTAATGTTTTGTATATCACCGAAACCTCCAGAATTCAGCAAGCTGAAAAAGTAGAAGACGCTCCAAAGTTTTGCTTACATGTCAAAGTACCTCTCCAAGGGCTCAGCCTAAATCCAGCACTGAGAGTGAGTACAAATCACAATTCCATTTTATTATCTATTTTCACTCTATCTTTTTTTGGCTCATGTACAAATTCCAACAGTAGACGGTGACGGAATTCTTCTCCTATAAAACCACATTGTCGGCCGATCCTGTATATATATATGTATAGATAGGTTAACAGCTTCAGTCACAAACAGCAATGTTGGTGGAAATTGTCAAACGTAATGCAGCCCACTCCTGTCTGATATCGTATAGCATTATAGAACTGATAACAACTGCAAATTCCCACAAAACCATAAACTGTCAACACCGTCTAATTTGTACAGAATAGTGAGACAATAACTCTTCAAATTTATTGTTTTTATCGTAAATCAAATTGATTTTTTGAAAATAGAGAAAATGTCGAACGGAAATTGATGTGGGTGACCCCAATTGCAACATGCTTTCAACAACGGGGAATGAAATAGGATTCTCTTTTCTATATACGTTTGTCAATCCATCATACAATAGTTGTCCGATACTAAATGGTTAAAAAGAAAAATAAAAACGGTATATGCATTTGCATTTCCGTTGAGAACATAGAAAATTTTACCTGTTCACAAGGAATCCTCACAAACATTCGATTATTTATTTATTTTTTTGCAGAAGCATGTAGCAGTGCATCTACCCATAATCGAGGCGTTTATTTCTCAATAAATCTGTTACTGTGAAAGACCGAAATTGGAGAATGTCGACATTCACATAGGCGCTTGGTGTATGTCCGAAATAAATACCCTTATTTCTGAGTTAGGGCGATTACTACGATGCGCAGAATATATTTCAGTTACGTTATTTTTAAGATAAATTTAATCTGCCCAATATTCCTCACTTTATCTAGATTGGCTTCTACAATACCCACTTTCTAGTTACACCATCAGGTATGCTATTTAGGAATTTTGAAGTCTTCGGTTGGTATTGAAATAATGACCAGTGACGTGTGGCGAGGTAGAATTTGAAATTGTTCATCGAAAGTCCGAATGTACAACAATGTAATGAAATATTTCGGACATACAACATTTGAATGTTGACATTCTCCAATTTCGGTCTTTCACAGTAACAAATCCACTCTTACGATCACAATAACAGGATAGAGCATGAGGAGTAGATTTGAAGTTCAGTTTTTCTGCTGATAAGTCAGTGACAATCGGGGAAAAAAGGGAACCCCGGATTGTGATCTTTATGATCATCTTTCTTCCTTTCTTCCTCTCCCTAAACTTCGACACAGTCATCCATAAGCTACGCCTGCTGTTACATTAACCACTATCATTGACATAGCTTTCATTCAATGCCGTTAATAAGCAAAGGAGAAAGACGAAAAGGTTGATTTAAATTAGGGTTGTTAAAGATTTTTTCACAATTTACGGCAAAACCAAATAAGTTTTTCAAAAACATTTCCTTTGAGGTTATAGCTCATTACTAAAGGGCCGATATTTGCTCCAAGATGGAGCAAGGCAAATTCTAGTCTCCTGACAAATTCGTATAAAGCGTATTGGCTACAGCTGTTGTACTTGCATAATCTATCTAAAAAACAGGTGCTTAGTTGTACCCTATTTCTATGAAATTCTGATCGCTCTCTCTCTCATTCTTTAGAAGACGGCTCGTCAGGGGCAACAAACTGCCATAGAAAATTTTAAAAAACAAGAATTTTTGACAAAAATAAATAAAAAAAAGTACTTTAAAATTATGAACACATTTTTGTTGATTTGTTCTACGTGTATTTTCTTATAAATTTATGTAAATCAATGCATTAAAATTACACTACGCCAATGGTGCATTTCGAGCGTTGTTATTCTAGCCAAATGACCTTCAATCCGCCCTTTATTCATTACCATTGAAGACGAATGTAAAAGGATTTTTTTCTTAAAATGTTCAATGCTTTCTACAAAAAAAAACAAAACTAAAAGGCAACGGTCCACCACTCAACAACAGTGGATCGTCATCCGTCGTGATACCGCCTTAACGTTTTTTTTTATGAAACTCAGCATAATTGCAGCTAACAAAATATTAGAAATTCTTGCGTATTTGGAAGTTTGTAAACCAAAAACTATCCTGCTCACTTGTGAATCAACGGTTTATTATTTTAGTCTCTATAATTTGTGATTTTGCATTATTCCGAGTAGGAATTTAGTTAAGCGAGCAGACCTTATCAGGTCTATATGCGGTAAAGTGAAATTTTGCCTGTCGAAAATTTTCCAAATTCGGTTATAATGACGAAAGTTTGAGTTCCTAACCAAAAATTCACCTAATTGTAAACTAGAAATGCTATAGTCGATTGTAATTAGGAAAGCCTGTGGCATAGCCTAACTCTGGCATACTATAGGAGTTCCAAAGGCATGTTGAATATAGGAAAGCTTGTTTTTAAATCAGTATAGCTTACATCAGCATGAACGTACCGCTCTACCCGCTATCATTCGATATGCATGTTCTGTGAATCTTTCGCTCTGCGTTTTTCATTTTTATACATTTAAAAAAACGTTCATGTTGGAATTATTTTACTGCAACACCTCGCTACATAGCTGTTTATCTGGCGGTTTCAAATCGATGCTTCACCTTTGCGGCTGACATAGCGAAGTATTCCACCAATTATTTCTCAGTATTCCTCTTATGACGTTTATTCGACCAATCACAGGCGAGTTCACATCGATACAAGGATGTCGACTGCGATAAAAACCGAACCTTTTTGTTTTTCGCTAGGCATCACGCTTAATCCTAGTGCGATATCTCCGACATGAACGCACCCTAAGAGCCGAGAAATTTCGTAAGATCCAACGTGAACTGTTTTATTTAAAACAAACTAAAGCAGGATTCTAATTTACATAACGTTGGGATATCCTCTGGTAATTCGTTAACGGTAAATAATGTTGATCATGATTCCACGTCAAATTCTGTTTGAGATCAACAGAGAATTCAAACAGAAAAGAAGAAATTCGAAAATGGGCATTACAACAAAACTAGAAGATAGTCATTTAGACGGTAAACGACATCAGTATTAAATCGATGTAATGATCAGGATGATGAAGTCATAGAAAAAAAAGAAGAATTTGCGTCCAAGCCGCTGCCTAACTAGGAAGGCGAATTCGACCCAAATTAGGTTTCCAAACCTCCACCTGAGTTGTAAACGGATCTTTTTTGGCGGTCTCACTTGACCTATGTATGGGAATTAAGCATGCTAAATCACGCCTTAACTGAAATTTCTACTCGGGAAATAATAAGAGTTATTGACCGTCTGGCGATGGAGAAGTATCTGAAGAAATTAGACTATAATTAGACTTTGGAAACGCCAAATAAGGTCCTGAAAATTACTCAATATTAGAACACCAATCACGTGCAATTAATACTGCAAATAAGTTGGATAAGAGAACATTTTTTTCCTTTTAAAAATCTCTCATTTGCTACTCAAAAAGAAAATAACAAAGTGCGATTCGTCCGGCACCTCCACCATTTTACATAATGTAGAAGTCTAATTGATAAAAGCTGGAATTTTGTTCGATGAATTGTAATGCCTTTCATGTGAAATACAGTTTTTAACAAACGAGATATTTGAGGTGAAACTGTTAGCTGGGACAGCCTGTATGTTAACTGATTCCTTTACTATGAAAATGCGACGCAAGGCTTGATTTTCTAGCATAAAGTGACAATAATTGGGACCTTTAACCAGATTTTAGTTAATAATTTCTGAAGGATAGAGGACTGGTTATTTGCTTGGTAATCAAAAAAAAATTTGAATCTATATATTTTTATTTATTTAACATCACTTTTATACAATAATTTTCCATTGACATCTGATAAATAGATTTTTTTTTTGTCCATATTAATATTAATTTTATTATTGTTAGTATTATTATTACCATTATCGTAATTATTAATTAGTAAATTGATTGATTAGTTAAGAACATTAGTAACCATTTATGTCAAATGTTTTACATTGATTCGATTCAAATGTAGATATTATTAAAATATAACGTTTAATTATTGGATGTTTTAATTACTAATTGATTTCTAATTAAACCTATTTACAGCCTATTTAGTGTGCTTTACACAAATCCAGTGCAAAAATATTAAGAACAACACGTTTCTTCAATTGACAAAAATTAAACATAAATCAATTCTACGTTTTTTTCTTACGAATTCAATGGTGGTTGAAAAATTTGGCACAAATAGAAATTGTTTAAAAATACGAAATTATCGTTGTCTTCCACAAATTACGTTTAACATCGAATAAATTTCAAAATCATTTGGCACATGTGTTGAAAGATCGTGTTTGAGGATCGATTCTACAATTCTTTTACTTTTACGCCAAATCTTAATTCGGCAAGCCGCTCATGCATGGCAAAGATAGCGAATCGATTCGCTGATATTCGTACACATTCGAGCACGGAGTTCGTATTAGAGAGGTGCTAACTAAATTACGGAATATTCGGTCGGTTACGAGTCACTTATTCTGTATTTTACTCGAACCTAACCGAGTCAACTATAATTAGGACTTGTGGAACACAAGGCAGGCTAAAATAGAGAATAGCTGGATAACTGACATTTATTTCATTAACTGCAGAACCGCCCTAAGTCGACCAAATCGTTTATTTGTGGAAGACAACTGTATACTATTGATCCTGAATACTTTTAATCCTATTTGGTTGTTTCGGAATGCCCACCATTCCTTCAATAAAATGCGGATTTGTGTCTGTGTTTGTTAAAGTGTGTGTTTGTGTGTGAGTGTTTTTCCTATCTATAAATGGCGATTTAAGGATCAAAAAGTTGTCCGCTTTCGTTAAACTTTATCAATTTCATTACGGTTCATTGTGCAAAGAATATAAAAATGATTTATACTATATGCTATCATAGAAATATTTACATTTTAATTGATTCTCTTCCATCCAAAACAATACATCATTTACTATTGTTTCAAATAGAAAATTCGATTTTCTCTTCCGAAAATACATTTATGTTGTGTGTGTGTTTGTGTCTGTGTGTCTGATGGAAAGAAGACAGGGAAAACCCAAGGAAATCTAGTTACGAGTTCGCCTGTCATCTTGGGGGAAATTTCGTTCGATAGAAGTAATGAACATAAAGTTGTGTGTAACTTTTCAGTAATAATAAATTGCCAATTTTTCATTTTATCAAAATTGACAGAATTCGATAGGATTATTGCTATTTTTATATAATGATCAAATTCCATCGTAGCATAATTTCTCTCATTTATCACAAACTGATTATTGGTCGACTATTTTTTTTATTAACTTTACATTAATATTTCGTAGTTTTTTCTTTTTTGATTAATTTTTCAAACTTAATAAACTTTCTCTTCTATTTCCGAAAATTAGTTTTGATATGATTGGGATCCAATTAAAACGAAAACCACACTAATAATTGTATTGTCCATTATTCTTTCGCTCCGCGCTCGCCGCTTTCATCTCTTCTATTCTTTCACAAAATAAATCTACCATTTCATCAGCAACAACAATGGTAATAATAATAATAATAATGATAAGAGAATTTCTAATTGTTTTTGATAACGAATTGATGTTGTTTTGGATGAAATCGGTGAATGTAATTTTTCATTATTAGCTAATTGGTTTTGATCGATAATTTGTATTGTTTTGGTTGTTGTTAAAGGTGGTGCAACAATAGGACTAATACCATCAATTGATGACTGACATGAAATCTCTAATGGTGTTCTAGCACGATCCTCGGTTAATTTACCATCTAATGGTAGACGTAATTGTATTGTTGTACTCATCAAATGGATACGTTCATCTCGATCCTCATTATACAAACTAGGCAGTAATTCACGGGCTGATTTACTTGCAACCTAATAAAGAAACAATAATTATACACAATTTGATTACGGGAAAGTTTTCAACACAAAAGACAAATACAGTAGAACCTCGCTTAGTGTCGAATTTCATCGCAAAAAGTTCGGTAATGCACATTTCTAGGTTCCACCGACAAAAAAAGTCTTCAATCGGCTGCTACGGCCTCTGCCTTAAACTAGAAACGCTGCCGATTGAGAGGTCAAAGCTTTCATGCCCTTCCACCCTTCGGCATAAAACGAAGCAGCAACATAAAATTGTATTTTTTCTATTTAAAACAATCTGATGCAGCAATAACGAGGAAGTTTTCCTGCCTTCGTTAGAAAATGACGTTCTCATATTTCTGAAGCCGATTTATGAATTTATGGTGTGCCTTGGCCTGAAAGAGTCTGCAAGAATTCTAGACGCCCCTAACTCTTGCCTCTGTTAATATTGGGATGACAAAGGGCGATTCATACGTCAAAAACTAAGAAGTAAAGTGACCTGCAACAGTGACTCGATGCACGAACATTCGAACGACGAAAATCGAGGTTCCACTGCTTACATAAAGAAACAATAATTATGCACAACTTAATTATTAAAAACAGAGAAATACAGTAGAACCTCGCTTAATGTCGAACTTAATCGCGTAATTCACAGCAAAGTAATATTTTCAATTTAGAGCTAACTTTTTGTGCTTTCTCTAGGTTCCACCGACAAAAAAAGTCTTCAATCGGCTGCTACGGCCTCTGCCTTAAACTAGAAAGCATGCCCTTCGGCACTGCGCATCCACAGTTCCCCTTCTCTATAAAAACTAGCAAAACAACTACAAGGAAGCAGCAACATCAAAATTGTCTTTTTTCTCTTTAAAACAATCTGTGTAGTAATAAAGAGGAAGTTTTCCTGCTTCGTTTAGAAAATGACGTTCTCATATTTCTGAAGCCGATTTGGCCAAGTTGGAGTCTGACTTTATGGTGTGGTTTAGTCTGAAAGAGTCTGTAAAAACTCCAGCTGTCCCTAACTCTTGCCTCTGTTAATATTGGGATGACAAAGGGCGATTCATACGTCAAAAACTAAGAAGTAAAGTGACCTGCAACAGTGACTCGATGCACGAACATTCGAACGACGAAAATCGAGGTTCCACTGCTTACATAAAGAAACAATAATTATGCACAACTTGATTATTAAAAACAGAGAAATACAGTAGAACCTCGCTTAATGTCGAACTTAATGGTGAAGAATTCGGTAATTCACGTAACACTGATGATTTATACCTAAAACCCTCTGAAAGTAATATTTTTCAACTTTAGAGCTAAACTTTTTCGTGGCTTCTTGTAGATTCCACCGAATATAAGGTCTTTAGTCGATTGCTACAGCCTCTGTCTTAAGCCAGAAGAGTTCGATGCCCTTTCATCCTTCGGCAGTGCACATTCAGCAATTCACCTTCTCTATAAAATTAGAAAAACAACTGCAAACGAAGCAGCAACACAAAATTCTCTTTTTTTCTATTTAAAACAATCTGCTGTAGTAATAAAGAGGAAGTTTTCCTGCGTTCATTAGAAAATGACGTTCTCATATTTGTGAAGCCGATTTGGACCACGTTGGAGTTGGACCCCATGGTGTGCCTTGGTCTGAAAGTATCTGCAAAAATTCCACCCGTTCCTACCCGATGAAAAAAGATTATATATAACTGTATACAATTATATATACTTCCATACAATTCTATATAATTGTACATAAACCATATCTAATTATATATAACTATATATAATTGTATACAGTTATATATAATCGGGTGATCGTTAAAATTTAAATTTTTTCACACGTCCTAATGAAACCTTCCTTTTGATGAAACAATACGGGGATTTTTTTTGGTGGAACACGTGCCGCAAGCCCTTTGAAGATTATTTTTTAATAAAATCACAGGTTTTTCAAAATATCTCTTAAAGTAGACGGATTTGAGAAAAAATCATTGAGAACAATTTCATTCGAAATAAAATTCTCTACATAAAAGGTCTCTTTTGATTTTTTCATAAAGTTCATATTTATGGTGATATTCTCAATAATACTAATTAACTCCATAAAATTTTCAGACGTATAAACGTATGATTTTCTGAAATAAATAAATAAAATTATCGATAACAAATAATTAAATTAATAATTGTAAATTTGACTTAAGTTACGAAATGGTTATTTCAGAAAAAAAAATACGTTTATAAGCCTGAAAATTTTGATTTTATGGAGTTAATGAGTTTATTATTGAGAATATCTTCATAAATATGAACTTTATGTAAAAATCAAAACAGACCCTTTTTGTAGAGAATTTTATTTCCTATGAAATTGCTTCAATGATTTTTTCCCAAATCCGTCTACTTTAAGAGGTATTTTGAAAAAACTGTGATTTTATGAAAAAATAATCTTCAAAGGTGTTCTTGTTGTCCAAAAAAAAACAAAAAAAAAAATTCTCCCGTATTTTTACATCAAAAGGAAGGTTTTAGGGCGTCTGAAAAAATTGAATTTTTAACAACCACCCTAATATATATGATTATATATAACTTGCATATAATTATATAGAATTATATATAATTATATACAATTTCTATACAATTGGATAGAGAAAATGGCCTTTCTTAATATTGGAACAATAAAAGGCGATTCATATATTCTCAGCCTTGCCACGCCAAAAACTAAGAAGCAAAGTGATCTGCGATAGTGCCTCGACGAAAGCTGAGGTTCCACTGCATCGTCTTAAATATCCAACCATTTACTCAATTAAATGGTTGTATTGTTTGCATTACAGCAATTATTTAGTCTTTACTACTCAAACGGTCCCATCAAAAAAATTAATTGTAAATTGCCGAAAATCGTCGATGAGAGGCTAATTTTTATAACCGTAATGAGTTAAATTTCCGTACAGGCACGCCTGTGTATTTAGATCGTATCACATTAGAACAACTCAACATGAACATAAAGAAAATAACGATAAAGCCAAGCTTAAATGTAATGGCTGAACATACTAATATTTTAAATCTCTATTACAACATTAAACTACAATCAATACTCACCGGTTGTTTATTAACATACCACATTAGAGTCGGTTTCGGATCACTAAGACCTGAAGTACATGTTGCTAATAGTAAATCACCGACTAAATACGATTCTAATAAGCCATCGATGCGAGGTTTTGTATCGGGCAATGCTGAAATGGCATAATTTTAAACAATAATCAATTTAATATTTACATAATAACAACGGAAATGTTTACGTTTTCACTATTTTTATGGTAATCTATTTATAACGAAATAACAGAAAACAGATTCAGTTTTAATACGATATAAATATAGAGTGGGGCAAAAATGATAAGTAATCTTATCAGTTTATCAAATAATCAATAAATCGTTAGAAATTCGGATTGTAGTACATAGAACACACGATATTCGTTTGGTTAATAAATCGGAATAAAGGGACCACCCCAAGAGTGACAGGAAACCATCAGACTTAATGGGGATGAAAAACAAGTCCAATTAGTAGTGGAACACAATAGGACGTTACTGTACAAAGTGTAAGTCTTGCTATTTAAAATATTTTGTTTTGTTACAATACGACCAGCCATTACACTAAATAGCTACCGCCTTTGTCATACAGATGTTCGGTTCCCTCTTTGTTTTTTTTTTATGTTTTGATTCTCATTTGTCGTTCAACCGATCCACGATATGTTTGTTTGCCCCATCTGTACATTTATTTCGTTTTACAGATTTGTAAAAATCTAGAATTGGCAGGCGAAATGAACACAATATTTATTATATGTACCGGACCAGTTTGTTAAAAGCAATTGCAAATCTAACACAACATATTGCTGTAAAGCAAACCGATCGATCAGTGAGTGCGAAGATAAATTTGTCCACGTGTTTTTGGTAGCGCTCAAAAGAAGTGGTTCGATTGTAAGTGGCATTTCATCGTCAAAGAAATGTGTGACGACATTTTTTCCGCAACTACCAGGATTTATCGCGAGACAGACTCTAACTTTATTGTTCATTTATTAGATAGTTGCTAGTTTTATTGCGCACTTCAGATTTATAACGCGGAAGTCATCTACCAGTAACTGGCCGCTTATTTTGCTAGATTTGGATTGATAACAGGGGTTGTGGAATTCTTGGGGTGCAGTTTGTTTTTGATCACATAAAAAAATCTAAATTCTGTTTGCAGAATGGGCCAGAAACAATCGAGAGATTTACCACCAATACCGGATATTACCGATGTGACTGAATTAAGTGAAGATTCACCGACTGGAGCAAGATCTGCAATTACTTCATCTCATCAAAATATTTATTTAACCAATAATAATAAACAAATGAACAATTTCGAGAATTATCCAATACAAATTAAGGGGATTTTAACGGCAATTGATGAAATTGAACGAAATATCGACGAAATGACACGTTCCGATATTAATTTGTATTATTCAACATTTAAGGACGAATTGCATAATAATTGGCAGAAAATTTACTGTTTCAAAACGAGCAGTGATCATGATAATGTCAAACAAATAAAAATCGACGTTATCGAGCGCATAAAGCATACTTTACAAAAACTAAACGATAGAGTTCTCAAACAGTAATTATTGTTAAAAATTTATTTATTTACGCGTACAAATATAAATAAAGTTATCATTTAAATAACTCTCTGGATTTGTAAGTCTATCTTCGTCTGACACATTAGATGTTAGATGTTCGGTGTTGGGTGTGACAAGCGAGAAATTTGTTTGTCTCGTTCCACACAATTGGGGGCGCGATTTTCAGAATTAATGTTTCCTTTTTATAAGTGTTGAGTTGTGATAGCAGGATTATTTTGTTGAATAAGAAATTTTTCTGTCGAATATTTTGATTTGTAATGCACAATTATTATTCATAAACTTTTACAAAATATAATTCTTCCCCTTATTTACTACCGTTTGTCGTCTTTGTTTTATTAGTCAATTAATTTCCTACTTAAAATTCCATGTTTTAATTGAATCAACTGGGATTTGTTAAATTAAAGCATTAATTAAGGTGTTTGGAAAGAAAATTGTGTTCGTTCCTCTCTTTTTTTTTTTCGTTCTTTGTAAAATATTAAAATCTACAATTCCATACTACATTTTATGGTAATTTTTATTGTTGAAAGTGTACAAATTACCATCTTTATCTTTTAGTAGTTTGCTTGTTGACATTTTCAGAGACTGAAATTGGGAGAAGTTTCAAAGCTTTGTCTGCTAAATAATAAGTGGCTGGTGGGGGAGGCGGAGGAAATACAATTTTGTAACAAATCCATTAAAGTTAAGGCTTCCTTATCAATAATTAAATCCTTATTCTATAGGTGATTTACTACAATCTTGCCTTTAGTATATAGTTTACATTTTGGCAGACTACAATGGGGATATCGTGGTCTAGCATGACATTTTGCGGCTGGACGCCAATCTTATGGAAAACATTCGGATGAATCAGCGTTTGTAGCGTAAACGTACAGTAGAATAGAGCATGGATATAATCAGGGCCGGCCCAAGATCACAACAAAACAGGCAATTGCCTGGAGCGGCACAATTTTAGGGGCGGCACTTTTTAATGAATCCTATACTGGACTTGTAGCATTTTCTTAAAAGGAGTATAAAAGTATAATATGAAAAAACAAATGATACAACAGTCTTAACTCTCCTGAATTTGTTCAATATGAGATTGGGGTACTACCTTAGAACTCTTTGGAACTGCTGCTAAATACAGAAGATATGATTCAGCGTGGAAAAAAGTTATTTTTAGAGGAGTCAAATTCAACGTTAAATCTTCAGTCCTGGTAGATTGTAGTTTAAAAGTACAATGAGCAACTCATCAATTGAACTCTGACTAGGACCTGGAATTTTTTTAATCCACTCTTGGATGTTTTTCTGTACTTTCCAATTAGCTCTATAGTCCGAATGTCTTCACCGGTATCGTATTCTTTATTTGGGTAGCCGTATTTTTATTTAATATTTTTCCATTTTTTTTTGTTACTGCGATTAATCACGTATGATAAGAATCGTACAAAGGATAATTACTTAACACTCTTTCTAGATTTGCTCGTTCTTGTTCTAGACTTTGAAATGTTAAGCTGTTTCAAAAAATTAGTTCTTTTTTGTTAATTAATAATTAAATGTCTAGTGCAAGTGTCAGTGTAAGTGTAAGTGCCACTGCCCTTCAAGTAGTGACGTTTCTTCTAATACTAATAATTTTTCTTTCAATTTTTGTTGCAACTATTAACTGGAAACAAACTGATTTTTTTCTCAACAGTGCCTCATAGGAAAAGGTTGATTCTTGCATTGTTTTGAATTCTTTTAAAACAAAATCTTTTATAACACTTTTCTATGGGATAGCAAATTTTTTTTTATTACGAATTAGTACAATTATTGTGGATTTTTTTCATGTTATCAAAAGAAACTATTTTCGATCAGAAATTTAGTTGGAAAAAATTTTGATAAATAGGAAACTAATTAACGAAGACGCCAAAGATTTCAATTACAAAAAATGTAAAGCATTTTTGGATAGGGACGTCGAAAATAAGCGCCGGAAAAGCTAGGGCCGGCTCTGGATATAGTTACTGCGCTACACGCCATTCTCCTCCATGCGACCTGATAATAAGCTTAAGGCTGATTCAGAATATCGTCGCCTAAACTGCAAAACCTCGTATCTGCAATTTGACAAATTTTACAGGGGAGACATAAAACTATGCTATAATCTCAGCTGACAATTTATATATGAGGTGCTACACATGGATTTTCTTAGTTTTTAAATTTGGCTACGTTTCTGAGATGCTCCACACATATACCGGATGTTTTTTTTTTTAATGTGAATCCTGAAATATTTCATTTGATTATGAATTAAAATGCAAAAGTATCTAAAGAAACTAGACTACAATGTCTATAATTGACCGACACGATTTTCGTTCTATCTATTTTGGAAAGGCCAAAACGTCATATATGGGTCTCGAAAATTACTCACTATTAGGAAATCAATTACCTAAATGAATACTGCGACTGAATTTGATATGAAAATAATTTTTTTCTTCAAAAAACTTCTCATTTGCTGCTCGAAAAGAAATTAGAACTTCTCTGGGGTTCAATAACTTATCCATTGATGAAAAAAGCCGACGTCAGAATTGTTTACTATACTTGGAATGCGAATGTTATTATTACAACTGTTGACAACATTTGAATCAAAACAATTGCAAGGCCAATAGTATTGTTTATAAATACAATTGTTAATGAATGAAATCTTGTCAACAGTTGTAATAATAACATTGACATTGCTTCGTACATCGACGTCGGTTTTTTATCAAGTTATTGAACCCCAGAGAAGTTCTAATTTCCTTTTGAGCAGCAAATGAGAAGTTTTTCAAAAAAAAATATTTATTTTCATATCAAATTCAGTCTCAGTACTCCTAATAGTGAGTAATTTTCGAGACCCTATATGACGTTCTGGCATTTCCAAAATAAGCTAGAACGAAAATCGTGTCGGTCAATTAAAGTCAGACATTGTAGTCTAATTTCTTTAGATATTTTTCCATTTCAATTCACAAACAAACGACATATTTGAGGATTCACACTTGACGCGAACACGCGGTATATATGACGAAATAAGCTACCACTATGCAAAATATCTCAGTTTTCAAGAAAAAATGTTTTGCAGTTTAGGCGACGATCTGCAGAAGAACGACCTAAAAGTATTAAAAGAGATTAAGAACACATAAAGTTGCTTTCAGCCGAAGAACTATCTTAGAATAGACTTATGAGAGTTCAAATGATAAAATCGAACACACTTGATTGTGTCCAGTTTGATTCAGCAGGAGTACGGATGGCCGAACCCGAAAACAAGTTAATAAAACCGACTCTGGAGAGGACACTAAGCCAACAACAACAAAGAAACCGTAACTTAGTAGACTGTCATTGAAGTGCAAAAAGTGGAAAAAATCGGAGATTGTTTTGTTTTTGTTTTATGAACAGCATTCATATTTCCTACAGGAAAGCTTTCGTCTCCTGTGAGAATTCTCGCTACTTTATTTGCATTGTGTAGCAGAAACATTTCTCCGTATATATATTCAACATTTGTAATAAAGTTAAACTATCCTACTGTATAAATTAGTTAGAATTAAGTTACAACTGATTGTTATCTGGAAAATTAGATTAATATCCACGACGAGTCTTGCTACTTTTAAACCAGCCACCATCCATTTTCATTAATAATAAACAAATAACGGCCACCCGGGTATTATTAATATTTCGTGTGCGTGTTCAAGTTGAAGGGCAACGACAGGATGGATACACCAGATCGGCACCCCCCAAAACCAAAATCAGTTCGATCAAAGAGCGACATTTGTAAGTCTACACCCGGACGTTTCGAGTGGTGGTGTGGCCATGGACCTGTGTGCTTGATGCTGTTGATTGTTTTTCGTTGTTGTTTTGTTGGATGTGGCGGAAGAACTAATGGAAAATACAAAGCCTGATTTTATTACTTTCGGAACTTTGAAAATCCCTTTCTCGTTATAGCTAGATCCGGAATGAAATAAGAGAGAACTTCTACCACCAACGATACATCAATAGAATTTCATTATGCTATTGCATAATTTACTACCGACAACGGATTAATATCTCTGGAATTTCCAGGATGTATTCACTAGTAATCATCCCAGTTATTCAAACTGTATTGTATTGTAGTTTTCTAATTTTATCTCGACGTTGATCCGACCGAGGCAAATTATTGGTGGATTCAAACAGGGATGGATCTAGGCTGTTTTTTCTTTTCGCAAACCGATTACAGTAGATTTCTTGCTTCGCGCACAATCACAAGAGGTGGACAAAACCGACATAAGATATTTTCTTCAATTTATTATTGACCATAATCTATACGGGTGGTGGGTTATTGCACAAAAAACGTGGATGGTTGCTGATTTATAAATTCAATAAATTGTTCCAGGAAGCGCACGAAACAGAGATCGGGTTGCTCCTTGAAGACACGCAAAAAAAATCACCCAAAGTATTCGTTGTTATTGGATTTCTGTTTACTTGTTTGAGATGAAAGGTTAAAAATTCAATTACTATTCCAGTCTCGATTGTTATTTCAAAACAAATAGAAGCATGAGAAAAAAAAAACACAATAAAAGCGACAACATCTTATGAATAAAATTATGCGATTAACAAATTGCATATTTAAGCGAACAACAAGATCCTGCGTCCATTACGTAAATGGTGCGCAAAATTATGCTGCCAATGATTCGTGTAGTAATAAAAAAAAATGTTTATTTACCTGCAACTGTAACATTGTAGGTTTGTGAAGCCAATCGGAAGGCGGGTGCTTCACTGCTTACTTCACATCGATAAGCACCGGTGCTAGTTAAATGCGTCAAATTCGTTAATACCAGATCACAACCATTACTCATACAGTGCGTTTGATTCTGATCAACATTGACACCGGCCACCGGAAACACCATTATATTCCGGGATGCACCCGCCGATGGTGTATAACGGAAAAATTCATGGTCATCTTTATACCATTTAACTGCATATAAATCTTCACCGCCCATATCGAAGCGACAATGTAATTTCATATCTTTACGTGGATCTTGTAATGCTGGCGCTGTCATATTTGTCAGACGTAATCCAGGACATTGATCCACTGGAAATACAACGAGAGATAGAGAGAAGAAAAAAAACTATTTAGTTGTGGGAGATAAAACGTTGAACGATTTTCCCTATCGCATTTTTGTTTTTGCTGATCGTCTTACAACATAACAACCGGCTAGGATCGAAATGATCCTATGTGTATGTGTATGTGTGCAAAGTGAGTGCTTTCGATTAACTTTCGAACGATTCACGGACGGAATACAAAGTTTCCCCAAAAGAAATGAATCTGGATGAGTGATGATTGTAGAGAAACGAGATAGAAATTTAATAGGAACTTGTAGATTGCTTTATCAAAATCAATTCGTTTCATTCGATAATTTCTTGCTACAATTTTCACATCGATCCCTAACAATTTTTTTCTTTTTGCTAGTCGATGATTTATCGTTTTTTTTTTGTACAATACTTAGACACTCCCAACTATAGCATGTTTGCCTTCTTTACACTTTATAGTATGGCGGATGTACAATCTTAACATTGGAGATATCCAGACATCCTCAACCGGATTCTCAGTTGCAATCCTCTTTACTGGCACACAACCTAAATGGGAACATATATCTATGTGTGTGTTGGACGGAAGATTAGATCCCTTTCATTAGAATTCAGCGCTGGTAGTAATTCTAAGCGTTCTAAAATTATTTTCATTTACTACACACTAGCAGTAGATATAGTAGCTCGTCTTGTGAATATCGATAATGATAATAATAAATTGAACTGAAAGGAACAAAACGTTAGATAATTAATAGCAAATACTAAAAGATAATATTGACATGGCAATAGCGTAAATTCTCGTTGTTTTTTATGTTTGTCCCCGTTTTCAACGATTGTATACTCTGATCGTTTATTTTGGCCAAGGACTTGTTATCCGGTCTCTTCTACTATTAAACGATCCCGTCTTTATCTTATCTCAAGTTTCCACAGTTGCAATTCTCTGGCGAGTTTCTAGTTAAATGACTACGATAAAAATAATCTAACTTCTGTGTGTCTATACAGCCTGTCGTTCCCCAACAGTATGGGGCTAGTGTCAATTTTTCGCCTTTATAGCAAATTGTTGGATAACTAGTAATTTATTAAAATGTTCTCGATACATGCAATTTCGTTATTTTTGATAAACTATAAACAATTTAGTGAGAGCAAGCGATTCAATGAGTTTTCCCAAGAGCCACGATCAGATTAAGTTAAGTCTTTAGCAAATTATCGTTAATTTGGCCGCTTTCTTGAGCTTTTTTGTGGCGCTACGTGAAATACTGTTTTCAATTTCGGTGTGCATATAAAAATATTTATGCCGCCACTGATCTAAGACATGTCGTGAAACTTGTAAAGTTTACAAAAGCACGTTTACACGCCGACACGGTTTTCTAACGATCTGTTACGGGACTTGAATTCAAAACCTTTTCTTGTATAGCTCTCTATTTGTCAATTGTTCGTTGATGTGTCTTTAAGGGTCCCTATTTAAGCTTTCATCCCACCAAAAGAAAAAAACTGAACCAGTTAATTGCTGCATGTTTTTTCTTCTTCTTCTTCACGTTTATCAGGAACGATTCAGTAATGATTACTTCAAAGCAATTACTAGACGAATTATCTATTAACGTCTCACATCCCTTCATAATATCATTAAGTTGCTACATGTCTATTTGAGAGAAAGTTTTCATCATTTAGAAAATTGATTCCCCAAAAGAGAAAATAACGTATAGCAGCCGTACAACGATCATTTTAACACACAGTCTAAAAGGGTTGAAGTGGGCGTGCCACATTTAGATAAAGCTTCCAATTACCACCTTGTTAACTTTTAAGCTATCTGTCAGAAGTTCATATTTAATACATGTAAATGCAATCACTTCAACCAACCTTTTGATAAGAGATATGTTTAATGCTGCAGGCTGACTTTTGAGAAACTTAAAATTAATTGAAAATTAACAATTTTAAACACAGTTACTGTTGGAAGTGGCAAAAAAGTTAACATGTTAAGTTTTTGACAACGTCCAGTGGTGCAATGGCATAAACCGCATTTCCACAATTTAATTACAAGAAAAATGCAACGAACGTCTCGATTAAGCTTCGTGACAGTCGAAATTGGAATTGGAATATTCAATAGCAATTTTGATTATGTTGAAAATCGAATGAGACTTGAAAACGCGTAACATCTTTCAACACCAATTATTGGAAAAATTAATCTATTTTCCGGAGAAGTCATCTCGACGTGTTGTAGGCACCGCTTCGATATCTAATCAAAACTCTGAAAGTCCGCACAAAAGCATTTTTAATCCTGTTAGACGACTAATTTGGGCTTCAAATTTCTTGTGTCTAGAAAATCCAGGAAAATCCTACAAAAATTGGGTGGAACTAAGCCGTTTTCATTAGATTTTCAAGAACAGGCAAGATTTGGTGCTTTTTAAGAAGAGATCTAGAAAATGTGCCTATTTCATCTGCCACTACTGTATATCTTTTTTTTTGCCACACGAGCGTAATGGTACGCCCTAAGCTCGTGAAAATCTTGTGGATTTCATCCCCTGAATAAAAGATTCCTACTTTCAGTGTTACAAAACATAATTTTCTATATAAATCGGAGAGGTATTTTTTTAAATCAAATTTCAGGGGAAACGTATTCGATGCGGATAACATACGACTAGAAAATGTGCCTAATTCCTCCACCGCCGCTGTATACAATATTTTTTCGCCAGCACCATGATCGTAACGCTCCGCTATAATCTCGGAAGATGGAGATTATATCATTTTTTTGCTCGTTCAATATTATTACAGATTATGGTGGTGGTGTTCTGTATTTCTCGATGTGCATGTTTTTCTCCACTCAAGGGAGCTTACATATTTTTTTTATTGTTTAACTGAAATCCTTTTTTTGGCGTTCTTTGTTTGATACACATTATTACAACTGGTACGTTGCGTGTACGCAACAAGTTTTCAACGCCCAACAGCAATCTTTCTTCGTCCATTCTGCGGCTATCCACAAATACTGAATCGCTAGACACCCGCAGCGATACCGCTGCGTTCATGGTAATGCATCACCGCACTACAAAACCCCCAGTGTGATGAGACCATTTTACACCCACTTATTTCTTGAATATCTCCACACAAAAAAAAATTATAATCATCTGGATATGATAATGCTCTAGTCACTAGTGGAGGCATCAGTAAAAATCCGGAATAAGAAACAGAAATTGAATGTAGCAACGAATTGTTTTCCAATACCGACATTTAATCAAAGACTTTTACTTTTTTTCAGGGTTTTTTTTCCAGGTTGTAGCCGCCAGCGAAATCAATCATTTGTTATTATTTTTTTTTTCAATAAAAATTCCAAATTTGCATTGTTACAAAAGATTCCGTGGATACCTTCCGCATTTTAATAAATCCCACCCCCAACCCAAAGTTTACATATTAAAATTTCTACAATCATTCACCTGCAATTTTCGATCACACAAAATAAAAGCTCCTATAGAAAAGTTACTGAAAACTTTCAAAACATCATAGAAATCGTTTTACAATTTCATCAACTAGTCTTTTAAATATTAAATAACACGGCAATGGAACTTGTTCAATTACGAGAGAGATCACCCTCAAAGTATATTTCCGTTAAATTAGCATCGAAACGTATGTGCACAGGGGTGGTGATATTACTGAAGGGTGGGCCAGGAAACTGCAAACTCATCCAATTGAAAATTCTATTTCCCTACATTAATATATTTATATTAATAGAAATTAGATTTTTTTTTGAGTAAACTTAATCGATTCCAAGTGATAATAGAACAGGGGAAGTTGTAAGTTTAAGGCTTAGAATTGATTGTTGCGGTGGTACAATAGAAAATCCACCGTTTTCAAGTTGTCTCTGTGTTCTGCCACAGAGATAAAGACAATTTTTATTGTGGTGGTGGTGGTGGTGGATACAAAACAACAAAACAGAATCGATTTCAGACGTTTCTACAATCATAGGTGTTTTAAGATGAAACTTGCGTGCAAACTAGAGATATAGAGCAAATTAAAAGATAACACGAACCGTAGAAACTATTCTTGGTAGAATAACACAAGTAAGCAATTTGTCTTGTGGTCAAACACTCAAATATCTCCAGCTACTTATCCGCCGACTCAAAATTGTTTATTTGGCGTGTTTCAAATTTATTTTCAAAGTTTTTCATCGAGCAAAAACTCCATTGAAATGTGAGCAATAATAAACAAATAAAGTGTCGTGGATTTTGGCTCGATGTACGAAATTCGTGTACCCAGAATGTGCGTGCATTGGTAGAAGCTTTTTCCACGTTCAGGGAACAGAATGGGAGGGTCAGCTGGATACTGTGGGATACGGTGGCATAGTCACGTTCTAGCCGATCAGAATAAACAAACGATGTCGAGGCGAGGA
The DNA here is from genome assembly GCA_021725515.1 of Epicauta chinensis. Classification (NCBI taxonomy): domain Eukaryota; kingdom Metazoa; phylum Arthropoda; class Insecta; order Coleoptera; family Meloidae; genus Epicauta; species Epicauta chinensis. Next base: position 511,160 of record JAEDXX010000061.1, read on the forward strand.
TCTTCTTTTTTAGAGGCGTCCTGATTATATACAAATATTATTAAAGTTGCATTATCTACATAATAGGAGTATCTGAAATGTACAGTGCCATAATAACTTAAAAAATATAATTTTGGTTATTTTAAGTTAGTTAAATATATTTTGTGGACGCCACTGAAAAAAGACTATCGCTTTATCCTCTGCAGTACCGCCTCGACAGCTGTTTATTCGTTAGAACGTGACTATTACACAGCCTTACTGTAAACTTTACGCCTACTGTGTTCCCTGATTTACAAAACATACTCTATATGTCTTGCAAAAAGTGAACGATTCCGTATCGGAAACACCATTAAATGGCGTACCCTGAAAAGTTGAAACAATGTCGATTCCATTCCGTTGTTAAGCCATCCGATATTTGTTCTCTTCGTTGTTCTCAAGAGTTGTATCTCTGAAGAGCACACAATTGAATTTATTGTAAGATAAAGTTTGATCTTTGAGATAATGCAAGGAAATTTCGCAACGTGCCAATCTTACTTGTATTGCCATCCTGAAAATAGCTTTTATCTATTTTCTTTCAGGGCGCGGAACAGTATTATCAATTTATTTACAATTCTCCTATATATATCTATATGTATATACGATGCAATTCATATTAACCCCTCAAGACTTTTAGATTCAGCCCGATTTAGCACGATCCTCAACTATCAATATAATTTTGAATGTAACGATAAGCGGTTTTTATTACTTTTCTATCTATTAACTTTTGAGAGGCAGCAGACACGTAAAAAACAACGAACAAAGATTGATCGATGATGTTCTTCAATTTAATGTAATTTTAAAGAGTTTAGAAAGTAATATATAAGACTCTTGACCAGTTTATATCGGTAAAAACTCGACCCAAGAGACTACAAAATACTAAAAATTGTTGTTGCAAACTTATCAACACAAGCTACGAACAGAATTTATAGGTTCCATCAAAAACTTGTAATCCAGTACCTATTGATTTTTGTTTTGTTGGAAACATAGTTGAAAATTGATTACTTGATATATTCTGTAATACTATTACAGTTTCCTCACATGTAAAATTATGATTTTATGTGGAAAGAGCAAAACAAAGTGTTGTAACAGGACATGTCTATTAACCGCCTCTAATACTACCTGGACAAGTTTAGCCATCTGTCCAAACTTTGCCAGTTTGTGGCTCTTTTGGACATTGTATTACTCGGGAGCCGCTTATAATACACAAGAGATTAGTGCGACGAATATACACGATTTAGAATTAAACTCGTACGGTAAGTTAGTCTAAACTATTTTTGTTCGATCAATATTTAATGATAAAAGCGCCTTGAAACATTTTCGGATAGTCGGAGAGCACTTCTCTGGCCTGTCAAAATCAGTACTCATGAGTTTTGAACAACACAATGGAAGGATCAATGCGAATCTGAAAGTGGCCTACCAACCAATTTCATGCAATATTTCGAGGCCCTCTAAACCAATTGCCCTTGATCGATTGGATGTGAAACCAGGGGCGGATTTGCCATGAAGCAAAAGCTCCAGATCAAGATCGTTTCCCCTGTGAAACACCAATGAACTGGTTTAGGGATCGTTTCATGTAACTTTAAGCGTTCGAAGGCGTGACTTGTGGAGGATTGTGCTGTATATGAAAGAAAGGGGAGAATTATGAAGGTAAAAGAGAGACATCTATAAATCCAGGGTGATCCCTTCCTAACAACTCTCGAAAACTCAAAATCTTCTCTTTATTCTTCTGTTAACAGATACCACCATTATTTCAACGAAGTATTTACAGTGTCGTTCAAAAATTGCTGTTTCTTCAAATTTACTCAGTTAACTTTAAGTCAAATGAATCTAATAAAATTAAGACGAAAAAACATGACGTAATAACAAGAGAAACGTGCTTTTTCGAACAATGCACTAAGAAATCCGGTCGCTTTTTCGGACTAGATGCGATCGGATAACCAATCAAAAGAGCCTTTTCTTAACGAATCCAGGGCAGGATTGACGTATCAGGAGATCAGGCTTCGTCTGATTGGCCACACAATCTGTTCCCAACTGTTTCAAATACAATTTGTACAGTAGTCAAATAAGATAGAGAGAAAATAGAAAAAAATTAATAATAAAATGGTATTGTAAATCCCACCCACCCTTGGTGATCTTAGTGAAGGTGACGACCTTCCTTTTTGGGCCAACACCCATTTGATATGTGAGGATTTTATCTACGACATGCCAAACATCTGCTATCTTCGTAGTGACGATTTTCTTCGACTTAGAATAATTGATATCCACCAATAATATTGGAGAAGGGCAGAGCTCAAACAAAGAATTTTGGAATATCTTCGTAAGCGACTAAGATTGCTTTTTGTTAATGACTAAAAATATTGTAATAGAGCGATGAAAACAAAGAAATAATAATAACAGACAACCCTGGTCGTTTAGAAAAATACTCCAAAATTCTGTGCTCTTTTCCGACACATTAGAAGCCGATATCAATTATGGAGAAAATTGTTATACTCACAACGAAGATAGCAGATGTTTGGCATGTCTTAGATAAATTCCTGCACACCATAACAGATGTCGTTTCAAAAAAGAAAGCTTGATATGTACACGAAAACGACCAAAGATAGGTGCAATTATCTATTTCTTTGTCTATTTTCTATCTATCTTTTTCTGACTCATGTGCAGATTTAATTTGTTACTATAAAAGCTATCGTAGGCCGTCATTGACTATTAAACGCCCAGGTCGTTTCACATCGCCAGTCCGGCCCTGAATCTATGGTGATTTCGGCTTCAATCTCTCAAGTCATTGTGATAACTGTAATTTCAAATTATTGCTACATAATCACGGTAAAAACGTAAATTATCCGGAGATTGACAAGAGCTTATGGACACCTGTACTACTTTATTAAAATAAACGACATTTACCATTCATCAACCCAATAATCAGAATATATTGTTGGGAATTAGTCAATTAATGTGGTCACCATTGCTGATACACATCGCAGATTACTACAATAGCCATAAATATGAAGCGAATTGCATTACGAATTACAGCAAAAAAAAAAATAGACGGACACACTTTGGTTTCCAATGTTGAGGATAGAAAGCTATCGGCAAAATAAAAATAAAAACTCCAGTGAAATACCGTCACACTACACGTTATGAACGTGCTTTTTTTCCGTGTGTGTTGTTACACACATTGGACATTTGTTTGAAAAATACGACAGCGACCCATTAATATTTCCTCCAAATACAATAACTAGAAAAATATTATCTGAGAAACACTTAAGTTTTATTAGATTATCAACAACTTTACCAAAGAGGGTACTTTAGTGAAGCTTGAATTACTCCGAAATAGAATCCCACTTTCAACCAATTTCTCCCCATCTTGCGGCTTGTTACGAAAATATTCGTTTACAATAATACTTGAAGTTATGTGTAAATACACGTGTATACTTTTACAAAGGGTCCTTCAGTAATTTGATATATTTAAAAGGAGAAAGAGAGAGAGAGAGCTTTTAATAAATTATTTTAATAATACTCAAACGAATAATTGATTCTTTTTGTGTGGTTTTATATTAGCGCATCCACCAATAAAGGGCTGACTTGCTAATTTTAATTTTCAACAATTGGACGCTGTAATTAATTACAAACAGGACCGGCCCGAGGCCACAACAATGCTGCTAATTGCTATTTTCGACAAAATTGGGGATACCACAAAAAAGTCCATCATAGGCGAGAATTTAAAGAAGTTACAGCAGAGTGTCGTCGCTGTAGGGGGGCAATTAAAAAGTTGCGAATTTATCAGGATTTATCAACAACAACAACACACAGTTCATTAAAAACACAGTACACATATAAGATGATTTGTTATTGTTAGTCTATGTGGAGAAAAGCTTCTTTAGGGACCCATATTCTTGATATTTATTAATTAACTACGGACGAAAGTCGGGGGCGAATTTATGTGTCTGCAAATGGCATCAAGGCTTACTGAAAACACTCACAAATGCTATATTTTCATGGAAACAGGTAAATCTAGATGTTGTGTCAGATTATTCACACTCATACCCTTCAATTATCTGTTATTCCTGTTGTGACAAACTCCTGAAATACGATCCATTTATGTGGATTTGCAGGATTTTTGTAAGATACTTACGATTGTTGAAGATTTCCACATGATAAATGAACTCAATTTCAGTATATAATATTCGTTGTTTAGTGTACTGTAGAATTAGAAAAAAATCACGTTTTGATCTTTCACTCACTCAGTACAGCTACTTTATTTAGGGCATGTACTTTTGACCCTTTTGAAATAATTAGAATAGCTACACAAATCACAAGATAATGTAGAATTACGGCTTACAACTCATTGGCATCTCGAGTGATAAAGGACGAGATCCACCTCTACCTGGAGAAGTACTTTGAGGGGGCCAGGAAGAGTGGAGGAGAGATTAACAAAAGCTACTGTAATGAATTGGAAAAATCCTGAACGTTTTTTTAAATAATTGTCGAAATAAAACTTGAAACGCCCGAATTGTATTGAAAGATTTAGAAAACACGTAAAGAAACACTTACGAATGATAAAGTTACTGGCACTGGGGGTGTCGCATCTGCTTACAATTGATCTGAAACGTGAAAGAATTTCGCAACCGATAAAACAGAGTCTACGCCAGTGGTTCTCAACTTCAACTTTAGGCCTCCGTAGTGATTGCTTTTATTTATTGTTACTTTTAAACGGGTCCTTGTAACAAAAAAGGGAGCAGAACAGTGGCGTAACCAAAGAAAAAATGTTACAATATTTCCCAGACATCGATCTGGAAAATCTTGGAGACTTTTTGACGCCCTTCTGCAAGTGTTACCCGGGACAACATAGATTCCTTCGACTCCCTTGGTTCGCTACTGGTCTAAAAGCTGCTTCAAGTACTCAAAAATGATACTTTTACAACGCTAGTCGAATCGTATACTGTTGGCATATGGTACGAGGCGATTTTTCACACGATCCCCGTACATTAGCGTCTGCAACATTTTCTGACCGAGACAATTTATCACTTCTCAAACTTTTTCCCACCGAATTCCGTATCGTCGGGCGGATTTTAATAAAAGACGACTCAAGTGTGTGTCAAAACTTGTGGTCAAGTTTGTGACTAATGTGATTCATGCGCATAAAGAGAAGGTGAACTGAATCTTGCAGTTTTTCTCAATAACCGAATAGATTAAGCAATATATTTTATCGCCTATGTCGAGATAGATTCCAAGTGGTAACTGTTTGGATTTCTGAAATATTTCAGTGGCATTTACGTCTAGACGTCAATCTTACGGAAATACGGCTATTTGAATCGGACGCTACAACGGCCAGCCTCCGATGCTGGCCCATACTGAAATAACATTATTATTACTATTATTATTACCATTGATCTCTGCTGAAGCTCTTATCAACTTAACGAGACAGTCTAGAGCTTATTAAGTACTTTAATTACCTCATATATAGCATTCAAGTGAACTTTAATGGAATGCTCAATAGACAATTCAACAATAAAAAGATTATGAAGATGGCATCGTTCTGAAAGTAATGCTACTCCTTATTGAAAAAGTAATTTCAGTTAGTTTATTATGAGTTGGGATAACTTGTGAATTGTATCTTATGATTTTACGTTCCGGGAATTCTTTGTCTATATAGACACAATGCTTTCGTACTGTTTAATTAAAAATTACTACGTAATCATTAAAAAGAATTGCCCCAAGGTATTCTCGCACACCGAGATTCACTTTGGCCGAACGAATCGGGTAGAGAAAGCTCAAGTTTTCTGTAAGAAAAATAAAACAATTCAACGAATACAAAATTTGTTTGTTTTCCGTTTTGGAAAGGTATCAAAATTGAAAGATCATTAAAAAGTGGAAATAATAAGGTTATGGGCGAAACTCCAACAATTTGCTCTAATTATCGGTCTTTGTATTCACCATAAAATTCGAATGATTTCAGGTCTGGCTTCCAAACTTTTTTGTAAGCTGAAATATTAGTTGGTTGTTTTTTGTGGTCAACATAAATTCGATTATTCTGAAATTGTTCAATCATTTATTAAACAAATGAAGAAAAAACCTCTTTGCGTTTCAGATTTCCAGTTTGTAAGAAAATTAGCACTGACAAGGATTTAATTGCGAATGTTACTAATGAAAATCCATTTAGCTGAACATGTTCGCTTAATGAAACAAGAGCCTACCGAGCATCAACAGAAGAAGACGGAAATTTATAGGTAATTTTAGCTCGAGATTTAATAGAAATTACAAAAACTAGTAGAATAATTATAGTTGAAATAAAAGCCGCAATATATTGACACGTAAGTGAACCGATTGCGGTCATCATCAGCTTGAATACTAGCCGACAAAACATGCCGATTTCGGTTCAAATGTCCATCACGAGTTCGAGCGTTAAAAATCGAAATTTACGGTTTATTGGTGGAATTATTTAGTTTTTGTTTACTTCGTAAGCGGCTCGATGAAGCTTCGAATTTTCCTTTCCCATATTTTTCTCCATTTACCAGAAAATTTGCTTGAAAAGACAACTTGAAAGGCGTTGCATTCATTGAGGGCAAACTTTCGGGAAAACAGACGGAAAAAACGGAATCTATAGCAGAATTAAGCGTATTATCCGCTATAATTCGCTTGAATGTCATTTAATTATGTGGACTAAAGGCGGTGTAATACGAAAAAAATTGACCTGTTTATACGTTCAACTTTTTAGGAAATACTAAACGACTTTAATAGACATTTTCTATTTGAGACAATTTGAATATTTCTAATTATCTCAAGTTGTAATCTTCAAGATGAAAAACTGCTGATGATGGTTGTGTACGAACTTTTATTTCAGTAATCACTTGAAACAGTGACACTGGATGCTAAGATTGTACAGTTGAACTTTTCCACGCTCTTCCACATTAAAACGACAAAGACAGAGAAATTTGCTGTCTAACAAACCGACATAATCTTACAAATCCAATGCAAACGTTACAGAAATCACAAAATTCATCATACTGACAATGTGCTAAATTCTCTGACCTGAAATTCAAGACTTCTCTCTATACGAACCAGTATGACAGGGACAATATTTACGTTGACAATAAATACGAAAGATATGAATTAATCATTAGATTTGCCTTTCATGGGACTGAGATGTAGATTTATCTGCTGCACACACACAGTATTTTCGGATCGTCGAAAATCATCGATTTGTTTTAGTAAAACGACAGAAATTAATGATTGAGCAACTTCGAACGTTTCAATCAAATTCAATTAAATCGACACTGTCCCAGAACAATGATAACCGACTTACAACACTGATCAACAACAGGATTAAATTAATGGAAGACGTAATATTTCGGATAACCGGAGGCGAAAATCAAGCTTGATTCCAACTGGATCTCATGGTTGTTTAGGTAACCTGATTTTGCCGTCATTTGAACTGGGTATCTATGCAAATTCTACCAATCCTACCAGTAAATTGACCATTTTTGGGCCGTTGCCCTGTTCGTTATTGAATCATCTTCTTATCGGATAGCGGGCAGTTGACAGTAACGCCAAAGTAACGAAACCCAGTTGAGTTTTTCGCCTTGGTTTCGACTTATCTGGCCGGTAATGGATGCGAAACTATTGGAAGTGTCCAACTCCGATTTTTTTGCGCTTTTGATATGTTGTTGTCTATCGAAAAATAAGCGATGTATATTTTTTTTAGCGGCCCTTATTGCGCTTTAAGGGGTGAAATGGACCCGCAAAGATTCGTCAAAATCCAGGTGGTTATGTAGTATTGTATATAAGGACGATAGCAAACCAAACCAATTTTACGTTATTGCTGATATCAAATAATAAAAATACACACTTTCAGATACCACCTACCCCTGTTATAAGGGTGTAAACCACCCCTTGAAAAACTTTAATCCTCCGTAAAAAATTATTGCATTATTCGATTTTAATGAAAATAACGTCATTTGTTAGAGCAAAGAAAAATAAAGTTTACCTGTTTTTGGATTTTCTGAAAAAAACAGTTTTAAGGGATGAAAAATTTATTGTTATATTTGCATAAGAATGGCTGATTATAAAATCGGGGTGGATTACCCACTTATATTAGGGGTAGGTGGTATCTGAAAGTGTGTATTTTTATTATTTGACATCAGGAATAACGTAAAATTGGTTTGGTACTTACATGCAAAACTACATAACCACCCGTACTTTGGCGAATCTTTGCGGACCCATTTCACCCCTTAAAACGCAATAAGGGCCGGCCGCTAGGAAAAAATATGCATCTCTTATTTTTCGATGGACAATAACATATCAAAAGCGCAAAAAAATCGAAGTTGGACACTTCGAATAGTTTCTTGTAAGTCGAATTGGTTGAATGTGTGGAATAAAGTTGAAATCAAGCTTAATTTTTCGACTCGTGACCGTGTACTTATGGTCTCCATTATAAAGAAACAAACAAGTCTGAAAGTATTGTTGGACTTTCAGTAGTTGACGGCGGAAATTGGAGTTTTTTTCATCAAATTGTGTATTCATCCAACCAGAAACGGTTAAACTAATGAATTTTTCACAAAAACCATCACTAAATTTCACGTGTTGAAATCAAGCGATTCCCGTTCAAAATGGTTGATCCGTGAAAAACTAGCAGGTTTGTCAATTGACCAATAGCCCATAAATCAAACAGCACGTTTCTAGGATATAAAAGTATACGTTAGGATACGTATATATTTACGAAGATTTACGTGACCTATCATAATATTATAGAAAATCCTATGACAGATCGCTAAATAACTGCCATGTCGTGTTCAATACGGTGAAATATACAGCATTCTAAGGCGACATTTTTGTAAGCGTTCCAAAAGACGTTTTCGTTTTATTTTCAGTTATTGTATGCCAGCAATAATCAATTATAAATCGAGACACAATTATTATGAAAAGTTGTAAACTAAGCAACACCAAAAATGCGGGGCATTGTTGAAGGGGTTGTGATGGTAATAAATAAGCGTCATAATTTATTTGCATACTGGAGGATTATTTATGTTTCCATCCACTAAACAACACCGCTAAAATAGTGTTGATTTGATTTATAGTTGTGGCTTCTTTTTTGTGTTGATTTTTGGTTGGCGAGTGTTGAAAGTCAATGAAAATCAAATAATACAAAAACAGAAAAGAAAAAAAAATATTGATCGGGTTTTCTAAAGTTTCAATTACACTGAAGCGTCTTTTGTTGCCCATAAGTCCAATAAAAATGTCTCCTTTTTTGGGTTGGTGAACAAATAGAAAAATCAAATAAAATCCCTCCACATATCTCTTTTTATCGAAATACTCCGCCAATTGGTTGGGATCTATATGTCTGTCTCGCTATGCGTCTCCTCTATCGCTCCAACAATTCCATTACTATTATTTTCTATGAGATTTAACTAAAATAAATGTGGAAAATCCAGCTTTATTTAATGAGGCGTTTCGAGAATTCCACCCATTTGCATCCGTAAACTGGGTAATCTATCCGTTATCGGGTGTCACGAGATATTCCGTTTTTTTGACGTGTGCAAATACCGATTACAAGTCTTCGAAGGAGACGACCGATTTGATGAACATCTCAACAAAACAACAAATTCGTGTGAAAAATGTAGCAAGTTCAGATAGCTAATAAACATGAATCAAAAAGGGCGAGAGTGCAATAATATGACGTCATACTTGTGGCGATTGTGTAGCTTAGTTGGGCGTCTCCCCTTCAAATTTATTACCAGTCCCTCAACAGTCATACTCTATTTCCCGTTCGATTACCTACAGTCACCCTAAGAAAATCCAATCTAATACCTGCCAGTCTATCATGTAATTTATTGTATATTTATTCGACACATGACGTCCACAATATAAAAATCTAAAGGTGATTATTTAGAACAGTGTTTCCGCAACGTCTCCGGATCGTTATGTGGACCAGTAGTTCCCCAGTTTCTTCAGCGCAAATTTCAGCTTTTCAGTCGATTGGTCGTTACATATAACTGCAACCGACAAAAGGCGAAGATTACGGTGGAGGGTTGTATCGAAAATTGCGGGAAAGAGAAAAAGAGAAAGGTGACAGTAGATTTATCATGAAACACACTATAAATTGTTTCCAACATGCACTAAGATGCTGGGTCTTGTAAAAAGCTTTTTTATCGTGTTATTAAAAAACATCCATCAACTCTCTTTTTCGTTAATTTTTTATATATCGTCCTGGGAGAATTCGGAAAGAGCCGTCTTAATTTGTTCTTGGCCGTGTACGATTCTACCGTGCAATCACTTTTTGTCGGGTATTTTTGCTGTGTAATTGTTTTTCTTATTGCGATCAACACCCGATTCCTTGATTAGTGTTCAACTACCTTTTTTAGTGTTTATTTGAATTTTGTTGATTTTCAGAATGTTACAATTGAAGAACTTTTAATCCACACTAAACGTAAATTTGATTTGCTAAAGGGCGAATTTTAGGGTGTAAACCGAGAATTGCCCCGGAATCGAGTAAAGGAGTCGTGAAGGCGATTCGGGGCGGTTTGCACAACAAATTCACCCTCCAACGAATCAAATTTAATTTTATTAAAAAATTGAAGCGCTTTAAGAAAACTTTGAGGAACTGAAGAATAAAAAAGCAGTTGAACAGTAAATCGAGTGTAGTTGAGGATTTGTTCCACAAAGCAGCAAAAATATCCAGATGCACACTTGAACAGTAGAATTGCACAGCACAAAAACAAATTGTTGGAATAACTCGGCAAAATGCAAGTCCGTTCCGCGATAAATCTGCCACGCCCACAAACGGCTGAAGTTGGACGAAATGACCTCGAACAATGTTAAAATAATCACGCAGGATTCCGTTGTCCTGAAACGCCAAAAACAGATAAAAAAACGATTAAAATATCAACTTCCTGGATATTTTTTGTTATCCAAAAATTAATTTCGCTATTTCATTGCCCACTCAAACTTTTACATTTGCTATAAATGTGAAAATGACGAATTTAATTGCGCCAATTTATTTGCTCGTTTTTGTAGTAACTTTTCAAATAATTGTGTGTTGTTCTTTGATTCAAAGATTGTAAGAAATCGATGCACTCACTTTAGAAAAAAAAACTACTAAAAAAACAGTGTTCTTTCGATTGATTTGATCCGCCCAAAGCCCTCGTTCTCTGTAGTTATTGAGCCTTTTGTAAGTTCTGTCTTAATAATCCCCCCAGAAAGATTCCATCTTGTTCTAAAACGTAGTCCACCGTGTGATTTTGCGTTTTCAATTCCAACTAAAACCCTGATTTTAACTTAAGACTGTTTCATTTTGACGGTGTTATATAATATTGGAGGGAAACCAATTTCGATGGCATAAAAAATAGGGGTTGAATTGCGAGAGAGAGATCTCATCAGAATTGCTGTATGTTTTCGAAACTGTCGCTCAATTCGTTTTCACAGAATACCGTCCAATTCTCAATTTGTTTCGATGCGTACAACTTCGTTATGCGATTTAAGCAAATATTATGGAACCAAATGCTAAATTGTTTTCATATTTCCTGCACAACTCCGTATAGCGTTAGCGGTAAAGAAAACACAGAAAAAGTATTCCGAGAATATTAAGATCCGGTTATGTTTGATTTGAAAATTCCTTAATATTCGATTATCGATTTTTTGACGTTCGCAAAAAATCCACTCCAAGAGAAAATGGTTTTCTAACTGAAACTACAAAGTGAATTACAAATTCTGCAAACTACACGAAAAAAACCTTTTAAAACTCTTGCTGCCTGTTTAAAACAATTTACCGTAGTTAATTGTCTACACAAAAAAAAAGAGGAGAATGTTGGAAAAATTACCTAAGGTCGTTGTGATAACTATGACGAAAATTCCAGAGAATTGCCACATTTTTTATAAAGTCCGAAATTGTGCAATAATCACTAGTTTTTTTCTGTAAAGTCTCGTTTTTTACTCAATTTAATACCACTAGGATAGTTGCTACAGTGCCCGGACTTGTTCCGGGATCATATTTATAATTCACACAACGTTAAAGTGCCACTCCCACCGTTCAACAAAAAAACCAACATTTGAGAAATTGCTTGTAATTTAGGCGAAATTCTTGATAAAATGCAATTTTTCAACGATTTCTATTGAACTATTATGTCTATCAATTAATTGGTAATTTATATGGTAAAGTTCTAATACCGCGAAATAGTGGGCGTGATCCATATTTCTACACTCTCTAGATGTAAGTATTGAATTGAGTCTGTGAATGTGCTACACGGACTGGCTCCGGTACGTTCCGGATTCCGGACGATACTGAATAAATCTAACATCGGTTCGCTGTTTGTGGCGGTGGTGTTTGCGCGCCGAGATGCGTCGTGACGCCTTCTTCTACATCGTCTATACAACGATTATCAACCCACTTAGAAAAACAACTGGTCGGGAATACAGTCACCGTTTCTAACATGTCAATATAATGCTGTTGTAAATTGAATAACAATTAACAGTTGATAAGTATTGGCCGCGGTTGTATCGAATTTTTCCCCAAAAGAGAATCGAATAAATTCCATCGTTTTGGTGTTTGTTTCGTCGTTCCGCCAGTTTAGTTTCGTTTCCCTTTTCCTGCTATCATAATTCAACTACAACTTCCTTTCAACATCCAACTATGTTCTCTTCAATTTATTAAAATTTATAGCGAAATTCGCCTCCTTCATAGTTGTTAGAATTGATCATCCCACCCAGATATATATGGCAATTATAATCGTGCAATGAATTCGTGAAACGACAAAATAGAAAAACACACACACACAGAAGATAGTTTTCTTGGCTTATATCCAATATTTAATATAAAAATCTAGATAACCACTTTATAATGTAGTTGGAAATTGTGGTTGGATCTTCTACAAGCGGAAAACCAGTAAGGGGGAGGCGAAAAAAGAACGAACAGATAGATGGATGGACACTTTTCCGTTTTCAATGTTAGCCAACTTAACAACAACTGTTATTATAATTTTGGGAAGAAACCGGGAGGGAGCGAAAAAAGAACCAACTGGGTAATTTATAACGTTTTCGTTAACACATCATTAACTACAATCACAATGACGAGATTTTGATGGTCTCGGTAAACAGCAGACAAATTATTTATGTTTAACGGTAATGGAGAATGAGGAAAACAACTCAGACTGACAGCCGGCGGGCTAAATCCGGCAATCAAGACATTTTTCGTACAACAAGTACGAAGAACCCCATAAGACATATACTTAATGTTTTCTAAACGGTAGAGGTGAATTCTAATACATCAAAAACCAGAGTGGAAATGGTAAAGTCGTACAGGCAAAGTTATATTTTCCATAAAGGAATTTCGGCTAGATTTTAGGTGATGAAATAGAGGGGGAGTAGAAGCGGTGATCAACAGCTACTCGAAAAGGAAAAACGTCGGAAGTCGATACTCTTGAGAGCTGGGAGTGATAGTGATTTCCTATGTCTACCATTAAGACACTCCCATTTTCATTATAATAGCTAAAAACATTTCAGTATTGCAGGAATGGTAACAAAGGGCGCGATTAGCAGATTATAACTGTCTATCCGTTGAGCCCTTGACAGTTTCCGTTGCACCACCAGTTCCAGCTCGACGATTATGAATGTCAGGAGTTCCGAAGTGCATCAAGGGATACTCGAGAGAATCAAATGTCGGGTGTCTTAAGAGGCTGGAGTGACTTCTTATTTCGAAATATTTCAAAATAGTAGAAATGACAACAAAGGGCACTTTATCCTACTATCATAACTTCCGTCTCTGGAGGCTTGAGTCGACGAGGTTACCTCAGGAATTCCGAGCTCCCTCCCAAGAATGGAAGTAGAAGCTCTGATCAAAGGGGAATCGGAAGAATAAACAATCTCGAAGGTTTTGAGGCAAATATATAATATCCTATGTTGATTATTAAGGCTCTTCCCAAAACTCCTATAACTGTTTCTTTACAACACCTCAAAACATATCAGGATTGTAGAAATGGTAGCAAAGGGTAAAATTAGAAGATAAACAGTATATTCTTCATCCTGCTGTCATAACTTTTGCCTCTAGGGGATTGAATCCTTTTTGACTCCAATTCAGATAGCTACATCAGGAATTCCGAACTTCATCGCAAGGAGGGAGGTAGGACCTCTGATCAAAGGATACTCGAAAGAATCAAATGTGGGAAATCGATGGTCTTTTAACATTTTTCATTACAGTACCCCAAAATATTCCAAAATTGTAGAAACTATAATAAAGGACATAATTAGAAGAGATTCAGCAGCTTCTTCATCTTGATGTTATAAGTTCTGTGTCTGGAGGATTGGGCTACGTTTACCTTCAATTCTAAGCTCTCCCGCAAGGAGGAAACTGGAAGCTCTGATCAGGAAAGAAACGCAAAAACAAACGATTTTGAGGCTAAAGTACCACAAGATATTTCAAAATTGTAGAAACTATAATAAAGGCAGCATTCTGATGTTGTAAGTTCTGTCTCTGCAAGAATGAGCTACGTTTGCCTTCAATTCGCCAGGCTACATCAGGAATTCTGAGCTCCCTCGCAAGGAGAAAAGTTCGGACTCTGATCAGGAGAGAAAAGGAAAAATAAACAACACAGGGAGCCGATGGTTTTGAGGCTAAAGTGGTAATGATTTCCTACCTTTATTATTAAAGCTCTTCTCAAAATTTCATTTCTTTACCTTAAAACATTCCAGAATTGTAGAAATGGTAACAAAGGACAAAATTAGAAGAGACTCAGCAGATTCTTCATCCTACTGTCACAATTTCTACTTCCGGAAAATTAAAGCCTATTTGCTTTCAATTCAGAATGCTACGTTAGAAAATTCGAACTACAGCGCAAGGGAAGATAGAAGCTTTAATCAATGGATACTCGACAAACAAAAATCGTAGGAAGTCTATTCTCATAAGAGACTATTCTCGAAACCTCAGTTTCATTGCAATACCTCAAAACAACTCAGGATTGCAGAAATGATAACAAAGAACACAAGTAGGGGATAACCAGCAAATTCCTCATCCTACCATCATGACTTCTGGCTCTGGAGGTTTTAACTCGTTTTGGAAAAGAGTTCGGCTTAATCAATCATTTGCCTCCATAAAACCACCACCTAGACATTCTCCACAATTTCTGACCATTTCAAGTTCGAGAAGGTCTTAATTACGACAAAAACAGTCACGCATCACGGTGGTAATACTGGACGTTTGTTTGCAAGTAGACATTACCGTTCATGCGATCTGTTTACATAAGAGGAAGAAGGGTCACGCATTCGCGTGCTAGCAACTCATCATTCTTTAAACGCGAAAGATTTAGGAAATAAGCCACAAAATACGGAGAAGAGATCGACACAAATACTGATATAAGAGAATTTACTATGTGGAATATCTAAAATTTTTGTAGAGATTTAAAGCACTGACGACTCAAGAAAAAAGCTTGAATGATGCAACAATCACAATTGCTTGGAGTAAAGATCCACGTTCTGAAAAAAAGACGAATTTATACTTTAGACAAGTATAAATAATGGAAGAATCACTGTGACCAAAGAAACCACTAAATAACGTTCTACAACACAGAACAATAAGACAAAGTCCAGCAGTTACATGAGAAGACACTATCCGTTAAATACTAATGGCTCATAGAGCCAAAAGACTAGTGAAACAAAAAACGTCTGGCGGTTGAAATACGGGAAATGACAAAAGCCAATACAATTCTCCCCACATACACACACATACACACACTTACACATACATACAAAAAATATAATGAATGTTTTAAGCATTTCGTAATATTCAGGAGAGAAATTTTGGATGCTCCTCAACTCTATAATACACACATATCCATTATTGTAATTTATAACGCATAAATCGTTCATTATCAAAGGAATAACGCTCCAATTGGTAACTCATTGAAATATTGCCTTATTATAGTTTCCACACACAAAAAAAAAGACGACACACATAAAAAAGACAGTATTTAGTTGTTTCCAATTGCGTTTACAGTTAATATAATTTACGAATAAAAGTCACTTGGATATTTATTTTCTCGATTTCATTACGAAATTGAATCATTCTATAAATCAAGATAATAAACACCATAACTGATGACCAGAAAAAAATCAACAATAATTCCAAATTTTACGGTGATTTTCGCATGAATATTTCGTATGTTATTGCCGAAATAATATTTCTCCACACAAACACACACACACACAACTGTAACGACTTTCCTATTTCACCATTCTCTTCATACGACGATAAAAAAGAAAACACACAAATAGGGGCTGACATTTTATGATTGTATCATTCATATCTTCATTCGTAGTCACTATTTAAAATAGTGTTATAAATAAATCATATTCTATATATGTATGTAGATAGAAGAAGAAGAAGAAGATCGGGAGACAGTATAGAAAAATAACGGGACAGGAAAATTATGGCAATGTTTATCACATGACAACAAACAAACGAAAAAAAAAATAAAAACAAAGATTAGAATAACAACGTTACGTTGTTGGTATTGGACAAGCCGAAATCCTTGCCAAGAATACCAATGCGAGACTGCATTCCTCGGAATTGTCGGCGATTATGGCGTGTTCCATCTGAATATTGAAGGATTAATAGGAGATCCGCGACTACATTGCAGCAGGATTTATTCATCATCAGAAAGTCCACATTTCATCGGATCACAGATATCCCAATCTCTTTGCTGGTAGGCCAGGTTTCTAGCTTTGGCAGCTAGACGATGTCCGCATATACCTCCCCGAAGTTAAAAGATTTTCTTAGCGTTTTTTTGTTTTTGTATTAGAGATCGCTTCATGTCAGAAAGCGTAGAGTTTTGCGGAGAATATTGTTCTAAATGCAAGAGATCGCATACGCCTCCCTAAAATTAAGGGTGTCTTGACGGCGAAGTTCTTCGACTAGAGATCGTTTCACGTAACTTCAACCATCACAAGGCGTGGAGCTTGCGGAGAATATTATTGTATAGTAGGTCCACCGTAAAATAATAAAATTTAACGCCAAATTATGACAATAGGGCTTGTGGGTCACGGTGTTGATAGAGAGATTTACAACTTCTCTTGCCAGAAGATTTATAATAGCAAAGAGACTATTAAGTAAGTGATCGCTGAACAAGGGGCAAACTTATTGAAATTACTTTAAGAGAAATTTAATTTATGTTCATAAGTTTCAATTTTTTTATAATAAATATTGTAATATTGTAACAATTTTAAGCAAAAAAACCCTTGTCGACATATTTTCAAAATCTGTTTACCTGCTATTGCAAATCCTCTGGCTAGAGAAGTTGTAAATCTCTATATCAACACCGTGACCCACAAGCCCTATTGTCATAATTTATAGTGGGTAACTTTATCGTGGTCCTACTATACATGCGAGAGATAAAAACGGGGATCACTATAAAGAGAAGAACTTCAAACACACGCCCCGATATCCCTAAAATTAAGCGTGCCTTGGAGAGCTAAGTTCTTCTATCAGAGACCGTTTCACGTAACTTCAACCGTCTGAAGGCGTTTGTGGTGGGTTGTGCTGTAGCTATTAAAAAAGAGATCATCATTAAGATGCGGGAGATAACGACAAACTGAAGCCAAGTAATGAGGCTTCTCGAATTGTTCCACCAACTTTATCCTTGAAGATGCTAATATACTTATGTCGGGGACGAAAAGTCGAATGGCGAAAAGATAAGTCATATTATCCCGATATATTTATTCATTGGTGATACGGGTATAAATGGGCGTTCTGTGGAATTGCGGCCGTTTGGATGACAAATAACGCAATTTCGTTGAACATCTAAATATCAGCAAAACCCCCTCTCTATCTTTTATTGTTACCAATAAATAATTAAAAACCAACTACAATAAACTACAGCAACTATCCAGTTTGATTTCATTTCTAGCCTTCATGAAATGTGAACAAACAGTGAACAAAAGTTCAACAATAATAAATTGAATTGATTACTAGTGACCCAAATTGGAAATTTCTCTCGAATTTCGTCGGTTATAAGTGGCCATTCAGACAATTTTCTTTTAAAGTTTTCTTGCTCTCATCAAATACGATGAGACTATAATCAGATAATATATAAGCAAGACAAAGATAGAATAATAATCCAGCTTGATTCTTGACATGAATTATAGCTTAGTCTATAGTCCTGTCAGTTGCAGACAAGCATCGTCCAGGGGTCCAGAGGTTAATATTGGAAGGCGTTCAGCCCTCAACAAAATCTCACCCCCCCCGTTTACTCTATCTGTCGACAACATTAAGCCGCAAACACATCGACTTTTACAATTTATAATGATCGAAATTAATTAAAACAACAACCAACGAATTAAACAAAACAAAAAAAACAACATTAGGAGATTTTTCAGTGGGAAATTATTAAATTGAATTAATCACTATCATTTCTATTTGAACTTTTAACAATTCCATGCACGATTTTAATGGATTCGTATCTATCTTCCACCACTATTATCATGTAATCCAGACGTGTAATCTCCTATCATTTATAACATGTTTTTTTTTTGTTTCGGTGGATAAAAATCAATTTTTCCCAAACAAACACTTCCAAAAGCCACATTTCTAATATGTTGAGAATTAGTGGTAAAAATACGGGATGACGGCCTAATGCCGATCGATCCAATTTTCGGTAGGAGACCACTAAGAGCGACCTCAAGTGATGTTTAATTGGAAAAATTCATTAGTTTTCCGATCCAATTCAAACGCGATCTTTTTGCTCCTTCTTTTAATCGGCGTAATTGAATGAAATTTACATGAATTGTAGAATATGCTTGACGGTGCTGTGTGGTGATTCCTTTTTGACGTACGAACAAATTCTATCGGTGGAAAGTCTTCTGGCAACTCCTCCGTTTCGCCCCCAATTTTTCAGACGAAATTATAAGACGACATGTTTATACATCGGACAAATAAATACGTTGAGAGTAAAAAAGAAGAAAAAAAGCGTATACAGCGAAATCGCTTGAGGAAATAAAGGAACCATTCCAATTTAATCTGCATGTTACGGGTCGTAAAGTTGTTTCGTATAAACTCTGACTGGTTATCTTACAGCTAAATATTCCAGTATATACTTATACGTACGGTCTATTACGTATACAGACAAACTATGTATTCATAAAGAAGGAAACAGGGAGTTGGATGGGAACATAACGATGAAACTGTAGAAATCCAATTTCTTACACCAATATTATTATTATATGCTAAACAGTTTAATATTGTTCCAAACTATTATAATCTAGTGTGTTATGAATAAAGCAGATCTGCACTTGTACCTTTAAAATTATTCACCAGCAAACAACAACTAACTTTTTGTCATATTAAAATAAGCACTAAATGTAAATCAACCTTAATATTTAATTCATATAGGCGGAGTTCTAAGATACTTAAGTCTCTGAGATTAGATGAATCGCTTACAGAAGTCATTACTGCAACAGATACAAACTGTGTGCCTCTTTTCAGTTGCCTGTGATCATTCACAGAATCTATTACGCTAGAGTTAAATTGATCACTTTGTAATTATGTCTGTGATCGTTCACTGAAAGCACAACGCTCAAACAAACACAAATGTTGATGTAACTCTATATTAAGATACATCGAAATTACTTTTGAAATAACTTTATACGCGGCCTTTGCGGATCAATAAATAGATTGCATTTGTTGCTGTTGATATAGATTGGAAACAAGTAGAGTCGAAAAGAGCACCCCACGTCAGCTATGTTAGATTTCTTCAGTAGTTCCCACGGTTCTACGTATCGTCTATCTGTTATTGATTGCTTTTACTTAGGAATACCCGCTGTCAGGACCGCGTTATTGTAGCTGTAGGCGGTACGGTTGCTTCGTGAAACTCAGCAACAAAATCCGTACTGTTGAAATACTCTTATTATTAAAGACACGAAGAGTTGGTTGAGTTTTGCATTTTATTCTTCAAACGATTGTACTCTGGGCGATCGTATAACAAAAAGTTTTCGTGCCTAAGGTGGCTAATAGATAAGCTGTTGTTTCGTCACTTGGCATGAAGCACTTCACATTTCTAGAAAAATTAAGAGGGGAAAAGCGGGGAAAAATCCCCGATAAAATAGGATTGTCACCCATTTCCGGTTATATCTCTATTCAGAGCTAGTCATTGTGATTAAATATTTTGTCACCACCACAAATCGAGTTCCGGTGTGTTGTTCAACAATGTGTAATGGGTTTCTCATAAGTACCTGCGATTATTGGTAGCTTTTCAATATCTATATTTGAGTTAAGTAATTTCTGCTTTTATGTATATTATTTGATTTTGGAATTAGCAGAAACCAACCAACGTCACAGGTAGATTTGTGATTATATAATTGAGTGGACACAGACGAGCGGATGTTTATTAAGGCGGAATTATTATGTTGCGTGTGACGCAGCACATAATGACATAATTTTTAGAGTCCCCACATATTCGAATCTCTATGGATATCATATAATGTATATGGGGTGAATTACGGAAGACGCCACCCATTTTGTGAACAGTTGTGCTATCCATAAAAAAACTGTAAAAATAATCATATTCTTCCTTAATAAATATAACCAAGACATAAAAACGATACGAGTGCAGGGTGGCGTCTCTCCTGAAACTTAAATTTGGCCCTGCATAAGCTCTAATTTAGATTTCGTTAAATTTCCATGTTGAAACGTCTTTTGGGGATGCCTTTTCACTTGACATTTTATTTTACTTTATTTATTCGTTCTATGGCCAAGTTTGGATTTTTGCCTATTGTGTGCTTTTATAACATTATATTTGCCTCTATATGCCCTTGGTATTTTTAAATGTTAAAGGCATAAACCATGACAAATTGTTAAAGACACATTGATGCGGCAGCTCTTCTAATTTTGACGGCTCAATTCCACCCCTCCAAACACCAAATCAGAAACATAGAATAATAAAAATATAATTGTCTCCAAGTAAAAGGAAACTAAATTAATTATTAAAGCAGGTGCCTTTGTTTTGTCTCCTGTTCGCTTGTACTAGGTGTTAATATGAATACGACACAAAACTTTGCCATCATTTTTATAACATAATTTGGATTAAAGCTCCATCAACAAGACTCTAGTGATGTTTGTTGGATAAGAAGTAGGTTGTTTTACTAGT
Source organism: Epicauta chinensis (assembly GCA_021725515.1). Taxonomy (NCBI): domain Eukaryota; kingdom Metazoa; phylum Arthropoda; class Insecta; order Coleoptera; family Meloidae; genus Epicauta; species Epicauta chinensis. Next base: position 532,297 of record JAEDXX010000061.1, read on the forward strand.
CCCTAATAGGGCTATGATATACCATGAAACATACAACCATATCATCTTCCTATTCATAATTTACCCCTCTAAATATACAAAGACTGTTCTGGCATATGGTATAGTTTGTTTTTACTAGTACCATTCCACCAAATAAGATCATTTTTGCGGGGGTGGCTGCGGCCAATTTTTTTCAAATTTTGTGGAGGTGTTCTCTACGTTCAAAAAAAGATTCCCTGAAAGTTTGAGCTCTTAATATGCAGCCGTTTCGAAGTTATGAATTTTTGAAGTTTTGAAGAAAAAAATTTTCAACTTTTTCATCAATTTTTTTGACGTAAAAAACTTCTTTTTCAAAATTGGTAGCTTTTTATAGGAAAAATTCTCAGCTTTTAATGGGAATATTCGTTTTTTTAACACGCAACGGAAGTACATGAAATTTGACATTTTTTTTCTGAAAGCTGACAGTTTTCCCGCAAGAAATGTCATTTATGCGATATGCATATTTTTTATTTTTTTACAATTAAATAAAATGTAAAATCTTTACAATTAAAAATCCTATATTTTTAAACTTTTTTCAGATGCTGAGACTGTTTTGATACCCGCATATCCTATCTGATCATTTATAGGCAAAAATGTGTGTAATGTTTGTGTGCCCTTCGCCGTTTTGGATTTCAAATATCGTACACATTTTTTTATTTTTTTTGTTCAAATCAACGCCAGTGAAATTCTTGGTAGCCCAGGTGTACAAATCTGACGGTGTTAGGATGTGTCCTTTAGTATCCATTTGCAATGAAACTCTACCAGCAAGTCGTTTCACAGAACCTTCAAGCCCATCGCACGGTCCTTTGCCATGGGCGATGGCAAAAAAATACCACTCAGCGTTCATTTTAAAATCAGCATTGCGATAACATAAATTACTGAATGCTTTCTCGTTTTTAAATTGCTGTGGTGCTTCATCTGAGAAATAAAAAATCGTGTATCTATCACAGCAAATCTTTCTTTAAGATAAGCAATCAATTGTTCTTGAAATTCATAACTTTGAAACGGCTGCATATATTAAGAGCTCAAACTTTCATGGATTTTTTTTTCAAAGTAGCATACACCTACACAAAATTTGAAAAAAAATCGGCGGCGGTCGACCCGTAAAAATAATTTTATTTGGTGGAATAACCCCTGTGTTAATAAGATTAGTGCCTTTAATTAATCCACGGTGAGATGATTTCAGCAAATACATAATGATAATGTTTATAATGAAATTTTAATATGCATTAGTTAGACCAGAGGTTCCCAATCTTTTCCGGTTTGCGGCTCCCTAAATAATCAGATTTTTTCCGCGGCGCCCTCAATACATCAGATTTTTTTCTAAATTTTTGACTTTCTTGAAAAATTGGAAAACTTTCCTTTTTTAAAAGCGCAAAATTTCAAGAATTGGAAAATTGAATATTTCGCGGCGCCCTAATGACGACACACTTTGGGAATCACTGAGTTAGACTATAACAAGTCTTTAGTATACAAAAGTTGGCCACCCCTATTATATACTATATAGATATATATAACGATACTGAATAAATAAATAAAAAATAGCTTAGTGACAAAATAAAAATATAGGTAAATATAATCTCTATTCACATATACAGAACGTATCCTCTTTCCGTTAGTTTGTAGTGAAGGCGGAAGAGTATTGTTGAAACTTTAATTAAACATTAATTTTAAAGAAAGTGCCACTTTAACGACAAATAATAAGGCAATTAATAAAAATTCTGTAATCTAAGTTATTAATAGAAAGAAATCTTACTTACGAAGTTTTTTGTATTTCGTAAAACTTTTATAATAAAGCAACAGAAAATATGGTATGTTATTAGTAGAGTGATTATAATTTCTTTCGGTCTAAACGAGCACATTATGAGAAATGTTTTTTTCTCTCATTTATTTATGATCAAATTAAAATTATTTTCAAATATTTCCGATCTTTTATCATTGTTGTATAAACGTCTAGTTCTTTTCAACACTCACAATACACAATTTAGAACGCTGTTTGATCAGCGTATGCACTAAAAGCCGTGAATTGTACAGGTTATCTCCTCTTCAGTATGCAGCGAAAGTGCTAACTTTCCACCAGACATTTCGTGCGGAAAGTAGCTGTTTGCACACGCTAATAATATGTATGATTTGTGTACGGAAAGTAATTTTTGCAGCACGCAAATCGATACTAGAGCCATCTGCTGATACTGGAGCCGCAATTAACAACTTCCCGCACTAGTTGGACAATGTACTATACAAATAGATTAGACAGTAATGATTAAAGCGACACTTTTCAATATTGATTATCATAAGAATTCAATTGTCCAATATGACCAATTTTTAGACAGATCTAAGTAGTGTAAAGAATTAACTTTGGACCAACACCAGAAGGGCCTATTAATTAATACAGCCTTAATCAATCTGTCTTTGATCGTTTGGCTTCGATAAATGTATATGAAAGGCGTAATTGGTTGTTGCTGGCTTTGGTTTTTAAAAAAATATTCTTTTCTTTTGATAATACAGATAAAATTATAAAAGACAAATACGTATTTTAGATAGCGCCCGACCCAGGGCAAATAATATTTCTGAACATTACTACGTGGCAACATCTTGTTTTCAAAATCTGAGTATTTCAGAATGTTTGCGAATACTATTGGCGACTACGCTTTTGATGAGTACCCGGCTTTTCACTTATAAAAGTGGCAGGCTGGAATCGAGTTTTGTATTTTTGGTATTCTACGTTTTGTGAGTGAAGCCCGATTACCTTAAATTTCGTAATGACAACCTGAGGTTGGTCTTAAGCTTCGCGAACCTTTGTTTAAAGGTTCTAGATAATGTTGGTTCTTGTTTTAAACACTTGTCGACTTTCATTATCTTTATTTGGTATTTAATTTGTGTGAAGTTTCGGTTGCTGACTCTGCTATCGTTATCAAACGCTAACTGATCCAAGGTTTCTTACAACTAAGGCTTATTTACTAAAATTTTTGGATTTTCATTGAACATTATGCATCACTGCACTTGTAACATTTAGAATCTGCTAGGAGGAGAAGCCAAAATTTCGGATACGTGCACGGTAGGTCGACAAAGACGTTTCTGTTGTTTTAAATTACTGCAGCCTCTATAAACCTCCTCCTCCTCGGATGAGGTTCCTTGTGAATCATTGCTGCTTCCGTCCACTAGAGGTTGTGTTGGTTCTGCCCGATATGTTCCGCTATTCCTGATTTTGATGTTTCACGTCTTGCCTTGTGTGCTGTGTGTTTTTTTATTCTGTATAATGGTCGTTTCGTTTCTCCAATGTACAGTTCTCCACATTCGGAAGGTACTTTATAGGTACTTCTTTCGTGTTTTGTCTTGGTTAGTCGGCACCTGATGGTATTTTCGGTTTTGAACGCTGTTTGTATGTTGTATTTGTTGGCGATTGGTCGAATTTTTTCTAACATATGATATTGTCATCAGAAATTGTTTTTTTTTTGTTTTCTTCCTTATGTTGTGGTTCCGTTTGAGAACCTTATTGTCCCATTACATGAGGTAGGCTGTATTTATAAGAAAAAAATGCTGAGCAAATTCTGAGTCGACGCTTTACAATTGTAGGTAAACCGGACCTAAGTCATCCACCGTTCGAGATGGTTTTGGCCTTCCTCAATAAACAAAATTTCTAATAATTTTTTATATGCATATACAAAAAGCACTGATCTTTAGAAACCATTTTGTTGTATCTTTTACAGCTCTCAAGGCTCAGATATAAAAAAATATCTGATCTTATGATGTGCGTTTTTCCCCATAGGAATAATCTAAATAAATTTAGTGGGTCGAAACACTTATCTTTTAATCCAATTTTCTTGTTTAGCTCAATTACGGTCAATTTATGTAAGTAAAATTATAGTTTTTTCTAAAAAATATTCTCGTCTTGTATCGATGCTTTTTTACGTCGCGAATAAGTAGATGCAACTTTTTTCAGACACTCTTGAAGCGATATTGGTACCGAAACAACCACACCAAACATCCAGCGGGATACTTACATAATCTCTTTAAAATAAGTGAAAACAAAATAACAAAAGTAGCTATTACTTTATCTTGATAAATAGTAGAAAAATTTCTTTCGTACGGCATACAAATCCCTTGGATTTCAGGAGTTGTTGAAATTTTTATAATTCATTTATTGATTTTGATATTTATTAAATGAAAAATTTTTAAGAGGAACTAACAATTTTCCTTTAGGCGCGATATGATGAACAGTACATTATTTTTGAAGGTAGAAACGTAAAAATAGCGGACACACAGCTAGAGTAACAAAAAAAAGGGCAAAAAATATCGTAGATGGATTGCAATTATCTCCAATTCTTTCGAACGACAACTTGGCAGATGCGCACAACTAGCATAGGTCCTCTTCGAGTCCAGGCGACGACTCCCTGTGGATTGGAGCCGTTCCATAATAGATCTTTAGAAGTCACGGTAGAAGAGAGTAACGACCTTTTTCTCATCGTCATATAACACCTTCAAGCGACTGAAGTTACATGATACAAACTCTGTCTTTCAAGCTTCAATTCAACATCAGCGATTGAGCCTAGGTAGAGCTAAAAGATAAATACCGGACTCAATGTTAAGCTATTATTGATGGTTGTTGTACAACTCTGACAAATTGTATATGATTATGTATACAAGAACTTGTCTTTGTCTATAAGTGCCGCGTATTCTGAAGGATTTAATATAAATTCCTGTATTACAACGCCAATGAAGTGTGAATAAATGCAAACGAAACTTTACAAAAACTTACCAATTCCTTTTCCAATAAGAAAATCGGCAATTCTCTTCTTTTATTGTATTACATCTAGCAGATACGTTTCGATTGTTCTATTTGCAATTAAAAATTTTCAAATTTACAACTATTCGAATTATCTATGCTTAGTTACAATGCCACGCTATTAAGGCTCAAGTTTGAGACTCATTCGATGCCAACAGCAATAATAATTAACTTACGCTCCTCCACATCCACCGTTAGCGAAGAGGGCTCAAGCGACCCCATATATGGATTAACTGAAATGTGACGGTACCTGCAGCTCTAACAGAATACACTTTAACGCTTAATTAAATTTAAACCGATTTAAAATAATGAGAACTTTTAAACCGGAAACTATTTGTATGCTAATTCGTTTAAATCATTTCTTAAGTATTTCTCAATAGTTGCATATTTTATTGCCGAAATTATTCCACTACCACGAATGTGCGGCTCAATGGCAAGGGAAGCTGGAGCAACAAAGCCTTGGCATATATTAAATATTAACTAATAATAATGATCAGCTGAAGGATCCCATTTTACCCCATTATCTTCTACAATATGATAAATGCACCAAAACCGAAATAGTCAAGCTGAATCTAACAGATCATGTGCTAAATGATCTAATTTGTGTGGATCCGTGTTCGGTCGCTAGGGAGGGCGGCTCCAGTTTCTAAACGGCTTATTTCTCTTGTCCATCGGCTATCAGTGATACTCTTGACGACATCCGTAATTCCAGTTTTCTCGTGTAAAACGTTTCCAAGATATATGTCAGACATCAATCTTGCTATTCTTCTTTCCAGCAACATTCAATAAAATTCAACAATTATTGTAGAGCAAAAAAATGCGACGAGGTCAAGAGCGCAATGCAGACTCTAGGAATCACAGTAAAGATGGAGATCCATTTACAATTAAATATTAAAGCATAATATTAATAATTCTTTCAGTGCAACGAACGCTATTCGAATCAAAGGATCTCTATCACTTTGAATAAATAAAAGACGAATCGAGCCTTGAATAAAAAATTCAACCTTATACTTAATTATTGATCATTAGATATTGCAATTACAATGTTTCTGTTTTGCCAGAAATTAATATTGGAAAACTGGAAATTCCTTTATTATTAAATTATTCGATTATATAGAAAAACAAAACAGTTTATAATTAAACATTTGCAAATCATTGGTAATTCCGACAAAACAACAAAATTACCCCACCAATTTGCGACTTGTCAGACGGAACATCGCCGCAAAATTGCCAAATAGTAGAAGAATTCATTATGTAGCTTACCGTTCTGTTTCTTTACAAAAAAAACGCGTAATAAAATCAATGAAATATGTATATAATTCTATATACATATATTCAATAGATAATACAGTTTTATCATTCATCGTTCTTGAACTTTCCCAAATATTCAACACAGAACTGGAATCATCATCGGTTGTTATTGTTTGTGTTGTCGTTGGGTTGTGTCTAGTGCCGTTGTGTGTTGGATTTTTTTCCCCCCCAACAGAAATTTCAGTGAATTTGAAAATATCGCTCAGTGTACATGTGGAAGTGTAAATTTATTTATTATATTTGTTGATTGTTATGTGTATAAGTGGAAAATGCGCATTCATATGTCAGTATATTCGTTTGCCAGGTTCTACTTGTTAATTGTTGGATTCCACTGTTATCCATCTAGTTTATATGGTAATTAATTTTCGCGCTTCCCTAACTATTTACACAAATTTCATAAAAACAATCAACTATAGATATTTAGAGTTAATTTCATATTTTTACAATGAAAAATCACAACTAGCTAACTAACGCCAACTAACAAAAGGCAGTACACAATTTGAACACATTTTGATATGAATTTATAACGAATTTTAATTAAAAATCCCCCAACTAATTAAATAAATTTTGTAAGTTTTATTTGATTACATATACAAGTTATAGAAAAGGTCAAAATTTATCATTATTTATAGTTGTTATTGTTATTTAATAACAAAAATTTATCTTTTTAATAATTTTTCTAATTCCGTTGAAACGAAACTGGTCAGGACAAGGTGCGTTAATGACCGTTCAAGGTGAGAACAATCAACTATTTACAAAAGAGCAAATCCGCAGGATAATATGCATAAAAACGGATCCCTCAATGGCACTAAGTTTAGGTCGCTATAGTCTGAAAATTGGACATTTCAGCAATCGCTAAAATTGATCTAATTTCCGTATCTGTGGGAGTATCTTTTTAGAGAAGTCAAGATTTTCTGAAACTTTGGACAGCGCCCGATTTCCGAAAATAATTAGAAAAGAGTCCATCAAAATCGTTAAAATTGCTCTACTCCGGCGAGACCCAAAAGTGCGCCAAATTGAGACATTTTCTACAATCGCAAATTTTTTCAGAACTATTGACTATTTCTGAAAGGAGAAAATATTCACTAACAAGGTGAAATTTTTGGCAAAATTGATCAAATTTCGATATTTATAGTGGATCTTTTTAGAGAAGCCAAGATTTTCTGTAGCGCTGGGCAAAAATAATTACAAAAATCGGTAAAATTATGTTGCTCCAAACAGACACTTACATCGGCGAGGCCTAAAAGTGCGCCAAATTGAGACATTTTCTACAATCACTAATTTTCTCAGAACAATTGAATATTTCTAAAAGAAGACAATATTCACTTCGGCTTTATCAAAGCTCGAACAGAGCGATATTTTTGGAAAAGATTTTTTGTAGCTCTGGGCAGCGCTTTTATTCAAAAATCATTGCAAAAAAATTGCAAGAGTCCGTCAAAATTGTTGAAATTGATCCTAACAGATGCCTACTTCGGCGAGGCCTAACAGTGCGCCAAATTGAGACATTTTCTGCAATTTCTAATTTTCTCAGAACAATTGACTATTTCTGAAAGAAGCAAATATTCTCTTGGGCTTTATCAAAGCTCTAACAGAGCTATATTTTTGGAAAAACTGATTAAATTTCAATATCTATAATGGGCTTTTTTATAGAAGCTGTAGCTCTGGGCAGCGCTTCTATCCAAAAATAATTACAAAAAAATTGCAAGAGTCCGTCAAAATCGTTAAAATTATGTTGCTCCAAACCGATGCCTACTTCGGCGAGGTCTAAAAGTGTGCCAAATTTGGACATTTTCTGCAATTGCTAATTTTCTCAGAACAATTGACTATTTCTGAAAAAAAACCAATATTTTCTTGGTATTTACGGTAGCTCTAACATAGCGTTACTTTTGGAAAAATCTGCCAAATTTCGATATCCATGTAAAATCTTTGTTGAGAAGCTACTCCGCAGAGTCGGCGCCTTTCCAAAAATAATTACAAAAAGTCAGCAAGAATCCATCAATATCGCTAAAATTATGTTGCTCGAAACAGATGCCTATTTTGGCAAAACCACAGGAATCTTGAACGTATGCCAAATTGAGACGTTTTCTGCAAACGCCAATTTTCTGCAGGAAAGCTCAAGATTATTTAAAAATCACTCTCTAGTAATAATACTTATTGGAAACAATTTCCAAGATTCATTTAGCTCGAAATAACTTCACACATTCTCATATGGGGACGCTAAAATGGAGATCCCTCTTTTGTTCCGGGAAAATTGCAAGGATCTTTGGTTTTACTCGATTTTCAGTAACTCTAACATTCATTTAAAGTTAATCCAGATATATTCAGTGTCTCTTTTTATAACTGCTATTTGAAGCTCTAGTTAAACGGCTTGAAAATTTCGATCTGTTGAATATTTGCGGCAATTTTGCAGTACCTTAGTTAGCCTTTCTTATATTTTGGCAGACTTTAGCAAAGCCCTTGAGATCTTTTCAATAAAAACGAGCACTAACTGAGCTATCCAAATGAACACACCAAATTCACCCCTTCAATTCACCACTTTACAATTCAAATGCGCCTCATTACAATAAAAATAATTTACAGAAGGATGATTTTATAGTAATGAATGTATCAAGGGCGTTATGCTCATAACGCCCGAGGTACATTCATGAGTTTAAGTCATAAGTAAAAGAAGCAGTTTAACTTTACTTTTGGTTTTTTTTTAAATTTTTTTGGCATCTGAAAAATTGAGGTTATGATCACATTTTTAATGTCAGCAAAAAAGATTGTTTATCATAGCAGCGGGCTATTATTTTTCATAACGCCATCGCAACGCCATAATAGCCCGTTATCAAGTAAACAATTATTATTTGCTTATTAATGCGATGGTTTTGATATCTATTAATGGTTCAATAATATATACGTATGATTTTAAATACAAAGATTTAAATATATGTGGAAATTTATAAAAATTCAAATGTGAGCCACATAAGGCAACTGACATTCTACAACATTTCTATTAACGTCTCTTCCTGTAACACGTATAATAATGAAGCTAAAAGGAAATGAAAGAACTTTTCCTCCATTTAACATTATAATTTACAAAATTCCTTTACTGAACCACTCTTTACGTTAAATGAGTATTAATCTTTTGAAACATAATTAAAGTAAATCGTAGAAGTTTATGAAGCTCTTCGTTGATCAAAGTAAAGCTCTTTGCGTTAATAAAATCTACAAAATGACTGAATATTCAAGGTAAGTAAAGAACAGTTAAATAAATTATGTCATTCAATCCGACAAAAAAAAAGTCAATGAAAAGCGAAAGTATCAATTAAAATCTACCAAAATCACTTGTACCGTTAGTATTTATAAATATTTATAAAAACAAGTAACGGAATACGGATTTATTGCATAACCTTTTTTGACTGTTGCTTTCTTTTGTATTTTACCATCCGTTTTAAGCTGCTTGTCCATTGTGGTTCCCAGTACACAGATTAAAATCTGGGATTTAACTTTATCCGAATTTTTGGGTCAAAATAGATGGTTTTTCTTTTAGTTATTGTTCTGGAAGAAAGATTCTGTTGTCATTATTTGACAAATTATACTTTAGGGTCAGACAACAATATTATCAATAACCCAGTTTTCTAATTGTTGAAAAAAACAAGTTTTTTTCCGATTTCAATTATAACATTATCAGTATTTCTTCTTACATACAATAACTCCTGAATTTCTGAAATTCCACTGTAGCGGCATCTTCTGCCACATGTCGATCATAATATTCTGCTTTCTTTATTGATCTTGCCACACTACGTGTTGGATATTGTTGCTGGCTTTCTTTTTGTCTTTTATACGAGGCGTTTTCGTGATTCGTCAAAATTTCAAACAAACATAACTTTTCATTATTGCGTAATGAATGTAATGACGAAATCCAAGTTTACGGTGACTTGACCTCAACTTACATACTAACAATAAAACATTGCGCTCCTAAATTGAAACGTGAAGGGATAAATATAAATACACACAGTACGGAAAGGCCTATTTTATCCAAAGAAGACCTAAGATAATAGTAATAATAATAATAATAATGTATAAAAGAAAATACCCCATCAACCCTTCTTAGTTGACATAAGTGAAACAGACGATGAGACACTAACAAACCTATTTTCTCTGGCCGCTTCTCGTTTAATATAAATTAGATGTATAATTCTTCTTTATGTCTCTGACTGCTTATTTTGTTGTCTGTTATCATTACCTAGGCGAAATGCCACAACTGTATATACTTTATTATTAAATTCTTATCCAAACCTGTAGTAGAAAAAATAGAAATTTTTAGGGCAAAAACAGAATAATTTTTATCTAATTAATTCATATATTCTGTTTATTCTTTATCTAAAGCCACGTACAGTAAAAGCCGGATACGTAACTAAATGGAAGAGTTAATTCCAGGAATTCGTTGATTACGGAATAATCCGTCGTTTATATTTAAATGTTGCATAATAAGTTATTTTCGTTAATAACTGGACAATAATTAAATATCCTACAACCTAGAACTTGTTCGTTTTGTTATTAAAACAATAATAAATTTTTCGAGAAGCATTATAAAGCATGTACGGATTTGATGCGACACAGCAGGACACATCAATAGAGACGGGTTGATTGCTTATTAACAAAAAAAGGTGCTTTCTCAAGCAACCCTAAAAAAAAATAAGCAAAACTACATATTTATGCAGAGCTGGCGCAATTCGTTGCTACATAAGGGATTTGCCCTTTTTTAATGAAGCACTTCCAATGCTTTATTGGCCGGCATCATGAAGACTTGTCCGTGTCCGTTTTTGTTCAATGTTGCTATGTTTTGTGAACGTTGTTTTATCAAAAAGAATTAATTAAATTTTGCAGAAGGATCGGAATGTTTCAACAACGACAACACGGAAGGCACATGTCGTTTAATCAACAATTGTCCTGTAGCCAAACAGGCATTATTACAACAGCGCTTCCATAATTTAACACGTTGCGGTTTTCAAGACTTTGATGAAATCGTTTGTTGTCCCAATAGTAATAATAATGGTGATAATAATCAAATAACGACAACAACGGAATCAGACAAAGCTAAAAGTCGTGGACGTGACGATCTACGTAAAGCTGATACAGGTTTGTTTTAATTAGTTTCTGTTTAGAAGTTTAATAAATTTTTAACACCCACTTTTTTTGTTTGCTTTTGTTTATAAAAACAAAAAGCTTGTGAAAGTTTCACCAGAGAATCAACGTTATTGGTCGACTTCCATATAATTGATGGTGAAGATGCAAAGTTAGGTGAATTTCCTCATATGGTAAATTATTGATTTGCTTATGAAATACTGATTGCATCTTGTCAGCATCTCTAATGTTCATTTTACTTTTGCAAGTTTGTTAATGAGCTCTAATAACTTTAGTGGTCAATTGCAGGACCGGCCTCTATGGAGTTTAATGTGATGCCTCAACAGGTACTTCTTCTTGTCGATGTACTTTTATGGGTCCTTCACGGAGGCAAATTACTGTGGTAGGCTTGTTGATAAATCTTCCAATTTCTAACGCTTTTCAGACAATTTTCTATCAGTATCCAAAACGTTATGTGCCTTCCTACGGGATGTCACATCTTTTTGTATTCACTGTAAATACAGAGAAGACTCATTCGAATATTCTCGTTAGGAAGAATTGAGTCTCCAGTATTTTTTTTTCTTTTTTTTCTTTTGGGAGGGGCCCTACGTGAGAGCCGCACACTGAGGCCATCTGGCCCATTGTGTGCACCTCCATTTACCAGAGCCTTACCACAGCTGTTCCAATCCTCTAATGAAGCTCAGTAGCCTGCCGTGTTCGGCTTTCCGAATGTCTTCTGGTTCCAAAAATCGTCGCCCCAGGTGTTGCTCTCTGAGGCCAGCCAATGCATGGCACTCGCAGAGTATGTGGTGAGGAGTTTCCTCCTCTTCTAAGCACGCCCTACACATCTCGTCATCACTGATGCCGAGCTTGTGTAGGTGTTGATTCATGGGACAGTGTCCAGTGAGCAGTCCCACAATTGTTCTGAGATCTTTTCTACCAAGTCTCAGCAGATCTTTACTGCGCCTAGCGTTAGGTCCTTCTATGAAGATCCTAGACTGACGCAGTCCTTTGTGTTCACTCCATTCCTTCAAGTGGGATGAGGAGGTCCATTTCTCCAGTGCCCGTTTCTGACGAGCTTTGGGGATGGGGAGAGCCGGTTCCGGCCCAAGGAAGCCCATGTCTGAGCCCCCCGGGCCAAGTCTCCAGTATTTCCGCATGTATCATTTACTTCAAACTATGTGCACAAGGCATGGCCGAAGCAATAACATTTATGTGGTGGTCTTTTTCGCACCGCGAGCAGCTCCCGTTTCTGCTTTTTTCCGTAGACTTGGTCCTTAAAGAACGTAAAAGATGCAAAACAATATATCTTCATGGTGGAATCGGTTCTGTATCCTATCCTATTTAGAGATGACGACAAGCTCGTAATCGAATAATTGGCCCTTATGCAAATTCTTATTTAATTCCAGGGAGCTCTTGGTTATAAAACAAACGATAACAGTATAATTCAATTTAAATGTGGTGGTTCCTTGATTTCCTATCGTTACGTTTTAACAGCCGCCCATTGTATTGTGAATATTGAACGTAACCCACCAATTCTGGTACGTTTTGGTGTTATCAATGTACCAGAAAAGGTAACAGAATTATTAAAAACCGATTATAATATAAGCGATATTAAAGTACATCCTGATTATCAACGTCGTGATAAAATCAATGATTTAGCATTATTGAAATTAAATAGACGTGTAACAGTTACTAATGCTATACTTCCGGCATGTTTGTTTACGGAAGATAAGGATCCTATTGGTTTGGTTGCATCAGGTTGGGGGCTCACGAAACTCGGTAAGTCTTAAACCTATTTATAGACCTTTAATAACAATCAGAATAGAAAAAACGTTTGACTCTCCAGTAAGAAATTGAGTGGGAGCCTTCTCTTTTAGAAGCTGCCTCAAAAAGTAGTTGCTTTGAAAGTTGTCTTCCAGCTTTTCCTTTTTGCTTGTATTTTCTACTTCCCTGAAACCCTTGAAGTTGCTACCTAAAAATTGTTAACGCCAGCATCAATTATGAGGTGCTCTAAGATCACAAGCAAATAGAGAAAAAAGTGATTCCGTGAGGCAACTTTTGACCAGTTGCTGTGCATAACCGTTTAAGGGAGCTTTAGTGGATTTCCTACCACACTCTCTGTATTTTACAGATATTGCGCCCTTCGATTAGCAGCTATGAAAGGGGTTATGTTTCGTGGATAGTTTCCGATTTTTTGTTCTTTCAACGATTCTACAAAAGTAGAATCGGTTGTCAAATACTGAATAAGAATCGCCTTTTTTAAGCGAATTTAATTTATCCCCATTGGCATCATTAGTCAGATGATTTAACCGATTAGGGACCGTTATTTGTCTCTCAAATCAATTTCGTCACGGATTCACTTAATTAATTCTAAACATATTTAAACGTATTTAAACAAAATACAAATGGGCAAATTTATTAAACAACAACTGCCAATATTCGGTACAAAACTAAATTGAAAACAATATTGAATTTCCGTCCAAGTTTTCCACTGATTTCCTATTGTTTATGTCACTAACGATTTTAATTAAATCTGATATGGAATTTAAGTGGTTTTTTTTCCCCTTCCACCGACCGATCATTGTTCGTTGTTCTGATTTTAGGTGGCAAGTGGACACCTATATTACAAAAAGCTCGATTACTTCCCGTACGATTAGATATATGTAATTCAACATTACAACCATTAACGCAAAAAGCATTGGTACGTGGCCAAATTTGTGCTGCTGATAATACGAGTGATACATGCAAGGTGATAAAAATGCAACAAAATCTTAACTATCGATATAAGAGGGATGTGATTTTTAGGGTGATTCTGGTGGCCCATTACAAGTACAACGTCAAGGCAAGAATATTTATAGTATTGTTGGTATCACATCGTATGGTATTGGTTGTGGAAGTAGTAATCCATCTGTTTATACACGAGTGTACCATTATCTCGATTGGATTGAAGGTATTGTTTGGCCATAAATATTGTAATTGTGTGTGAGACTTAATAAATTTGATAAAAATCGAATTATTAATTAAATTGTCATCCAGTCTCCTTCCGCGATTATATTTATTATAAGGTTGTAAAAAATAACTGTTAAGAGAAGAGGAACGTATAGATAAACACCTGGAATGGAGGCAATCATTACCTTTAATAGCTTTCTATATGGTTATTTTATGTATAAGGGTGTCATTTTATGGGTCCTGGGAAACAACTCTGGAAACCGTAAAAGAATCACGCACTGTTCTATGTTTTATCTTTATTGTACGTTTGCTTGTTCTGAAGTTTTATAACGATCCCTATGATAATTCCACAAGAGCAATCGTACAAAACTTTAGAAATGTACATTCTTGAGCAATAATATCAAAAACAGCGGAATTACGTCTTTCACGCCGTCAGCTTGAATCATGTCTCTATGGTATCACAATAGCCATAACAGCCTGGCAAAAAAACTACATATTCTGTTTTCGTCCATCTTTTCAATAGGGATGAATTTGATTTTCTAAAGGGTTAAATCGACTTGTATTGGGGTGAATTTGGAAATGTTAAAGGTCTAGTTTAGGGCCGAGCCTTTGGAATGGTGTAATTTTACAATACAATGAAAAGTCAGCAACTGAACTAGCGACATCATTCTCACTTAGTGCATAACCAACAGTAGTTGTAAGTAAGTAGTTGTGTCCCCAGGGGTGGCTTCTATTAGGTCCAGCTCAGTATTGTCAACAAGAAAGAGATAGAGATTACACAGTAATCCTCTAACAGGAACTGATTATCAATAACATCTCCATAATTGTTAATTGTTGTCAGTTAAATTTAGGGGATTTTTAGCACTTGAAGAATTTATTTAGGGGCATTTTTAAGGGGCTACAGTTTCACTAAAATGGGCGTTAATTCATAATATAAGAAATATACACTTACCTTTGGATTTATTTTCTCTATTCTCCAACACTTGAAACCTACTGTAAATAGAAAATAGTAAAAACAACTTGTTACAGTAAATTTAATATTAAAAATCACCCTTTCGTTGACTAACTACTGCTTGACACCTCAGGGTTGCCTTTCAGCTGCCACTCGACACTTTCACTACACTACACTAACACTTGTATTCATATGAAATGTTAAAGAGAAAAGATAGAATTAATATTAATAAAGATAATAATTGAATGATGCAAATAATAGGAATAAAACAAAGGAAAAGTGACTCGTACTAAAATGTATTTATTATTATTTCTATGCTCGTAACGTAATAATATAACAAGGCATCTTGCATCTCTGTTTACAGTCTACATGTTACTGAACTAAAGAGACATGTGTCACTTGTAGTAACAGCAAAGACATTAGAATTGGAGCGAGTTATTGATAAATACAAAAAAAAAGGGTATACAGACATATTTATTTATTTATTTGATAACCATTGAAAAATCAAGACGACGAAATCAAGAGTCATAACATGGAATTAAAAGTTAGAAATGACATAAAGGATGAGGATAAGGCCCTTATAGACTTGGTAGCAAAAGATATAAACGGTGGTAAATTGCTATAGAAGAAACTAGAAGTTTTGTAGCATCTATTAGATAACTGGCGGACCCGGCAGACTTCGTTCCGCCCGTTCGTTGGTTTATATTCACAAAATTAACAATATTAATTCTATTAATTAAATGATAATCTGGCAAAATATCGAATTGTTTGAACAAAGAAAGTGAGATAAAGAATCTCTGTTAGTTGCGTTTTAAAATGAAACTGCTAAATTAACAAAACTTATTTCCAAAAGCGGCCAACGATGCGGACGGGTACCCGCTTGTTAAAACTTATTTCCCCAACCGCCTATATTCCAACATATTGAAACTTTAATGCCCGATTTAACCCCCTTAGGGGTTGAATTATCAAAAAGCCTTTCTTAGTGAGCATCTATAACACAAAAGGAATATATGTGCCCAATTTAAAGACGATTGGACGGATAGTTTCGGAGATATCGTGATGAGTCAGTGAATGGGAAATGGCTTATACGTAAAAGTATAGATATTCTTCATACTAATATAGTTGGGAGTCCACTGAAAACGGCGCCGGTGAAAGCGCCCCCGTGCCCCCTCCACCCCTCGGACCGGCACTGATGCAAAACGATACATCTTGGAGACATTTCGTCGAAATCCGCCAAAAGCCATTAAATGACTGAAAATTCTCATAAAATAATCGATACATTTCTAAGAAATTATGGTGAAATCCGTCAAAAAAACTGTTCAATGATCGAAAATTCGCATTAAAAACGATAAACGTCGAAGAGATTTTGCTCAAATCCGCCAAAAAAAAACATCAACTGATAGAAAATTCTTTTTGAAAAAACGATAAACACTGAAGAAATTTTATTAAAAAAAAACATCAAAAAAAATTGCTGAAGTCCACAGGAAAACCCTCTTTGGGTCGAAAATTCTCATGAAAAACGGTAAGCATTTAAGAAATTTTGTTCGAATAGTCCAAAAACTTCCAAGTGACGGGAAATCCTCATGAAAAACAAATTTCGAAGAAATTTTGTTGAAATCCCGCAAAAACCGTCAATGATGAAATATTCCTATGAAAAACAATAATTTTCAGGAATTGAGCATTGATTTTCATGAATTTAATTTTGACTCAACCCGTTTCTAAGTGCACCACTGATGATACCTAAAAGTTAGTACTAAAAAAAACTAATAAACAAAATTCGACCCCACTTCTCGAAAAGGTTCGCCGTCACTGCTCTACTACAGTGTTTCCCAAAGTGTGGTACGCGTACCCCCTGGGGTACGCGAAGAGTTTGAAGGCGTACATGTGGCTGCGGGCTTTTGCTGCGCCTGGTGCAACAAGCGACTTATTATTATTATTATTATTATTATTAAACTATATGCATTTTTTTGACGAGGGGTACACAGTGTTACGAAAGTTATAGAAGTGGTACACATAGGTCGAAAGTTTGGGAAACACTGCTCTACTATTATCGCAGGTGGCATACCTGTCTTCAATGATAGAGTAATGATTGGAAAAAGACGAAATATCAATTATTTAGCAATTATCTTTTTTTCAAAGAAAATTGAAGAAAATTCGAATGCTACTAACTAATCTGATGAAAATTTTGAGAGCATCGAGAAAATTCTAGTAATAAAATTCTTATAATTTGACGAAAACAATTGAAAGTTGGAGGTAAAATTACAGGAACAGCATCTAGTGTGCTAGAATTTTAGAAGACGCCATATTGGATTCTTCTACTATATAGGAGTACCAATTATCCCGAAATTTCCACAAATCCAGCTTTATTTCTATAGATTTTCATTAAAATTATCTCACATAAATAAAGCGAACAGTTTTGCATAGAAAACTTATTAATTATTCATATTTTATCAATCATCTAGTTAACAATTATTCGAGGAAATGAGGAAAAATTAAAGGAAAATGATAGGAAACACTTACCAATTAGGATTTTGGTCATTTTTTTTTAAAGAATAGGTCACAGGATCAATTTTTGGTAAAACAAACAAACACGTCCAACTTGCTCAAAAATTCAGAATCAAATGAACAGAAAATGGTGGGAGACAAACAAAACAAACAAGAATCGTCTCAGTGTTGCCAATCTGGTGCGTTTTCCCCTAAATATAAAAACATTTTAGAGCGTTTTTTTCAAATATTTCAAGTTATCTCCGTAATTATACAAAAATTTAAGCTAAATTTTAAGAATTTATCAACAAAACGGAGATAATGTGATAAAATAGTTGTAAAAAAATCAAACACCAATGATATAATTTGAAAATACCGCTCTTTTGACGATGGCCAACATAATGATAAAAAAATTACTAAACATTTAATCCAAGTTATTTTTTTCAAAAATAATGCTTATATAGGCATAAAAACAATTCTTTGATACAATTTGCGTTAATCCGTTAAAGAAAACACCAAAAAAAATGTATTCCAATAATATTGTAACAGAAAACGGTAAGTTTTCAACAATCAAAATAACATAACCTCCAATTTTTTTGTTAGGTTTATTTTGATTTATTGTCGAATTTCTGTACTGACGATTGAAATTGTTGATTTGAGGCGATACATTCATCCCAGCATCACAGCGTCCCGATGGTACGTGGCGGAAAGCGCGCCGCGTCAAAGAAGGTTATGTGCCCCAAGAAGAGGTGCCATTGTACGAGAGTAAGGGCAAACAATTCCTAAACCGTTCCGCCAAGCCGGAACCGGTGCGTCTGTCGACTGGTGAAACCGCCCAACGGCCCATACCCGGTCTTTTTATTATCGACAACAAAGACAAGAAGCCCCCGAAAAAGAGTAATAATAAAAGTATTTCGTCGGGTATATTTTGGATCTGTTGACCGAATTGATTCGTTTTTATTGTTCTAGAAATTGATGATGTTGTAAAACAGTTAGAAAATACGAAAATTAGCGAAAGACTCGATAAAAAAGTAGTACAACAATCGCCGCAAGAACAAGTGACGGATTTGGCGAAGAAATTGAAGAATTTGAAGAAGAAAGTACGCGAAATCGAGAATCTAGAAGACAAACTCAAGAATGGTGCAATAGCGAAACCGGAACCGGAACAATTGATGAAAATCCAACGAAAGAACGATGTCTTAATGCAAATACGTGAATTAGAAAAACAGTTGGATTAAAAAAAAAATGCAACGTTTCCGTATTACAACAATTTAATTCAGACTAAACACAATAAGTGGTACAATATTGTTGATAGTTCATGATAAACTGCCATAATTTCTGAATTTCGCCCCCCATTTGTATTTTTTTTCCGAATTTTCCAAAAAAAAAGAATTGTGTGCGACAGCAATTCAAAGTGTTTTATGATAATAAATTTTTACCATAATTCGCAGGTTTTGTGATTTGCCCGATTGCAGTGGAAAATCTGTGCGAAATCTTGATTGTTCCACAATGTCGTCTGGGCGCGTTCCGACATCATCGGATGATCGTCGTCGAAAATATCGATCTTGTCGCCGAAATCACACCACATCTGCGAAAACAATCGATTATATTTTCAAATGTTTATTTGGAATTGGAGTCTAGAGGTAGTTATGTAAAAACGGATACTCGGTATCGACTCGTCAGACAAAAAATTGTTAAACTGCGCGTTAGAAGTGAAACTTCTTAGGTTAGATATGAAGTTCTGTCGTTGCCTGAAAGCTCGATTTTTTCTCAGTTGTCTTTTTCTGCATTTCACTTATCTCAAAACAATATTCATAGATAATTTAACGCCATTAATTAATTTATAAATATGTACAAAAATCATACATAGCGGTAGGCCAAAAAATTTCAGAGGGCGTTGTACATCGATCAATAACACCAACTTTAGACCCTAGTGTTTATTTTACACAGTTGGCCGAACTGAGAGAGAGAGTAGAAGCGACACTATGGCAACGCCCCCCACTCTTCCCTCTCAGCTGCCTGTTAGAAGGGAAGGGTTCCCCTAACAGGGTCGCGCATTTTCGTTACGTTTCCGAACAAATTTACTGTCCTACAGCGCTTAAAGAAGTGTCACTTCAAAAAGACAGTCGTTTCCACAGCTTTTTGTTCAAAAACAGTTGAGCTAGTTTCTTGCAAAACAATAGAAGGTAGAGCCACGGAAACGCACTGAAAGAGTATTAAACAAACGTAATAATGGACTTTAAGGAGGGAGGATTACAGGAAAAATACCGTAATGATTTAGATTCCTGTTGAGGATACCGGAAAATTATTTCTAAGGAAGCCATCAGCAAAAAGGAAAATGGTCAAAAACCTCAGGATATAAGGCGTTTCCCAGAAAAATCCCATGTTTTAGACACAGATGGGATGCACCTGAGTTGACTTTCAGAAGACGCGAAATTTGACCAAAATCGGATCTGCACAGTTTTAGAGATTTACAAGAGTTTTTGGATCTTTTCCATTCGAATTTAGGCTTTAGCAAACTAAATTTACCCTTAATGGGTTAGTTTTAGATAAGGGGTCGCCCAAATTTTTTGCTTGTTTTTGCTTGACTTAAGTGTCGAAAAGGTGCCCGAAAAAATATTCTGTGGAAGTGACTAGACAAAAGGTGCAAACGTCAAGATAAAAGGCGCCGCCTGGAAGAACAATCTAAACAGAGATTTAATGCAAAAATGTAAGGTGTACTCCTTAACTTTTTTTTGCTCGAGTGTCTTCAACAATCTGAAATTACGCCAAAACTTTTTGTACGTTTTCAATTCAGATTTTTTCTTTAGCAAGTCAGGGGCGTCTAAAGTTTTTCCCTTTAACTCCTCAGAAAATACCTAAAAAATCTCAACAGTTCCGTACAAGCAAAGAAGTCCACAAAACAGGCTCCTTCAAAATATCTGGAAACCTTACCGCTCGTCGAAATAAAGTCGCGACTCACAAGCGGCTATTCCGTTCTTACACAACTGCCTCCACTTCAACAAATTACCTGTGCAAAACTCGTGAAGAATTCTTCCAGTTTTGTTGTTGTTTTTGTAATATTTCGATAAGCGTCCAGACTGAGTTTGATACCGATATGATCGGCAATTTCTTCATTATTCTCCTGATCAAAACATTTGATTTTCTGTTGATAATTGATAAGATCCTGTTTGGACCACCACACACGTACATTACCATTTTGATCAGCTTGCCGACCAATTGGATCAATGGCATGGGATAATTCGTGACCAATTAAACTGCCCAATGCACCATAATTTGCAATACTGAAATTTTTTTTGGGAATTACACTGTTTAGTGGAAAAGTTTTGTTCAAGTTGAATGACTTACAGTGGACGATTTGGAGCGTAAAAGGGTTCCACCAACAGTCCTAAAGGTACAACTGGAAGAGGAGAACGAAATGTGGCGTGAAAAAAGAACTTCAAGCAGCAAGAACAAAGCAAAATTCGAAGCGTTGAGATGTGTGAGACAAGTGTAATAAGAAGAGGTGGAGAAAGCGGGAAACGTTTAATAATAAGGAGGATAAAGAATAGAGACAGAAACGAAAACTAATACGTTCGGAAGAAATTTTGAAGAAGCTAAGAGGCACAGCTAAAGTCAGGTCAAAATATAGACGAATCGCAAGATCAAAAAACTGGTTACCAGAAAATATGCAGATAACTTTGAAGAAGTGGGATAGAAAAAGGGTGGAAAGAAGAAAAGTATCTGTCAAAGGAGGAACTGAGGCGATACAAAACTGAGGAACAAATGAAGAATGGAGACAAGAAGAGACCATAGAATGTTCCGTAGATTTTCTAAGAGGACACGGAAAAGATAAATGAAACGTTTCAAGTTTCCACTGCCTCTGTAGCTAATCGGGGTATAAAGTTTTATGACCTCTGCGATTAAAAGCAAGCGAGAGAAGTTACTGCTTTGTAAAGCAATGAAAGTTAGAGCAACGGCAAAATATCGAGTGAGTGGCTAAATTTTTGGCAAATAGCAAAAGATTGGGGGGACCTATCTCCACATGTTCTCAAAAGTTGGAAGCATTTCCTCTAGTTGCTAGTTGAGCAGAGACTGAGGTCCTAGGAAAGATAGGCGAGAAGCCTCTGTAGCTAATCCGGTAATAAGGTTTTATGACACCAGCAATTGAAAGCAAGCGAGAGGAGTCATTGCTTCGTAAAACAATGAAAGTTAGAGCTGCTACGGGAATATATCGAGGAGTGTACGCTTAGAAACAGAAAACACTCATTTGGACATTTAGTGAGGCTCCCAGAAGACGGATGGCCAAATTCTTAAGCAGGGCAAAAGATTGGACAGCATATATCCACAGGTCTGCAAACGATGGAGGCGTTTCCTCTAGGTCAGAATTGTGCGAATTGAGCAGAGAATAAGGTCTTGGCAAAGATAGGTGAGAAGCCTCTGTAGCTAATTCTGTAGGCATTACGACAACAGCGATTGAAGCAACCAGAAATGCAAGCAAGAGAAGCGACTGCTTCGTAAAACAATGAAAGTTAGAGCAACATATTGAGTTCATGTGTAGAAATTTAAAAAAAACCACTGACTTGGACATTTGGTGAGGATCCCAGTAGATGGGCGGGCAATTTTTTTATGAAAGACAGAAGATGGAGAGACCTATCCCCACAGACCTCCAAACGATCGAGGTGTTTCCTCTAGGTCAGAATTGTAGCTGTGCGAATTGAGCAAAAAATGATGCCCTGGCAAAGATCGTTGAGAAAGCTCTGTAGCTAAAACTGTAGGCTTTGTGACATCAGCGATTGAAGCAAGCAGAAATGCAAACGATAAGAGCTACAGCTTCGTAAAACAATGAAAGTTAGAGTAATGGTAAAATATCGAGTGAGCAGTACACGCTTAGAAACAAAAAACACTGACTTAGATATTTGGTGAGGATCCCAGAATATGGGTAGGCAAATTTTTTATGAAAGGCAGAAGATTGAGGGAACTATCTCCACAGACCTCCAAACGATGGAGGTGTGTAATCCGAATTGAGAGGAGAATGAGGACATGCCACAGATAGGCGAAAAGCTTCAGGAACTGCAGTGCAAAGACCTCGGCCTCTGTAGCTAATCGAGAAATAACGCATGAAGCTGCAACTTCACACTTCTACAGCACTATACTCACAAATTGAGTTCTGCAGAATGCTGTAAAAGGCGTTAACATCAAAAATTGTCGTCGGCCAACTGAAATCAACAAAAATTATCGTGTCGCCGCTGAAAATGATCAAAAAGAATACTCAATTTTATCGGTAGGCTTCGCTAATTTCTGGAAATTTCTTGTCGATTTCCACAATTTGCTTTCCAAAACATTCACGAAATAATTCGGAGTAATTTTTAGATCTTTATAAAAATCTTCCGTTGCCGAATTTATCCACTGCGGATATCCTAGATTCAATCGAATTTTCTCGATTTTCTCCACGATCAGACGACGTGTCTCATCACTCAACCATCGTTTGGCTTCAATTAAATTAATGAATTGTTTTTGAAGATTTCGGAACATTTCGTCGATCTGCTGTCGCCAATTCGGTTCCATATAGAATTCCTCGTAGAATCGTGCAATTCTATAATCGAAAATCTTGATCGTTCGTTCGGTACATTCGAAATCCCGTTGGAAATCTTCGGCGATACCCAAAACGGTTTTGTCGATCAAGAAATTCAAATTACGCAAATATTTCGTGGTATCTCTCGATAGATCTTTCACTAAATACCACATTAAATAATTCTGTATCAATCGATTCTTGTCCGTTTTATCCAAGTAATTCAACACGTTTTTGAAATAATTATAATTCCGTATCACGATTATATCGTTCTTCGTGACATTCGTTTGATGTTCGAATAGAATACTGTCGAACATTTTTTGCCAGTTATAGGGGAATTTCTTTTGGAATTTACGAAATAATAAACGTTCGATTCGCGGTTTCTCTTGTAATTTTGCTAAAGTCATTTCGAATTTAATTAAATCGCCCACTGATTGGTGTTTGATTCGTTGTTTTTTATAGATATGTTGGATTGTATTGAAGATCCATTCTTCATACGTACGTAATTCGGTTGGATATTTTGATGGTTTTATTAGAATCTCTTTCGGATAGATCAAATCACCCGGTTCAATCTAGAAATTGTCAAATCAATTGAAGCGGTGGGTTATAGAAATTTAGACCTATACATTTTTTTTGGCGTCATCGCGGAAGTTTGCGGTGCCAAAAGTTGAGAAAAACCGCTCAAGTGAGTTACTTAAGGGCCTGAGAAGGCGTCAAAAAGAACGCAAAGCTGTAATCTGATACGTGGATGTTCAAAGGACTGAGAATTTCATACTGAAACCCTTTAATAGGGAGTTATCGGGAAAACTTGGTGATATTGAAGGCGAACAGGATAGGATTTTCCTCTGTCTTTTTCTGCACTGTGAGAGCCTCTTATTTTTTCTTACTGTCCCCCTTAATGAATCAAATATTCGAAGAGGTCGGAAATACTGGTAGAGCACCCGATTTGATGCAAAATTACGCGGTCTTCCGGGTTCGAGTATTTTACTCTTCAGTTTATCTTCGGCAAGCCTTCGCTCTCAGATCCCATCTCAATTTTGCTCAGCCTCTTTTCTTTTATACCGTACACGTTTTTGATCACTGACTTTGGTGTCTTGCTGCACCTTATGGGACTTCAGTGAATAGGAAAAGACTGTTTGCAAGAGGATAAAGGAATTGGCGTGTTTGCTTTCTTTCCAGAATATTTTCGCAATCGAAACGTAATACATTCGAGCCTCTTTTGTTTACTTATTGTTAAAGGCTCAAATGATTTGCGCAGCAGAACCATAATACTTCCCACGCTCACCCCTCTTTCGGCAATGCAAAAAATATTTAGTTGAGCCTCTTACGACCCTGTAACTCTAATATTAATACGAAAAAATGCTTGCAATGAACCAAAACTTTTTGAGTGAGGGAATTATTCATCACTTCAGGCAAAATTTTCGCAGCTGCGATACTACTCTGTTTGCAAATTCCAAGAACCGCAAGACCGCAATTTTGTCCAAAAATCGTAAACTAGGTCGTGAAATGTTAGTGCCGGTCCGAGAGAGGGGTCACGGGGATAGTTGCCTCGGGTTCAGAACCATTTAAATATAAAGAATACTATTGAATAGATAGTGGAAAGGGCGCATGGAACCCTTATTTACCCCGGGCTCAATTTAGCCTCTGTCCAGCTCTGCTTAAGAACTGCATTTTTCTATATTTTTGCTTTTGAATAGTCATTGATCATCTTGAATTCTCCCGGAGCGTTCGGGTCTCTGCGTTTTTTTTTCTGATTACCCACAATTCAAGTATTTTTCTGTAATCTCTCATTTCGGCCACTTGACTTAAGTTTTGCAAATTTGTAGACCTGCTGGTCCTTACAAAGGATGTTTTCATTACAAAAATTGACATTTACAGGAGAAAATACGATTTTCTAAAGTAAAAACATCTACTTTGCTGCAGATTATCTTCAGAAGCGTTGGGATTTGCAATTTTAGGCGCAAAACATTATGGCATAATTGCTGCTGTTGCTTACAGAAAGAAAAAACTTAAGAATACCTAATTATAATAGTGACTTATAAAGAGGTCCAGGAAAACCCTTGGATGTTGTCTAGAAAAATCGGAAATACTCTTCATGTAGAGTGTTGGCTAAGAAAGCGTTCGATTTGGCAATTCTCAATAACGCGAGGAAAACCAGAGATGTTAGGTGCTTCAAAGGGCAACACGTTAATAAATCAAAGCAGTTGAAATGAAGTTCCTGAGGAGTAATAAAGGAGGCACAAGATAAGATTATATGAGGTAGGGATTTGGAATAGTCACGGAAGAAGCTAAAAAATTGTAAATCAAGAAATAGTACCGAACCTGGAACAGCCTTCGGTTGTGCACGTGCATAAGCTGAAGTTTGCCCATAATTAGTGCCCCTAGAAACCACCCTTCTGCAAACCAACTGAGAAGATAACTCTCAATAAAAGCCCAAAACTAAGAAATGGCTCAAAATTGGGATGCCTTGTTTGTGATAATTACTCCAATGGAAGTGTGCCCGGGAGTATCAGTTGTAAAGTGTAATACTATAATGTTTACGATAAGACTGTGTAATAATCACGTTCCAACGAATCAAAATATATAAACAATTAATATAGTGGAATTTATTTAAAAATACTACAAAACCATAAAACTATTGCCGATTCATTTCTACACATTGAAAGAACCTATATAGGGATTTCGCCCAACCCCTCTGGTTTCTTTCTCTTTTTTTCACATTACAATGTTGAGATGGTGAGATTGTCAACTTTACCAGTTGTCACACCCTTTGCGAAATAGATACAGCCCATGCCAGAGGTCCCAAACAATGAAAGTAAACATTTTTCAAAAAAATACTACTTTCATTCTTTGAAATCTTCTGTAATACGAGATTTCTACTAAGTTCCAAGAAGGTAGTCAAAAAAGAAATGAGTTTGAGAACCATTGGTTTGCCTTTAAAAGTATCCCACTTGCGACCCAACCACGTGGATTGTGTTCTCTCACTTTAATCATAAGACTCTATTGAACAGAAGAAGAAGCATAACACAAAACGTGTATTTGGAATGAATTTTATGAGGGAGCAGTTACGTCTCTCTTGCACTTTATGGCATTGTAGTATTTTTAAATAAATTCCACTATATAATATAATTTCAATTAGCCTGCTGTAGTATTTAGCTGGAGGCCAATGGTTCTCCCACTTTTAGGCCACACCTCACTGCATATTATTGGTGAATCACTTTAATCTCAGCATAATCCCCCGTCCCCCAGTTTACGTAACCCCCTCGAAAACATACCATAGTCGATTCAAATTTAAGTTGTAAGATGTTTTTTTCAGGTAGAGATCGTTTCATGTAACTTTAACCGTTTGAAGGCGTGGTTGTGTTGGAGATAAAAGCGAGAAAGATGGCTGATCTTGAAGATTTGAAACGAACTATAGCACCGTCAAAATTAAAGGGTCAAAGCCCTTAGAACAGACTCCTAAAGCACAGCCCCGTAAAGAAGCACCAACACTTTACGGACAATGTCTTACAATTAGAAAGAAAAAAGACACCACGCAGAGCCGGGCCGAAGCGAAATTGCGTCCGGACACACAAGACTTTCTAGCGCCCCTGACGCCATCTATTAAATGATATTCTTGATTCTTAAATAGTTCGGCGCCCCACTGAAATGTCCGTTTTTGCTCAAGCAAACAGAGACGGAATGTCTTCTCTTCGCGTCAAAAATGGAGACTGAAGCGCCCCCACCCGATCCAAACCCTATAAAAGCCTCCCAAAAGCTGTACAGGTCTAAAATTTCATCATTTTTAATAATTACGTATAAAACATTTTGTGTTGTATTCTTATAATCGATATCAACGTGAAATTTCAAAATAGGCGCAACATCAACAATTCGATTCAATTTAATCACCGTCACCAACCAATCACTATTATTATTGTTGTAATGATTGATTAAAGGCCAACCACCGAAATCTTTAATAACACGTTTCAAATTCTCCAAATTCACATTTTCGTACTTATCCGAATCTAAACACGACTTATAGAACATTTGAACTTTTCCCAAATTTCTAATCGGCACATCGAGGATTTTTTGTATTTTTTTATTGATCTCATTACTTGCTTGTATCCAACGATTCCACACAGGTTCATGTTGGAGTTTTCTGGTTGTTTTCCACCAATCACGACAGGATAATTTGTAGAAATCCCGACACGGATCCGGATTTATTACAAAATCTTCAAATTAACGCTACAATAACAATCGAATTTTCTATCACAAACTACTTACGCTGGTCGAAAATAAAAGGGATTTGTGTAGCAGTGAATTGTTGGAAATTGATAAAAATTACAAGAATTTTAAAAAAATTCATGTTTGTTAATTTGAACAAATACAATACAACTGACAGTTTATTAACCTTCTGCTAGAACTGGATAGAATATTATCGAAACGGATAAAGTGGGCGCTACTTGATAAAATCACTGCCAACGACTCTTCTTTCGAGTCGAACCACTCGGCGGCGGTGGCGGCTGGTTCGACGGTATCGACTCGGAACTAGCAGTAAACTGGCTCATATATTGCGATTTAAACGCAGCCTTCATTGCTGCCAAACGATCCGTAACAGGACCACCTTTTGCCGTCGATGGTGATGATGATGATGATTGAAAACCCATCGAAGTACCACTAGAATTGCTACTATTACTGCGCACCTTCTCTTTAAAACCCAAACCAACACCACCCACATTCGAACTGGTACCATCCTTCTTTTTATAGCGCTGTTTCCGGTACCAACTGCTCTGTAAGGCTAGATCGAGTATCTCTTGGGGTACGTCTTGATGGGCGGCTTCTAAATTCTTCACAATATGCCCCACGAATTCTTTATCTTTTGGTGTGACTAAAGTGTAAGCGGTACCTTGTTGGCCCGCCCGACCAGTACGTCCAATTCGATGTGTATGCGTATCAATATCACGAGCTAAATCGAAATTAATTACGGTACGTATATGGGGTATGTCTAGACCACGTGCTGCCACATCTGTAGCCACCAATAGTGGACAATCTTTCTTTTTAAAAGCCGTAATCACTTTATTCCGTTCAGCTTGTTCCATATCACCGTGCAACAATAAACATTCGAATTCTTTTATTTTTAAATCATTCGATAATTGTTCTGCATCCAATTTCTTTGTAACAAACACTAGAATCGAACCGGTTGATAATAATTCGATTAAATTCTTAAACAACCAATCCCGTTTCAATTGTTGATTCTCCAGCAATAACACTTTTTGTTGAACATCTTCATTGGCTTGTCCGGTAACACCTTGCGAGATCCGTATCGGATCTTTTAACGCATCCTTTGCTAATTTCTCGATTTTCTTACGAAACGTTGCACTAAACAACAAAGTTTGTCGATCAGGTCGCACGTGATTACAAACCGAACGTACTTGTGGCTCAAAACCCAACTCAAACATACGATCCGCCTCGTCTAATACCAAAAAAGTACAACGTTGTAGATTCGTTGAACCGCATTTGATATGATCGATAATACGTCCGGGTGTTGCAACGATAATATCGGCGCCTTCTTTCAACGCCAAACTCTGTTCCCATTTCGAACCGCCACCATAAGCACAAACCACACGTAAATCGTAGACACGTGCAAACTTTTTCGCTTCATTATAGATTTGTATTGCTAATTCACGTGTTGGTGCCAAAATTAAACCGACCGGGCCTTCACCTTCTTCCACCGATCGTTGTACGGAGACGTGTTTCAATAGCGGCCACAAGAAAGCGGCCGTTTTACCGCTACCAGTTTGGGCGATACCCAAAACATCGCGGCCTAATAGCGCGCACGGTACAGCTTGCGCTTGTATCGGTGTCGGTGTTGTGTATTCGGCTTTAATTATCGCTTTTAATAGTTTATCGTCGAAATTGAAATGAGCAAATGATGAAACCGGTTTCGGTGCATTATTACCGGTCACATAAATATCATAAGTCTTCCGCAACTCCATCACTTGTTTATTTGTTAGATTTTTAATTTCATCGTGTTCTCTATAGAAATTCTTCTCGAACGGTTCGTAAGTGATGGTCGAATGATCGATCGGTGGTAGTGGATCGATGATTTTCTTCTTATCTGGCGCAATCGGATTCCCATCTTCATCGTACTCGATATCGAGATTGTCCTCTTCTTGTACAACACCGGCATTCGGATTTTCTTCCATATATCGATAGTAGCTCTCCTCCACGTCCTCCTCTTCTAAATCGTCACGATAACCGCCCGGTTTTTGGGCCGTTTCGGTCGTTTTCTGTTGTTCGGTCTGCATCTGTCGCTCGATACCCGCCATATACGCGTCCAACGGATCATCATCGTCGTCGTCATTGTTGCGCGATTGTTCTTTGATGCTGGTCGGGCTGCCCGGTGCCGGGATGTACGCTAAATCCGGCACCGTTTCTTCGTCATCATCATCGAAATATCTAGCGAATCAAATAATTACTATCCTAGTTTTAGGGGATTCAATCACGACTTACTCGTCTTCGGTGGCTGCCCGTTTTCGGCTACCACCCCACGCCGCGGAGAGTGCGTTTTGACTGATCGCATTCATGGTCGAGTAGCCCTGTTTACTGATACCACTCTGCGGCGGCGGTACTGCATTGTGGCGTTTGTTATTCATTTGAAAACCGCTATAATTGAAACCACTCATATTCTAGGTTATGTTGCCAAACACTACAAAATATCCTCTACAATCACACAATTTGTTAGTAGTTTTGTTTTAACGCGGAAATCGATGAAAATTCTACGGAAGTTTCCAATATTTCCGAATATTTTCGCTAATTTCGCTCATAATTAAAACAATCGACACTGACAGATGTCAACAATTACCAACTATAAATAAACAGTAGTGCCACAATTACAACAAAAATTTACCAAAATTACAAATTTAACAGCCATTTTTTAAAAATAATAATTACAAAAAATAATTCAAATTATTTTCGAGTATAATTGAGAAACAATTGATATTTTTGACAGACATCAACAATTACGAGTTCAGTGCTACCACTACAATACGCGAAAAATTACTAGAAAATGTGATGATTCACCGGTGATTTATTGTAATAGTTTGGTAGTTTTGTTAGTTTTTTTTGGTTGTTTTTTTTTTAATAGTTTTTCATAAAGAAATCCGATTTACAACGATTTAAATGTATTAATTTTTCTGGTTATTATCGAAAAACGTAAAGGTAAATAATCTAGTTGCTTGATTTGTGACAAAAAATTGTTTGACAGACAGGCCAAAAAAAACGCCGCCTCTGTTTTGACAGTTGATTTACCATTTAGGTTATAATTTTCAGTTATTTTTTTTTATTATCGTTTTTTTATCCCGTTAATTAGCTCTAATTAGTTATTTGGATTATTAATTATTGACAATTAAACTGTATTTGTGGTTGTGAAGGTGAACTAGTTTCAATGTTTGCATTTTATTAGTGATTCATCGATAGGTGTTGTTAATTGTTCTTCTATTTGTTTATTTAGATTTATTGTCGCCGATCGTTTACCAAATTGAGTAAATACGAAAAAAATGCCAACACAACTAGCTAATGATAACAATACGAATGAGATACGAGCAAAGATCGCTTATAATGGTGAAGTTCTGATCACTTATATCAATCCGAATATAACGTTTGATGAATTGCTGCAAGAGATCATTATAATTTGTCGATTTGGGCCAAATCAATTGTTCACAATGAAATGGATAGACGAGGAAGGTGATCCGTGCATTATTTCCACACAAATCGAATTAGATGAGGCGTTACGTCTGTACGAGATCAATAGAGAGAATGAGATCACCATACACGGTAAGTTGCAGTTTATTTCGTAATAATTTTGTTGATTTATTTGAATTTTTTTTGTTAAATTTGGGAATTAACAAATTTGGGGAATTTGGAATTTTGCAAAATTTAAGTTGGTATTGGAATAGCGCCAAATTCAAATCGACACATTTAAATTCTTACATAAACCTGATAATTACCAATTATAATTGTTTAAGCGCATAAATATTCTTTATGTTTCCATTATTTTCGAAATTTTGAAAAAATTTTTACAGATTTTTATAAATTGTGTAGGTTTTAGGGAATTCTGCGCAGTTGGTACAAAATTGGCGCCCAATTTAAATTACAACGTAATCTTGACTTTTGGTTTTCAATTGTCGTTTTGTTGTAAATATTTTCTTTATAATTTATTTCGCAAATGTTCTTAAACTTTGGAAAATTCGCTGGAATGTCGTAAATATGGTTCTTTAGGGAATTTTGTAATGTTGGTAGGAAACAAGCGCCTAATTCAAATTACAACCTCAATTCTCAACATAATCACGGTTTTATTGAATTGTTATAGTTCCGCAATTTTCTAAAAATTATAAAATTTTGTCAAATTATTAATTGAAAAATTTTTAGGGTTTTTTTTGTACTATTGGTACGAAATTAGCGCCAAATTCAAATCTACAATGTTAATATTAGGGAATTTTGTAATGTTGGTAGGAAACAAGCGCCTAATTCAAATTACAACCTCAATTCTCAACATAATCACGGTTTTATCGAATTGTTACTTATATTTCCGCAATTTTCCAAAAATTATAAAATTTGTCAAAATTTTGTCAAATTTTTAATTA
The DNA here is from genome assembly GCA_021725515.1 of Epicauta chinensis. Taxonomy (NCBI): domain Eukaryota; kingdom Metazoa; phylum Arthropoda; class Insecta; order Coleoptera; family Meloidae; genus Epicauta; species Epicauta chinensis. Next base: position 564,081 of record JAEDXX010000061.1, read on the forward strand.
TTTCCGCAATTTTCCAAAAATTATAAATTTTGTCAAATGTTTAATGGAAAGTTTAGGGTTTTTTTGGTACTATTGGTACGAAATTAGCGCCAAATTCAAATTATAACATTAAATTTCACGACAATCTTGATATTTAGTTTACAATTATACTCTTTTTTTTTCGTATTTCCGGAATTTTCTGACATTTTAAGAAAATTAAGGGAATTCCGAAAAATCTATTAATAGAGATATTAGGGAATTTTGTAACGTTGGTAGGAAACAAGCGCCAAATTCAAATCTACAACGCAATCTTGAGATTTGGTTTTCAATTTTCGTTTTGTTGTAAATATTTTCTTTATATTTTATTTCGCAAATGTTCTTAAATTTTGAAAAATTCGCTGGAAATATGGTTGTTTAGGGAATTTTTTAATGTTGGTAGGAAACAAGCGCCTAATTCAAATTGCAACCTCAATTTTCAACATAATCACGGTTTTATTGAATTGTTATAGTTCCGCAATTTTCTAAAAATTATAAAATTTTGTCAAATTATTAATTGAAAAATTTTTAGGGTTTTTTTTGTACTATTGGTACGAAATTAGCGCCAAATTCAAATCTACAATGTTACGTTTCACGACAATCTTGATATTTGGTTGATAATTATCCTCTTATTAAACGATTTTTTTTGTATTTCCGGAATTTTCTAAAATTTTGAAAAAATTAGGGGCATTCCGAAAAATCTATAAATAGAGTTATTAGGGAATTTTGTAATGTTGGTAGGAAATAAGCGCCTAATTCAAATCGCAACCTCAATTTTCAACATAGCTGATTATCTACAATCGCTGTTTTATCGAATTGTTACTTTTATTTCCGCAATTTTCCAAAAATTATAAAATTTGGCAAAATTTTGTCAAAGTTTTTAGGGTTTTTTGGTACTATTGGTACGAAATTAGCGCCAAATTCAAATTATAACATTAAATTTCACGATAATCTTGATATTTGGTTTACATTTATACTCTTTTTTTCGTATTTCCGGAATTTACTGACATTTTAAAAAAATTAAGGGAATTTTGTAACGTTGGTAGGAAACAAGCGCCAAATTTAAATTGCAACATCAATTTTCAACACAGCCGATTATCTACAATCACGATTTTATCAAATTGTTGTTTATTTTTCCGCAATTTTCCAAAATTTGATGTTTTTCCGGCAGAATTTTTATTTTTACAGTTGGTACGGAATTAGCGCCAAATTCAACTCTGCAAAGTGGCTAAATTATTTACAGTAATCGTTTAATTGTCTAAATAATCTTTATACTTTTCTTTTCTAAAATTTTCACAATTTTTGCGAGAATTGATAGAATTTTTTGGTTGGTAAAAAATAAAGCGCCAAATTCAAATCTATGCGGTTAAATTTCGCTATAATCTTTTTAATTATGTACTTAGAAATGCTCTTCGTATTTTCCAAAATTTTCCAAAATTTGGGAAAATCTTTATTTGGGGAATTTCGTACGGTTGGTAGAAAACTACCGCCAAATTCAAATCTATAACTGTAAATTTAGCAGACTTTTTCTAATAATCTGTTCATTGCAAGTAATGTTGATAATTCCGATATCCTGTAATTTTTCTTAATAAAATTTGTAGGGAATTTCGTGGGTTGGTACAAAATCGGCGCCAAATTCACATTCACGCCTGTACAAATATTGATTATAATTATCGAAAATTTGTGTATTTCCTAATTTTCATGGCTAGAAAATTCGAAAATTTTCCACAACCCACGATATCGATTCATCCGATTTTCCACTACCTCTCCCATAGATTGGAGTGTTCTTTTTTCTGTGTTTGTACTAGTATTATATAATCGGCTAGTGGGTGGTGGTTGTTTAGGATGGCGCCACCTGATTGTGGGGGTATATCCTCGCCCTAATACAAGCGCCATTAGAAAACACCCCTGTTATCAGCAGCGTCGTCGGCGTCATCGTCGTCGCTGCTGTTGTCCACCTCCTCGTCGACGTCGTGACGCCGTCGCTGTACTATACCACAATTCCAACATTCCCCTGTCAACTCTTTCAAGTCCTAGACGCTTTATATATATAAGCACCTTAATCCTGTTATTTTTTTTTAATTTTTAATCATTAAATGAAATTAGAACAATTTTTATTAATTAATCCAATAATTATAGAAATTAATCAATTAATTAAGTAGATAATCGTAATTATAAGAATTGATAAAGATACAACAAATTAATTGTGTAAAAGTTCCAAGTGAAAAACCTGTGATAAAGAGTTTTGAAATCGTTTTAGCAATTTTTGTAATCTTTTAAAATAAGTGCATCTTTCTGCTCACTGGAATTGTTGATAACCCCAAGATTTGCACAGATTTCTCCTTTAATTACAAGGTAAGTTAATTATTATTGCTATTATTATTATTAAAATAGAGAAAAAACAATAATGGTTGTTATCAATTTATTAACTGATAAATCTTATTGCAACCCCCTGATTTTTGAGAGGGTATAAATGTGAAGAGTTTGCGCGTATAATCGAATGTTAATATAGAAAAAAAAATGGAGAAAAACCATAAATCATCCATTTTAATCGTTAACAATCAAGCAAATCTAAACAAATTCACAATTATTTTGTTGAATTTGTTTATTGCCACCCCTCTCGCTCTCAATTATCCGTTTGGTTCTATTCTGTTGGCAATCCTTGAAGGGTGGTGCTTGGATTTTTTTTATGCCTTCTCACTATTGTGTACCAAAATCAACCAAAAATGATGTTATTTATAAAATTAGCTTGGAATGAACGTTTTTTGATCATACAACATTAAATGGCTTGGGGTTATTGGAGTGCTACCACTGTATCCGATAGGGGCCGTAGTCCTCGTCGGAATCAAAATGGCGCTACATCTGCATCAACATCATCACATCATTATCATCATCATCAGCAACAACAACAGCAACAGCAACCGCAGCAGCAACAACAGCAGCAACAACAATCCCAAATAGAAGATCGTCCATCTGTTTCGCAAACTTATCAATCAACGATTAATACAAATCTAAATAATAATGCAACAAATGAGTTTGATGATTTAGCACAATTTACACGTCGACCATCATTAGATTTAAATTTAATTGGTCCACAAGGTGCATTAGCTGGTATTTTATGTACGGCACATAGTAGTAGCAAACAAATTGGTAATGGTAGTGGTGGTACATTATCAGCTGGTAATACATTAACGAGAATTGGTAGTAAACATACGGCTGTTGAATATGCTGTACCACACCATTTATACCATCAGTATCATAGTAGTAATAGTATTGGGGGTGGTGGTGGTGGTGGTGTTGGTAGTGTTGGTAATGGGAATGGTGGCGGTGGTAGTATCAGTACAACGACGACTTATATCGAATATCATCATAAACAGTTGTCGTTCTCTGATGATGATTCTAGCTCAGAACCAGGATACGCTACAGGTTTGATTATTATTATTATTATTATTATTATTATTATTTAGTGTAATAAATTGGATTGTCACCGCAGTACTACTGCAATAGTTGAATTTATATTATCATTAATCAAAAACAGAGTTTTAATTACAAATAAACTTTGAAAGTTTCTTATTTTATTGTTATTAAAGTTGACAACAAAACTTTTAGATTAAATTGATTATTTGTTGGAATCATTAGGGGATTGATGGTGGAAAATATCGGATAATTTACTTTATAAATTGTTTAAATCAAAGGAAAATCTTTTAATTACAAAATCTATAATCTTCAATAAATACTCTTCTTTGTCTTTTATCCGATTGTTTCGTCTCTTTATTCCGGTTATAGCGATTGTCATTATGGTTTTGATAAAATTAAGTGTGCCTTCTAAATATGCAATGAAAGGGGTTCTTTTTTTTCTGGTAAATTCTACGTTGAGGTGTGTTCATAATAATATATTGTGCCACTCCTTGCTTTTAAAACTTTTGCAATTGCTTTATAATGGGTTATGTTGTTGGGGAAGTTTTTTTTTATTGAAGCAAAAACTAGTCTTTTATAGCGGACGCAATGACTTAAAAGACTGAAGTCGACCACAATACATTATTAAAAGTCATAATGTCTAATATATTTTTCAAATTTGTTCTGTTTATTGTATCATCAAATGTAGTAGGTACTTTTACATTTGCAGTCTCTAGAGAGACGTCTGGTTATTTCTAATTTGGAAAATATTGTTGCCATAGCGATAGTGTTCTAATTTTATTTTCATGACTTCATTCCCTTAAGTCATTACGTAGGCTATATTTTAGTATCTTTTCTGTTGGTCTCTAATAGCACACTTCAAGCCTAAGAAATTAATGCTAAGAGGACTGCCAAATTTTTTAACACCATACTAGCGGGTAAATTTAGTAACTTGCTTAAGTCACATGTTTTAGCTACTGTCGCCATGTAAATGGGGCACAGAAGAACGAGAGCAAAAATTCCTAATTTTCTATTCTATGCTGGTGGCCACTGTTTAGCACTATTCTTCTAAGAGTTTCGATTCCACTTGGATTTAAGCTTCAAATTTACAAACACTTTTGCCAAAGACCTGGAAAAAGTGTAAATTTTTGATAATTTCCCTCGATTCCTTCACCTTGTAAATATTGAAAATCTTCACAAAGCATTCGACTGTGCTTTAACTTAACCGCTTCAGATTATTAAGCATTATTAAAGTTCCTTTGATAATAAAGCTTTCTGGGTGAAGGTTTTTTAATTCTGAGCAATAAAATAGGCAGTGCAGGAGCTTACGGTAAACTTGTAGAACCTTTTACAAATTTAAGGATGTACTTTGATTGGCTGTTATACGGGTGTAACTATCTGGAAATCCATTTTTCTCTCTTTTGCCAAAGATCTGGCGATCTCTGTCTCAGCCTTTTTATATTATGCCTGTCCAAAACGACCAAATGATGAGTAACGCATTGTTTTGATCAGTCTAGAGACCGCATGCGTGCATTTTTTGGTTTGATTGCCATCCAAGGTATGATATCATTGCCTTTCCTCAACAAGGTGTTTGAATTGAAGCTAATTATTGAAATGACTTTAGCGGGACAAGTTTTTCGCTACAGATTCCGAGATTTGGACTTGTTGTCTTTCCATTAGAGAGCGTTTCATGTAATTTTAATCGTCAAAAGGGATGTGATTATAAACTTGAAAGAGACGTAAAATACAGAACGCCCGCAACTCCTGCAGATTTACCATGAAACGAAGCATCCGATCGTGACTGTTTGGTGCTTGTATGCCTTATCAAATAGTTTTGTAGTATAGTTCCTTGCCCTAGAATAACGAATGGGATTCGTGGTCGCAAATTCGAGCCAAAAACAGTAAGCATAACCCTAACTGGTAGTCGTTCAGACTAAACGTAAACAAAACGAGCTTGGCTCGTCATACTTCATTTGGGACATAAACAATACGAGTCCAACTCGTCGTTTTTCTCGAGCTTTATTGATTACCGACAAAAACGTTGAGGACAGGTTTTCAGTCCTAAATTATGCAATAAGATATTGTGCAACTAGTGGGGGAAGTTATCAATTGCACACGAAAGCAGAGCAATTGACAACCTGCACCACAGAAAGAAAATCAAAATTAAAATTTCCAAAAAAAAAACACAAATGTCACTCCTAGAAAGGTTTCCATCGTCATCATAAACACGAGCCGTGCTGTAAAAATTTTTCCGCACGCACATGTGGCGGAAAGTTTGAACTTTCGCCGCTAGTGTAGTAAAAAAATAATGATTTCTTGACCGGTTCAATTTTTCTAATGTTGCGTCGCGTGCATAATTTATCAATTGTGAGAATAGTATGTATGTGTGCAGCCTTGTGGAGTGATTTGGCTGGTGATTAACTGCCGTCACCGCCCTCCTATTACATTTCTGATATAAATTTCGATTCTTCCATTTCGGTAAATCTATTTATCAGAAAAATAAATTTTACACCTTATCACTATTGTGTGTGTGTGTGTTCAAATGAGGAAAACTAAATAGAGCGTTGATGTGTGAAACATACTTACTCAACTAGATAGACAAATAAACAGATTAAGAAACATCTAACATCTTCCTTTTACAAATAATCAACTGATAGTAATCCAAAGTGTTAAACAAAGACAAAAACATTATTTTGGATGTATAAATATCCAATTGCAACGAGTCTTTGATTTTAATATACAGTGATGGCAAACGAAAAAAGCACATAGGTGATTATTATTATATGTATTTCGTCCCGCCCGTTTGTTGGTTTATATTCACAAAATTAACAATGTTAATTCTATTAATTAAATGATAATCTAGCAAAATATCGGAATGTTTGAACAAATTATTGTTTAATTGTAAAACGTCAAAGAAATTGTGGTTAGAATCTCTATTATTTACATTTTAAAATGAAACTGCTAAATTATCAAAATTCATTTCCAAAAGCTGCCAGCGATGCGGACGGCTACCTGCTTGTCAAAACTTATTTCCACAACCGCCTATATTCCAACGTATTGAAATTTTAATACTCCATTTAATCCCCTTAGGGGTTGAATTTACAAAAATCCTTTCTTAGTGAGCGTCTAGATCACGAAAGGAATATATGTGCCTAATTTAGAGTCTATCGGATAGATAGCTTCGGAGATATCGTGATGAGTGAGTGGGAAATGGCTTATATAAGTATAGATAATAGTTTCCTGCTGTGTCTATTTGTTTTGCCTTCCCTGTTTTGGTAAATAACGGAATACAAAATCTGAATTTGCTCATTTATCTGCTCAGGAATTACTACATACGTACAAATCTTACTTATAATCGGCTTAACTGATAAAACATCTGTTTAAGCTGGTATAATCGTTGATTTGTGGTTTTGTTAACACAAATAAGATTGTCGACTTATGAAATTTACAAGGGAAAGATGTGGGTTGAAGTTGGCAGAGTATCTAAAATTTTAGAATACACGACGTTTTGTACACAACTTAGGCGTTTTTCTTGTGATAACACTTGTTTGAAACAATTTTTTTTGGTGTAAAATACGACCTCAAGATCCGTTCTTATTGTGTTTTGGTTGTCGACAACATCCCGTTACGCACAAAATAAATAATCTACGAAAAGTAGACACGAAAATATCGTGAGTTAATTACCATTATGCTAACTTTTTGAATATGTGTAGTCCTGTGGATTGAAACGTTAGCGCATTCAAAAAAAAGCTGTTGTATTGAATAAATAAATTCTCCACATCTCACTGGAAGCTTTTATATCGGTTTTAGTATCACGGTTGTATTTATGAAAATGTAAATTTCCATATAGATCATAAAATTTGTTGAATAAATGATTTAGGGTGGAATTGTTGCGCAATATGTGTGTGTTTTTTTTTTCATCAAATTTTTGATTTATCGTTTATCAATACTGGATGTGTTATAATGTGCCATTTCCAAATCTGCATCTTATAAATTAATGGAAATAATATTTCATTCTTATTTATTTATTTATTTATTTATTTATTTATTTATTTATAATCATTCTGTTATTACAATTGTTCGCTTCCTATTTACACCAAGTACGTGTGTGAACTCCTAAACTGTTTTTATTGCTTTATCGACGAATTATACTCAAAATTTGGTTATTTGAATAATAAATTTATGAAGCATTTAGATAGGCAGTGCAAAAATTACGTCCATTATAGTGCGTCTCATGATAAATCTTTGGAGTTGTTGGTTGACAAACGTCTATCTTTTCATATTGATCACCTATCTTCGTTTCTTTTTTTCATCTTCAACTATCCACTAAACACTAAATTACATGAAACAGGACAGTTTATTTTATACTAAAGGATCGTACACACTAATGCGAAAAATCCAGCTGCATACGCATGTCTACTCACATCAATGCGTTGACAGCAACGCAAACAAATTTGCGTTAATTGGCATTTAAGTATTAAGAATGTTTTTAAACTTCATTTTCACCTAATTTTTTCAATAATTTTCATAATGTACCTGGTGCAAGTCATATACAGTAGAATTATTTATGATAATTTGTGTTATTTCCTGTTTTTGACATTATCAAACGGTGTGGCGACGATGAAAAGGCTGTTGAATCGCGCTGCTCCGGTGTGAACAACTTCATTGATACGATTTTTTCGCTGCAGAATTTCAGTTGCCGCAGTGAATTTTTCGCGTTGGTGTGTGGCATCCTTAATTGTGAACAAATTAGCAGGTTATAATTTCATGCATTTTTGTATTTCTTATAGTGAGATATTTGGCTAAGTACACCATCATTACTGTGAAATTTTTTAATACAAACTGTATTATTATTCTAAGAATTTCTAGAATTCAGTGCATTGGATAGCGACTGATCGCCTGAATTTTTTTAGGAACGAATAGTATTGATTAGTAGCTATGGGTAGGGAATGTCATGAATTTTTTAAAACAAACCTACAATTAAATTTTTAATAATATTTACTGAAACGGAACGTACATTACTATTGCGATTATTATGTTTTTCAATAAATTTTGTAGTTCTATATGAGTAATTCCCTTACATTTCGAATAATTTCTCGGGAGGCGTCAATCGATTTTGCTTAAACTTTAGAATATTGAAGTACCTTATAAAAGATCCCCACATACCAAATTTCAGACCTCTATGTGCCATAGATTACGAGAAATTAATTTTTGAATATCCGAAAATCACCACTTTTAACCTGTTTTTCAAAATTCGGTCCTTAAAAACTCAAAGCTTGAATACGAATTATTTGTATCATGTTTTGTTCACTATATCTTCTAGTATGTATAAAAAAATATTTTAGACCTCTCCATCATTTGGCCTTTGTTTTATAACGTGCTTGAATAAAATAAAAAATTCGATAAAATGACGATTTTCAAATACCTACCAATAATTCAATTTTCAATCAATTTGCTTTTGCGATAGCTCATTTTTTTCGTTGAAGAATGCTCTTTAAGTGAGTGACTCAGAAAAATTTATTTACGATGTAGTTCCGGTGATATTCCATATCAAAGTTGGTAAGTTTTGAAAAATTTGCGAACTTTGACCCTCTAGTACTAATTTCTACCATCTTCAAATTGCACAAAAATTTCAGAGAACGTAGTGTTCTGTGTCTAGAACAATCCCTCAAAGGGATTTTACTGACCCGACCTTCTGTGATTCTCTACAATTTTTTAAACATTGGTAAATTCAATCAAAATTTGGATCCTTCAATTCAATACTGAAGCTGCTTATTTTATCTCACATTGTTTATTTTGCTTTTAATTTTGATAATACAGTATTACAATAACATGAACATAACGTAGAATACTTAAAAATATGTTTTAAAAATAATTTTTATTTTTTACCTGATATCAATATGTAGTGTCCATGTTTATTAACTACATAACCTCAAATTTTATGCTTTTTAATTAAATAGGTGGTAAAAAATAAAAATTATATCACCTAGAGGGCTGAAATTTGGTATGTGGGGATAAGGTACTTCAATGTTATAAAGTTTCAGCAAAATCGATTGACCCCTCTCGAGAAATCTCATTCGAAATGTAATGGAATTACTCATATGAAAAAGACAATTTTTTGGTTTCAAATACGTTTTATTGTTCAGGATACTTTACCAAGTCTTGCATATTATACATTTGTCCCAGTACTCGTCTAATTTAGATAGATTCCATCTGTAAAGTGAGAATCTAGAAGAGTATCAAAATACGCTCCCATGACTTCTATTGCTTCTTCATTCGATAAAAATCGTTTTCTACGCATGAAATTCTTAAAACATGAGAACAGCAAGAAGTCAAAGGATGCTATATCTGGCGAACAAAGTTGATCTTGGAACACTTCGTTGATTTTCGCAATGTTTTTCTTCTCTAAACCCCATCTTTTCTCAGGTATTTTCACATCCAGCTGGTCCAAAAAATTACAAGAATAATCTGCGTTTATTGTTTTACCAGTTTGGGGAAATCTACCAACAAAACTTTTGATCTCAAAAAAGTGCTAACATTTTCTTGGCAGATTTATGGACTCTCAATTTGCATCGGAGTCGAAATACTGCGTTCACACCACTTCTTAGGTTTTTGTTTTGATTCAGGATCATGGTGGTAGGCCCAAATCTCATCCGCAGTGGTGAAACGACGCATAAAATCCAGTTTAATCTTGCTAAAATGCTCCAAATGTTGTTGAGAAAGTCACATATCCATTTGTTTTTGTTCCACTGTAATGTGTCAACTTTCTGAAATTCAAAACTTCAGCCAAAATGTGCCTAATCAGTTCCCTATAGCTTCTACTAAATCTCTCTATCTTAATCGACGATCTTCCAAATGCATTTCCTGTATTTTTGCTGTGATTTCTGGTATTAGTGCACTTTTCACGTGGATTGTCTTCAAGACTTGTACGATCACGCTTAAATTGCACAGCTTATCTTTCTACTGTTATAATTGAAGGTGAAGAGTCCTTATACACTTCTAAAGAAATGTATATCTTGGAAGACAATCGAATTCCATGCTTAATTCTGCACTCCGTAACTGCGTTTTTCAAAAATTTCAGTAAAAATTTTATTGTCAAAGTAATTTGAAAGTAAAGTTTGCTCAATTATCGACTTAAAATCTATATTTAAGTTGTAATCAAATTGTTGGGCGATACGGAATCTCACCAAGATCCGAAGCCTTAGAGTGTTTAGACTAAGCACTTTGTGCGCTCTATTCTATGCACTTCTGTAAAATTCCATTCCCAGCTTTAAATAATCAAATAAGCACGTTGCACTTGAAGTGTATGAAGTATAAATCTTTTAAGTTCGAGTTAAGTCAGATTTTTCTCGAAATTTAAGCTACACCGATGCACAAAAATTTCGCCATTAACGGTTTTAACTATTCTCATTATTGTAGCTAATTCAAAAATATATTGTATACTTTATTGCCTGTTTAGTCGCTATGTAGCTAAAAGATTTTCGAACGTGGAACTACACTCTCAAGTTTTGCTGCTTACTGCAAACTTTGATAGGTTTTTGGGGTCGCCGATTACGAAAGAATCGTTTTCTTTTGTAATTTTTACAATTCCAGAATTGGTAATTATGAATTTTTAGATAACTTACTTGTGTACGGATTTAATTGGTGATTCTATAATTTGATTATGAGTACGACAAAGACAACACATGTTTGTTGATATTGCTGTCTTAACAACAGTGGGCATCTAACTAAATAATAAACATAAAAAAAACTCCTACCGTATAAGAACGTTCAAGCTACCCACTTGTGGATATAACTCTGTGGGTTTACGCTGGAAAAATCTTTTGTTATCTAATTTACACTTTTAGATAGAAAAAGTAGTTAAAAAATATGTGTAATTATCGACTTCGAACCTTTAATTTTTTTGTTCCGGTCTTAGGTTCAGTTCTGGTTTTAGTCCCGGGAAAGATCAGGTTTTTTTCGGTTATAGTTGCAGTCCCGTTGATTTATCACAGGGCTTCGAACCGTTATTTTTCGTTCCGGTTTTAGTTTTCGGTTCAATTAGCAAAACATGTATCGTTTCGATTATGCTTTTAGTTCCAGAAAATATATTGTTTTGGTTAATGAAACGTGTTATTTTGGATCAAAGAAGCGCTAGCAGGACAACTTTAGCTTAAAATCTTTTCAAGAATATGATGCGCACACATATTCCATAATCTCCAATAATAACCTTCTTTTTTTCCGGTTTTGGCTGGCTCTCAAGGCAAAATTAACATTACAAAATTGTCTTTTAACGATTATTTTAGAAAACTAATATTATAATAAATCGATAAAGAAAATATTTACCGATAAATGCTTGTTTAGAGGGATCGTTTTTAATGGCTTATTGGATATTTTTTTTTACGTAATATCTCCTATACATACATAAATTATTTAGAACAATTGGGTAACAATAAACGTTCCGTTATCATAAAATTTTATCATCTGATATCAGTCTAATTTTTTACCGTAATCTCATTTGATTCAATTCAGATAACAGTTTTCTAGACATAACGCGTTGTCTAATTGTTCAAAAATCTATCAAAACACAGTGCTTGTCGATACTCCCAATATTATAGATTTATAATTTACACTCTCTCTACCCTTCTCTATTTCCTTAATATTGTTAAAAAAAATTCCAATAAATCGTTGCCATGTTATCGTTGTTTTTTATTTATAATTTATTACAACAAAAACAATTTCTATATTGAGTCGTTTTTATTGTTTATAATCAATTTTCTCTGATGGCTGATGGTCGACCGTGGTGGTCTAGTTTGAAAATTTGGCGAGATATGGGGGAAGCTGCTATCTTATATTCATTACATCCGGCTTTTGCTTACGACTCTTCAGCGATACTTTTAAGTTCACAAAGTCATAGTAAGAATTTTCATTAATTTAACGAGGGAAATATAAAGAAATTTCCAATTGATAAGAATTAATCTTATCAGTAGTGTCGATTTTTATTTGAATTTTGCAAAATTACGTGGAATATTTTATCATTCAAAAAAATAATAATGGAAAAAATTCGATTTTTATTGATTTCAGTGTTTCCGAATGTTCCGCCACAACCAGGAATGCCCTGTCAGGGGGAAGATAGTGAGTAATTTTTCTAAATTTCTATACACCAAAAAGTCCCTAAATTATCGCCGATAATAGTGTTAAAATGGCGTTGTCAAAATGACAATGATAAGACTTATTGAATGTTTATTATTTTGTCAAAATCACCATAAAGAAAAATTTGGTTTTTATCGATTGATACGTAGCAAATCAACAAATTAATTGGAGTATTTTTTTATAGGGAGTATCTACAGACGAGGCGCTCGCCGTTGGAGGAAACTCTACCGAGTTAATGGACATATTTTCCAAGCCAAACGCTTCAATCGGGTCCGTTAATTCCACCACAATTACCTGATTTTATTCTATTTTGTTTTTTTACGAATTTTAGAGAGCTTTTTGTGCATTCTGTGATGATAGGATTTGGGGTTTAGGCCGGCAAGGTTTCAAATGTATCCAATGTAAATTGTTGGTGCACAAGAAATGTCATAAATTAGTACAAAAACCGTGTACAGTGGAACTAGTTGAGCCAATATCGACGACCACATCGGCCACAAATACACTACGTAGTAGTGATGATCACCATCACCACCACCACCATCATCATCATCATCACAATAATGGCGAGAGTCCATTGATTACGTCCGGTAGTAATGCGGAGATATTGAATGAATTACGTGAACGTGACTATATCGAACAATTACCAACAAATCAGGAATTAGCCGAATCGGTGCCGGTTGAAGATCCGAATAATCGTGGCGGTGGTGGTGATGATGATGAATTAGAGCCGGGTACACAACGTCAATATTCATTGAATGATTTCGATTTGATACGTGTTATTGGACGTGGTTCGTATGCAAAAGTATTAATGGTTGAATTGAAAAAGACGAAACGTATTTATGCAATGAAAGTAATAAAAAAAGCTCTAGTAACTGATGATGAGGATATTGATTGGGTACAAACTGAGAAGCATGTATTTGAGACAGCATCAAATCATCCATTTTTGGTTGGTTTACATTCGTGCTTCCAAACACCGTCACGTTTATTTTTCGTTATTGAATTTGTACGTGGCGGTGATTTAATGTTTCATATGCAAAGACAACGACGTTTACCTGAGGAGCATGCACGTTTCTATGCTGCTGAAATTTCATTGGCATTAAATTTTCTACATTGTAAAGGAATTATTTATCGTGATTTGAAATTAGATAATGTATTATTAGATCATGAAGGTCATATCAAATTAACTGATTATGGTATGTGTAAGGAGGGTATACGTTCCGGTGATACAACATCAACATTCTGTGGTACACCGAATTATATTGCACCGGAGATATTGCGTGGTGAAGATTATGGCTTCTCTGTGGATTGGTGGGCTTTAGGTAAATCTTTGTTCTTCTTTTTTTATTGATGTGAAACTTCTTTAGGAGCGGTAGGGTAGTAAATTTGTTCGGAAGTGTAACAAAAATGCGTGACCCCGTTAGGGGAAACCCTACCCCTCTAACAGACAGCTGAGAGGGAAGAGTGGGAGCGTTGCCATAGCGTCGCTTATACTCTGTCAGTTCTGCCAACTGTGTAAAATAAACACTAGTGTCATTGATGGATATATAGCGCCCTCTGAAACGAAACTAAAATTTCCAGGCCTACCGCGATTTATGATTTTTTTATTTATAAATTAATTAATGGTGTTAAATTATACAGTTGCGATCAAAAAATATCGAACATCAATAGTCAGTTGGTGTAGGACAGCCTTTAACGTTTTATATTCAAAAAGTTATTAATTTGGACATTTAAAACGTTAATAAAAACAGTAATGCTTGCCCAGTAAAATTTTTTGTCCGCAACTGTATATGAATATTATTTTGAGATAAGTGTAATGCAGAAAAAGACAACTGCAAGAAAAGATCGAGCCTTCAAGCAACGACAGAAAGAAAATAAACCAAAAAAAGCTGAACTTCATCTCTAACCTAAGAAGTTTCACTTCTAACACGTGACGTTCCACGCACTTTCATTTTTAATTTCTTAATCCTCTCAATTCACAACCAAATTCACACGTTAATGAGTAAATTTCGCCAGATATAGAAAATCGGGCAGATCGTATAACACGGTCGATATATTTTGAACAATAGCGTGTTATATCAAAACAGTGTTGCATGAGTTTCGGAATTACTCCGCAAATCATATGAGAAGTGTAAAAAAAACGAAGTTTTTCTATCGTGTTAGAAACGTATCGTGTTGTATGAAGGTTCTACAATTCGAATCGTGTTGTTAAAAACAGTATTATTTGGATTATATTAAATTCTGAATAAGGTACGTGTTGTGTGGAAGTAGGAGTTAATTCGTATTACAATAAATTTAAAAAACGAATCGTGCTACTTAGAGGCTTTTATAATTTTTGTTAAAGAACCGTATTATCTGAGACTAGAAATTAATCCAGAAAGCGTGTTATATAGTTCTAATAATAAAAAAAACGTAATTTGATGAAAAAAGAAGAAATTGTAATTCGAACGTGTGTGAAAATTACAATTTATCTCACATCCCGTTTTAGAGAAAACCGTGTTGTTTCTAAGATGCAATCTTACAATTAATTTAAAATATGAGAAAAAACAGTGTTAAAAATTATTCGTGTTATAATATAATTCTGATAAACAAAAAAAAAAGAATAATTATTGAAACGGTTATGTTTCATTCGTTTTAAAAATAGGCAGTGTTTTGTAAAGATTTTGCAATTTATTTCACAATATTATATAAAATTCGTGTTGTAAAAGTTTGTGGATATAGTACACACGTGTTGTACGAGACTGACAATTATAGTAAAAATCGCATTATTGTTAGAAGGTCGTGCTAAATGAAGGCTATTATAACTAATCTTAAATTATCAGAAAAACAAAATATTGTTGAAAATTGTTGGATATATAAAACCGTATTGTCTGAGGCTAGAAAATTATCTAGAAATCGTGTTATATAATTCTAACAAGAATAACGTATATTTTGATAAAAAAAGAAGAAAAAAATCGAATCACTGTTAAAATTGTTCTATTTCGAACGTGTTAAAACTAAACCGTGTTCTATGAAAGTTGCAATTTATCTCATAGTTTTAAAGAGAACCATGTAAAGCTTAATTTGATCAAGTGAAAAACACGAAAATGAAATTGTTATGTCATTAATTTTAGAACTAGACAGTGTTATGTGAAGGTTTTGCAATTTCACAGATAAAAGTCGTGTTGTTAAAACGTGAAAGTCAGTGTTAAATCGGTAGAAATATGTGGATATAATCTACAAGTGTTGTCTGAGGCTAGGAATTATAATAAACGTTAAAGATCGAATTATTGTTAGAAGTAGACCGTGTAAACTGAAGTTATTGGATAACGAGAATATTGTTAAATGTCATCTAAAACCGTATTGTCTGAGACTAGAAAACGTGTTATATAATTCAAAATTACAAAAAAAAAATGTAAAAACTTGAATTATTCTTACAATTGTTACGATTCTATCGTGTAAGAAACCGATCGTGTTACTTGAAGACATTTACAATTTGTCGTAAAATATTTAAAAAAGAATTGTTTACGTGTTGTCTAGAAACGTATTATCTGAGACTAGAAATAAATCTAGAAATCGTGTTATATAAATCAATTAAAAAAAAATGTATTAACCTGAACTGCTGTTAAAATTGTTACGTTTTGATCATGTAAGAAACAGACCGTGTTACTTGAAGGCTCTTACAAACTGTCTTAATATATTAAAAAAGGCATAGTTGACGTCCTATCCGATACTAGAAATTAATTCAGAAATCGTGTTATATAGTTTAAATGAAGCATCATTTAATTAAAAAAAAAAAAAACGTAAACCGATCGTGTTACTTGAAGACCTTTACAATTTACCTTCAAGTATTAGAAAAAAGAAATTAGAAATATTAGAAAAGAAATATATGTTATCTGAAATCGTGTTATATAATTCTGATAATAAAAAAAACATAAATTGATTACAAAAAGCGTAAATATATCGTATCAGAAGCACTGCCTGTTATTTGTAAATTACAACAATTAATCTTATACTGTTATAGAGTGACCGTGTTATAAAATACTGTATTATAAAACTTGTTAGATCTAGATTTTTAATTGATGTCGAGCTTCTTAACAATACCGTGTTAACCATAGGCTGTTCTAATTTATTGTATAACACTAGAGCGGGGTTGCGTTGTAAAAACACATGTAAGAAATTACGTGCTTTGTAGAATCGTGTTTTTAAGCTAAAATTTCTACATTTTATATCGTGTTGTAAAATATCTCCCACAATTGATCTTATCAGTTAAATCGAAGCTGTCTTATGAGAAGCGTGTTATACGAGGTGTACTAGTGATGGTTCATAAAAAATTTCGGGCTGCATAGATTAGCCTAGATTATTAAATAGAATAATTCTCCAATAAATATCTAACATTTAAATATTTTTAAATAAATTATAGCGCTAGCGTGAAATCTTATTTCAATTTTTCCTGAAAATTCTAAAATGCAATAACATTCCAGTAATTGCCAGAAAAATCTGTCTGCCTATATATTTATGGTATAAATATCGCAAATTGATAGCATTTATTTAAATTCTAGGTGTTTTATTATATGAAATGTTGGCTGGCCGTTCACCATTCGATATAGCTGGTGCATCTGAAAATCCCGATCAAAATACCGAAGATTATCTATTCCAAGTGATCTTAGAGAAAACTATACGTATACCAAGATCGTTAAGTGTTAAAGCAGCAAATGTATTAAAGGGATTTTTAAATAAAAATCCAGCAGATCGTCTAGGTTGTCACAGTCATGATTCATTCAATGAGATTACATCACATCAATTCTTCAAAAGCATCGATTGGGATATGGTAATTAATATTAATTCTGTTATTATTATTATTATTATTATTAATTAATTGTTTTTCATTCTTTGTTTTTAATTATTTTTTTAATATTGATAATTAAGTTGAAATTGAGGAGAATTCCTCCACCGTTTCAACCACAAATTGAGAATATTTTACAAAATTTCCATATCGAATTCACAATTGAATCAATGAATTTTACACCTGATGATGTGTAAGTTTACATACACACACAGACACAATTCAATTAAATTGGTCCCTTTATCAGTGGAATTTGGTGATAATTTTACGTTTTTTTTTGGGTGACTACAAATTTTCACGTTTAATTCGAAAGTTGGAACAATCAAAATCCATCAACAATCGTTGGATGTGTTGACCCAGTTTTCTATTCTAATACGAGCTGTAATATAGAATGAATATAGGTGGAATGAAATTACACTACATTTCCACCGCTCATGCAGTATTTACAATCTTTTCATTTTCTATTTGAGTGTATGTACGAAAGGTATTTGCAAATCGATTAGAATCGGTGGAAATTCCAGGTTTTCAACAACAAGAGCTCAAATCGGATTTGCTGTTGTTTCGCAAGTGGCATATAATCGTTAAGAGGGTAGAAAAATCGATTTTCTCTACATTTTTGAGCATTAAATACAGTGAATTGTAAATGCGTATAAATGCCTTACCAAGGTCCTTACATAATGATGGAACGGGGAGGTTTTTGCCATGGACTTTTTACCGGGGGCTTTAACCCTTATTTTTTTCGTTCCAGTTTACAGTCCTGACAAAATATCAGTTTTCGGTTCAACCGTTTTTTTTTCGTTCCGTTGCGATTAGTAAAACGGTTAACCTTTCGGTTCCGGTTTTCATTCCGGAAAAGCTAAAACGCTTACGAGACTGCAACTTTTCAAAAATTCTCTTTCGAATTGCTAATAACTAAATAGACATTACGATTTTTCACGCACTTTTGGATCATTTTTCATCCAGTGTAAAGTGATTTTTAGTTGCTACGTGTTAAGCAATTCCTTTCAATAGTAGGTAAAGCATAGTCTACATTAGTAGAGTTTTTAGTAGAGTACTACTTTATCAACTACTCTACCCTACTAATTTCAGTAGAATTCATACATATAACGTTGTTGATATAATAGGGTTTATTTTGTTTTGACACGTCAAGTCAAGTCAAGTGTTTTTCCCTTAGCACTCTACTCTACCGCCACCTTTTTTCTGATGGAGAAGAAATTCTGTCTGGCACCCGTGGGAGTGTTGGACTTGAGGGCCTTCAAGGAGCCCCCATACCAACTAAAACCCTCCTTTCTTCAACCATCACCACCACCGGAAACATTTTCCACGTAGTTCTGTGGTGATGCTGCGTTCTTTCTCTCTTCCGTATCCTATTTGAAGTGAAACTTCTTTAGGCGCGGTAGGGTAGTAAATTTATTCGGAACAATGACGAAAATACGAGATCTCGTGGGGGGAAATCTTTCCCTGCTAACAGACAGCTGAGAGGGAAGAGTGGGGGCGTTGCCATAGCGTCGCTTCTACTGTCTCGCTGTGAGTTCTGGCAACTGTGTAAAATAAACACTAGGGTCTACAGCGCCCTCTGAAACGAAACTAAAATTTCCAGATCCTACTGCGATTTATGATGTTTGTACATATTTCTAAATTAATTAATGGATATTGTTTTGAGATAAATGAAATGCAGAAAAAGACAACTGCCTTCAAGCAGCAACGACAGAAAGGAAATAAACGAATAAAAAAATAGACTTTAGCTCTAACCTAAGAAGTTTCACTTCTAACGCACGGCGTTCCATGCACATTCAATTTTCCTAAACATTTTCCTACTTATTCTTCTGCCATTTTTCTTCTCATTATTTTGCTTGCAAAGTTTTTAACTAGCGCCCAGTTGCTGTCCAACATGATTCTTTTGGGAACTTGCAAAGCTAGCATGTGTCGACAGCACTTGGGGCAGAAAGAAGTCGATCCTTCTAAACATTGTCTCAATTCTTTTATAAGAGTTTTCGTCCATTGACCACGTCCTGTTTCTTCCCAATTAGACCGTCACTTGTCAATTTTTTGTCGGTGAAGCTTCTGGTTAGACTATTTTGGGGTAAAGTGAACGTTCTGGAGACACCCTGTATAACTATGAGGACGCTTTACTTTTATGTTGTAAATCTGTATACAATCTTAGATGTATCAGAAAAAGACGAAAATACAGCAAACGGACTGTTTTATTCTATATCGTACGTTTTTCTGGGTTACACAATCCGTATTTAGAGAAAACACCCGGTATATGTATAATGATAGTTTTTTTATTTGAAATGATTTCCCCAGAAATATGAAAATGGATGCGAATACACATAAAAAAAAACGTCAGTTTCATTTGATTGCCACCATTCTAGTTGCAATAATATTTTCATTTCTTCGGTCGATTTCCATCTAAATTTATTCCGAGCGAGTTCAGTTTTAAGAATAGTAATCTCCAGGGTCATATATGTACGTTTCAAGTTGTGTCTTTGGAGACTTACCCAACAAACATCTTGTTAGATAGAACTTCGACTAGCTTTTGTATTATCTTTAGAAATAGACTGCTCTTTATTCAGAACTTGTTCTATTTATATTAAAGCAACAGAGAAACTAGGTTTAATAATCACATCATAAAGTTGATGATGAAAGATGGATCTTAACATGGAATTCTCTTGTGATTTTATTGTAAACACAAACGTGTTATACCTCGTTAAATTATATAGCGAATATTATATTCACACCGGCTCGATAACGAATTTCTACTAGAGCGGCGGCTAAAATTGGTTATAAACACTGTTGTTTTTCAAACGTTTCGTTATTTCTCTAATAGGCTTGTTTTATCTGCCATCACTGTATAATTAATATAAATCCTCTTAATATTATTGATATTATACAGTATTGGCGTTTGATGTAAGCATAATAAACATAAACTCGAAAGAACTCATCTTCTAACAATAAGAGAGAAAAGTCTCTGTTGACAATATTTTTTTTAATTATTCCAATAGAATGTTCTGTTCTTTAACACCTCGCCTGGGTCTTCCAAAAATATACCAAAACCTAACAACTATTCCTGTAAATTCATTATATCACAGATGCAGCGATTATCACTTCATGCCCTACATTCATATATATATATAATACTAATATATTGCGACTTATGTCAAAATACAATGTAGGAAGGGGTCACGATAAAAGAGAGATAGAAAATATGTTATTTTTGTATTTCTGTCTCTATCAGGACGAATCGCTTTTGCGCATGCGTGAAAATTCAAGTAATCAAATATAGAATGAAGTTGGCGCTGATGTCACCAACAGCCAATAGTAGAACAGAAAAAACGCAAGCGCATGCGCACAACGAAATTGTCCTGATAGAGAAGTCCGATATTGCTATACCGTTCTGATTTCGGCCAGTTTCGGCAAAAACTCGCAATATATTAGTATTATATAGTACTCTTAATATTATTGATATTATACAGGTCTGGCGTTTGGTGTAGGCATAATAAAGAAAAACTCAAAAGAACTCATCTTCTGAGACTTCGCTACTTTAATATTTAAGATTTTTTGGGTCTTCCAAAAATATAACAAAACCTCTAAATTTATTATATCGCAGATCCAGCAATTATCACTTCATGCCCTACATTATTGATGGCCTAACCACAAATCGTCTAGATATACTGGAATTGATGCCCTACATAATCAAAATTATGATACAATTGTGCAAATAGTGGACCACAATGCTCGAGTTTTCCCCCAATTTGATAGCATCACTTGATGCCCTACATTAATGTTAATGTATTAATTAAAGACGATAATAAAAACGAATTATGACCAAGTTCTACTGCTGATTTAACTACTGATAAGCTAGTTTTGAGAGCATTGTAGATTAATTGCTTTTCTTTCCATTGTATAGCTTGAACAGAAACAAGTACCACCCCCGTATAAGCCACGTTTAGATTCCGATCGTGATTTAGCTAATTTCCCACCTGAATTTACCGACGAACCTGTCCATCTAACACCAGACGATCCGTAAGTTTGCTTATCATTTAATTTAATTTAATTGTAATTAATACACAATAAAAAAATTTTTTGTAGGCATGTAATTGAGAAGATCGATCAATCGGAATTTGAAGGTTTCGAATATGTGAATCCATTATTAATGTCATTAGAGGATTGCGTGTGACATAACGTATCGTGTGCATTACATCCAGATAATCTACCACCACCGCCACCACCAATTCTACATCGCTATCCACCACCGTTATTTCCGCCACCACCGCCACCATCAACAACAACAACAACAAATGATTTAAATTATGATTTATTACAATTACAACAAATTAATGGGAGATCACCACAACAACAACAACAACAACCGAAAAAAATTCTACAAAACATCTTTTGTTTACCATTAAATTAATTGCGGTGGTGGATCTTCTCTTCAAAAAGATTCCAAAAAAAAAACACAAAAAACTCCAAAAAAATTGATAATTCTGAAAATTACAAAAAAATCTTCCAGTTAATAGAATTAAAAATTGTTGACGCCTCAGATTTTGCATTATTCAAAATAATAATAATAATAATAGTAAAAGTTGAGACAAAATAGTTGATGCCAACGAAGCTTAAATTCACAGCACTCTAGTTGTAAATATGGATTTTGTTGTTTTTATTGATTGGTTTTGTTTTAAAATTTTCGACAAATTATGTTTCTTAACTTTAATTAATTAATTAAATGATTAATTAATTAATTAATAATTGCACTATTATAAAGTTATAGGATTTGAAATGTTATGAAACCAAATTTTGAGATGAAGAACGACTATTGACTGAAACACGTCACGATTAACCCATTGGTTAATTAATCTTTTGTATTATATACAGATGGAGGATTGATTATATTTAAAAATAATAATATTAATAATAATAATATAATACAGTAGATTTGAGGAAATGATACATATATCTCTTTGCTTATCAACTTTATTATTATCATTAATTAATTAGGATATTTTTTTTAGTTTTTATTATTTGTTTGGATAATTACGATTTGTATTAGAATTTTCAGTATTGATTTATTATAAATAATTTTTGATATATACACACACATTCCGTTCATTATTGATTCGTTTCGGGAGTATTACAATATTTATTTTATTATTATTATTATTGATTACTTTACAATTTGTATGATTTTTCAAAAACGTAATAAAGACGGTTAATTATTCAATCTTCGGTTTCAATTCGTTGATCGAATGCTGTACGATCGGCGACTTGTAGAGCAACACCGACATGATGGAGCCGATACAGGCGCCCAGCCAATAGACGACGAAATGTTCGATGAACGTGTTGCCTTCACAGCCCAGTTTCAACGATGTGGCCAAGGCTGGATTGAAATAGCCGCCCGAGAAGTTGAAGGCTGCAAAAAGTGTTGCTATAATTTAAAGAAAACTCTCCGTTGGTTCTGTGGAGATTCTTGGTGAGATATAGCACTGATTTTGGGCCGAAATACTCTTGACTGTGGCGTGGCGATGAACACAGTCAAGTCTCAAATTGGCCCTATTGATGCGTGGAGAAATTGTGACGTATACAGGGCAGGCAAGCGAAACAGGCTTATACTGGAATGAAATTAGGAGCTGCAACACAGGGATTACTGTAATTTAAAGAAATTCGGAAATTTGACAAAAAATTGCTCTTATTTTTATCTATATCTGAATTGCCTTGTTTGCTTGTTAGTTTTTTGTTAGACATTTTAACAAAATGGTAAACAATAGCACTCTTGATTGCGTCTGGAAATTGAACACACTCAAGTCTCAGTTGGCCATATTTTAGAGCGTATACAGTGTTGGCAAATGAAACAGACGTTTTACTAAGTGTCTTTCGCTGAAAATCGGTTGCAGTGTCTAGTCAACTTTGATTAGTGAATAAATCATGACATATACAGTAGTGGCAAACGAACCAGCTACATTTTCCTTAACAGTGCAATTTTAGTGATAATGCTTTTATCTAAGAGCTGCAGCACGAAAAATTATGACAATTTTTCTGCACAGATCTCATTATTTGTGGAAACCATGGGACTGGCGATGTCCGATAGTTACGTAATCTTCAGAGAACAAATATACTCCAAATCATTCAATTTAAAGAACAAGAAGGTCCTCTTCATCATCATCTCTCTCTCTCTATCTTTGTCTTCCCTCTCTCTCTATATCTCTGTCTTCCTCTCTCTATATCTCTGTCTTCCTCTCTCTATCTCTTTCTCCCCTATCTCTCTATGTCTTTCTCCCCTATCTCTCTATCTCTTTCTTGCCTATCTCTCTCTATCTCTTTTTCTCTATATGTCTTTCTCCCCTCCCTCTATCACTTTCTTCCCTCTCTCTATCTCTGTCTTCCCTCTCTCTCTTTCTCTCTACTCCAAATCATTCAATTTAAAGAACAAGAAGCTCCTCTTCATCATCATCTCCTTCTCTCTCTATCTTTGTCTTCCCTCTCTCTGTCTCCCCCCCCTCTCTCTCTCTCTCCCCCCCCTATCTCTCTATCTCTTTCTCCTATCTCTCTATCTCTTTCTCCTATCTCTCTATCTCTTTCTCCCCTATCTCTCTATCTCTTTCTTGCCTATCTCTCTCTATCTCTTTTTCTCTATATGTCTTTCTCCCCTATCTCTCTATGTCTTTCTCCCCTATCTCTCTATCTCTTTCTCCCCTATCTCTCTATGTCTTTCTCCCCTATCTCTCTATGTCTTTCTCCCCTATCTCTCTATGTCTTTCTCCCCTCTCTCTCTATCTCTTTCTTGCCTATCTCTCTAGTTCTCTCTATCTCTTTTTCTCTATATCTCTTTCTCCCCTCTCTCTAGTTCTCTCTATCTCTTTTTCTCTATATCTCTTTCTCTCTCTCTCTCTCTATCTCTTTCTTGCCTATCTCTCTTTTTCTCTATATCTCTTTCTCCCCTCTCTCTAGTTCTCTCTATCCCTTTTTCTCTATATCTCTTTCTCCCCTCTCTCTAGTTCTCTCTATCTCTTTCTTCCCCCTCTCTCTTTCAACCCTCTCTTTAGCTCCCTCCCTCTTTTTCGCCCTTTTTTTCTCCCTCTCTTTCTTTCTCTATTTTTTTACAGCGCGAGATACACGAAATTCAATTTTATTTCTTTTTGTTCCTAGACTTTTATAATAAAAAGAGACAAATTTCGTGTATCGAGTACTTTTAGAATAGAAGCTGAAACTATAATTGAACGTCTTTAGTGTCCAATTATCTACAAAAATGTGCTGCAAAAAATGTTAGAGATGTTTACTTAGAATCTCTGAATATTAAATTTAAACATAAATGAATCGTGTGGTTCTTTTACCTTGTCAGACCTACTTAATTTGCCAACACTGTATAAACTTTCGACACATCTAAACCCCCAACTTATACAGTATTGACAAACAAACTAGGCATCCTTAACGTTACTTTACATTACCTGCAACAACCATCATCGTAGCAAAGAACGCATCCAAAACATTACCGTACTTGGTCTCGGACTGTGCCAATGTTTTCGATGTCAACCGACACAAACACGTAGCAATTGCCTCAATCATCGCCCCAATCAACATGTGTACCTGCAAATCAGCCGTGCATTGTTCGAACGCCTTATCACGATGTGTCTCAACCAATTCCATCGCCCACAAGATTTGCACATACGGAAACGTTACAATAGCACCAAAGATTTGCGAAAATATCAATAACGCAGCATTACTGACATCTTGTTGGCCATCAACCACATCCTCCAGTGCATTGTAAGGGCATGCAGTTGCCGTGCCCCAACTCACACCCCACCAGATTGTCAACAGGAACAGGTAGGCAGCGTACGCCCAAACGCCCCAATTATCGGCAACTACAACAAAATCGCTGGGTATCAAAAAACAAAAACAAAATTGGGCGTGATTGCGTGCGGAATAAAATGTAGTTGATGTTCTTAATTGTGTGGCTATTGGAACCAACAATTCTTACATTCAACGCTGTTGTACGCCCAATTGAACTCGAGTTCGTAATTTTGTTGAATTACGACCTTGCCTGTATGGGCGTATTTTTCCCGTTTTTTATGCAAAAAATTTGTAATAACTCACCGATTATCAACTCGAAACAAGATGCACATAGTTCGATTGTTGCAACAAACTCGAGCAGCATCTGCTTGAATACATTGTCTTCTTTGAAGATCGCATTGATTACTCGACGGAACAGTGTAGCTAACGATAGTGTTAGAATGATGTAGAGTGTCGATATGAATAGCGGATGGACGCCGAATATATTACGTTTTTTACTGTAAAAATACGACAGGAAATCGTTAAGGTTATTGATAACTGTTATCAGTTATAAATAGACTGCATTACAATTAACACTATTTTCTGAATAAATATTTACGTATGTTGCAATCGGTAAAAAAATGCGATAAGATTGCGCTACGTAACGTGATCGTAACTCACTTGAATTAGATGCAATTCGAGGAAGAAATGATCTGTTGCACTGTTCTCAATACTGCGTGGCCATATGTGCAAGGCGTCTGTGCGTTGGATATTAACAATTTAACAAGGCTATTGTTGTTAATAATTTTTATAAACAATGGAGAATTACGATTGTAAATATTTTATGACTGAGAGCTATTTTATGCACAATTTCTATGCAAATTAATCCATTGGAAGCAGAAAACTTACAATTTAAATATAGATTTCAGACTGTTATATAATTGGATTGTCTTTCTATGTTTTATTTGTTGGAAATTGTTTTGTTGCACCATGGTGGGGTTCGACTAATTTAAGAACAACTGCCGGAACACCATATGTTAACTATAATTGTTGGTATCCACCCCTGGTGTCGATCAGAGTGGAAAGGGGTCGATGTAAACATTGTCTTTTACTCGATATTTTTAGGGAATCACAAGGAAAAAACTGCGTGAAGCAATTCTCTGAGCCTCATTCGTAGCAGTTTTTTGATTTAGCACATGTTTTGTTGTTGTTCCTTTTTTCGCACAAAATTAGAATCGCAGGGTTGTTTTTTGTATTGTGCAGCCTTGCCGAACGGTGAGAGAAGATCTGTGCCTTCCCCAATAAGCCTTTGAGTAAGCAAAAGAGCCTATCAAAATATTCTCGAAAGAAGGCAAACGCTTGACGAGCGACGGAAGCAAGTCTATCTCCCATGTAAAAGGCTTTTTCAGCCAGATTTGTAGCGTCTTGAGGTTCTTGGATCTTCGAAAAAATAGAGTAGGTCATGGTAGTATCGCGACTGCAAAAAGTTGGTCTGAAGTGATGGATAACTCCCTCACACGATAAGTTTTGATTCGTTGCAACCACTTTTGTTTCTTATTAACTTTAGAGTCGCTGGGTCGTGACAGACTCAACCAAATATCTTTTTCCTATTAAGCAGTCTTGCCGAATGATGGGTGAGCGTGTAGAGCGTAATGGTTCTGCTGCGCAATTAATTTGAGCCTTTAAATAAACAAAAGGCTCGAATGTATTACGTTTAGATTGTCAGAGGAACTTAGCAAAATATCCTGGAAAGCAGGCCGATCTTCCCTATGCAAGATCTTACGATTTTTGCATCTAATTAGCAGCCTCCTACGATTCTTGGATTTGCCAAAAAACAGAGTAGGTTGTGGCAGAATTTAAGTAAACAGCAATGCCTAAAATTCTAAATAACTGCTTCATAGTTCAGTAAGATTTGGTTCACTGCAAGCTTCTTTTTGAGAGGTTCTGTTAAATATTTGCTGCACTATGTAACCTTGCCAAAAGATGGGTGAATGTGGAGATCCTTATGTTAATACTTAAATCTGCGGAATTCATTTGAGCCTTTAAGTAAGCAAAATATGAGTTTCAATTTGGCAAAAGAGTTTATCAAAATATGCTGGGAAGAGGGCAAACACTTGACGGTTGAGGAAAAGCAAGCCGATCTTTCCTATGGAGGACCATACGATTTTTGCATCTAATTAGCAGTCTCTTGCGATTCTTGGATTTTCCAAAAAACAGAGTAAGTTGTGGCAGAATCACGGGAAACAACAATGCCTCAAGTTCGATAAGGTTTGGTTCACTGCAAACTTCTTTGTGAGTGGTTCTCCTAAATATGTTCTGCACTATGTAACCTTGCCAAAAGTTGCGTGAACGTGGAGATCCCTAAGTTAATAATTAAATCGGCGGAATTCATTTGAGCCTTTAACTAAGTAAACAAAATATGACATTCATTTTGTCAAAAGAGTTTATCAAAATATGCTGGGAAGAAGGCAGATACTTAACGGTTGAGGAAAAGCAAACCCATATACTGTAAACAAGACTTAGTTTACGATTTTGAGCCAAATTGATAGCGTCTTGCGGTTCTTGGATTTTGTAAAAAAACAGAATAAATAGTCTAGCCGCTGCGAAAATTTTGGGAGAAACGACGCCTGAAGTCATGAATAATTCCCGCACACAATAAGTTTTCGCTCATTAACATTAGAATCTGAGTCGTGAGAGGCTCAACTGAATATTTTTTGCATTATGTAACCTTGCCGGAAGATAGGTGGGCGTGGAGATCCTTATCTTCCCCCATACTTGAAATCGCGCCATTCAATTGAGCCGTTACATAAGCAGTTCATCAGATGAGCTTATCAAAATATTCCGGAAGGAAGGCTCGATGATGGGAGCAAAGCATGCCTATCTTCCATGCACAAGGAAGAAGAGCCACGGGGCCAAAATGATAGAGGCCTTGTCTTGTTGGAGACGCGCTCAAAGAACAACTATCCGACATCACGTTGTTGATCTTGTTGTCACTCTATTTTATTTGCAAATCCATAAGATGCTAGAATTATATAAATTCTCATTATAAAGAAGTGCAAACCAGATTCGACAATAATTTGTAGTTTCATTACAACTATCTTCATAGCCATTTATGTTTTCGTCTGTTTCTTCTCCATAAATGACGTTTTCCAACGGGTCAGAAACCAGAGTTTTGTAGAATTCCTGTGGATTGTTTGATTCTAGCTGCTAGAATCCAACTCGACACCCTACACAAGCTTATTTTGTTATATAGACTCCGTGGCGCAACGGTAGCGCGTCTGACTCCAGATCAGAAGGTTGCGTGTTCAAATCACGTCGGGGTCAATCCGTTCTTTTTTATTATTTATTTAAATATATAACTTTCCAAATTTTTTAATTACAAATCAATAATCTGCATCGACAAAATAGATTGCTATTTTTGTGCACAGATCATTGACGTTTGGCCTCCAAAGTACAAACAGATGCGCGCAAGCTAAACGGGTGCCAATCTGCTCATTATTTATAAATGATAAGATAAGATATTCATTTTTAAAAAATTGTCATCAATTCCCAGCTTATTTTTATTTCCATTAGCTGCTCCTCTGAGAAATTTATTTGATCGAAATACATATATTTCGCGATCGATTATTGTTGAAAATAACACAAATAACTCGTCAGTAAGTTAATGTAAATGAATGTAGAACAAATGTTTTCACTGCAACTATTGTGCAACATAAATAGTTGCATGTAAACTTTAATGGCACGCATTCAAATAAATATACAATTTCTACCAGGGCCGGTTCGAGGCCATAACAATGCAGGAAATTTCCTGCAACGGTACAATTTTCTGGATTCATTCATTAACAAATTCCAGAGTCAACAACACGAAAGAAAGTTTGCATACAACAAGGGAGTTGTAGGAGCTCCTGATTGTTACATAACTACAACTTCATGGAATTGTCGTTATAAAATCAAAATATTTGGCGCTATTTGAGATTTTAGTCGCCAATTGTGAGATAAAAGTCCACATCTGATCGATTACTGTAGTCGTCTGGCAACAATCGAATTTCTTATTTTATTCATTGCACCAGGGCCGGTTTTGGCCACAATGCAACCGCCATCAGGCGCCAAAAAAATAAACACCTGTTCATATTAAATTCATGCCTGCCAAAACAAAACCGTCTATAGTGCATGTAATGCTGCGGTGGGCTAAGCTTTTCTGGTGTTCAAAAATTTGCTATGAGCGAAGCAGATTAGCTTATGATTCTAGATTATTCCATAAAAATGTACCGTTAGTGGGGTTAGCAATATTGCAGCACAGTCACAGATTCAAGACATCTAAGGAAGCGAGGCGCTCTTTTATCAAAATAAAACAAACTCATAAGACAAAATTCAGAACACAATTTTTCTCCGTTTTGGCACAATCTTGTATCGACGCCCGGATGTCTTACAATTAGTTACTTTGCTTATTATTAGGTTGTTTTGAAACTGTAGAATCTACGACGCTACAAAAAGGGCTCATTTTGCTCAAACCCTTTCTGGAGGCGACGAGCAGAAAATTTTGGCAATCTCTCTGCCAGAGTGCTTCAATATGGAAGGCACACTTTTAAAGCCAAGACAGTTTTTTGTAATTTTTCCCATATTTCCTACAATGAACAATTGCTCCTCCAAATCTTTTTGACACTTCAAATGCGCCCATACATACGTTTTAAAACAAAACTCGTGACGCAATCAGAAGAAACGAAGCGTCTTTGTTTGAGGCATCCGAGTTACTGAGTTAGACGAAGAGGTGTAAAATAAATGAGCAAAGCGACAAATGCCCGACCACTTAAGCCTTGTTTACGTAACTTTTTCGGAAAATAACGCATCGTGCGCTGCGTAGAGACTATAATTTTGACGGCGCCAAATACAAAATTCCAAAAATTGATTATTTGATCATTTAATTATAAAACTAATTTCCTATTCTGTCTTATAACGCAGTATTTTACAAAGCACACTTAGAATTGATTTTTTTGGTGATTTTTCCATATTTCCTGCAATTAACGTCGAATAGGAGTTGTTCACTCCTGTCTAAAGAAACGCAGAAGTCCCTCGTGACGCAATCAGGAGAAATGTCGCGTTTTTGTTTATTGCATCCTAATTACTGAGTTAGATCAAGAGGTGAAATGTCTTCTGATTACGTCACTGTATTGTTGTAAAATAAATGAGCAGAGCGACAAAACCTCGACCACTTAAGCCTTGTTTACGCGACTTTCTCGGAAAATAACGCATCGTACGCTACGTAGAGACTGTAATTTTGACGGCGTCAAATACAAAATTCCAAAAATTACAAAATTTGATTATTTTAAAAAGCACACTTAGGATTGAAGTTTTTTGTGGTTTTTCCATATTTCCTGCAATGAATGCAGAACGTAGAAGTCCCTCCGGTGCTCAAAATCATTTTGACGATTCAAATGCGTTCGTACGTACATTTTCACATGACACTCGTGACGCAATCAGAAGAAACGTTGCGTCTTTGTTTACTGCATCCGAATTACTGACAATGAGTTCGACGAAGAGGTGACATGTCTTCTGATAACGTCACTGCATTGTTGTAAAACAAATAAGCAAAGCGACAAAAGCCTGACCACTTAAGCCTTGTTTATGCGACATTCTCGGAAAATAACGCATTGAAAGCTGCGTAGAGACGGCGCCAAATACAAAATTTCCAGAATTTGATTATTTAATTATTTAATTATAAAACTAATTTCCTATTCTGTCTTGTAATACCGTGTTTTAGTGATAATTTAGAATTGGTTATGGAATACTTTACCTGTATCCGACGAGGCCGATTCGCTTGAAGAACCGCGAAACTTTCCGTGGAAAACTCACAGCCATTTCGCAACAAATCAACGAAAATGTCGATCAAAAAATAAACAGTAATCGAACGAGATAATTTTTATTAAAAACAAATCAAGCTACACACGTATAATTATTACACAATAAATATATATCTAACTGATTTTATTTTTATATTTAGTAACATATCCTGGGACGACAACACGTAAATACCTATATTTTCGAAATATCTAAATTTAACGACAATCATCAAAAATCATTTACACAATTACCACCGCCTGCCTGCGAGCATTTTTCTTAATTATACAATAATAATAAAGATGCTCGAAAATCAACGAAATCGCACCAAACAAATAACCAAATCCTAATATGGCAAAAGCGCCCTGCAAATGGTACAACGTCAACGGCATAACCGCCGTACTACCATCCTCCATATACTTCACACGCTTAATCATATTCAGATATTTCCATCCAACCTCATAGATCAGAGCACCATCATCGAGACGATTCAAAATCGTATTGAATCGATGCAAATAGGGAAAACCGCGCCGTACGATTATCGTCAACGAATAACTCGTAAATTTTCCGGGCAATAGAAACAATTTCGAATGATTCTCGGCATCGATCAGATCCGGATCGTATTGCGCCAACAGATAGTTCACATGCATTTCACTGAACAACGTACACGAATTACGATATCGAGCGATCTGATAGATTTGCTCTTCGGCATGCGAGATCGCTTCGAAATTCGATAACAGTTTCGGCGTTATATTGAATAATTCCTCGTATTGCGGCAACGCTCTGATTTGCAGACGATTCGACAAGATCTGATCCATCGTCGAGATCTGTTTCTCGCGGTGCGGATTCTCTAGATAATCAATCAACGACATCGTATAGCACGATACGATGATAACGCCCAATAGGGCTACACAACCGTAGACCAATCGTGTGCGATGGTGTTGCGGTTGGTGTGGCGTCGAAAGGCCGATCAGTAGCGATAACGATAACATGAAACCGTACGACAGATTGTTGTAGAAAATCTTATCGCTTTCGGTTGAGACCAGATAGAAGGCGAGCGCTGTTATGACGATCAATGCAAAACACAACGCCCAAATTTCCAGGCTGAAAATGATGGTAAACACCCGCCATTTCGGGATGTAATCGGCAATCGGCACGATCCACACGAGATTCTCTTGGAAGTAATGTCGAGTGAATTCGAAATCGTCGATGTACAGCACTGATGGCGCCACATTACCGATGCCCAAATACAGATCGTTGTACACGTAATTGATGCTGGCATTGCCGTAATCGTTGCCGGTTTTCGTGCCCCAAAACCGATTCTCTTCCACCGTCAGATCGAATTGGAAATTCAACAATTCAGCCTGGAATCGCAACAGTTCGATTTCGATGCCCTCATCGTGACTGATCACGAACGGCTCGATCTGATCGGCAAACACGTACATCGTACAATTATCGAAATCGGCGTTCAGCATTTTGTCGTGATAATCGAGCGATTGATCCATAAATTCGCCCCGAACGCACCGATTCAACAGCACAAATCGGCTGAAATCCAAACAATTCTCACCATTATAGCGGCGATAATCCGGCGCGTACAAATGGAAATGTTGTAGATTCTTTGCGATCAAAATCAATATCTTAAAGATCATATTTTCAATTAATGTATCGACGATCAGTTGGATCTCGTCTTCTTCTAAATTGCGTGTAGCATAAATCACGAATAGTGCGCGTACATTGTAGTTCTTCAGATTCGATAGACTCGCCAATTTCCCAATCAGATCGTCCGATTCGCTTATAAAAATTATATAGAAATTCGTCGGTATGTCCAAGACGAATTGGCGTTTCTTGTTGGCGAGCGTCACCGATTCGAATTCGATCCGTGTCCGATTCGTTACAATCTCGATCGACCAATACGATTGCCGATGGAATCGTTGCAGCAGCCGTTCTTGGATCGTTGTTGCCTCGTCGTCGATTAGTAGCGTTAATAATAACAGTGTCGTATTCGATTTTTCACCGAATTCGTTTAATTCGTAGAAATTGTTGGTAGCGATCTGTTCCAGACACGATATCGTGTAGTGTTCGTGGATCGGACCTTTGTAATTCAAACGAAACGACCGGATTTGCGTTAATATTGCTA
This sequence comes from Epicauta chinensis, assembly GCA_021725515.1. Taxonomy (NCBI): domain Eukaryota; kingdom Metazoa; phylum Arthropoda; class Insecta; order Coleoptera; family Meloidae; genus Epicauta; species Epicauta chinensis. The sequence continues at coordinate 597,185 of JAEDXX010000061.1, forward strand.
TTGTTGTTGTTATTATTGTTGTTATTTTGTAGATTTTCATTTTTATGCGAACACGATTAATCTGTAGTCTATGCGGATATGTTTTAAATTTATTGTTAAATTTCATGATTGATTTCGTCAAATTCACTGATAAGATGTCGGACATGGTTTTTGTTTTAATAGAATCGATTTATGGTTGATAAGAACGTGTTCATCATTTGATTAAAAGTGTTATTACGATGAAATAGTGGATGATTTCAGGTAAATGACAAAATTATACAGGCTGCTTCAAATAGGCTGTATTTTTGAAAGAGGCAAAGTTTAATCCGCAATTTGCCTGAATTTAGCCAAGAAACGAAATCTTTATCCGTTTCGTAGTCCATCATCAGTTCGATTATAGTTGGACGAGTTGTTTAGCGATTTTGTGAATAATAACTTTTAATCTTTCTAATATTGTAAGGATTTCTAGTTACTGTCTAAATGATCGGATTAAGTTTAATCGCTAAAGGACTTGCTCAACTATAAAAGATGCTGAAAATTTTGAAATTGTCAAAGAAAAGCGCCACGAAATATGATGGAAATCAGTTCACATTCAATAGAATTATGTGCGACGCCTTCTTTAATCATCTCGCACCAATCCACGCTACATTTAATAGCACTACCACTTTACAACAAATTAGAGGCTAGCATTGATAATCAAACTTATGTTGTTGTCAATTCAAAGCCAAAATTGCAAAGAAATTTACAGTTTGTCACGAATTTAACTCATCATGGTTCAATAGCTGTTAGGCTTGATACGGCACTGGGTACGCTCCCCCCTTACTTTGACTGCTAAGACCGGCGCCCCATTTTCCCTGATCAAGTTCTTTAAAATGTCGTAAAGACTACATATGTAAGTACAAAAGAAGCCCTTTCAGCAACGCGAGGCCCTTTAATGTAAAATGCAGGCCTTCGAACCGGAACTGCACCGAAAACCGAAGACCGGGAAAACCCGAAAACTGGAACGAAAAATAACGGTTCGAAGCCTTGTGCTAAATCAGCACCAGAGCTTCAAACCAGAACTGAACCGAAACCGAAATAAACCAATTTTTTTCCAGTACGAAAACCGGTTTTGAACCGATGTATGTTTTACTAATCGAACCGAAACGAAACAAATAACAGTTTGAAGCGATGGTAAAATGTCTAAGAAGCTGCTCGATAAACTTTCCAGTTTTCTGAATCAAATTTTTGAGTGAAACACCACTGAACTAGGCGCTGTAGCAATACTCAAAACTTTGAAGTACAGAGAATTGCATATAATTTAATTCTGGAGTATTATCTTTCATTCGAGACTTCAATTACAGTGGCGTACTCTGTCCAGAATATCAATTTTCGATGAAAAGCTTCCTTATTTTCGTTTTAAGGATCAAAAATCTAATTGAAACACTTCCAGCAGTGGCGTAGAGAACATAACAGGAGCCAGGGGCGCGAGACTTTATTGGCGCCCCCATGTTATAATCATAAAATACACTTCAAATGTGTCTTGTCAAATGTATTTGGCGCCCCTCTATGTGTAGGACGCCGGTCATTTTAGAACCTCTTACACCCCCTTTGCTACGCCACTGACTACCGGATCATGTGCTGCAGCAATACCCAAAACACTCGTGTGTAAAGGCTGGCCTGCAAGTCTGTTGATCGGTTTTATTGGAAAATTCTTTTCACTACACTGATATGTTCTACTAGAGATATCAATTTTTGACAAACAAGGCTCCGTCTTTATTGGCTTATAATTTATCCTCAATCCGTTCGATTTACGGGCAAAAGATGGATTTGATTTGAAATACCACAAAATTGTTTTTTCTACAGGCGGATAGGCTTTCCCTTAGCTTCACAGCTTCCAGAGCCTTCACTTTTCAAATTTCTTGGACAGCTTGACAGGATTTGTACAACTTTACAAAAAAAGTGCTTGAAGAGCGACCACGTTTTGCTAAAATTGTTGCAGTTTGCATACCAAATTCGCCTTGTAGTTAATCAAATTTACTCTAACTTGGGTCAGTTCGATGTACAGTGCTACATTTGATTGGCAAAATATTAAATTCAGTTCACCTTCAAGAGAATTTCGGAAGGCAATTAACCTTTGGAGTTTTCAAAGAAACTCAGTTAGGCTTTCTTTTCTAAAACATTTTTAAGCTTTATTATCCAGATGCGGTGCTAAACCTCTGGATACAACATAAAACTGCATAAAATAAGAGAGTATCGGCCAAATTGTGGGTTTTGCTTATTTATTCTGTTTTTGGGCAGGCATAGTTCTTCGATTTTGGCTCGCTTGCGATAGTTAAGTCGAAAATTCCAATACTCTTTTGCTACACGAAACAACAAATTATTTTTCCCATAAATAGATGACCCCCTTGACCCAGAACTACAAACAAAAAACAACAAAGGGAAATACTTCTTTCGCAACAATCTTCAAAACAAGAAGAAAGTCCAAACGTCACATGATGCCAACGAAACCGGATTCGGCGGTACTGACGCAAAGGACTAAAGTTCGGATTACATTTTTCTTGCAAATTTAATGACTTTATCGATAAAACAACAGAACTGTAGCAGATCAGATCGATCCTGGTGATTCTAGGTTTGAAAACTTGCACAAGACCCAAGATTTGTTTGTTTTTTGACCGAGTCTGCTTAAGTGTCTAAAGTGAGCAAAATTCTTGGCTACTCGTCCAAGAAATCGTACAGTTTCACAACTCGACCAACGAGTTGCAGAAAGATTTCTTAGACAAAAAGGATGCGCTTGATTGGTACAGGAATTGAGTCCATTGATTTCAGGAATGTTTCAGGACGTAATAAAAAAAATCACGTATTACACTTATGATTATTATTAATGGATAAATATTTTGAATGAAAAATTTGACAAAGACGACATATTTTGGGTTGCAACTAACAAAGCCTATTCCTTTAAAATAATGACAACATCTACCGAAATGCAACCCGATTATTGATCGTTTTGTTTATTTGAAACTTACGTTGCCATATTTTTCAAATAATTTAATCTTTAGTTTGAATGAATTTGATGACTTTAGCACTTGGATCGTACGCATCCAAATTAACACCACACACATACATTGGTGCATCAGCTGATGGTGCTGAGATTATAACTTTCTTTGCACCACCTTTTAAATGTGCTGAAGCCTTATCGATTGTTGTGAATACACCTGTCGATTCGACAATGTATTCAGCACCGGCTTTAGACCATGGGATAGCCTGCATATAGAAATTATTTATAATAATTTGAATATAATTGTGAAAAAAATAGTGAAACTTACAGCAGGATCACGTTCATTGTAGACGGCAATTTTATTACCATTCACTACCAAATTACCATCTTCGGCTTTAACATCACCTTTGAAACGTCCATGGGTTGAATCGTATTTGAACAAATAGACCATATAATCTAAATTGATGAATGGATCATTGACGGCAACAACTTGTGCACCTTTCTCAACAGCGGCACGTAATACTAAACGACCAATACGGCCGAATCCGTTGATACCAATTTTCGACATGATTACTGCAAAGAAATTGAATATTTAGAAATTATACAGAGTTGGCAAACTATCTAAGCACATTTAGAGAATCCGTTAGCATTTTTTCTATATAAAATGTGTGTTAAATTGTTTGTTAATCAGACATTGTTTTTACCACGTCCGAGTTGTAGGCAAAATTCAGAATAGAATATTTTATAATTGGCCCAATTGCGATTTTGAGGCTCTTTAGAAAACTTAAGATAGTGTCTTCCAATAATAAACTAAGGATGTAAAAAGGAGCGTTTTTTTCATTCGGAGAGTGAAAGGCAGACGAATTGTTAAAAACAAAGTCTTTACGCCGACTTTCTCGTAAAACTGGCTCGAAGGGCTCTGAAGTTCATTATCTAAATAAAACTAATTTGCAAAAAAAAAACCATGTTGCTTTGAGTGAAGATTACTTAACCACGGGGCCTAAAATTTAAGCCGCATCAATCCACCTCTTTGCGGTCGGCTTTGCTACCTTTTTTAAGAGTTGCTAACAACTTTATGTTTTTTTTGAGAGCCGTTTTTGACTTTAGTACAAGAAATTGTGTACCTTCCTCGAAAAACACAAAAATGGATGCACGGAATTGCATCGATAACTTTACTTAAAAGCCCATTATTTCGAATTATTGATTAAGTCGCAGCAAATTAAGTAATTTAGGAGAGTTCTTTTGAGACCTATGCACATTAAGACTAAAATTTTCTATGCAGCCAAAAATGTTCTGGAGGATTTTGCATGTTTGCAAGTGCATTTCATTATAAATTTCCGAAAATCGCGCCCTAGTTTGATCCTAAGAGTGTGTTCATGTCGGAAATATCTCAACAAAACTGTGCTTTAGAACGGAAGTTTTCATAGCGTCGTTTACAAGGCAGCGGGGTCTTACAGTGAGATATCTCCGACATGGATGCACCCTAAGAGTTGTTAATCTGCTTTTATCTTTGTTAAACAGCTCTACAAGGTACGCTAAATTCCATGAAACGATCTCTACTTGTTGTGAACATTGTGCCAAAAAGAAACATTAAAATTAAAATAAAATCACAAACTTTAACTAATATTTTTCAATTGTCTAACTTAAAATTACTGAAATCGTTTCAGATATGCTCAAAGATCGCATAAATCCCTGGCTAATAGACCCAGTTTTAAAATGAGTTATTTGTCGAAGAAAATCTAAAATTCTACTGCAAAGATCCGGTTTCTACAATCCTTTTATTCCGCTCGATGATCATGCAGAAATTCTCTAAACATTTAACAAACAGGACGAATTTGCACCAAAAATCCCTCAAGAGTCCCTTTGAGATTTAAAGCTACAAGAATGAGTGTTCTATGCTACCAACAATTCGTTTGGAAGCTTTTTGCAATTCCAGAACAAACTTCAGACTCTTATTAGAAAAATCCAAGTATCCATCATTAATGGTATTTCAAAAAGTGACTGTTTTGAATATTAGGTCCCCTTTCCTTTTTTTCTGGGAAACTTAAGATTGGCAGATCCAGCAAAAATTGAGGAATGCATCCTCATTCGGCATTCAATTTATTTAATATGCTCAAAGGCAAACAGAAAAGGGCATAAATCGAATGTATAAATCATAAAGTAAAAAATCTAGCATTTTTTGGAGAGGCAAAATAAATCTCGCCCAGGGCGTCAGATTTGCTAAAGCCGGCTCTGCTCAAAGGAATCGTTAGGAAACTCTACAAATCTATAGTAAATTCAGCGAGTAAATGGACATTTTTTTGTAACTAGATAAGTTACTAGTTCTATGGCGCAAAATTCAAAATTACTTACAAAATACGAAAATTGTGAAAACAAAATTATAAATACTCTTAGGCAATGGCGAAAGCCACTTCGATATACAGTAAATGGAATAAAAAATTGTCTTACAAAAAATCTCTTCAATGCATTACGTAAAAAAGCTGCCAAATACTTAGAAGACCTACAAAAAGCTGCGTTTAGAATTAAATATAGGACATTTTGGTCACTAGACTGTCAAAAAGTCCGTTCTCTCTGTGAATAGGGTATATGTATTTTTGAATACTGCTGGAATAGAGCCTCAATTGATTGAACATCAAAAAAGACCTGTAATTATCATAATGAGAGTAATAAACTTGTTCAAGTGAAATCCCAAATTTGTACCCTTTTTTATTATGCTGAAAGGTAATTGATTAAATACCGCTATTTGATTTGGCTAACTATACAGTAATGTACCAGAAACCGTTGTCGACAAACAAATTTAAAGATTGATCAACCGTTGCATAGCCTACTTGGAACTTAGTAATGGAAAATTGTAGAAATCGCTCGAAAATTCTAGAAATTTTCCCGATTATTAATGTAATTAATCAACAATTAAACTGGAAATTCACAGTTACTGTCAAATCGTAAGAAAAAATTGTGTAAGGCTGATGAAGGTCATTAGAGGTCATACCAACCGGCATTTGGCCCAAAGTGCCTTTTCTTATCAAAACTAATAAATAATTAAATTTCGATAGAATTCCAACTATCACCAACTCAAAAAGGGTTAAAATTTGCTTTTTATTCGTCAAAAACACCCGTTTTCGTAATTAAATAAGGTTACGTGACAATTGAGTAACTGTTCCAATATCAAAAGCTACTTTAATAAAAATGATTTTATCCACTAATACTATTTTTTTTTAATAATTATTCAATTTATATTCATTATAGATTCTAGATTATTTGTAAATTTGATAAAATTAGAAAAAGTTACTTACAGCAAATTAATACCGGTTCAATTCACTACAACAATTGTGACGAGAGAATTGGAGAGAATGTCATTTGAAGGTCGGTAGGGGAGTTTATATAAAGAAACAATAGTCACGTGATTAAATCAACGCCATCTATTGGTAACTATGGTAGTTTTGAACAATTGCACATACAGTGGCGGCAGGCGAAATAAGCATACATTGTCGTCAATCGATAGAAATTATCATAATGTTTTAGAAAAAACCCGTTTTTTCGACTTATATAAAATCCAATGTACTTATTTGGCCTGTCAAACAAATAAACTTTAAAAAATTAACAAAAATAGAAAATTAATAAAAAATTATTGGTCTTTCTTGATAGTTTTTTTTTTGATCTGTTTAATTCTATCCAATAGTACCAATCCAACATCGTGCCGGACTTCTCTCTCACCATTCAATGAATGTATGTCTACAATTAAAATATTAATTTTTATTAATAATAATTATAGTGAATTCATCGAGCAAAAGGTTACTAGATTTGACATGTTCCGATAAACAAAGTACGTAATCCCAGGATTGTAAGCGATGATATGGATACAAACAAATAAATCCCTAAAAATATCACTATATTCACGGGTACCAACCTAAATCTAGGAAACCTTTGGTCGATGAATTTAGTAATATTATTATTTATTACCATTATAATAGATTAATTCGCAGTGGGGTCCAACTGTCGGATCCCTATCTAAAATATTCTGTAATGTCCGATAGAATTGTAATGCAATCTCATCTTTATGTTGTTGATAAGTTTCCGAATGTTGACTGTTATTATTGAAGACTTCCCTAAATGTTTTCAATGGTGTAGCATATTCAGCAGCCACATATATGTATCTTTGATTAATATTATTGTTCGTACGTATTTTATAAATGGAATTTTTATAAATGCGACCTTTAACACCAGCCACATCGATTACTTTCTCAAATAAACTCTAAAATAATTTGTGTTTTTAGTTTTTTTGGAAGTATTATTGTAATTAATGTATCAAGGGCGTTATGAGGCAAATAGGGCCCGTGGTGCATTAATGAGTTTATACCATAAGTAAAATGTTTCTTTGACATATGAAAAATTGAGGTTATGATCACATTTTTAATGACTGCAAAAAAGATTGTTTATCATAGCAACCGGCCTTAACAGCGGACTATTATTTTTCATAACGCCATAGCAACGCCATAATAGCCCGTCGTCAAGTAAACAATTATTATTATCGATTAAAGGGTTTAAGGGTTGGTAGAGATTGTAAAACAAAAGGTATTTTAGATGCATTCATAATGTTGCACAACGTGATCGCATCGGATTTACCGCGGTAGTGTGAACGTGTCAGGCGTCACGAATAGTGAAAGTTTTGAATACTTGGAATTTTCAAACGTATACGAGAATTACAGGGTGTCTGGCGTAACGAATGGGGCATATTGTAACGTACAGTGACCCTAAAGGCGGAGTTTGTGGATGATCAAGTTGAAGGCGAGAAAATAGAGCGATGTAGAGGTGGAAAGGAGAGGGAGTGGAAGAGAGAGAGAATAACAAAGATGAAAGATGACATGATCTTTTACTACAATTAAAGCAAGTAGTTTTTCGAATAACTAATAAGTGATCAAAGATTCTAGATTTTTTCAGTTGACAGCTTCCTTTACACTTTAATCTACAAAAACCAAAAAGGGGAAAAGCTCATTTTAGTAATGTTTTTTTCCTAAAATGACTGTGTGAAATACCTATACAAATGCGTGTATTAGACAAAGATAGGTTAACATTGTCTTTGTGTGAGACATACAATATACAGTGTAAGCACGTGAAATAAGCACCTTGGATTAACAATAGTAGTACTGTTCGTTAAAATTTTTAATAACAACATAAATGTTCTGGAAGTTGAAAATATCATTTGAGAGATTTAGTATATAACTTGGCATAATTCTCCGTAGAGGAGAGTGTTCGCATTAGGGAGGTGTCCATAAATAGAGGTTTCACTGTAATTATACGTATACAAGTACAGATATATATATATATATATATATATATATATATATATATATAACGTATCAGCAGCGAAATTGTCAAAAAATGTTAATGGTGAAAGCACTAGTTGAATTGAAGAGGAAAACGACCTCAAAAGGGTTATATTTTTCTCCATTTTAAAATATGTCTTTGTTTTATTTTCTTTAATTCCCCTTTACAGTGAAACCTCTATTTATGAACACCTCCCTAATACAGACACTTTTGCCAACATAGATACTAGATCTCATAAACGGAATTTTCAACTTCTAGAACCTGGCATTTCTTCGAAGCCCCACGGGTGTCCGTGTTAGAGAGGTTTCACTGTATTAAAAGGCGATTTTAGAGATTTTATTGAGAATATATCCACTTTTTACGATACTCCGTAATATGGACAGATCGATGTATCAGACAAAGATAGACACACATCCATAAAATAATAATAATACTGATTAGTCGAAAAAAGTAACTTCTAAAATATGCTCAAAACATGTACAATAAAACTTCTCTAATACGGACACCAACGGTCCTTAGAAAAATTGTCCAGATTATGGAGGTTTTCGAAGTTAAAAATTCCTCTTATAAGATTTACCATGTATGTATGGGAGTGTCCATAATAGGGAAGTGTCCATAAATAGAGGTTTCACTGCATTAAAAATTTTCATGATCATTATAATAAACTGATTTTTATGCTCTTTCACATATAAAACGAATTAAGAACTCTTGTCTCTTTTTAATTTATATACAATAACATGATGTTTATCACTCCTAATACGCCTATTTCGAGTGCCATCCCTGTATAGTAGTAAAAGATTTTCGATCGAGTACACAGATCGAATATTTACTCAAATTACTCGATTCCAGTACATTGAATACTGTTTTTACACGACCTTTTTTTACACGACTTCCAGTCAGCTATTTTACTAAACATGCAACAAGACATTTTTACACGAATATTTTTTAACACGAACTCTTTAGGAACGTTTTTATCGTGTAAAAACCGAATTACGTGTACTCGAATACTTTTCATCATAAAAATTGATATCAAATAATTTCTATCTATCGATGAGCAAAAAAATTCCAGTATTCGAATGTTTTCTAGCTTCAGCAATACAACAAATAGAACCGAGTAAAACGAATCGATGTACTCGAGTCGAAATAGAATCGAGTACGAACAAGTGCACTAGAATATTGATAAGAGATCACTTCAAACAGTCGGCGAGCATAGTTTATAGGTGTTTTGTTGATATAGATCGACAGCGGGAAGTGGAGAGAAGAAAATCACATATAAATCCAGAGAGTTGCCGTGAGACGGACTATAATTAGATAGAAATTTCCCAAATCGGTGATATGCCATATCGAGTAAATACTCGAGTCGAAGGTACTCCAATACTCAAAGATAGCATTTTTCTTACCAATACCCTTTCGTTGTGCTTGAGAGAGAGAGAGAAATGAACAAACATGACTATGAAGATAAGAGAGACAAAAAATGTAATGGCCAATTCCATACTAAAATCACTAATTATTGCTAATTTTAAAACATTTGTGTGTTGCACTCGAGCCCTGTACTCGATTCTGAATTGTACTCGAATACTTTGTATTCGAGTACGAAAACTCTAAAACCGTTTACCGTAAAGCATGTAATTCAGATGTCTGACACCGTGACTTATGACGACTTGTCTGTTAATAGTTCTTATCTATGATGAAAGGTACTACAAATAGTTTTGGAAATGATCAAGAACTGTACTCGAATGACTTGGAAAACGTCCGATTCTGTCCAAATCTGAACCACGTATTATTCTGTGTCGTCCGCCTACAATACCTTGCTCTCCTCAATCGAGGGTGATTCGTGATCCTTCAAACTTGGCGGACAATGCATCGATTTCGGTATTAAAATAAACAATTTATAACTTTCCAATTTGACATGTTCACGGCCCTCGTAAACGGTCATTAAATGTTCAATATCCGGTTCACTAGTACCGGTTTTCGGTATGACCAATTTCAAATAGCCATGAAAGAACGAATACGCCATACCGGAACCATAATCTAAACCATTCGAATTTGATATCCATAAAGATTCACGTAACCGTCCAGCATCCTTTTAATCAAAAATCATTAATAATTAATAATAATAATAGTAGAAATATTAGTTACTAAGTCCATGAGTTTGCCAAACAATAATCCACCGATTAACGTGCAACAGTTTGAAAACATGCCGAATTGATGCCATTGCCGAAATGGATTCGAATCGTATATCAAATAGATACAAAAAATGATTATCCATACAACAAAAATTGTTATAAATATTGGTGAGAAATATAGAAAATAATATAAAAATTGTTTTAAATCGTTATTGTAACGTGTTGGGAAATATTTGCGTTCTTCCACATACAAACAGGCACGATGTAGAATTTCCAATATTAATATGAAAGGTGGTAAGACGCACAGTTGGATCACTAGAAAAACAATTGTTTACAATATTTTTTATTCGATAAAATTTTGATAACAATTACCGAAAGCTCGTAGATAAAATATTGGATGTTCGGCTATCACAATTCCCACTAGAAATTACAAATTTTCATTAAATTAACGTAAAAAATTAACGAAATTTTACCAATGATTAGGCAGATGGTGAGCAGAAGTCCCCAAAGTTTATAAACACCTTCGCGAGGCTTCAATAAGGCTCTCTTCCAGGGTTTCTTCAAATGTGGGCTCCGCTCCTGCAAGTAAACAAGATGAAAATGTGAAATATTTATTCGATAAGATAAATCGAGGCACTTTCACGAATCAAA